>CM038677.1:684668466-685268466 GCA_021605205.1 Aegilops longissima | reverse complement strand
TATCGTATCCCGATCCGTCCTCATGGTTTCCTCCGTGGATGACCCCCACGAAGGCACGCTTCACGGCCGGTTTAACCTGGGTAGATCTCGCACGCTGAGCCGTCTCGACGAGGTTGGTGCAGATGTCCGGCTCAGGCCCTAGCTCACCAATCTTGTCGATGAAAACGTGTATGCCACCAAAGGGGACCCGGTATCCGTACTCAATTGAGCCGGCCTCGGGGCCCCATCCTGCTTCGTCGATGTAGAGCTTGCCGCGACGACTCTTGGTCATCCGGCCCACAGCATAGCCGTCGAGTCCTTCGAACTTGCCCTCCAAGATCGTCAAATCATCGTGCGATAGCCCCACGGTGGGCGCCAACTGTCGTGGTTTTGTCACGGCAGATGTCCTCGTGAAAGGACTTAGTCGTGGAGCCATCGCTACGGGTTAACTTGAAGGGGTTAAAGTGGACGCAAAGACACGAGAGTTTATACTAGTTCGGCCCCTTCGATGAAGGTAAAAGCCTACGTCTAGTTGTGATGGGATTGATGTGGTTTCGATGACTAGGGAGCAAATAAGCTTCGCCTAGGCCTCGAGTTGTTGTTGTCTGTCCTGAACCGCTGCCGGGTCGTCCCTTTATATACACAGGTTGACGCCCGGCCGGCCTAGAGAGTCCCGTGCCGACCTATACAAGGTGTCTGGCTCGGTCTCTCCTTTTCTAACTTTTACTACAAGTTTACATAGTCATGGCGGTTTATCATTACGGGCCCTAATCCGCCTTTGGGCCGTGGGCTTCCAAGCTTTACTAGTAAGACGCCATCTTCTGGACCTTCATGGGCTTCAGCACAGTCTAAGGTGAACCGGGCCCTCCTGGCCGGTTTATACTTAGTAGCTATATCCTCAACACGTATAGTACTACTACTATAAGCAAGCTTCACCTCATCCTGTGAGCCACCGCGCCCGTGGGCGGGGGAGACGACGTACTAAGCAAGCTTCTCCTCGTTCTGCGAGTTGACGGGACACATCAAAAGTACTCCAGTGTATAGAGCCTTGCCTCTAAGGTAGGCCCCACATGGGTTGCCTCTTTTTTAACATAACGCGTCAAGTCGCAATTTGTTTGTTCACCCGTGGTAGATGATCCTCCCTCCATCAAGTGGACAACCAGTACACGTGTCAAATTACCACGTGGGCTGCCTTTTCGTACAGAAATGAGCTCCACCGTGTACCCACGCGGGTGTGGTTAGGAAAGAAATGGGAGTACGTGCGCCGTGCGTGCACCTCTTCTCTTCGTGCACGTCCCCCACCTACGTGGGTGTGTGTGAGAGAGATACAAACCTAGACAAATGGCTTGTGCGTTCGTGAGTGTTTTTTGTTTTTTTGGGGGTGGGGGTTGATTTCGTGAATGTATTTGTGGAATATGTGTCGATGACATCTCAAACAAAATTTTGCATGCAATGTGTGAATGGAGGCCTATCCATATCATATATAGAGGGCCAGGCGATCCATGAGAAGAGAGGGAGGGGTCATAGATATCGATAGAGTCGAAGAGAGGATCAAGTGGGTGGTAAAGTAGATCGATGAAGAGAGCCATCGAAGTTGTGTGTGTGTGCAAGTCAAAGATATAGGGCGTGACCCACTGAACGTCGGAGGGCACATGTCAAGTTTGTGTGTGGCGGGGAGACATGACTAGAGCGCTCGATGTATCGGGTGTGTGTGTGTGTGGGAGGGGGTGGGGGGAGGGGTAGGCAGAGGCCTAACTATAGAGGTAGAACGACTCGTATATGTGTTGAGAAGGAGAGACCCAGCTATGTATTGAGGGAGATCGGTCGACATCCATACATAACTGAAGGACGGGAAATAGGATGGGACACAGAGAGAGAGAGAGAGGAGAGAGAGAGAGAGGGAGGGAGAGGGGTAGAGTGCTGGATGGGTGATGGAGTTGCTTCTCGAAGATGGTGGGAGAGGCCTACTAGACAAACTGAGGGTGGAACTGCAATATTATCAATAAGAGTGGGGATGTGTTTCTGTGTGTGCCTGTGCGTGATAGATCTGTCGGGACGCATCCATGGATGATGAAGGGGAACCATGTGTTTGGTAAGAAAACCTAACTAGATCGATAGATCAATTGTTGTTTGTCGGAGGAAGGGAGAGACATAACTAATGAGGTAGATCGACCGACGCGTGGGAAAAAACGAGTTATAAGGACCTAGCTACCTATATGTATAGCGGGAGACACGAGGCAAGGACACATAAAGGAGGAGATTGAAGGTGCGTGTGTATATATGTTGTAGGCAGACATCACTGGATAGGTTTATCGATCAGTGTGTGTCGGAAAGGAGTTGTGGAGACTGTGGGAGAACGAACTAAAGAAAAAAAATGAATGTGCGCGATGGATAGAATGCTTAGGGAGGGGGAGGGCGAGGAGGGCGTGTGCATGCATGAGAGAAAGTTAGTGGTAGCTACAAAGGTTAGAGGATTGTGTGGGTGTAAGAGACTAACAAAGATCATAATTTGATATGAAAGTGGATTCATATATTTGAATAGGAGATCATAGTGTTTTAAACATATGCATGCATGAATATAGCGGTGATACGCGTGTTGTGGTTTTGCACATGTTATACCATAATGTGATAATGCATGGCGTTTGCAACTCACAGCTAAATGTCGAACAATCTAAACCATACTATACATCGAACAATCTCACATTTCATTTGAATTTTTGATAATGTGTGGCATTTGTAGCTTACAACTAAATATCGAACAATCTAAACAATACTATATATCGAACATTCTAACATTTTTTTTGAATTTGTGGTAATGTGTGGTGTTTGCAACTCACATCTAAATACTTGTAGGCGTAGGGGGCGGGGCACCATACATAATGTGATAAACACATTATACATATGAGACATGGTTTAGATTATGAAGATCTAGCTAGAGCTTGAAATGTACTGTGATTTGAAATCAACATAAAGTGGATTAAAAAATTGAGTTCGATTTCATATAGTACACATAGTTCATATGTAACTCGAGACTAATCATGTGGTGTGCTGTGAAGATAATACACAAACGATGGTTTAACTTGACAATAATGATGATTGTAGATCTTATTAAAACAGAGAAATGAATTCAAATGCTTTGACTTCACAACAATCAATATTGTAGATCTTATTCAAATAGAGAAACGAATTTAAATTTAGTTCATATTGAAGCGGTAGTATATACGTTTGTAATGCACTAAAACGTTCATTTGGGTAGTAGGTTGCATGCATTATACACATAGCGAAATATTTTAATTGAACATAACATGAATTCAAAGTTTTGAATGACATTTGTAGTGCGAATTGATTTGGTACAGTACACGTTAGGATTGTCCGGAAATTTCAACCCGCGCCTTGTTAGCCCGAAATATTTAAGATATATCTTTATCTCGCAGTTCGACAACACCCTCCATCTCAACCCGCGCCTTTCTATTCCAAAATTACAACGCGCGTGAAAACTCCCACCTCCCGTGAAATCCCGACACGCGAAATGCCCGTGATACCCCTGAACCGAAAGAACCGCCTCAAATCAGTGTGGTACTTTCGTAACTTACCCCACATTTCGGACAAGTGCGTCCCTAAGCAATGGTTCCCCACTCCCATCCCATCCGCCCACCCATTCGTACACCGAGGCCGGGAAAACCCACAAAGCCCCACACCCTCCTCCGTCCGCCACCCAGCCGGAGCCTCTTCCCCGACGACGTTGTCCACAACAACACCTTGACGTCCCTCATCCACCGTACCGGATGAGGATCTGTCGTCGATCTGGTCGTCCCGCCGGTTCAGCCACCCCGTCCTCCACCTCCAAGGAGCTGCCCCGACGTCCCCCTCGTCTTTCGCGCCACCTCCATTCCCACACCGCCGTCTTCACCTGCACCACCGGAAGAGCATCATCATCACCATTTCCTCGGATGAAGCTGCGGCCTAATCGGCGCCACCAATGAGGTTGTACACTAACCGCTGCATTTTCTTCTTGATTCGATCTCACGGTGCTGCCGGTGCTTGGTCCTGAGCCGACACAACGCGACTCCATCCATGGCGGCATCGCAGGCCACTTCCTCCACGTCATCGCTCCCTCGGCGGCGACGTCCACATCAGTAGGAGCCACTGCTGCTTTAGCTCTCGCTCGCGCTGCTGCTCTGCTCTTGCTCTCGGTCCCCTGCCTGGTCTGCTCTTGCCCTTGCTCTTGCTCTTGCTGCTGCTCTCGCTCTTGCTCTTGCTTGCGATGCTGCTCGATTTAGCTACACTTGATCGATGAATCGACTTTTGGGTCGATCGATTTTCAGGGGTGGGGGGGGCTCACGGAGTTAAGGAAGAACCAGCCACAGCGGGAGGGGGCTCACGAGAGGTACCCCACTATCTATCTTAGGGTTCGTGGTGGGGCGGTAGTTGCCGGCGGTGGTGGGGAGGTGGCGTGGGGATCGCCGGAGAAAAAGCTTGGCACGGGGGGGCCTAGAGGGATGGCCGGGGCGGCGGCGGACCGGCAGTGGGGAGTGTTTTGAATGGCGGGGCGGGCGACCGCCGCCATGGTGGCGGGGCGACTGTTTGGCCGGTGGTGGTCTGGCGGCTGTGGGTGGATGTTGAAGATGAACTGCAGGCCCTTGATTTCAGATCCAACGGCTGCAAAATCGTCGACGAGAGATGAAAAAGTCGGTCGGTCGACGTGTAGCCTCACCTAGGGATGAAAACGGCGAAAACGGATGGAACTGGTTGCTACCATATTTGTTTTCATATTTTTTTTGCGAATGAAACAAATACGTAAAACCCGTAAACGAATACGGAAACAGATACTACCGAAACAAACATGAAGCGAATACAGAGCGGATACAAAAACAAAACTGTGTGTTGACCGGAACTTAAATCCCCTTGAATCATAGAGAAATACAGACAAAAAACAAACAAATTGATGGAATTCTTAACATGGCTACAAATTAATATGGTTGTGTCGGCAACATAGGGTAGTATTGTAGTAGTACATGACAATTCCATATATAGTCTATCTGAGTATGTGTGTGGTAGTAAAAGTTGGTACTCAAATGATACATTCTGCTCATTCTACTCATTGTGTCATTGTGTGTTGTTTGGTAGTTGGCTACAAAGTAGCCATGAGGCTATAGTAGAAACAGAAATTCCATATTAACGGAAATGGAAAGTTCCGTTTCCACGTGTGTTTCACCGGAAAACACCATTCCGTTTTTGTTTCCGTTTCTGCATAAAAAATTCCATTTCCATTTTGCAAATTTCCATTTCCGTTTTCATATTTCCTCTCCGTTTCCATTTTTCCTCCGGAAAAGCGGAAACTTTCCACTCCATTTTCATCCCTAGCCTCACCTCTAGTGCGTTCAAGTTCGACAGTAAAATTCAGTTTTGACAGTAAAATTCAGTTTCGACAGTTAAGTTCAGTTTCGACAGTTAAATTCAGTTTCGACAGTTAAGTTCAGAGATGAGCGGCTGATGTATTTTACATCTAGCAGTTTGTGGTTATGTATTTTACGTCATCTATTGGAGATGCTATTAGAATTCCACACAGGTTAACGTTGTCTCCCTTGTCCTGCTTGAGCCTCGCCGTCGTACAACTCACCGGAGCTGCTCCAACGATGAAACCCTCCATCACAGCGGAGCAGTACCTCGGGCTCAGCTGCTCCAACGACGGAAGGGTTCACCACAGCAAGGATCCGCTCTCCAGACTATCTTTCGCCGCCTCATATCTTCTTCCCCGCTGCCGGCATCCACGACAACTGCATTACCTTCATCAACTGAGTAGATGACCTTGAGGACTACACGGGTCCGCAAGAGAGGTCGCACTCTTCCGTTTCTGCTTACGTTATGCATCGCTTAATATGATGACAAGCTACTTTATCGTCGTGTTCACCTATTAGACTCCGAGTCAGGTCCATACTTATGCTGAAACTTGAGTTTTTAAATTGTTGTGGGGTACATATGGGGCAGCAATCAGTACTATCTGTCTACTATCAGGTTAATCTCGGGTGTCTACTATGAGTTTCATGTTGGGTGCAAACAAACATTAAAGGAGCCATTATCTGTATTTTTTAACTAAAGCTATTATCTGCCTGCTATCATTGGTTTTGGGTCTATCCACAGTTTGCTACCATTACTCTGGATTTCTGCATGCACTCCTTACATAATCTCACTATGTTTTATTCCTATGCATGTCAGCTTATTGTACACAATGGAACCTGAACATGCAGAGCAAAAGAGACGAGCCTTGCGTGGCAATAAAATTTCATGCGACGTCGCCCATGGTGGGCTTAAAGGCAGGCCCTCCACCCATTTCGGATCATAATCAAGAGGAAGATAACTGTTCGAGGGGGATTCAAAAGCGTAAGACCACTCCTATTTACCCCATGAGGTCTTCGCCTAACTTGGCATGCCGATGTTGGTAATATCATGCATATGGTGCCTTGCATTGCTTATCAGATACATCAAAGATGTCATCCGCTTAGTTTAGACATGCTTTTTGTCGCTGCCATCTGCTTAGTTTCTTTATCGTATATGTGAATCATGCAATGCCATCTTGTTTAGCCAGACATCATATGTGTGAATTTTGCAATGCCACCCTGGTTAGCCAGTCATCTTATATGTGAATTATATCATGACATCACTTTTTTTATTACGTGTTAAATTTGTCAACAATTTTAGTACATTCAATTACTCTTCCTGTGCATCAGCCATTCGACACGGTCATGGAAAAAATCTGGAGTGGATACAAGGTCTTCAGAGCAGATAATGCTATCTGACGGAGCGCATGTCTTGTTGGTTACAAATAGCTCCTCAGAGGAGTATTCAGAGATAGATGACCAGTCCTATTCCCCCCCCCCCCCGAGGTGCATGCTCTAACTTGGCAGGGTTATGTTGCTCATATCGTGCATATGGTATCTTGCATTGCTATGTCATTTGCTTAGTTTAGACATGCTTTGTGTGAATGCCACCTATTTAGTTTCTAATTACCATATATGTGAATTATGCAATGCCATCTTGTTGCAAGACATTATATATGTGAATTATGAAGTGCTATCTTGTTGCAGGCATTATATATGTGAATTATGCAACGCCATGCTGTTTAGCCAACACTACAAAAAAAAGACACATCCGTGACATTTTGGGCCGAACAATTTTTTTTCTGTCATACATATGGCACTTATATGACGATAATTGTGACAAAACCCGGTATCATCATAGATGTGGTGGGCTCCTACTTCTATGACAAAAAACCATGACAGAAAAAGGGCTTTTCGTCCTGGGCGGGCCGGAGACGCAGCTGCATGACATTCTTTGGGCCGTCCATGACGGAAAAAACCGTGGTAGAAGCGAGGGCGAGGAAAATTTAGGGGAGTTGCCGGTTACGGTGGGAGGTCGGGGGTCGAGCGATGCATGTTTCTCTCGTACACGTACGCGCGTGTGTGCGAGGCGTTGGCTCTAACTGAACCCGAGCGAGGCGTTGGGCTCTAACCAAACCCGAGCGATTACACTGCAGGCTACGCGTTATTGAACCCGAGCGGTCGATGGATGGCTGTTAACTGAACCCGATCGAGCGATTCCTTCGCTACTGCTGCTAACTGAAACCGATCGATGCTGCCTCTAGGATGAACAGTGAGTGTTGCGGGGGGGAGGGGGGATGAACAGTGAGCGGTGGCATTTGCCACTGGATGAAGAGGACCCCGTGGTGTGGAGGGCTGGATGAACAGTAGACGGTGGAGGGGTGCCCGTGGAGGGGTGGTTGAACATGACCCCGTGGTGTGGAGGGCTGGATGAACAGTAGAGGGTCGACGGGTGATTGAACAAGAGCTGATGGAGTAGCGCAAGAGTGGAGGCTAGATGAACAGGAGCCCGTGGAGGCTGGAGGAGGTCGACGGTAGCCCGTGGAGGCTGGAGGAGGTCGACGGTGGAGATGAACAGATCCCGTGGAGTCCCGTTTTGCACGCCACACGCCTCCCGGCGAACAGGACCCTGCTTTGACCGAAGCGCCCAACACAAGTACGTTTCGGTCTGTTTTGCGGTACGCCACACCCTCCCGATCAACAGACCCCGTTTGACCGTAGGAGGTCCGCTTGTCTGTTTGCGGTACGCCACACCCTCCCGATCAACAGGACCCTGTTTCGACCGTAGGAGGTCCGTTTCCTCCGTTTTGCGGTACACCACACCCCTCCCGATCAACAGGACCCCGTTCCGAACATGGCCGATCGGACACAAGGCCGTTTCCTCCATTCTGCGGTACGCCAAGCCTCGTTTCCATCGACTATTCTGTCCAAGCCGGTTGGCTCCCACGCGTTTCGTTGCCTCCCGATGAACACGACGCATTCTATTGCCTCCCCATGAACACGACGCATTCCGTTGCCTCCCCATGAACATGACGACGACGATGTTCCTCCGTTTTGACCCAGCCATGTACACGAGCCCTAGCCGTACGTATGCGCGAGTAGGCGTTCGAGACCCCGCCCGTATGTACACATACGGGGCGATTTTCTTTCTTGCACCCTGGCCGCTGACGTACATGTACATGCAACGCGGCGCCGCTTATTATTTACATGTGCGCGCCTCTACTACGACACGGCGCGCCTCTACATCGACCAAGATGTACGCACACATTCGCGACCGGGATGACAACGCCACGCACGCTTCACCAGGTGGGTCCCGACCGCCGTGCACTTCCTTGCTGCGAAGATGTAGCTGGTGGGTCCCAGCAGTGTGGGGCTAATCGCTTTTTTTTTTGCCCGGACGCACTTCCTTGCGTGCGAAGGTGTAGCTGGTGGGTCCCAGCAGTGTGGGGCTAATCGCTTTTTTGCCCGGACGCACTTCCTTGCGTGCGAAGATGAAGCTGGTGGGTCCCAATAGTCAGGGGGAAACGTTTTTTCCGTGAAATACAGTGGCCCGTCCGGTGGGTCCCAACTATCAGGTGGAAGAATCATTATTTTCCACGTAATAAGGAGGCACTTCCTTGCTGCGGCCGTGGACCCAGCTGTCACCCTCTCCACGTACAGTCCACGTCCGATGGAAGTCGTTCCTTGACCACGTTGACCAGGCCACGCCGAGAGCCCCATGGCGGTGGACGACGGCGAGGCCTAGGAAGGGGACGACGCAGAGCCGGGAAAGAAACGGTAGTGGAAGCCCGCGCGGAGAGGAGTACGAGGGTTCACTGGTTCGGCTGCGGTGTGAGGCTGCCGTCGCCATGCAGGGCCTGGCCAGCGGTGGGAATAGTAGGGGGCGATGAGGCCTCCACGGCAGCATAGCCGGCCACGGGAGGAAGAAGCACTACGGCTGTTGGATGGACATCGTACGGTCACTGGAGCTAGAATCGTTCATATTGACTAAGTTGACAAAGCCCTCCGCCCCGCCAACTTAGTTGGCCCACAAGTCATCCTCCCACTATGGTGGGTCCCCTAGCTAGTGGTGGGTATTCATTTTTGTGCGTAATAAGGAGGCACTCCTTGCGTGCGAAGATAGAGCTGGTGGGTCCGACATGTCACCGGGGCGTTTTTCGCGAATACGAGGCCCTTCCGTGGGTCCCAAATTGCCGTGGAGGAATCATCATTTTATGCTGCATAATCCACGACCGATGGATGTCGCTCATTGACCACGCTGACCAGGTCGGCTGAGAGCACCATGGCGGTGGGACGACGGTGAGGCCTTGTAGGGGAATGACACGGAGCCGTGGAAGACTTCGGAATGGTTGCCACGCGGGGAGTACGAGGGTTTGATCGATCCGCCGTCAGCCGGAAAATAACAGGAGGTCTGGATGAGTAGAGGAATGGCCCGGCCAGCAATGAAGTAGGGTGGGGCGGTGCGGCTCTGCGGCAAAGACACACCGCCACGGAGGCGGAGCGAGCAGTCCCACCGGAGCTGGTTTGGGAAGTTGGAGAAAAAAGATTAGATATTGAAGAAGCAACACGGCCATTCGATTAACATCCAATGGTCACTGCTGCAAGAATCGTTTGTGGACTAAGTTGACAAAGCCAAAGTACACGCCAACCTAGTAGACCCACAAGTCAGCCTCCAAATCTGTCCCAAACAAAGATACTGACCCAAATTTCTAGCCGATTCAAATTAATTTTAAATCTAAATATACCTTAATTTAAATTCAATGAAATTTTACCCGCACAAAAACAATGAAATTTACAATATCAAAATCCGAAAGAAAACAGTATTTTGGAACTAATTGCCTGTTTGCTGTATTTTCTTCATTTTACAGCCCATTTATTATTACTTATAGCCCATTTGTTATTACTTATAGCCCATTTCTTATTCCTTATAGCCTATTTTCTAGGCAAAATGCATCCCTCCTCGTCTTGAAAGATTTCCGGCCCAATAGGGCGTAGAAAAGCAAGTAGGCCTATGTTGGTTATTCTGCAAAAAACAAAATAGCTGGCTAGCCATTTTTCAGAAAGGAAAAAAACAAACTGGGCTGGTCATCTGTAACGCCTGGATAATCTTGCTACAGTAATCCCTCTCTAATCATACCACGTCATCCTCGACATCGCTGCTAAACGCCGTTAGTTCAAACCGCTCAAATTCAGATTCAAATTATTGTCAAACGGCAAAAGTTTCAAAATATTAAACTAAAATGTTCGGAGGTACAGCTATGCCGTGGTAATTATAGTAAAGAAAACACAAATTTATAAAATACTTAAATGCCCGAGTTGAGTAAAAATAGTGAAAGAAAATAAATAAAAGAAAAGAGATAAAACAGAAAACAAAAGACAAAAAATAGGAGAAGCCCCTAAGCTTCGCCCACCGACCAGCCCAACTGGCCACCACCAGCCCGTCTGCCCACCCCGCCCCACCTCTCCTTATCCCCCGCAACCCTAGCCGCCACCCCACTCTGGCCCACCCCCACTCGCTCCTCCCACGTTCCTCTCTCTCGACCGGATCGAGGGGGGGAGCAGATCCCGTCGCCGGCGCCGCCCGTCACACCACCTCGCCGGAGCCGCCTCGCCCGGCCCTCGTCCTCGCCCTCGCACCCGTCCCCTCCCTCGACGGTGCTCCTCGCCGCCGATCGCGGCCGTGCCAGACGCCCTCGCGACGCCGCCCCACGCTCGGCTTCATCCTCGGGCCACCGTCGCTGCCTCGCCATCACCGGAACCTCCCCGCCTTCCTCCTCGCCGGACCTCCGCGACCTCCGTCGAGCCCATCGCCACGGTTCCCTACTTCCCACAGTGAGGCATCCTCCTTCTCCCTCGCTCGCCTTCACCGGCGCGCCGCTGCCACGCCACGCCTGCCGCCCGTTCCTAGCCACGCTCGCCGCGCGCCCGTGCGTGGCGCGCCCGGACCCCCTCTCGGCTTGCCCCTACCACTGCGCGCAGCGCAGTCTGCCGCTTCGCCGCCTCGGCCTCGGGCCGCCCGGCCCGCTCTCCGGCATCGATGCCGCTGTCGCTCGGTCCGCCAGCGGGCGCCAGCGCCCTGCGCCCATTCTGGCCGGCGCCGTCTTCGCCAGTGGCCGCCAGGTTAACGCCCACGGCCACGGCCTCGCTTCGCCTCGCCTCGGCGATTTGGCGAACGCCACGGCGCCAATGACGCCGACCCGCCAGAAGCGCCAGAACCGCCACGACCCCATGTGCCTATGACAGGCGGCCCGCCCCTAGAACGTTTTAATAAGAAAAAAAAGGGATTTAAAAAAAGGATTTAAAAAAGGATTTAAAAAAGGATTTAAAAATAAATAAATAATTAATTAATTAAAATAATTAAATCATTAATTAATTAATTAAAGAATTAATTAACTTAATTAATCCTGATTATTTAACCTAATTAATTGTAGTTAATAAACCTAATCATTTTAGTTAGACTAACTAAACCTGATTAGTTAGTCTTAGACAATGACAACCGGGTCCCACCATTAGGTTGACCGAGTCAACTCGTTGATCGCTGATGTCGACATGACATCATGTCGATGTCATTAATCTGTTTTTCGAATTAATTAAATAATTAATTAAATTCCAGAAATTAATAAAATCTTTAGAAAATCATATCTTTTAATCCGTAACTCGGATTAAAATATTTTCAACATGAAAGTTGCTCAGAACGACGAGACGATTCCGGATACGCAACCCGTTCGTCCGCCACACCCCCTAACCTATCAAACTCGCAACTTTCCCCCTCCGGCTCCTCTGCCCGAAAACGCGAAACACCGGGAATACTTTCATGGATGCTTCCCCCTTTCACCGGTATCACCTCATACCGCGTTAGGGCACGCCTAGCATCACGCTTTGCTTTGTCATGCATCGTCATGCCTCTGCTTGCATAAATGTTCATTGTTCTTCCCCCTCTTCTTCCGCTAGACACCGAGACCGATGCTGCTGCTACCCAATTCGACTACGGAGTTGACGACCCCTCTCTCTTGCCAGAGCAACCAGGCAAGCCCCCCCCCCCTTGATCACCAGATATCGCCTACTCTCCTCTATACTGCTTGCATTAGAGTAGTGTAGCATGTTCTCGCTCGTTATTCCTATCCCGATGCATAGCCTGCTTTTTGCTACTTCTGTTGATACCTTACCTGCATTCCTACTTGCCTAGTATAGGATGCTAGTATTTCCATCTGTGGCCCTACATTATTCTTGTCCGTCTCCTGTGCTATACTATCGGGCCGTGATCACTCGGGAGGTGATCACGGGTATATACTATATACTTATACATGATACATGTGGAGACTAAAGTCGGCTCGGCTGGTGGAGCACCCGCGTGTGGATCTTTGTGGCGGAGCGACAGGGCAGGTTGAGACCGCCTAGGAGAGAGGTGGGCCTGGCCCTGTTCGGCGTTCGCGGATACTTAACATGCTTAACGAGATCTTGGTATTTGATCTGAGTCCGCCACGGGCCTATACGCACTAACCAACTACGGGAAAGATATGGGCACTCGGCGTCGTGGTATCACCGGCACTTCGTGACGTCGATCGCCGGCGCGACGCCGGATTGGACCGAACGCCACTAGGCTGGTCTGCTTCGGCCGCAGACGCAACGTCTTGTGTGTGCTCAGGCGATGGGCCTGCACTGCGGCGCTTAGGTTTAGACCGCGTGCTGGCCTCTCTGTTGTGCCTAGGTGGGGCTGCAACGTGTTGATCTTCCGCGCCGGGCATGACCCAGAAAAGTGTGTCCGGACAAATGGGATCAAGCGTGTTGGGTTATGTGGTGCACCCCTGCAGGGAAGTTAATCTATTCGAATAGCCGTGATCTTCGGTAACAGGACGACTTGGAGTTGTACCTTGACCTTATGACAACTAGAACCGGATACTTAATAAAACACACCTTCCAAGTGCGGAGACATAACCGGTGGTCGCCTCTCTCGTGGTTACGAGGAGGGATCGCCGGTAGGATTATTGCTATGTGATGTTACTTGGAGGACTTCATCTACTCGCAACATGCTGCAAGGCGGAGGCTGCGAGCGTAGTCTTGATGTGATTAGCTATCTCCCTATTATTCGGCATTCTGCAGTTCAGTCCACCGATATGGCCCTTACACATATATCCATGCATATGTAGTGTAGCTCCTTGCTTTGTAGTACTTTGGATGAGTACACACGGTTGCCTTGTTCCCCTTTTCCCCTATCTCTACTCGATTGCTGCGACAGGCACGATGGAGCCCAGAGCGAAGCCACCGTCGATGACGACTACTACACCGGAGGTGCCTACTACTACGTGCAGCCCGGCGGCGACCACTCAGAGTAGTTAGGAGGATCGAGGGGAGGCCTGCGCCTCTTCGATCTGTATCCCGGTTTGTGCTAGCCTTCTTAAGGCAAACTTGTTTAACTTATGTCTGTACTCAGATATTGTTGCTTCCGCTGACTCGTCTATGATCGAGCACTTGTATTCGAGCCCTCGAGGCCCCTGGCTTGTATTATGATGCTTGTATGACTTAATTATGTTTTAGAGTTGTGTTGTGATATCTTCCCGTGAGTCCCTGATCTTGATCGCACACATTTGCGTGCATGATTAGTGTACGATTAAATCGGGGGCGTCACAAGTTGGTATCGAGCCATCGCTGTAGGAATCCCCTTCCACACTCCTTGGCAAGTCGAGTCTAGACATTGCAAAACTTTTACTAACTTGGCTGTGTGCCTTACGGCCCACGCCGCCATCGGGTGGTACTAGGATCTTTTACTCCTCGACCTTTACTCGGGACTCTGAACTCTCTTCTACTCGGGTTAAACGAATTTACTAACTAACACTAGGATCCCGTGACCACATTCACCCCAAAGTTGGATAAAGCCATAGTTATTCCTTGGAATTGTATTTTGATCAATTTCCACACCGTCATTTGACTCCTTTGAAACATCTTTGTTTTCAGATGGAACCCACGAGGCAGGTCGTGCGCCACACGACGGCCATTGGTGCTCGGGATCACTGCGGTGCTAGCGAGAGATGATGACCTATCGTGTTATCGCTGGCACCCTGAGTACACCGCCTTTGAGGAGTACCAGACTTTAACCAGAGCGATGCCGAGCCATCGCCCACCTCTACTCGGGAGTATGACTCCACTCACTGTGTTGCACACCGCACATGGTGTTGGGGTGACTATCGATATGGCGCCCACGATGCTGCTTATGCTGCTCTTATCCGCCTTCGTGGAGAGTATCGAGTTGATACCTCCCCTTCGGGCACATTGCTATCGATCCGATGTTGGTGAGGAGGGTTACTACACTGCTGCCTACTCCACTGTCACCCGAGAGCCCTTCTACCATCGTAACTTTGTTCGCATGTCGATGGGCTGGATCGAGCTAACGAGCTCTTCGCCACGAGTTGTACACCACCCGTCAGCACCTTTACTGCGTGCTCGACGCTGTTGCACCCTTTGTCCGATCCAGAGCGCGCTGCTGCTCGCGATCTACCCAGCCAGACCGTGATGCCCTGTGGTGTCGGTTGGCGAGGTGGGAGGCTACTCTCCCGACTTGGTCCTCTTCGCCACTTGGGCGCCGGGTTCTGCACTGAGTATCCGCGGCCCCTGTGTCACCGACGTGGAGGACTATCCGCCGCCGCACTACCAGCTTTCAGTTACAGCCTACCTCCGCAGCATCGCGTGGGACTGATGTAGGCTTGCTTGTTAAGTGTTAGATGCATTTGTCGCGAGCCTGCGTGCCACCTATGATGTCTTAGTCTATGTACTGAACCCTATGTACCGAACTCTATGCATGATCCCTTTTGTATGATATGCCGACTACTATGTAGTTTCTATCGTGCTGCTTTCATTATGCATGTTTTATCATGAATGATTCTTGTCATTTGCTTATTCTCAAATGCTGAACTACCCCTGTTATATATTAGCAGGATGGTTAGACCAGCTGGTCGTGGTCGTGGTGGCAACTTCCCACCACCGCCTGAGTACATGGCTGGTATGATCCAACAGCTTGAGATGAATCGCCACCATGGAAAACATGATGGCTCAGTTTCTCGCCCCAATATGAACCAAAGAGCCAAACACAAGAACTCCGCAGGATTTCATGTGCCTCAACCCAAGTGTGTACCGCAGCTCAACCCAGCCCTCGGATGTTGATGATCGCTCTATGACATCACCTATGAGATGGAGTCTGCTGATGTAGCCCCGCCAGCTATGTCACCTTTGCTTCCTTCTTCTCAAGGGACCCGCAGCTCAATGGTGGGACAGCCACAGCGCATTTCAGCCACTGGAACAATCATCACCGCCAGACTTCCAAGTTGCTTTCCGTGCCCGCTTCATCCTCAAGGAGTCATGGACCGAAGAAGCGTGAGTTCCGCAACCTCACCCAAGGCAACAAGACTGTTGAAGCTTATCGGCGAGAGTTTCGGACTTGTCTCGCTATGTCAAGAGGACATTGCAACCGATGCACGCAGACAGAGAAGTTCCGTGACGGCCTTCAAGTCGACATCAAGCTCGCACTTCTAGTGCACGACTTTGTTGATTTCGCCACCTTGGTGAACAAGGCTATCAATGTCGAAACTAGTTTGCAGGAATACAGAGCTCTAACAAAGAACTGTGACACGGGCTCATCTTCGGCCCGTCCTCGCAGGCGCAAGATATGGATTCCCAAAGATGTACCGCCGAATGCACCTGCCCCAAGGCAGACCTATGCTGCACCTCGTCGCCTACTCCTCCAACTAGGCAGCCAAGGCTTCCAGCTCCACCACCCCAAGCTCCTGCTCCTACTCCCAACAATGGATTGTGCTTCAGATGTGGTCAACCAGGCACCGTGTTAGGGAATGCAATCGAACCGAATCAATCGCCCTTCTCGAATGGCGGCCGTGGAAGCAACCAGCCCCGCAACAACAATGCCAAGCCTTATGGTCGAAGTTCATGCCAACCATGTTGATCTCGAACGAAGCTCAAGACCAGCCTGCCATCGTGATGGGTACACTCCTCGTAAATTCAGTACCTGATCTGTTTTATTCGATTCAGAGCATCGCATTCATTCATGTCAGAAGATTTTGCATACAAGCACGACGTTAAGTGTGAGGAGATGAACTTTTCGGTAGTGGTAAAAACCCCCGTGGGACAATGTCAAACCTCCATGGTTGGCGTCGACGTCCCCGTGGAAATCGAAGGGCTGGAATTCTATGCCTCACCCATTATCTTGAAGACGTCTAACATCGACCTCATTTTGGGGATGGATTGGTTGAAAGCGACATCGCTTCAATCGTTTGCGCCACTAAGACCGCCCATCCGCTACACCCTTCCGATGAAATAATAAGCTGCAATGCTCGTCGGTTCAGAATGCCGAGGCAAGGCTCTATGCATTGAATGCATTGAATGCCGCACCCCTCGAGGGCATTGAAAACATTCCTGTCGTTCGCGACTTCCAGGACGTCTTTCCTGAAGAACTTCCAGGGATTCCCCCTGCTAGAGCTGTCGAATTCGTCATCGACTTGAAACCAGGCACCACTCCTATAGCCAAGCGACCCTACAAGATGCCGCCGCATGAACTCCTTGAGCTCAAGGAGGAAATCGACAACTCTCTTCGCAGTGGTTTCATTCGCCCAAGTTGCTCTCCTTGGGGAGCACCTTCTCTCTTTGTCAAGAAGAAGGATGGGACAAACCGATTGGTCCAAGATTACCGTCCTATAAACCAAGCTACCATTCAGAATAAGTATCCTCTTCCTCGGATCAATGATCTGTATGATCAACTGGCTGGTTCATCAGTGTTCTCTAAACTCGACTTGAGGTTGGGTTACCACCAGATCCGTGTTCGTGAAGAGGATATCCCAAAGACCGCCTTTGTGACTCGTTATGGTTCATATGAGTACACCGTCATGTCTTTCGGCTTAACCAATGCTCCAGCCACCTTCTCTCGACTGATGAACTATATATTCATGGATTACCTCGACAAGTTCGTCATGGTTTATCTGGATGATATCTTGGTATTTTCCAAGAACGAAGAAGAGCATGCTGAACATCTTTGTCTTGTGCTGGAAAAGCTACGAGAGCATCAACTTTATGCCAAGTTCTCCAAATGTGAATTCTGGCTTCCCGAAGTAACCTATCTTGGGCATGTCATCTCTAAGGATGGTATTGCCGTCAACCCTAAACGAGTTCAGGCTATTCTCGATTGACTTCTCCAAGAATGTCAAGCAAGTCGAAGTTTTCTCGGTCTCGCTTGACTATTGCCGTCGATTCGTCGAGAACTTCTCCAAGATCGCCAGGCCCCTGACTAACCTATTGCATAAGGGCGTCAAGTTCCAATGGACAGATAAATGTCAGGAAAGCTTCCAGGCGCTCAAAGACAAGTTGACTTCTGCCCCAGTGCTAGCTCCACCTGATACTAAGAAGGACTTCGTCATTTACTGCGACGCTTCCCGTCAAGGATTAGGCTGTGTCCTAATGCAAGAGCGCAAAGTGATTGCTTATGCCTCTCGGCAATTACACCCTCACGAAGAGAACTACCTAGTTCACGACCTCGAACTTGCTGCTGTCATTCATGCGCTAAAACAATGGCGACATTACCTTCTCGGTAATCGTTGCGAGATCTTCACCGACCACCAAAGTCTGAAGTATCTGCTCACTCAGCCAGACCTGAACCTCCGTCGCCAGAGATGGATGGAGACTGCAGTGCACTTTGACTTGGGTATTTCCTATACACCGTGCAAGGCTAATGTAATGGCTGATGCCTTGAGCCGCAAGTCTTCTGCAACCACCTCCGTGTTCACAAAGTTCAGCCTCACTGCTGAAGAATTGAAAGCTGAACCTCCATATTGTTCCTCCGTGCACTCGCCCCCTCCTAAGGAGTTTCGCAAGATGAACCTCCATGTTGTTCCCAGGGGTTCTCTCAATACCCTGGTTGCGAAACCAGATCTTGTGGACACCATCAAATGGATATAGAAATGTGACGATGAAGTCGAGAGGATTAAACGTTATCTCGCAGAAGGAAAGCCCTCATTCTTCACTGTGGATGACGCAGGCACCTTATTCTTCAAAGGTCGCCTAGTGGTACCGAGTAAGAGGGAAAACCTAAATCTGACTCCAAAGGTTATGAAAGAAGCTCATGATACGCCTTTGTCTATTCATCCCGGTAGCACCAAGATGTACCAAGACATTCGTCAGAGATTCTGGTGGTCTAATATGAAGCAAGACATTGCTCGTTATGTTGCTGAATGTGACGTTTGCCGTCGTATCAAAGCATAACATCAAAGGCCTGCTGGAACTCTGCAACCTATCTCTATTCCTGAATGGAAATGGGACCATGTTGAAATGGACTTCGCCACCGGATTTCCCAAGTCGCAGAAAGGTAATGATGCTATTCTTGTCGTCATTGACCGCTTTCTAAAGTTGCACATTTTCCGGCGGTCAAAGAAACGATCACCGCTAGTCAGCTTGCAACTCTCTATATGTCCGTAATTGTTTCACTTCACGGTATTCCACTGGTTATCAGTTCGGACCATGGCAGCTTATTCACTTCAAGATTCTGGGCAAGTTTCCAAGAAGCTATGGGGGCTCACTTATCTTTCAGTACTACGTTTCATCCGCAGTCACAAGGGCAAGTGGAATGTGTCAACCAAGTTCTCGAAGACATGCTTCGAGCTTGTGTTATTTCCTTCGCAAGAAATGGGAGGAATCTCTCCCAGATGCGACTTCTCTTATAATAATAGCTATCAAGCTAGTCTCAAGATGGCCCCTTCGAAGTGTTATATGGACGAAAGTGCCGAACCCTCCGAACTGGTCGAAATCGGGAACGCCCACTCTTGGTCCAGATATTATCCAACATGTCAAGAACAAGTCCGCATTATTCGCGAGAATCTCAAGACTGCTCACCACGCTAAAAGAGTAATTATGACCGTCATCATAAAGACATGGTCTATCAACTGGCGAAAAGGCCTATCTTCGCTACACTAATGAAGGGTGCTCACCGCCGGGATCAAGGGCAAGCTAGCTCCTCGCTATATTGGCCCATTCACTATTCCGAAAGGCGGAAAAGTGGCATATCAACTAGAGCTTCCGTCGAACCTTTCTCAGGTTCACGATGTGTTCCACGTGTCACAACTCCGACGCTGCTTCAAGGACCCAATCCGAGCAGTGGACCATGAAGTGCTCGAATTGCAACAGAACCTCTCCTATAAAGAGCATCCGTCCGCATTCTCGACCAAGCTGAACGCCGACACGCCGAAGGCGATCAAGTTCTCAAGGTCCAAATGGTCGAATCACTCAAGACGGCCACCGGGAACGTGAGGATCGCCTGCGTGATGAATACCACGCACTGTTTCCTTCTACCTCCTAAATCTCGGGACGAGATTTCTTGTAGTGGAGGAGATTTGTAACGCCCGGATAATCTTGCTACAGTAATCCCTCTCTAATCATGTCACATCATCCCGATTACTGTTGCTAAATGCCCGTTAGTTCAAACCGTTCGAAATTCAGATTCAAATTATTGTCAAACGGCAAAAGTTTCAAAATATTAAACTAAAATGTTCGGAGTGTGCGCTATGTGTGGTAATTATAGTAAAGAAAACACAAATTTATAAAATACTTAAATGCCCCGAGTTGAGTAAAATAGTGAAAGAAAATAAATAAAAGAAAAGAGATAAAACAGAAAACAAAAGACAAAAAAATAGAGAGAAGCCCCCCTCGGGCTTCGCCCACCGACTCAGCCAAACTGGCCACCACCACCAGCCCGGCCGCCCACCCGCGCCCAATCCTCTCCTTATCCCCCGCAACCCTAGCCGCCACCCCACTCGCCCACTCCCCCACTCGCTCCTCCCACGCCCTCTCTCCTCGATTTGGATCGAGGCAGGGAGCCAGATCCGCGCGTCGGCGTCGCCCGTCACCACCACCCCTCCCCCTCGCCGGAGCCGCCCGCGGCCCTCGCCCTCGTCCTCGCACCCGCCCCTCTCCCCTCGACGGTGCTCCTCGCTCGCCGACGGCGACCGTGCAGACGCCTCGCGACGCTGCCCCACGCCACGGCTTCATCCTCGGAGCCACGATCGCCGCCTCGCCATCGCGGAACCTCCCGTCCTCCTCCTCGCCGGACCTCCCGACCTCCGCCGAGCCCAATGCCACGGTTCCCTACTCCCCCAAAGTGAGGCATCCTCCTTCTCCCCTGTCTCGCCTTCATCGGCGCGCATGCCACGGCCACGCCTGCCGCCTGCTTCTAGCCACGCCGCCGCCGCGCGCCCGCGCGTGGCAGGCCAGGACCCCCTCCGGCTCGCCCCTACCACTGCTGGCCAGCCAGCTCGCGCCGCTCGCCCTTCGCCTCAGTGCCGCCCGCCCCGCCTCCGGCATCGATGTCGCCGCCGCCGGTCAACGCCCACGGTCACGGCCTTGCCCCGGCCCTCCTCGCCCCGGCGATTTGGCGATCGCTTGATCGAGGCCCATGACGCCCGACTCGCCTCAGAGCACCAGAATCTGCCACGGCCCTCAGGTTTATGACAGGGGACCCACCCCTGTAACGCTTTTAGTAAGAAAAAAAGGGATTTAAAAAAAGGATTTCAAAATAAATAAATAATTAAATAAAATAATTAAAGCATTAATTAATTAATTAAAGAATTAATTAACTTAATTAATCCTGATTATTTAACCTAATTAATTGTAGTTAATAAACCTAATCATTTTAGTTAGACTAACTAAACCTGATTAGTTAGTCTTAGACAATGACAACCGGGTCCCACCATCAGGTTGACCGAGTCAACTCTGTTGACTGCTGATGTCAGCATGACATCATGTTGATGTCATTAATCTGTTTTTCGAATTAATTAAATTCCAGAAATTAATAAAATCTTTAGAAAATCATATCTTTTAATCCGTAACTCGGATTAAAATATTTTCAACATGAAAGTTGCTCGAACGACGAGACGATTCCGGATACGCAACCCGCTCGTCCGCCACACCCCCTAACCTATCGAACTCGCAACTTTCCTCCGCTCCTTCGCTCAAAACGCTAAACACCGGGAATACTTTCCCGGATGCTTCCCCCTTTCACCGGTATCACCTCATACCGCGTTAGGGCACGCCTAGCATCACGCTTTGCTTTGTCATGCATCGTCATGCCTCTGTTTTCTTAAATATTCATTGTTCTTCCCCCTCTTCTTCCGCTAGACACCGAGACCGACGCTGCTGCTGCCCAGTTCGACTACGGAGTTGACGACCCCTCTCTCTTGCCAGAGCAACCAGGCAAGCCCCCCCCTTGATCACCAGATATCGCCTACTCTCCTCTATACTGCTTGCATTAGAGTAGTGTAGCATGTTACTGCTTTCCGTTATTCCTATCCCGATGCATAGCCTGTTTTTGCTACTTCTGTTGATACCTTACCTGCATTCCTACTTGCCTAGTATAGGATGCTAGTATTTCCATTTGTGGCCCTACATTCTTGTCCGTCTGCTGTGCTATACTATCAGGCGGTGATCACTCGGGAGGTGATCACGGTATATACTATATACTTATACATGATACATGTGGAGACTAAAGTCGGGTAATTTGGTGGAGCACCATGAGTGGATCTTTGTGGCGGAGCGGCAGGGCAGGTTGAGACCGCTTAGAGAGAGGTGGGCTGGCCCTGTTCGGGCGCTCGCGGATACTTAACACACTTAACGAGATCTTGGTATTTGATCGACTGCCACGGGCCTATACGCACTAACCAACTACGTGGGAAAGATATGGGCACTCGGCGTCGTGGTATCACCAAGCACTTCATGACGAAGCGAGCGGTGGCGGCCGGATTGGACCGAACGCCACTAGGCTAGGTCTGCTTCCGCCACGTACTCAACATGCAGGTGTGCTCGAGGCGATGGGCCTGCACCCTGTGCGCTTAGGTTTAGACCGCGTGCCGGGCTCTCTGTTGTGCCTAGGTGGGGCTGCGGCGTGTTGATCTTCCGCGGCCGGGCATGACCCGTAAAAGTGTGTCCGCCAAATGGGATCAAGCGTGTTGGGTTATGTGGTGCACCCTGCAGGGAAGTTAATCTATTGAATAGTCGTGATCTTCGTAACAGGACGACTTGGAGTTGTACCTTGACCTTATGACAACTAGAACCGGATACTTAATAAAACACTCCTTCCAAGTGCGGATACAACCCGGTGGTCGCTCTCTCGTGGTTACGAGGAGGGATCACCGGTAGGATTATTGCTATGTGATGTTACTTGAGGACTTCAGTCTACTCTCGCAACATGCTGCAAGGCGGAGGCTGCGAAGCGTAGTCTTGACGACTGTGATTAGCTATCCCCTATTATTCGGCATTCTGCAGTTCAGTCCACCGATATGGCCCTTTACACATATATCCATGCATATGTAGTGTAGCTCCTTGCTTGCAGTACTTTGGATGAGTACTCACGGTTGCCTTGTTCCCCCTTTTCCCCCTATCTCTACTCGATTGCTGCGACCAGACGATGGAGCCCAGGAGCCAGACGCCACCGTTGATGACGACTACTACACCGGAGCTGCCTACTACTACGTGCAGCCTGCTGACGACGACCAGGAGTAGTTAGGAGGATCCCAGGCAGGAGGCATGCGCCTCTTTCGATCTGTATCCTAGTTTGTGCTAGCCTTCTTAAGGCAAACTTGTTTAACTTATGTCTGTACTCAGATATTGTTGCTTCCGCTGACTCGTCTATGATCGAGCACTTGTATTCGAGCCCTCGAGGCCCCTGGCTTGTATTATGATGCTTGTATGACTTAATTATGTTTTAGAGTTGTGTTGTGATATCTTCCCTTGAGTCCCTGATCTTGATCGTACACATTTGCGTGCATGATTAGTGTACGATTGAATCGGGGGTGTCACATCATGTGCTAAACATATGAAATAAAAGCCTGGGGTAGACGGGCCACGGGTCCCGCACAACCTAGTTGGTACCCTTCTCCGTCCCGAAAAAACAAAATTACTACGCGCGCTGCTGGGTCCCTACTGTCATCCTCACCATGTACAGTCATCTCCTTATTCCTCTCGGTTGTTGACCATGTTGACAACACCGGAGGGCGGCGCCGCAGCGAGCGAACCAAGGCGGAGGACGATGGTGAGGCCTTGGACTGGAACGAACAGGAGCTGGGGAAGATCAGAGCCAGCCGAGGGAGGCGGGAGCAGGCGGTCCCGCCGGCGCTGGTTTGGCTTTGGCGGCTCAAGGAAGAAGAGACAGAAGAAACGCGACAGACGTTGAATGTCAATCCAACGGTCAAGGTTGGCACAATCGTTTTTTGACTAAGCGGACACCAAGTAGCATACTTTTTATATATAGGAAGAAAACTGCGAGGAAAATGCGTTCATCTGTGGTCCTCCTCACAGGGAACGTTCGCCACATAAGTGACTAGCACCCTTGGTTTTCAACCGAGAGGTCTTGGGTTCGAGTCCGAGGAACTCACAATTTTTTTCCTCCTTCCTTCCTCGCAAAAAAAAGGGAAAGAAAATCAAAGACTTGGGAAGGCGTACAGAACAACCTAGTGTACCAGTAAAGAGACGTTGCTGAGTTTTAGAAAAAGAAAGACGTGCTCCTATAGCTGGTTCGAATCCAAACCTAGACTATGACTATATATGGTGCTATGCTACTCTGCAAGTAATGAAACTGACATATCCAACGTCTTCTCTACTTACTCAGCCTAGCATCAGAAGCTCTGGCCGCAGAAACCATGTCCGCTCGCTGCTCGTCCACCTGCTCTTCAGCAGGCAACAACCAGATATGCGCCAAGTCGCCACCCGCATTCATCGCTGTGGGTCTCATCACACCCTCGTCGGCACGCCAAGACCGCAGCCGATTGCTCATCGCAACCCGCTGCCGTTGGTGTGGTGCCACCGCTGCAAATCACACAGAGTCATCCGTCGATCTCAACCACAATCCGCAACCCCTGGCCGAAGTCTTCTACAAATGCCCGAATCATGGGGTAATAATATGTTTTAGTGTTGTTTCGCTGCTTTCAGTTGCTGATTTTTAATAGTTTGGTTGATGATCTTCCAATTTGATTCGTGCGAAAAGGGAAGATTTGTGTGATTTGTATTTCTAGGAAGTTGCTGATGTGGGGGAATGCAACTACGCTGATTATTTGGTTAGCCGAGGAATCCCAATACCAGCAGGTTGGGGTGTTGGACAAATAATCAAGGAACGGAAGAAGAGGAAGATCAGAGCGAAGGTTAAAGATGCAGTTCCTCCGATCATGGCCAAGCAACAGCTGCTGAACGACCTTGACGACAATGAGGAGATGAAAGAGCTTGTGAAGATAATGGGCAAAATCGGCGTGCTCTGTAGGATGATTGTCTCTTTATTTGCAGTGTATGTAGCACTCGTGATGTATTCAGTGGCTACGACATGAGCACTTTGCTGAAACTAGTAATGAATGAAACCTGTGTAGCAGGTTGGGCGTAGTGTTGCGAACATCTAATGATTTATATTAACAGAAATCAGGGGGTATCCCCTTTTGCTCATGTAAATAAATAAATAGCAGAGGCCCTGTCGGGTCAGCTTTGTTCTCATTCGAAGACGTCGAGAAAATTGTAGTCCAACAGCAAACTATGTCCTCAAATTCAAGTTTCACAGCCAAATATGAGTACAAGTAAACAACAATGTCATCATGTTTTAGTTGTCATACAATCACCAAACACAAATCAGCATACATAACAAGTGATGTTCTCACAGCAAAATACTAAACAACATGTTCATCAGGTTTCAGTTGTCATAGCAAACACAATTTCACATAGTAGATAAAAAAACGTTTTTTGACAGGCAAATACGACAAAAGAAATGTAATCATCATCCGCAGAAGCAGCGTCAACATGTTCGCCATGTGTATCATCTGAATCGTAATTCCCTATGGTGTCATCTTCTTCTTCGTCCTCAACGTCCTCGAACGTTGGCTTCTTATTGATCAACTCTTGTATGTCCACAACATGACAGACAATCTTTTCGCCGGCGTCATTGACATGATGGTTCTCAAAGATATTAGGAACATCTGTGTTATCTTGTACATTAGGAGTAGTGTAAGCATCATCTTGTTGTGCAACTTCATTAAACGAATCCCTCTGCTCGAACCTTTGCAATACTCTCCAGTCATCGCTACGTGCAAATGTGTCTTCCAAGAAAAATATCTGTGTTGCTTGATTTGCCAACATAAAAGGCTCGTTGGTCTGGTACGCCGCCTTGACATTGATGGATTTGAAATAATCATCAGCTCTGGGTTTTGCGATCCTGGAAAACAGATTATACCAATGACAACACAACAGAACCACACACCGATGCTCCTCGAAACTAGAGATATACTGCAACTGAACAATGTCTATTATGTTAGCATACATTTCAGTTGTCTCTTTGTCATACGTATCCGTGCTCATGATGGCACTGTTTTGTGTCTTCCTGCCTTCGTCTTGTGCAAGGGTGTTGTAGCGCACATCTCCAACAACGCAAGATTCATAATGTCTTACCCGAGTATCAGGACCCATTGGTAGTGAGTAAAGGCATCATCAATGTCTGCCCATCCTCCGCATCTTCTTAACCTATGGTTAGAAAATAGACAAGCTGATCATCTTATGTACTCAATATATTAAAAAACCGACAAAGGCACTTCAAAAGCTTACATGGTTCTTGAACCATTTCGCAAATCCTGCCATAACCAGTTTGTCAATGTTTCTTGGATTTTGCGGCAGTAACTCCTCTTTGTAGATGCTGCACAACATAGTGATCGCGTCAAACATCTAAATATATAAGAATGTGCTGCAAGTTTAGTAGATTACGATGTATAAGCTGCGATCTCGCACTTATGCTACGCCTTGAGCTTATGCTGGTTTTCCCGAAGAGGAGAGGATGATGCAGCAGAGTAGCGTAAGTATTTCCCTTAGTTTTGAGAACCAAGGTATCAATCCAAGAGGAGGCCACGCGCAAGTCCCTCGTACCTACATCGGCAAATAACTGCCGCAACCAACGTGAATAGGGGTTGTCAATCCTTCACGGTCACTTACGAGAGTGAGATCGATAGAGATGATAGATAATATTTTGGTATTTTTGGTATAAAGATGCAAAGTAAAATAAAAGGCAAAGTAAAGATCAAAGCAATAATAAAGCGTAGGAAGATTAATATGATGAAAATAGACCCGGGGGCCATAGATTTCACTAGTGGCTTCTCTCAAGAGCATAAGTATTTTACAGTGGGTGAACGAATAACTGTTGAGCAATTGACAGAATTGGGCATAGTTATGAGAATATCTAGGTATGATCATGTATATAGGCATCACGTCCGGGACAAGTAGACCGACTTCTGCCTGCATCTACTACTATTACTCCACTCATCGACCGCTATCCAGCATGCATCTAGAGTATTAAGTTAATGAAAACAGAGCCTCCTTAAGCAAGATGACATGATGTAGAGGAATAAATTCATGCAATATGATAAATACCCCATCTTGTTATCCTCGATGGCAACAATACAATACGTGCCTTGCAACCCTTTACATCCTTTGGGTAAGGACACCGCAAGATTGAACCCAAAGCTAAACACTTCTCCCATTGCAAGAACTACCAATCTAGTTGGCCAAACCAAACGGATAATTCAAGAGACTTGTAAAGATAACTCAATCATACATAAAAGAATTCAGAAAAGATTCAAATATTGCTCATAGATAATCTTGATCATAAACCCACAATTCATCGGTCTCAACAAACACACCGCAAAAAGAAGATTACATCGAATAGATCTCCACGAGAGAGGGGAGAACATTGTATTGAGATCCAAAAGAGAGAAGAAGCCATCTAGCTACTAACTATGGACCCAAGGTCTGAGGTAAACTACTCACACTTCATCGGAGAGGCTATGATGATGATGTAGAAGCCCTCCGTGGTGGAATCCCTTCCGCAGAGCTCGGAACAGGCCCCAAGATGGGATCTCGTGGATCTGAGAAAGTTGCGGCGGTGGAATTAGGTTTTGGCTCCGATTCGATCTGTTAGTACGAGGTGTAACGACCCGACCCAAAATCGGTCAAGTCTCGTGTTCATACCATCCCAAGATCATCTTTGGCACACACAAGACATTGATGAAATAATCAAAGTTCAATCACACCTGAATTTATTACACGATTCTCATATCGAGTCTTTATTATAATAGAATAAATTCGCCAAGGCCAACTCATGAGAAATAAACTAAGTAAAGCTGGAAGCGTAGAAGAATAGCGAGTCCATCCGACTCCAAAGGACAATCGCTAAGCGCGAGCGTAGCCTCACTCCTCGATCGAATACTCCTCTCGCAACATAAGACGTTGCAGCCGTGTAGGTCAGCATTTTGAATATGCCGCAAGTCATGAGAGAGAATAACAATAAAAGTACTAACACTATATGCAATTTGGCTGTGGGGCTCTAAGTTTCATTATTTTGCGAAAAGCCAGTTTTTCCCTACAACAGTGGACTTGTTTGCAAATACTACAAAATTGTTGGTAATTATTGAGATGGTTCCAGCAACCAATGTCTCATTCCCAATTATTAAACAATAACCCCCTCAATTAAATTATTAATTTCAGTGTTGAGATTTCCGAATACTTCCAAGTTCCAGAGGCTCAAATTGTCCGTGAATCGGGACATGGCTAATTGATTAGATCTTTTCTCTGCAGAGGTTTGCGACTTTACCCGCAAGAATCGCTCCTCCTTTTAAGTCTTCGCACTTCATGGTGTTTGAAGACGGACGAACGAAATAGGGTCTTCCAAGAGTTCCTCCAGGCCCTTCGCGGTGCCCATCCAATCCTACCGTTCTTCTACATCTCGTAGCACCGTCCGGCCAGAGTCACAACTAGGGTTGACCAACCCAGAGCCCATAATGGCTTGCGGCTGCATAGGTAAGCTTCCGGTCAATGGGGTATACATCCGTCTCTTCGTGGCTGGGTGAAGCTTTCCGCAAGATGTCATGGCGCTTCTCCATGCATCCCGGCCAACCACTGGGTTCTCCAGGGTGCCCGTCAACCGTCCTCCACCCAGTAGTGAGTTTTGAAATCCATCTTGAGCTTGAAGTTCATGGGGTTGTCATCATCTTGACTCTCACATCTCCCATATGAAATTCACTCAACCAACCCCGTCTAGGAGCATAGCAAAAGTAAACTACTTCGTCCCGGGTCATGGTAACAAGGGGAATTGGGTTCATCCTACCTCATGATACTACTCAAGAACATAACTTCAAAATTTCACCTACTACATGCATGGTGGGGAGGTATAATTCTAATGCAACAAAAATCATAGGTATTGTAAAGAAACATGATCAATGACTTGCCTTGCTGACGATCTTCGTAAGCTAGGGACTCGTGGTAGCAAGCTTCGCACTCCGGAAATTCTACCGAGGCAAACAACAATCATAATAAGCATATAGCATATGATCACTTAACATAATAGCATGCTAACATAACACACAAAACAAACGAATCATACCCAAAGAAAACTCGAAGAAATCCAACTCAAAGTTTTCCTACATCAAACAACAACTAAGAATAGTTTTACATATCAAATTTTTTCTTAACAGAACCTAAGCTTGGGTTTATGCTACCTAACAGAAAGAATACATCATGCAACTAGGAGCAAAAAGAATCACCTTAAAATCTACTATAAAACTCCTATTAGGCCTAAAGCAAATTCTAGTAAGAAAAATAAAATAAAAGTTTTATTTATTATAAATAAAAGTTCATGCTCTAAGTTACATAAACTAACCTAGAATAAACTATCTCTCATGAAAAATAAATTTATTTGCTAAGTAAAACAATAGGAAAACAATAGCTAGTTAAATAATTAAGAATAACATGATTCTGATTAAAACAATTTTTTATTAATCCTAAAATACCCAAATAAATTCCTACGGTTAGGCAATGTCAAAACAAAGCTGTGACAAAAGAATCACCAAAAATAATATTCCTAACTCATTTTATAGCAGAATTACTATTCTGTCTAAATCTAAAATAAAGCAATTTTAAATAATTTTAACATGGCTAATTATATTTTTTTGCAGAAACTATAAGAAATTTGCAAACCAACAAAAAAAGAATCACTTAAAAATATTAAGTAGATTAAAAGATATGAATTTTTCAAATCTGAAACTATTCTGTTAAAACAGAAAACGAAAAATAAAACTAAAAAGAAAAACGGGCTAATGGGCCTATCTAGCGCCCTGGGCGTAATATAACTAATCGGGCCCTAGTGGTTAAACCGAGTCGGCCGGTTTAATAAAAACCCTAACTAAACCGGAACTAAACCGGTTTATTTGAAATAAACCTAACTAAAAACCGTACCCCTTCGGGGTCTAATCTAAGCCCTACGTTTAGATCCAACGGTGGCGGAAGCTCCGGCGACTTACCGAGGCGGCGACAACGACGGCGGCTCGGGCGGCGACGGCTCGGCGCTCAGTGGTCGGGGACGATGGCGGGAGGTCCGCGAGTCTGGCGTGGCGAGAGGAGCTCGAGGTGGGGTCGATGGAGCTCGGGGGTGGCGGGCGGTCGGTCTGGGGTTAATGGCGGCGGCTCGGTTGCTCAGCGGGTTTTCTGGCGAGGGAGGGATCGAGCAAGGGGCGAGGGGAAAACGGGTCGAGGGGGTATAAATAGGGGCCTCGACTTGGAGGAGGGGAAAGATCCGCGAGGAGATCGAGGATCCCAGATCTCGGGATCCGAGCGGCGGCGGGGCGGGTGGCGGCTGTGAGGAAGACGACGGGTGGGGGCCACCCGTCGGTGAGAGAGGGGGCGGCGTCGGGCGGGCGACCGGTCTGAGAGGGTTTCGGGTGAGGGGCTCGGCTGGGCGGCTCATTGGGCGCTGGGCTGCTTTCAAGTATTGGCTGGCTGGGAGCGCTGGAGTCGGGCTGGGCAGTTATTCGGTCGGCGCCCGGGCTTTTTTATTTATTTTTTGAAATAAAAAGAGAGAAAATATATAAAATATAAATATTTTATATAGGACATATATATATCAAAATGATCAGGAATATTCCTATAATTTGAACATTTTTCCAGGCAAATCCAAACTTTATAAAAATCATTTTTTCTAAAATTCCAAATAAAACTCAAATTTGAATTCAAACTTTTTGGCAATGTTTTTCCTCTGATATTTTTGGAGTGTCATGTTTACTCCTCTCATACTTTTCTCAAGTATTTATCAGGCATAGTTTTTGAAATAATTTCCACTACCAAAATTTGAATTCAAATTCCAACAACTTCAAAACTTCTGAAACTTCAAATGCCACTCAAATTCAAACAGAGTGCGTAGATGCTTAGCTATAATTGTAAAACATTCCAAATAGGAAATTTGGGATGTTACAAACCTACCCACCTTAAGATGAATCTCGCCCTCGAGATTCGGGTTGGCTAGCAAATAGGTGCGGGTGGTCTCAAGGAGGTCTTCTTCTCGCTCCCTGTGTGGCTTTCTCCTCGAGTGATGACTCCACAAGACCTTGCAAAACTTGATGATCTTGCTGCGGGTGACTCTGTCGCAGTCTCGAGAATTTGGACGGGTTTCTCCTTATAAGTCAGATCACCGTCGAGCTGTATGGCCTCTAGGGCACTTTGTGTCTCTCAACGGAATATCGCCATATCGGCATGACACTTCTTGGTGAGAAACATGGAAGACATCATGAACTCCGAACAATCCTTCCGCAATTCCAACTTGTAAGCAACTTCTCGACGCGTTCAAGGATTTTGTAGGGGCCAATGAATCGGGTGCTAACTTTCCTTTAACACCGAACCTCTTGATTCCACGAAGGGACACACGGAGATATGCTCGGTCTCCGCTTCGTAAGTTACTTCCTTGCGTTATCGTCGGCATAACTCTTACGCCTCGATCGAGCTATCTTGAGCCTATCTCGAATCAGCTTGACTTTCTCTCGAATCTCGATGAGGTCGGAACCGAAAAGTGTTCGATCTCCAACACCATCCCACAGCAATGGTGTTTCGCACCTCCTTCCGTATAGAGCCTCGAAGGGGCCATCTTGATCTGGTCTCGATAACTGTTGTTGTATGAGAACTCTGCGTATGGCAAATTATCATCCCAGCTAGACCCATAGTCTAGCACACAAGCTCTCAACATGTCCTCCGAATCTGGTTGACTCTCTCGGTCGTCCATCATGCTCATGGATGAAAAGCTGTCTTGAACTCCAGCCTCGCACTCCAAAGTTTCATGCAACCGATTCCAAAACTTTGAGGTAAACTGTGTTCCTCTATCGACACGATACTCCTCGGAACTCCATGCAGACATACGATCCTGGTCATGTATATCTTGGCCAACTTAGCACTGGTATAGGTAGTCTTCACGGGAATGAAATGAGCTACCTAAGTCAAACGATCAACCACTACCCAGATGGAATCATAACCTGAACGGGTCCTGGGTAATCCTGTGATGAAATCCATTCCAAGTTTTTCCCATTTCCAATCGGGAATCGGCAAAGGTTGAAGTAACCCTGCTGGCTTCTGATGTTCCGCCTTTACCCGTTGGCAAACATCGCATACCGCTACGTACTCGGCAATATCCTTCTTCATACCTGTCCACCAGAAACTTTCCTTCAAATCCAGATACGGTGAATCATGAGCCTCCTGAAGAATTAGCTTCCTGAGTTCGGGATCATTGGGTACATAAATACGATCCTCGAACCATATAGCTCCGTATTCATCCTTACGAAATCCTTTAGCTTTTCCTTCATTCATATTTTTCTTTATCTCATCAATTTCCTTGTCCGACTTCTGGGCTTCACGAATTCTTTCGGCCAAAGTGGACTGAACTTCCAGAGTTGCAACATATCCTCTCGAACTATCTCCAGTCGGAGATCTCTGAGGTCATCGACTAACTCCTGGGGTAATCCTCCTGCCATAAGAGTATTTACATAACTCTTACGGCTCAAAGCATCTGCTACAACATTAGCCTTTCCTGGGTGGTAATGCAATCTCATGTCATAGTCCTTGATTAACTCTAGCCATCTCCTCTCGCTCGAGGTTCAACTCTTTTGCGTGAAAATATACTTCAAGCTCTTATGATCTGTGTAAACATCACAACGGTTTCGGATAAGGAAATGTCTCCAGGTCTTGAGTGCATGCACTACGGCTGCTAACTCCAAATCATGTGTGGCATAATTCATCTCGTGGGGTCGTAGCTGTCTGGAGGTATAAGCTACAACTTTTCCTTCCTGCATGAGTACTCCTCCGAGTCCCTGATGAGAAGTGTCACAATATACCTGGTAATCCTTGTGTATGTCCGGCAAAATCAGTACTGGGGCTGTAACCAAACGTTTCTTCAATTCCTGAAAACTGGCTTCACAATCCTCGGTCCAAATGTACTTGGTCTCCTTCTTCAACAGCTCAGTCATGGGCTTGGCAATCTTCGAGAAATTCTCAATAAACCTCCGATAATATCCTGCAAGTCCGAGAAAACTGCGGATCTCCTTGACTGAGGTGGGCGACTGCCAATTGGTGACTGATTCAACCTTGGCGGGGTCAACTGCTATTCCTTCTCCTGAAATAACATGTCCGAGGAATCCAACTTCCTTCAGCCAAAATTCACATTTATTGAACTTGGCATACAAGCGATGTTCTCAAGTTTCTCCGAACTAGACGCAAATGTTCCTTATGCTCTTCCTCGCTCTTGGAGAAAATCAGATATCATCGATGAACACCACGACAAACTTGTCCAGATATTCCATAAATACCTTGTTCATCAAATTCATGAAGTATGCAGGGCATTAGTCAATCCAAATGACATGACGGTATACTCATATAAACCATACCGGTGGTAAATGTTGTTTTGGGTATATCCTTTTCACGGATCTTCAATCGATGATACCGATCAAGATCGATCTTGGAGAATACCTTGGCTCCAACTAGCTGATCAAACAGGTCATTAATCATCGGCAGAGGGTACTTGTTCTTGATGGTCACGTCGTTCAATGAACGATAATCCACAACCATTCTCAAGGTTCCATCCTTCTTCTCTACCAAAAGCTGGGGCTCCCCAAGGTGATGAGCTGGCCGAATATATCCTTCTTCAATAACTCATTAATTTGATTCTTGATCTCTTTCAAATCGCTCGGGGCATCCGATAGGGTCTCTTGGATATCGGGCTGTGCCGCAATAACTCAATTAGAAATTCAATGTCTCTCGTCGGTGGCATTCTGGTAATTCCTCCGGAAACACATCGGAAAATCTTGCACTCTGGCACTTCCTCTGAACAACTCCGTGAGGGAATTCACCGATTCTTCATCCGCTACGCCTCGGATACATACTTGATCCTCTTACGCTCCGGTGGTGAGCGAGAATCGATTTGCGGGCACAGATCTATGTTTCCTTCAAACTTTGTCAACTAATCCATGCCTAGGATTACATCCAAGGTCCGGGTTTCCAATACTATGAGGTCTCAAGGGAAATTTATGGTTCCCGATGTTGAGGGTTGCATGACAGCCTAAGCTCGCCATCATTTCTCCTCCTGCGGAACTGACGCGAAGGGGGCTTCTAAGGGTTTTAGTGGGCAACCCGTACTTTTCCACAACTACCCTTGATATGAATGAATGCGTTGCACCAGAATCAAAGAGTACCAATACTGGATGTGAATTTAATAAAAACTTACCAACCACAGTGTCTGGCTGATCATAGACGCCCTCCACGCCAATGTGGTTCACACGAGCACGAGGAAAAGGATTGGGCTTCTTCGCTGAGCTTCCATTGCCGCTTCCATTCCTCCGCTTGGCCTCCGGGCAGTCGGTGGCATAGTGCCCTGTTTTACCGCACTTGAAGCAGTGATGTGACTCGAGATCTTTACGAGCCGGGGCAGGACGATGCTGGTTGCCATTGCCGTTTCCATTGCCATTTCCATTGCCTGACTTGTTGTCCTGGTTGCGGTTGTTCCCATTTCCTCCATGGTTATGTCCTCCATGGTTGTGATGGGTATGCCCTCCGAGTATGAGGCATAACGGGCTTCGCTGAGCTCCGAGTTGTATTTCCCGCCATACTTCCGCTATGCTATCAATCTGCTGCTGCTTGCCTTCAAGTATGGTGGCCTTGTCTACCAGCTCCGGTAGTTGGTGAAGGTAGCCACCATTAGCTGCATTCCCAGCTCGTCATTGAGTCCATCGAGAAACTTTTCCTGCTGCGGCATCTGTGGCCACATCATCCGGGGCATAGCGAGCTAACTTGCTGAACTCATCCACGCATCGTCCCCACAAGACGGTTCCCTGGCGTAAGTTGCGGAACTCACGCTTCTTCAAACTCATGGCTCCAATGAAACATGAGCGTGCGGAAAGCTCGCTGGAACTGATCCCGTGATGGTGGCGATGGGATAAGTGGCGGTGTAGTTCTCCCACCAAGAAGCTGCAGGTCCATCAAGTTGATGTGCGGCAAAGCGCACCTTCTCTGCATCTGTGCATCCAACAGTGACTAACTCCCTTCCGACTTTGCGGAGCCAATCATCGGCCACAATCGGCTCGGTCTGCTAGAGAACACCGCGGATTCAGCCTTAGGAATCGAGTCAAGTTGTCAACAGGGGGTGGTGGCGGTGGATTGTTGTTGTTGTTGTTGTTCTGGTTCTGGATGAGCATCTGCATGAGGGCATTCTGCTGCTGGATCAGCTGGATGAGCTCCGGCGGAAAGTTGAGACCGGGGTCACGTCTCGGAGGCATCTGGTGTTTTGGAGTGGATGAGAAAATTAGAATAGAACAATGGTCTAATGAGAAATATCACTACCCATATGAATGCACAAACATAATCACACCAATCATTTATCAATCCACTCAAACATGGTTCAATCTCGATTACAAAATGCTCACGACTAATCGACAATAACGGCCTAACTGATCGACGGAAAAATAAAATAACATGGTGGTCGGCTAAATGTCTTCATCAAAAATCCTTGCGTCCTCTGGTGCGGTGTCCTCCGGTGTGGCGTCCTCTGTTGCGGCGCCTCCTCTTGCGGCTTTCTCCAGTGGAGCTCTCTTCATAATCCTGGTCATTGCTCACGAGAGGTCCCTCATCTCCACTTGGAAAAAGGTCTTCTCCCAAGTCCATTTTCTCCTCTAATGCGGCAACCTTCACCTTCAGATTGTCGACACTCTCCATGAAATCCGCGATTTCTTCTTCATGATCAAGGAAATCTGCGCGTGCTTTCTCCTCCAGTTCCAGTTCACGGAACAACAGCCTCCTGTGTACCTTCGAGTTACGGCGAGTCTGGATCTCCCGTTTCCTGAGGAGACACTCCAAGTCTTGGACATATGAGAGAACGGAGTCGTCCTCTACGGTACGGATGATATCTCCGTTCCTCGCTCTGCGGGAAATCATGGCGAGGTCTGATGGATCGAGCTCGGCCCTGTACTCTTCTCGGAGATGTCCAAGTGCACGATAAATCGCCATGTCTCTTCCGATGATCCAATTGAACTCCGTAAACTCAAAATCAATGGGCTCAGATGTCCTCCGAAGGTTCTCCTGGAATGTGCACCTCAATCCTCAGAGGGTATCCGTCGGAAGTGCATTGGTAGGCTTCCGGTGATCGAGGGCAGAGCAATCTTCAGCTTCTTCACGATCTGGACCAGCTTTTTGCGAAGGCATCGTCTCATCTAGTGGCAAAACTCCGTAGCAAACGGGGTGAACTCGCGCCATCTAGAATGTTGAAAATCGGAGAGAAGTCGAAATGAACAGGGAGAATTACGGAATGATAAGGACATAAAATAAATAGTCTCTTCCTATGGCTTTCCGATCCTAGGGGTTACGTCCCACGGTCAGCGTGTGCTCGATACCATCTCTCAGAACGACCCGACCCAAAATCGGTCAAGTCTACGTCTGCATACCATCCCAAGATCATCTTTGGCACACAAGACATTGATGAAATAATCAAAGTTCAATCACACCTGAATTTATTACACGATTCTCATATCGAGTCTTTATTACAATAGAATAAATTCGCCTAAGGCCAACTCATGAGAAATAAACTAAGTAAAGCTGCGGAAGCGAGAAGAATAGCGAGTCCATCCGACTCCAAAGGGCAATCGCCAAGCGCGAGCGTAGCCTCACTCTGATCGAATACTCCTCCGCAACATAAGACGTTGCAGCCGTAGGTAAGCATTTTGAATATGCTTGGCAAGTCATGAGAGAGAATAACAATAAAAGTACTAACACTATATGCAATTTGGCTGTGGGGCTCTAAGTTTCATTATTTTTAAAAGCCGCTTTTTCCCTACAACAGTGGACTTGTTTGCAAATACTACAAAATTGTTGGTAATTATTGAGATGGTTCCACCAACCAATGTCTCATTCCCAACTATTAAAAAATAACCCCCTCAATTAAATTATTAATTTCAGTGTTGAGATTTTCGAATACTTCCAAGTTCCAGAGGCTCAAATTGTCCGTAATCGGGACACGGCTAATCGATTAGATCTTTTCTCTGCAGAGGTTTGTGCACTTTACCCGCAAGAATCGCTCCTCCTTTTAAGTCTTCGCACTTCATGGTGTTTGAAGACGGACGAACGTAAACAGGGTCTTCGAAGAGTTCCTCTGGGCCCTTGCGGTGCCCATCCAATCCTACCGCTCTTCTACATCTCGTAGCACCGTCCGCCAGAGTCACAACTAGGGTTGACCAAGCCGAGCCCATAATGGCTTGCAGCTGCTGAGTAAGCTTCCGGTCAATGGGGTATACATCCGTCTCTTCGTGGCTGGGTGAAGCTTTCCGCAAGATGTCATGGCGCTTCTCCATGCATCCCGCCAACCACTGGGTTCTCCAGGTGCCCGTCAACCGCCCTCCACCCAAAGAGTGAGTTTTGAAGTCCATCTTGAGGTTGAAGTTCATGGGGTTGTCATCATCTTGACTCTCACATCTCCCTTATGACATTCACTCAACCAACCCCGTCTACGAGCATAGCAAAAGTAAACTACTTCGTCCCGGGTCATGGTAACAAGGGAATTGGGTCCATCCTACCTCATGATACTACTCAAGAACATAACTTCAAAATTTCACCCATCGCATGCATGGTGGGAGGTATAATTCTAATGCAACAAAAATCATAGGTATTGTAAAGAAACATGATCAATGACTTGCCTTGTTGACGATCTTCGTAAGCTAGGGACTCGTGGTAGCAAGCTTCAGACCGGAAATTCTACCGAGGCAAACAACAATCATAATAAGCATATAGCATATGATCACTTAACATAATAGCATGCTAACATAACACACAAAACAAACGAATCAAACCCAAAGAAAACTCGAAGAAATCCAACTCAAAGTTTTCCTACATCAAACAACAACTAAGAATAGTTTTACATATCAAATTTTTTCTTAACAGAACCTAAGCTTGGGTTTATGCTACCTAACAGAAAGAATACATCATGCAACTAGGAGCAAAAAGAATCACCTTAAAATCTATTATAGAACTCCTATTAGGCCTAAAGAAAATTCTAGTAAGAAAAATAAAATAAAAGTTTTATTGATTATAAATAAAAGTTCATGCTCTAAAGTTACGTAAACTAACCTAGAATAAACTATCTCTCATGAAAAATAAATTTATTTGCTAAGTAAAACAATAGGAAAACAATAGCTAGTTAAATAATTAAGAATAACATGATTCTGATTAAAACTATTTTTTTATTAATCCTAAAATGCCCAAATAAATTCCCGCACTCGCCACAGTACTGGGCTATCAGGGTTATCTCACCAACAACTGCACAAAAGAGATTTCGATGTCGGCAAAACTCAGGTATTCAGAATCGCAACGATAAAATTGTGACGACAACACCTCGGAGCTCAACTCCCGGGACACCGCCACAACCCCTAAATGTCGAGGCACCAAGAACAATGTTCTCGTCACAAAACCATCGAACGATTCCAAGATACCCACGTGATCCTAAAAAAATTTAGTGAAATTTGAGGAGAGAAGAGTCAAAACTCTACGTCAGATACCTCACCAGAGCGATTTAAGGACTGGGAGTAAAAGAATCCTACTCTCCGATATATATAATCCTAAGACTCAAAACATTTTCCATTCTAGACTCAACAACGCCAAACAAACAATCAAGTAGGGGCTCCTAAGTCGGGAAGGCTCGATACCAACTTGTAACGCCTCGATGCGGCTATATCTCCCACGTGTCGAAGCACGACTTAGAGGCATAACCGCATTGAAAGCAATGTCGCAAGTGAGGTAATCTTCACACAACCCATGTAATACATAAGGAAAAGAGATACATAGTTGGCTTACAATCGCCACTTCACACAATACATGAGTAAAACATTACATCATACAGATACAATCAAGGTCCGACTACGGAACCAAAATAAAAGAAGACTACCCCAAATGCTACACAGATCCCCGATCGTCCCAACTGGGCTCCACTATGATCAACTCAAACGAAACAACACAAAGAACAAGATCTTCATCGAGCTCCTCCTTGAGCTCGGGTCCATCACCGCACGGTTTCATCGGCACCGCAAACTGGTTTTGAAGTATCGTGAGTCACGGGACTCAGCAATCTCACACCAGCGAGATCAAGACTATTTAAGCTTAAAGGTAGGACAGGGTAGTGAGGTGGAGCTGCAGCAAGCGACTAGCATATATGGTGGCTACATACGCAAATGAGAGCGAGAAGAGAAGGCAAAAGCACGGTCGAACAACTATGATCAAGAAGTGATCCCGACACTACTTACGCCAAACATAACTCCAACACCGTGTTCACTTCCCGGACTCCGCCGAAGAGACCATCACGGTTACACACGCGTTGGTGTATTTTAATTAAGATCAACTTCGGTTTTCTACAACCGGACATTAACAAATTCCCATCTGCCACATAACCGCGGCACGGCTTTCGAAAGTTCAAACCCGCAGGGTGTCCCAACTTAGCCCATGATAAGCTCTCGCGATCAACGAAGAATAGACCTTCTCCCGGGAAGCCCGATCAGTCTCGGAATCCGGCTACAAGACATTTCACAGCAATAAAACAAGTCCAAAGAAGACCTCCGGCGTGCCGACACCACGATAGTAGCCGCGCAGATCTCGCCTCGAGCCACGACCGGATGAACACTACGACGGCAACCGACGATACCCCAAGTTGCCTCGGGCGGCACCGCAAGTGGCTCTAGTTTGACCAACACTTAGACAAGCATTGGCCCGGGGTTAATAAAGATGACCCTCGGGATGCGCGACTCCCAAGGGAAAAAAGGCTAGGTGAGGCAAATGTAAAACCAATGTTGGGCCTTGCTGGAAAAGTCTTATTCAAAGCGAACTGTCAAGGGGTCCCATAAATCACCCGACCGCGTTAGGGACGCAAAAATCCGGGAACATAACACCGATATGACGGAAACTAGGCGGCAAGAGTGGAACAAAACACTGCATAAGGCCGAGCCTTCCACCCTTTACCAAGTATATAGATGCATTAATTAAATAAGATATATTGTGATATCCCAACAAGTAAACATGTTCCAACAAGGAACAACATCTCCATGTTCCAACAAGGAACAAACTTCATCTTCACCTGCAACTAACAACGCTATAAGAGGGGCTGAGCAAAGCGGTAACATAGCCAATCAACGGTTTGCTAGGAAGGGTGGTTAGAGGTTTGACATGGCAATGTGGGTGGCATGATATAGCAAGTGGTAGGCATCGTAGCATAGGCATAGCAAAAGAGCGAGCATCTAGCAAGCAAAGATAGAAGTGATTTCGAGGGTATGGTCATCTTGCCTGAAATCCCGCAAGGAAGAAGATCAAGTCCATGAAGAGGACAAACGGGCGGAAGAAGTCGAACGAATCCTCACAATCGCAACATTAATGGAACTAACCCGAAGAAGCAACACTGGAAAGAAGCAAACAACAAGGTAAACAACCAACACATAAACATGGCATGGTGCACAACCAAGTATGATGCATGTCCGTTTAATGAAGCATGGCATGACAAAATGCAATGCATAATACTACAAGTTAGTGGAGCTCAATATGCAACGAGTTGCATATTGATAAACACCACAACAAATATTTAGTTCGATCTTGTTTATGTACCCAACAATATTATATGTTGTTAAACATGGCAAGGGTGAAGCACAACAAAACTACCTATCTAGGCAAGTTTAAATGAGGCCGAACAACAAACAACAATTCGGAAGAACCTCATGAACATATATTAGATTTGGTGCTGATCTGACCTAAAGCATATTTTATTGTTGTTTAACAGGAAAATAAAGTGGACCAAGTTAATCTAGGCATTTTCCACCCCAATTACATATAAAGTTTATTTAAAACGGAGTTACGGTTATTTAGTTATGAAATAAATCATTTTAACATGGCATATATGCAAAATTTAAATAAACAGCATTTTAAACATTTTAAACATGGATGAAAACTGCATATTATGAAACTAGACAAAATTCTGAGCAAGTTTCATATATAATTTATTTAGATCTGATGCACGGTTAATTAGTTAGGATATGCATGAAGTGCCAGGGTTTTTCTGCAAAACGGTAATCCTGGGATAATTAGATAAATTCGTCCAGAGGAAAAAAACACTATATGGGCCGAATCTAAGCAGAGGTCCAACAGAACGGAGGGAAAAAAAAGGTGTTGGTGCAGCCTCACCATGGGCTATGGCCCGATTTGAAGGAGGAGCCGACTGGGCACGGAGGCAGTCTACTGGGTCGGGAGATGGGCCACAGGCGGAGGGCGCGCCTGGCGCTGAGGCATCGCCTTCTCGTGCTCTCGCCGAGCACGAGGCCATGGCAGCAACAAACTCGGCGGAGGCAGCAGGTCCATGAGGTTGGGGACGGGCGCCGGTGGCGGAGCAGCACCAGATCCAGTGCGGCGGCCCCATTTCCGGCGATGGTTGACGGATCCGCGAGGTTGAAGCATAATGGCGGCGGCGTCATGGAGCTCCATGGATCCCCGAAGTAAGAGAGAGAGGGAGCTCGGGATGAGAGAGAGCAAGGAAACGAGAGAGAGGGGCAACGGGAGACGCGACTGTCGTCAAGGTCGCTGGGGGCGTCTTTGCAAGGCAGCGAGGGAGGCGGCAGGAGGCGGGTTGGTCGGCGGCGGAGCTGGATCGAGGCTCCTTCCCTCGAGTGGGGATCCAGCGGCGGGCGCGCAGCCTCCACCGGCCCAGATCGGCCCAGGCGGGCAGCGGATGGGCACTGCAGGCCACGGCGGCGGGAAAGGCAGGAGGTGACGTGGCACGCGTGGGTTGGAGGAGAGGGGCGGCTGCGGGCGGCGCTTATCCAAGACAAAGCGGCGCCAAGTGGCGGCGAAGGGGAGGCCCAGCGCGGAATTTGAGGAGGGAACGAGGGAGAGGCGGCTGCAGGTAGGTGGAGGGGCTAGGGATGCCCAAAATGGACTAGGGGTGTGTCTAAATAGGCAGGGGGTTAGGGTTTGAGTGATTGAGGCCGTTTCGGAGCCTCCGATCACGATCAACGACCGAACGGAAGGAAACTAGGAGAGGGTTGGTGGGCTGTGTAGAATGCCTCGGGCTGAGAAGAGAGAGGAACAGAGCGACCCGGCATCTGCTTTCCGGAGACCTAAAACGTCCGATTTAATATACCGGCTATATCGCGGTAGTAGGTTTCACGGTTGGGCTATCAAATGGACTCGAATGCGACGAAACTTGGCGGCGGCCTGTCTACACTATAATAAGACCGCTCGACAAGTTGCAACCCATTCCGAGAACATTATTATGCCACTTATAAAATAATATTTGGAGGTGCAGCGATGGCGCGTGCGAGTGTATCCGGACTCGGAACGGACAACGGAGAGAACCGGCGGAACCCGAACAGATGCAAGTTTTGAAAAACATGCGGACGAAATGCAGATGATGCCATGAGATGAAATGCATAACAAGAACAAAGTGCAAAACAACAGACAAAACCCAACCGCGAAGGAAATAATAAATCACATCTCCGGAAAGGGCAAGAGTCGGAGTTACGAATATGGAAAGTTGTATCCGGGGTGTTACAGGAGGTCCGGCGAGTGCGGTGTGGCGAGAGGAGCTCGGGGGTGGGGTCGATGGAGCTCGGGGGTGGCCGGGGCGGTCGGTGCGGGGTTAATGGCGGCGGCGGCGGCTCGGTTGCTCCGGCGGGGTTTTGTGGCGAGGGAGGGATCGAGCGAGGGGCGAGGGGAAAACGGGTCGAGGGGGGTATAAATAGGGGGCCTCGACTTGGAGGAGGGGAAAGATCCGGCGAGGAGATCGGGAGGATCCCGGATCTCGCGATCCGGCGGCGGCGGGGGGTGGCGTCTGGCGAGGAAGACGACGGGTGGGGCCACCGTCGGTGAGAGGAGGCGCGTCGGGCGGGCGACGGTGCTGAGAGGGTTTAGGCGAGGGGCTCGGCTGGGCCGGCTCGTTAGCGCTGGGCTGCTTTCGGTATTTGGCCTTGGCTGGGCCGCTGGTCTTTGGCTGGGCAGTTGGCTGGCCGGCGCCGGGCTTTTTTATTTATTTTTTGAAATAAAAAGAGAGAAAAAAAATATAAAATATAAATATTTTATATAGGACATATATATATCAAAATGATCAGGGGAATATTCCCTATAATTTGAACATTTTTCCAGGGGCAAAATCCAAACTTTATAAAAAATCATTTTTTTCTAAAATTCGAAATAAAACTCAAATTTGAATTCAAACTTTTTGGCAATGTTTTTCCTCTGATATTTTTGGAGTGTCATGTTTACTCCTCTCATACTTTTCTCAAGTATTTATCAGGCATAGTTTTTGAAATAATTTCCACTGCCAAAATTTGGATTCAAATTCCAACAACTTCAAAACTTCTAAAACTTCAAATGCCACTCAAATTCAAACAGAATGCATAGATGCTTAGCTATAATTGTAAAAAAATTCCAAATAGGAAATTTGGGATGTTACAGTAGGTATATATAGGAGGAAGGAGTACGTCGGTGGAGCTTCAAGGGGCCCACGAGGCATGGGGCGCGCCTTAGAGGGGGGGGGGGCGCCCTCCACCCTCGTATCCGCCTCGTGGCTTTCTTGACGGAGGGTCCAAGTCTCCTGGGTCTTATCTGATGAGAAAATCACATTCCCAAAGATTTCATTCCGTTTGGACTCCGTTTGATATTCCGTTTCTTCGAAACACTGAAATAGGCAAAAAACAGCAATTCTGGGCTAGGCCTCCGGTTAATAGGTTAGTCCCAAAAGTAATATAAAAGTGGAAAATAAAGCCCAATATAGTCCAAAACAATAGATAATATAGCATGGAGCAATCAAAAATTATAGATACGTTGGAGACGTATCAGGCATCCCCAAGCTTAATTCCTGCTCGTCCTCGAGTAGGTAAATGATAAAAAGAGAATTTTTGATGCGGAGTGGTACTTGGCATAATTTCAATGTAACTCTTCTTAATTGTGGTATGAATATTCAGATCCGAAAGATTCAAGACAAAAGTTCATATTGACATAAAAATAATAATACTTCAAGCATACTAACTAAGCAATTATGTCTTCTCAAAATAACATGGCCAAAGAAAGTTCATACCTACAAAATCATATAGTTTAGTCATGCTCCATTTTCGTCACACAAGAATGCTCTCATCATGCACAACCCCGATGGCAAGCCAAGAAATTGTTTCATACTTTAGTAATCTCAAACCTATAAAATTTCACGCAATATATGAGCGCGAGCCATGGACATAGCACTATGGATGGAATAGAATATAATGATGGGGGTTATGTGGAGAAGACAAAAAAAAGGAGAAGGTCTCACATCAACGAGGCTAATCAACGGGCTATGGAGATGCCCATCCATTGATGTTAATGCAAGGAGTAGGGATTGCCATGCAACAGATGTACTAGAGCTATAAATGTATGAAAGCTCAACAAAATAAACTAAGTGGGTGTGCATCCAACTTGCCTGCTCACGAAGACCTAGGGCATTTGAGGGAGCCCATCGTTGGAATATACAAGCCAAGTTCTATAATGAAAAATTCCCACTAGTATATGAAAGTGACAACATATGAAACTCTCTATATGAAAAACATGGTGCTATTTTGAAGCACAATATATGAGACTCGCTATATGAAGAACATGGTGCTACTTTGAAGCACAAGTGTGGTAAAAGGATAGTAACATTGCCCCTTCTCTCTTTTTCTCTCATTTTCATTTTTTTGGTGGGCTCTTTGGCCTCTTTTTTTTATTTGGTGGGCTCTTTGGCCTGTTTTTTTATTTGACCTCACATGAGACAATGTTCTAATAATGATGATCATCACACTTCTATTTGTTTACAACTCAATGATTACAACTCGATACTAGAACAAAGTATGACTCTATATGAATGCCTCCGGCGGTGTACCGGGATATGCAATGAATCAAGAGTGACATATATGAAATAATTATGAACGGTGGCTTTGCCACAAATACTATGTCAACTACATGATCATGCTAAGCAATATGACAATGATGAATGTGTCATGAAGAACGGTATGGTGGAAAGTTTCATGGCAATATATCTCGGAATGGCTATGGAAATGTCATAATAGGTAGGTATGGTGGCTGTTTTGAGGAAGATATAAGGAGGTTTATGTGTGAAAGAGCGATCATATCATGGGGTTTGGATGCACCGTGAAGTTTGCACCAACTCCCAATGTGAGAAAGGGCAATGCATGGTATCAAGAGGCTAGCAATGATGGAAAGGTGAGAGTGCGTATAATCCATGGACTCAATATTAGTCATAAAGAACTCACATACTTATTGCAAAAATCTACAAGCCATCAAAAACCAAAGCACTACGCGCATGCTCCTAGGGGGATAGATTGGTAGGAAAAGACCATCGCTCGTCCCTGACCGCCACTCATAAGGAGGACAATCAAATATCACCTCATGTTTCAAATTTGTTACATAACGTTTACCATACATGCATGCTACAGGACTTGCAAACTTCAACACAAGCATTTCTCAATTTCACAACTACTCAACTAGCACGACTTTGATATTATCACCTCCATATCTCAAAACAATTATCAAGCATCAAACTTTTCTTAGTATTCAACACACTCAAAAGAAAGTTTTACAAATCTTGAATACCAAGCATATTATTATTAAGCAAATTACCATGCTATTTAAGAGTCTCAAAATAATCTAAGTGAAGCATGAAAGATCAATAGTTTCTTTAAAACAAATCCACCACCGTGCTCTAAAAGATATAAGAGAAATACTAGAGCAAACTATAAACCTCAAAAGATATAAGTGAAGCACATAGAGCAAAACTATCAAGCTCAAAAGATATAAGTGAAGCACATAGATCAAAACTATCAAGCTCAAAAGATATAAGTGAAGCACATAGAGTATTCTAACAAATTCCAATTCATGTATGGCTCTCTCAAAAGGTGTGTACAGCAAGGATGATTGTGGTAAAATAACAAGCAAAGATGCAAATAATACAAGACACTCCAAGCAAAACACATATCATGTGGTGAATAAAAATATAGCTCCAAGTAAAGTTACCGATGGAAGTGGACGAAAGAGGGGATGCCTTCCGGGGCATCCCCAAGCTTTGACTTTTTGGTGTCCTTGGATTATCTTGGGGGTTCCATGGGCATCCTCAAGCTTAGGCTCATGCCACTCCTTGTTCCACAATCCATCAAAAAATTTCACCCAAAACATGAAAACTTCACAACACAAAACTTAACAGAAATCTCGTGAGCTCCGTTAGCGAAAGAAAAGAAAAGATCACTTAAAGGTACTGTAATGAACTCATTATTTATTTATATTGGTGTTAAACCTATTGTATTCCAACTTCTCTACGGACCATAAACTATTTTACTAGCCATAGATTCATCAAAATAAGCAAACAACACACGAAAAACAGAATCTGTCAAAAACAGAACAGTCTGTAGTAATCTGTAAATAAAGCAAATTTATGGAACTCCAAAAATTGAGCCAAAATAGGAAGACCTAGGAAATTTTTTTATTGATCAGAAGCAATTGGAATCACTATTTTATCACATTCTGGTGATTTTTAACAATAGTTTTCGTGAATCGAAAGTTTCTGGAAATTACAGCAAGATCAAATAACTATTATCCAAGAAGATCCTATAGGTTTAACTTGGCACAAACACTAATTAAAACATAAAACCACATCTAAACAGAAGGTAGATGGATTATTTATTCAACGTTAGAAAGGAAATAAGTTGGTTTGTCTCCCAACAAGCGCTTTTCTTTAAAGCCTTTTAGCTAGGCATTGATAATTCAATGATGCTCACAAGAAAGACAAGAATTGAAGCACAAAGAGAGCATCATGAAACCCGTGACAAACACATCTAAGTCTAACATACTTCCTATGCATAGGAATCTTATAGGCAAACAAATTATCATAGCAAGCAAAAACTAGCATATGCAAGGAAGCGGAAAGAAACAATAGCAATCGCAACATAACGAGAGGTAATTTAGTAACATGAAATTTCTATAACCATATTTTCCTCTCTCATAATAATTACATGTAGGATCATAAGAAAATTCAACAATATAGCTATCACATAACATATTCTCAACACGATCCACATGCATGCGAAGTTGACACTCTTCCAAAATAGTGGGATTATCATTAACTAAAGTCATGATTTCTCCAAGCCCACTTTTATCAAAAATTTCATAAGATTGAATGTTATCCAAATATGTGGGATATAAAGTTGACACTCTTACAAACCCACTATCAACATTATTGCAAACACTATTATCAATCTTATATTCATCATGGGGCTTAAATAAATTTTCAAGATCATAAGAAGAACCTTCCCAATCATGACTATTGGACATAGCAAAACTAGCATCCCCAAGATTAGGGTTTTGCATATTATTAGCATAATTTACATCAATAGAATTTATAATAAAATCATTGAAATCATGCTTTTATTCAAAGATCTATCGTGAAGCACTTCATCACAATTTTCAGATTTACGGATTTCAGGCAAAAGCTTATAAAGATAATTTAGTGCATCCAAATCACTAGGAATTGGTTCATCATAATTGGATCTCTTAATAAGATTGGCAAGAGGATGAGGATCCATAGATATTAGCTTCTCTGTTTAGGAATAAATACTCAACTATTTCAACCAAGCGAGAAAACGAGCCAAGAAAGACATCAAGGCTAACGGAAAAGAGAGGGCGAATAGAACGGCAAGGGTGAAGTGGGGGAGAGGAAAACGAGAGGCAAATGGCAAATAATGTAATGCGAGAGATAAGGGATTGTGATGGGTACTTGGTATGTTGACTTTTGCATAGACTCCCCGGCAACGGCGCCAGAAATCCTTCTTGCTACGTCTTGAGCTTGCATTGGTTTTCCCCGAAGAGGAGAGGATGATGCAACAGAGTAGCGTAAGTATTTCCCTAAGTTTTTGAGAACCAAGGTATCAATCCAGTAGGAGGCCACGCGCAAGTCCCTCATACCTACACAAAGCAAATAACTCCTCGCAACCAACGCGAATAGGGGTTGTCAATCCCTTCACGGTTACTTACTTAGAGTGAGATCGATAGAGATGATAGATAATATTTTGGTATTTTTGGTATAAAGATGCAAAGTAAAATAAAAGGAAAAGTAAAGAGCAAAGCAATAATAAAGCGTAGGAAGATTAATATGATGAAAACAGACCCGGGGGCCATAGATTTCACTAGTGGCTTCTCTCAAGAGCATAAGTATTTTACAGTGGGTGAACGAATTACTGTTAAGCAATTGACAGAATTGAGCATAGTTATGAGAATATCTAGGTGTGATCATGTATATAGGCATCACGTCCGAGACAAGTAGACCGACTCCTGCTATTACTCCACTCTTCGACCGCTATCCAGCATGCATCTAGAGTATTAAGTTAATGAAAACAGAGTAATGCCTTAAGCAAGATGACATGATGTAGAGGAATAAATTCATGCAATATGATAAATACCCCATCTTGTTATCCTCGATGGAAACAATACAATACGTGCCTTGCAACCCTTTCTGTCACTAGGTAAGGACACTGCAAGATTGAACCCAAAGCTAAACACTTCTCCCATTACAAGAACTACCAATCTAGTTGGCCAAACCAAACGGATAATTCGAAGAGACTTGCAAAGATAACTCAATCATACATAAAAGAATTCAGAAAAGATTCAAATATTGCTCATAGATAATCTTGATCATAAACCCACAATTCAGCGGTCTCAACAAACACACCGCAAAAATAAGATTACATCGAATAGGTCTCCACGAGAGAGGGGGAGAACATTGTATTGAGATCCAAAAAGAGAGAAGAAGCCATCTAGCTACTAACTATGGACTGAAGGTCTGAGGTAAACTACTCACACTTCATCGGAGAGGCTATGATGATGATGTAGAAGCCCTCCATGGTGGAATCCCCTTTCGGCGGAGCTCCGAAACAGGCCCCAAGATGGGATCTCGTGGATCTGTAAAGTTGCAGCGGTGGAATTAGGTTTTGGCTCCGATTCGATCTGTTGGGGTGCGTGAGGTATATATAGGAGGAAGGAGTGCGTCGGTGGAGCTTGAGGGGCCCACGAGGCGGGGCGCGCCTAGGGGGCGCCCTCCACCCTCTTGACCGCCTCGTGGCTTTCTTGACGGAGGGTCCAAGTCTCCTGGGTCTTATCTGATGAGAAAATCACGTTCCCGAAGATTTCATTCTGTTTGGACTCCGTTTGATATTCCGTTTCTTCGAAACACTGAAATAGGCAAAAACAGCAATTCTGGGATGGGCCTTCGGTTAATAGGTTAGTCCCAAAAGTAATATAAAAGTGGAAAATAAAGTCCAATATAGTCCAAAACAATAGATAATATAGCATGGAGCAATCAAAAATTATAGATACGTTGGAGACGTATCAACTTACTTGATATAAGGTAGTATCTCAGGACAGTTATTCAACACATACCAAACCATTTTGTCCAAATCTTTAGCTTTGTCCTCTTGTCGACTCTTCCCTGTAACTCGAACAGAATAATCGAAAACATTGAGTCCGGGATTGTCTTCACCCACCTCTTTGCTAAGCTGATCATTTGTTTCAATGTATTTTGAGCAGAATGTCAACGCTTCAGAGCAATGTAGGCCTCTCGCAATGGAACCCTCGGGTCTAGCTCGTTCCTAACATAGCCCTTGAAAGTGCCTAGCCGCCTTTCAATAGGGTACATTCAGCCATACTGCATCTTGGACCTCTAAGTAGTGCCTCATCAGGTAGATGAACAGCCAAATGCACCACCACATCAAAGAAGGCTGGAGGATATATCTTCTCAAGGTCGCATAGGATAGTTGGTATCTTGTCTCTGAGACGCTCCAAAGCATCTATCCTGATATTTCTACTGCAGAGTTCCCTGAAGAATTGTCCCAACTCTGCAACTGCTCTTTATAAGTCAGGGCGGCCCAATCCTCTAAGGATAATAGGTAAAACCCTTTGAAGTAGGATGTGGCAGTCATGAGTTTTCAACCCTTGTACCTTGTTTCCATCTGCACTAACTCTCCTTTCAGGGTTGGAAGCAAATCCATGTGGGAATCTCACAACGTGGCAGGACCTCGCAGAATTGTTTTCTTTTTACCTTGTCCAAGACGCATACACTGGTGCCATATCCCATGGTTTACCTTCATCTTGCACCGCAAATCCTTTCTCGATACCTGTGTGTCAAATCAATCCTAGATTTTAAGGTATCTTTCGCCTTGCCTTCAATGTTAAGAAGTGTGCCGATAATGTTGTCAGATATATTTTTCTCGATGTGCATCACATCAAGATTATGCCGCAGATCCAAATCTTTCCAATACTCCAAGTCCCACAAAGTGGACCTGCGGGTAAACAATAATCTCTCTTCTACCGTACACGCTTCCTTTTCCCGCTACCATTACCGTGATGGTTTCTCGTGTAATATGCCCTGACCTTCTCCAATTCCACTTGCAACTCATCGGCGGTGAGCCTCTTTGGCGATCACGGTTTTCATGCTTTGCATTGAACACATGTCTTCGGTATTTTCTAGGATGTGGCTTGTCCTTGGGAAGGAAACGCGGTGTCCAATGTAACAGATCTTTCTAAGTATTGCGATGACAATGATTCTGTCACAAATAACACATGCATTGTAACCATGTGTCGCTCGCCTCGACATAGTGCCCAAAGCCGGATAATCATGGATGCACCAAATTACAACAAAGACGCAGAAAGAAATCAGCTGGTGGGCTGCTATATAGGTCCCGAGTGAGAACACCTTCCATAGCTGTTGAAGTTCCTCCACAAGAGGCTCCATGAACAAATCAAAATCCTTTCCGTGACTTTTTGGACTGGGATGAGCAAGGCCATCATGTAGTTTGATTCTTTGGTGCAGACATTTGGAGGCATGTTGTAAGGATAATAAGCACCGCCACATGCTATATGTGGCGCCTCGTGGCCAAATGGGTTAAATCCATCTGAAGCTAAGCCAAGTCTAATGTTTCTCGGTCAGAAACAAACTCTTTGTGTTTATCATTGAAGCTTTTCCACTCACTACCATGAGATGGATGGCTCATTACATTCGATCTCTCAGACTCTGGTTCCTAGAATGCCACAAGACATCCTCTCTTGTTTCAGATCATGAAACAACCTCTGCAATCTTGGTGTAATTGGAAAATGTCTCGTAACATTATGAGGAATCCTCTTCACAACATCGCCATCTTTCCATCTTGATGATTTGCATTTCGGCATTCACTTAAGTTGGCATAATCCTTCCGAGCAGAACACAATTATTCTTACAAACATGGATCATATCATATCCAATTCCAAGCGCACGAAGGAAATTCTTCATTTTATTGTAGGTGTGTGGCAGCTCGACGATCTGGGAAAGATTTATGAAAGCAGCCAACATCGCATCGAATGATTTGTTGGTCATCCGCTCAGATGTCTTCACCTAACAAAATGTGACCATAGCTGAGAATACTGACAGCTTATTTCCTAGGGTGACAAAGAACGTTGCATTGTTCCAACATGCGGGCCCACCATTTTCTTCTCGCAGTGAAAGTTCACGGAATGCACGAGCATTTCAGTAGCATTGTTTCAATGTTGGTCAAACTCATCGCTCCGCCACCGCCACCTCCTCCTCCTCTTCCACCGAGCATCAGCAGATCAAGATGGTGATCTGCTGCTTCCACGTAGTCAATAACATTGACGTTCACAGCTTCACCATGATGAACCCACCTAGTATATGTGACCGACATCCCATACAAGTGTAGATTATTTTGCACAGTTGACTGGGGTCTTGTAATTGAATTCATACAACTGCTACATGGGCAGAGCACATCTTATTTCGGACCACCGTACTCAGCTCTGATAAAGTTCATGAAGTTTTCAACCCCCTCGACATATGCAGCGGAGAATCTTCGAGCAGAAGTTATCCAAGTCCTGTCCATCTGTTAGACATACAAATTAGTTCTTCTACTAGATATTAAAGGAAAAACATATATGCTTTTTTATGAAGTCCAGAAAAAAATACCTAGGTCGATGTCTAAAGCTATGGCAAGATATTTGGACGAGCAGATCTAAGTAACGAAATATATGTAAAGCTAATTCAGCAAACATATTTGAGTGCTAAATTATGGCAGGCTGTTTCAGCAGTCAATGAGGCCGAGCACACAGCCATCAAACTATCGAAGGCCATCGCAGCAACAAAGATCGAGTATAAAACGGTGTAGAGCTATTTCACCTAACAGATTGGCTACTAGACCATGGCATCTCACGCCACAATAAATATATGGCAAGATATTTTAGCAACTAATCGGCCTTGGCATGCCATCTCAGCTAAGCAGATTGAGTGCAGAAAAGGGCAAGGAAGCTTCTTAAGTAGAGCATATTGACAGTAAACTACTTCGGCAAACAGTGAGATTAACAACGTCTATCAGCTAACGTTCAGCGCTACACCGACATGAACGGGCCTCGCCTAGAATGCGCGCATCGTGGGAGAAGCTGACCGCCGTGCGTCTCACACCTAACGCCGCCCATGTGGTGGCGGCGCTGACCGCCGTCGCGCCCACAAGAACGTAGCCGAGGTGGCGGCGCGGCTAGAGGACGGCAGTCTACGAGAGCGTACTGTGGGAGCGAGAGGATCGCCGTGTGTCCCCTCGACGAACCGCGGTGCCGACGTATCGATGCGGCGGGGAGGGCGGCTTTGGCGGAGCGAATGGAGTGGAGGGGGACAGGGAGGGGTTTGGGGAATATTTGGTCAAGGCGGTTGAATCGGATTTGGGGGGAATTTTTGTGTGGGGGCGGGGAGGGGAAGATTTTCGCGCGATGGGCGGGGAGTTTGGCGATGGTCGGTTTCTCCAAGTGCAGTCCCACGTGTCAGTGAAGAGGCAAGCAAGCGCTGCCCGCTTATGCGTGAGCCGTGTGCAGGACCGAACGTGTGTGGGGTGCAATGCGACCGCGACAGGAGTGTTGTGAGTATACCGCCTTTTTTCCTTTTAAACTAGTAGGTGCTTCGCCCCCTCAAAAAAAAATTTGTTGCTTCGCGCAATCCATCGATACTACTACTAGTAATCCGGTAATCCCGACGAAAACGGCGCGGCCGGGTCTTTTCCCACGTGATATGCTGGGAGGTTGGCTTAGTTGGGTTTTTTAGATTTGTCTCGGTTCAATAAAAAAGCAGAGTTGGTGATGATGGTGTGCCTGTCATCCTACAATATAGGCCTATAGGCCGTCCGATCTATATCTAACGGATAGGAAGGAAACTATGACAATTTACCCGCACTCCTCTCCACATTTGCAGATAAGGCTTTCCCTTGTTCATCCTTTTCTCCCACAAGATCTTGATCTTCCGTGCAACGCACGGGCATCTTGCTAGTACTCCCACAATATGTATATTATTGTGAAAGTTCATATACACCGGCCGAGATTAATGCAAACACGGCAGATTTTCATTACATTTCCAACCTTTATAGGACAGAAAAATAAAAGAAACCCGACCCTAAACCTATTCTACGGTGCTGACCGACGTCCTCCATCTGCGATCTCTATGTACGGGGGCGGGGTTCAAGACCCGTGAAGTGAAGGTGCAGTCTCCGGCGAGGAAGAGTAGAACACGGGATACGGACCGGCCAGTTGGCACACCATGCCTTGCCGCCTCCCATGCCCTACTCATCCTCGGAGGAGCCCCCGACCTCGGCAGTGCCGGACGTTGGACGGCGGCAAGTAGGACGCGTGGCTGACGGTGCTCCCATCGTCGGCTGCCAGCGTGGCCACCGCTTGTGCGGTTGCGTCCGCGTCCGGCTACACCGCTATTGCGTCGCGAGAGGCGACTTGAGCGAGGGCGGCGACCTCGAGCTTCATCCCCGAAGACAAGCTCTCCCATAGAGCGTTTGCACTTGCTGTCATGGCGGATGTGGTGCCAGGTAGGAGGACGATGCGCTATGGTGTGGAGGTTAGCTGGGCGTTGCCGCTTTAAGTAGCGCATTCCGGTGAGGCCAAGCGTCCGGGTGCATCATTAAGTCGCCGGAGTTGGTTCCTCGGGCACCGAGCCTCTTAACGACGACATAAAAACGGACGACATGAATGCGGGCAGCTGGCGCCGGCTGGTAATGCACCGCGCGACGGCGCGAGGACGAGGGCTTTGGTGTGCCAGGGTAGTCAGCTGCGGTCGTGGCAACGTTGGAGATGCCCTTTGCTCAAATGCGATCCCCGCATGTCATTGAAAAAGCAAGACGACCTGGCATGGTCTCAGGTCCAGAGGATGCAGTTGGCCACGCTACACCACTCCGCGGACGCGTCGCGGCGCCCCGTGCATCCCCGACGAGCCGGGTGTTGGGGTGCGTTTGGATTGTGGCCAAAGTGCACCTTACCAAAATTTTGGTCATACCCAAAGATTGGTCTTTGTTTGGATGGTTGCCATTTTTTGGCATGCCAATGAACTCTAGCCAACTCTAGTTCATTTTTATTGCCAATGTCGGCCAAATCATGGGCAACCAATACCTCAACCAAAATTTTGGTCATGACCCAAAGATTGGTCTTTGTTTGGATGTTTGCCATTTCTTTGGCATGCCAATGAACTCTAGCCAACTCTAGTTCATTTTTCTTGCCAATGTCGGCCAAATCATGGGCAACCAATACCTCAACCAAAATTTTGGCTACCCAATGCTTTGATGGGGCAACCTTGGGCACAAACCAAACATACCGTTGGTCGTGCCACAGCACTACCGCCACCCTCAGCACACTGAAACCGACCGTGTCTAGCGACGATATCAGTGTGTCGCTCACGGCGGTCGCCGTGTCCAGAGGCGGTGCTGGAGCTGCGTCCCGTTGTTGGCCCCAACGACCCACATGAACGGTTGTCGGTGGCGAGGAGGTCGTGGGCCAGCCCCTCCATTGGACTAGTCTCCGCTACGTCGTCCCGACGGGTGTGCCCCACATGTCGGTTTCCCTGTTTTCCCGGCCATATTCGAGCGTCAGTGCTCCGCGTTGCGCATTAGGCCTTTCACTATGTAGGCAAGCGAGACAACTTATTGTTTATTTGAGCCGTTCAAGTGTAATCGTGTGGCGATTGCTTATTTCTCATTCCTCTCCAACCCTCTTCTCCATCGATCATGTCGCCCTCCAGTCGACTCCATCCTCCCGCATGCCTTATTTGAACATTCCGCCGAGTATCATTCGCATGTACCCACCCTAGTCCTCTTTCAATAGATCTCCGGACCCGAGATGAAATCGAGAGGAACGAGTGGGGCACGTGATACCTAAGGCGGATTCAAAATTTTGAACCGTGATCATAGCATCCACAAATCATATATAAAGGGTATTCAATATTCGCTTTGTTTTGAACGCATAATATACTCCTCCTATCCTTTCTACTTTACATATAAGTTTTATGTGTAGTCAAAGTATCTCTACTATGATAAAAAGTTATGAACATTCAACAACGCCCAATCAATATTGTTAGATTAAAGACGCACTCCTAGATTTGTACTTAGATGGTTTTCAATTTGACTATTGACAAGATTAATAGTACATGAGATGTATAATGTGAAAATTATATCATTAGAAACTCCTTTCACATACAAAATTGACCATATGCTTTGTGTAAGTTGCATGTCATATATTATTACTCTAACATTTGGTCAAAGTTAGCCTCGAAAAATGCATTAGACCCTTTATGCTTTGTGTAAGTTGCATGTCATATATAATTACTCTAACATTTGTGTAAGTTGCATGTCATATATTATTACTCTAAAATTTGGTCAAAGTAGTATAGTGGAAGTGGATCCTCTAACGTAGGTATCCCTGCCTTACCCTCCCTTTCGGTCACTTACTGGCGGACCCCATGCTTGCTAGGCCCCGTATGTTAGTTACTCAATGGGTTCGGCCACGTCAGGGGATCCTCATCCGTAGTATACTCCATCTGTTTTTATTTACTCCACATAAAATGGAGGGAGTGGTGGTATAATAAATGACGCAGGCGGGGGAGGGGGAGGGACGTCGATTTGCTCTCAACTGCGGTCCCACAAGCGAGCGAAAACGCAAGATGAAGCGCGTTCCATTCGGTAAGCGACGTGGAGGGTCCAGCGTGCCGAGCTGCAACGCGAACGCCACAAGAGCGATGTACATTCAAAACCGATTGACCGGTCGTCACCGGAACCACTATTCACACCAGAACCTTCGCCTGCTCGGCCTACGCCAACCACTGCCCTAAAACCACACCAAATCTCCAGCCCATTCCCGCACCTTTCGATCCCCTAGCCCGCATCAAGCGTCCCCTAGTTCGCCGGAAAGCCATGGTGCGCCGCAAGATCACTTACTACAAGATGCTGACGCCGGAGCGCCGTGCAGAAATCACGGCGGCTGTCGGCGCCACAGACCTCCGTTCCCAAGCTCTCTTTGCGGCGGGCCAATCCCCGAGTTCTCTGGAGCCAAGCTACGAGGAGGAGGAAGCCGACCCAATGTTCACTTCGGAGGTCGCGGCGCAGAAGGCCCCCGATGGGTATGAGATGATGGACGTCGACTTCGTGCCGGCGTCCGAGTCCCCCATGGTGCAGGCGGACCAGTGGTTCAATATGGCGATACTAAAGGAGGAATGGGAGGCAAAGGCTCAACTCGACGCGGAGCGCGCGCATGCCGCTGCCATCGAGGCTCTCCTGCAGGCGGAACCGGATGTCGTGGATGTGAACCGAGCGGCGGAGGCTCAACTTGAGGTGGAGCGCGCGGATGCCGCTGCCATCGAGGCCCTCCTGCAGGCGGAACCGGACATCCTAGACATGAACCAGGCGGCAGAGGCTCGACTCGACGCAGAGCGCGCGGATGCCGCTCTCATCGACGCCCTCCTGCAGGCGAAACCGGACGTCCTGGACTTGAACCGGGCGGCGGAGGCTCGACTCGACATGGAGCGCGCGGATGCCGCTGCCATCGAGGCCCTCGTTCATGCAGAGCGCCCGCACGCTCCGCTTGAACGAGTAGCTGGAGGCCGAGGACAACCACGGTGCGGAGACACACGTCGACAGCGACGGCTGGTTCGTGCCGGCAGCCAAAGACGACGAGGTCGTCTCTTTCCGCGAGCAGTGATAGTTTTTCTTTATGTTGTTGTTTTTTATGGATCTTTTGCTGTGTAAAAACATACTGTACTATATTTGTTATGCAAGTCGCCTAACATGGGTCAGTCTACCATTTCAGGCGGTTGGATGAATATCCTACGTCTCCAAACCCTTCTTTCGTTCTTCCTCACCTCTTCTTCTTCCCCAACAGACCACCGCACTTACGGATACTCCCCAACATGCGGTTGGATAAACATACTCTATGAACGAAAATTATGTGTCAGCGATAGGATGGCTGAGTTTGGTTTGTTCACATGTGACAGCACGTGTCAGTGAGGGTGCGTTCCCTTGGTTGGGTTTACGGCGTGCAGGAGCGATCGTGGTGAGGGTGCGGTGCGCACATGGCGTGCAGGTGAGCGACCGTGTGAGGGTGTGGTGCGACCGCGACAGCCGTGCGCAAGTGTACCTCCTTCTCATCTTGAAAACTTTAGGCAAGCTTGGCAAAAAGGTGTGGCGAAGTTTGGCAATGCAAGGCCTAGACCCAAACAGGATAAGTACGTACATACTAGGAGTACTAGTGTTAAAAAAGAAAGGCGGGGTTTTCCTTCGCGGGATTTACTCGATACAAATCCTCGTTTCACGTGTCAATTAATGCGTATTTTTTTCGAAAGACCAAAGAGCTAACCATCTCACTCCTCATTGCTTGATTAATGCAGCGCCATGCAAACCAACCTTCTCACTTCCGCATGCATGCAGGGGATATTAATGTCCTTGGTTGCTAACCCCATCAATTTTGCCCCGATTAGTGTTAGTGGCCCTTTGGAAATTCTAATTTTGATAATACTGGCCTTGTGTACAAGAAAAATGGAGGTAGGAACTATATTTGACTTCCTTCCCCATTGCGGTGACGTCAATGATTTTTTTTTGTGGTTTGGCGAAGTGCATTCGACGAAGAACACCATTGAGGGAGACCACGGTAAGTCGTTCGCAAGTGCCGCCTGCAAGCCGAGACAACCGCCTTATTTGCATCCAGTAAGTCCTTTACTAGTACTACTACTAGGAGTCCTAGTGCGGTGAGATGGTTTCTCGAAGAAGACGATGGAGAAGCGGAGTCAGCGAAGAGTGAAATGATGGTTGCTTCGTCCGTGCTTTGTGATTTGACGCCTCACTGCTTTGTGATTTGTGATAGAAGGGACAGGGAGTAGACTCGTGCTCTATACTGTACTACATGCGCCCAAGCATGGGAGAAAGAGGAGAGCCGTTGCATTTTTCTATTCCTTCAATCAATCAATCGAGGAGCTTCGGTTCCATCTTTTGGCTTTATAACACCGCCCACAATGGTTCCCACGATGCAAAAAGCTATTTTCACATTTGGCTACACATTGTGGATGCCCTTAACCGCACTCACTTGGTTTTGCTCCTGTCTCGCTATCTATACAAATCTCAATTATATTGATCTAAAAATTATAGAATCAAGATTAGTAAAAGGAGGTGATTTTGCCGCTGGATGGCGGTTTGCTAACATGTGGTCCCACGTGTCGTTGCTTTACCAAGCCGATCCGCGCCCCACATGAGGCGTAACAACGGCGAAGCAACACGTGGTTGAGTTGAAGAAGATGAGGAGAAGCGGATTCAACAACGAGTGAAATGATGGTTGCTTCGCCCCTTCAACTTCTTTTTTAGCATTATTACTTCATCCCTCCAACTTAATCTGCGGAAAGGTGCAGCTTTGTGATTTGACGCCTCATTGCTCATTACTACGCCGGCGCCATGACTGGGTGGTTCACCCCGCTGCTCGCATCAGATTCGGTATGGCACGTGGACCCGTAGCTTGATGTCCCACATGTCGGCGAAAGGGACTAGAAGATTTATGAAAGCGAAGCGCCCACTCTTACGACGGAGTAGTAGACGACATGACGGCCCACTGAACTGTCACTTGTACTGTATAGTACTATAGTTTTACTGTTTCGCACGATCCATCGATACAAACCGATTAAACAGGAAAGGGCGGGATTTTTCCCGTGCGGTAGATGATACTGGCCATACATTTCAAAGGAAATTTTAATGTATGCAAACTGAATAATTATAAGTAACAATATGATATCTAGTAAAACTAAAAACACATATGATTTATTGTGTTGGAGTGTAGTAGTAGTGCTATATTGCATAGTTGTTAGATGTAACATGCGAGAACGTGTAAATATGTAGTTTTGGAGGGCCTACAGAGAGAAAAGCGTAATACGGTCACCGAACTTCAGAATAAGCTGATTACGGTCACTATATACGTTTTGCGGTGATTATCCGGTCACTTGCTCACAGTTCAGCATCGGATTGCACTCTGTTGACCGGCCAAATAGTCTGCGTGGCGCCATGTTGACTAGTTAAATTGACCACGTTCCTTGTGGGTCCCACCTGTCAGTTCGCATAGGGAAAAGGTCAGATTAACAAAAATTTACGCAGGCGCGACAAGGCCCAAACCGTGCGCGGGAACACCTGGTTGTGTATGTGTCTGTCAAGGCCTGATGTGTGCGCATGCACGTGTAGGTTGAGCACTTAAGCGTGAGAGTGTGTGTTGGTCGTGTGGTGTACTGGTGTGTGCATGCATGCATGCGTGTGTGCGTGTGAGTGTTGCGTGCGTGCGTGGCTGCGTGTGTACGTGTGAGTGTTGCGTGCGTGCGTGGGTGCATGTGTTTGTGTGAGTGTTGTGTGGATGCAGTTCGTGTGCATGCGTGCGTGTGTGTATAATCACCACACTAGCTCCTGTGTGTTAAAACATACGGCTCAACATACCAATACAAGGCCACCTTGTCCGCTGTGCCCGCGGTCATGACTTCAACCACCGCCAAAATATTTATTTTGTCGCTTGTTTTCGTTTACTAGAAGATGCTCGTATGCTGCACGTAACATCTAGATGCATTTGTATGACTTGTTTATCTTGTGAGAGAAAAGGATGAACGAGGGAAGGCCTTATTTGCAAATGTGGAGAGTTGTGTGGGTACCTTTTGCAAAATTGCCATAGTTTCTTTCCTATCCGCCGATATAAATCGGACGGCCTATATTGCAGGATGGCAGGCACACCATCATCACCAACTCGGTTTTTTATAAGAGTGTATTTTATGTATTTTATAAGAGTGTAGATGTAGAGTAGATACAAGTCGACAGGTGGGCACGATGGTAGTGAGATAATGTGATGCAACACTAGAGGTGCCATGTGGAGCGTTTAACTGGTCAACTAGTCATGTCATGAGCAAATACAGAGTTGTACGGTGAGCCCATGACTGTATAATAAGCACTAAACGTAAACGGTGACCGTAATGAGTGGATTATGAAGTCCAATGTATGTATCGTGATTTCGCTTCAAATACAATGATCGTCATTGCATATATCGCGAGAGAAAGATGAAATGGGGGCTTACTTTTAGAGGACCTGGAGATAGTTTTGTGTGCATACGTGAAAGGGGCGTACAGGGAGGGGTGTATGCGATGGAGAGAGAGATGCTCTTCGTTTCTCTTTATTATGACTAACTTTGTATATAATATAAAAATATACAAATTCACAGTGCGGAATAAATATCATTGTGGGCACCATGCAATGCAAATTAGCGTTCGTACTCCTCCATATAACTATGTAATGTTGTATATATGTAGAAACTCTAAAATAATTTTTTGGCCACACTTTATTCAATAGGAATGTTGTATGTGAAATAAACGTGAAGAGAGGGCTCTTTAAATCAATGGGGTACGTGATGTAACATGTGTGAATGTGTAGTTGATGCATTTGGCGGGGCCTAGAGAGGTATGTGTGTGTATTACGTATTCGAGAGAGGCATGGATAGAGGGGCCGATGGGGGGGCGTGGGAGAGATAGCACGAGAAATGAGAGTGGTCTAGAGAGAGAGAGCCGAATATGACATCACGACAAGAGATTCCATTCCCTTGAGTGTGTATATGCAAGGGGGGAAGGAATAGAGGCACCAGGAGAAATTTTCTGTGTGTGTGGTGTTTGTGTTGGTATGTGTGGGTGTGAGAAGATAATGAGACGTGGGGGCAGAGGGAGTGTCACCGCGTGAGGTCCGTGGGTCGAGGTGAGGCCCTTCATTCGTTCCGCCCTGCGCCACATTGGTCGGCCCATGACACATTTAGGAAGACCCATGGATGACTAGTCGTACAAGACAAAGATAGCAGAATTATGAAGGACTCGTGTCCACCGACAAGCCGTCTATGATTTGTAACCCTAGGTTCTCGGACTAAGGTAACCCTTTATCTCGATATTACTATTCATCCAAAGATAACTTTAAGGGCATCCTATGAATGCTCGCTAGAATCATACTAAACGATTAGGAAGAGAGGTGTGAGACAATGCATGAGAGACAAAGGAAGATAATGTGCGTACATGAGACATGTAGGCAGGTCCATGTATATAGAAAGGGTCGATGAGGATTGTGCGTGTGTATGTTTGCGTAGAGGAAGAGTGCTTGTGATAAAGGTTAGTGAAAACAGTTGTAAATGGTTACGAGAGGGAGGGAGGGTTATATCTAGAGCATGTAAAGTAGAAAGACACCTCGGGAGAGAGTGTGTGAGCATGTGTGAGAGACCACCGATGGAGAGTGAAACTACACGTAAAAGACTGCTCTACACATTGATTAAAGATATAAATTGTATCCAAATATTAGGATGGGATCATGATATTTGCAATTCAAGAAGGAGCGGTCATTGATCCATCAGACATCTAGATTCTATCGAATTTGAGCATGTCTATGTTATTATTCGACACAATTGATCCACATAGTTAGTATTTTGAACTCCATACAATGCATCACTTTAGCAATCGAATATAAATGTGAGTATAGTTCATGTTGTGTGTGTAAAGCACATTATACATACGAAAGTTACACAACAGACATTATAAATAGCTACATATGAACTAGCATACATTTGAATTCAACTTAAGGTGGTTTAAAAAAATCGAATTCAACATGAAGTCCATTCAATTATTTGAATTTGATATCGTGGCATTTGTAAACCATACCTAAATTATGGGGGCACCAATCTTTGCTCTAATTTTGTACATAATAACATATGTAGTCATGTACAAAATAGATTCAAATTTAGCTCCTCCATTCCAAAATAATCATAGTTATAGGATTTTCAAGTGTCAAAATTTCAAAAATAAGCGGATAATTTAATGAGGTTTTCAAACATACAATGTCAAATATAACGTTGTCTATTTAGGTCAATCCTCATAGTTCAAGAGTACTCTAAACGTGAATGCTTGTGTTTCAAAATTTGAACGAAGCGCCTAAAAGAGCCTCTACTACCGAAACCGCGTGGAGACCAATGTTTAGTAGTACAAGGAAATTACTTTTCTAATAACTTTGACCCGTGAAACCCGCCGGCCCGACGTCCAAAGGTCTAAACCGGGGTAGGTTTGTAGCTTCATCTAGACGCCACGCAACCGCCTCCAAAAACATTCATACACAATGGCCGCCTAAGCACACATGCGCTGTGGTCAAATCGCCCCGCCCACTATTTGGGACACCTGGGATTACCATCCTACCCCGACCATGAGAGGTCCGAATTTAAGAGGGGGCAAAGTTTGTACTTTCCCAAAATTTCAAACAAGTCGCCCCATCTTCTGCTCAAAAGCCAAAACAAGCGCGCCCCTGCATCAAACATGGTTCCTCCCCACCCGCATGATTCCCCATTCAGCATACTCGTGGGCGCCAAAACTACCTCTCCACCAGCCGCTGAAACCCGGCGCCCTCCGTCCGCCACCCCATCCCACCCATCAACCGCCGCCCTCCTCCATCACGCCGAGCCGATACCCGACGTCGTCATCCACCGCAACCTCAACCGCAACGCCTCCACGGCTAGTAGTTGAAGCCGAGGCCGAGCCGTCTGCATTCGAGCCAGTTCAACCACGCTGTCTCGCACCTCACCGCTGCCGCTCCAACTTAGCCTCCTCCACCGCACTGAGATGTTCCTGCTACGCCGCCCTTCGCCGCCGGATCTGCTTCCTCCGCCGACATACGGCCACGACAACACAATCAACAATTTGGCCATGGGTTCGCCCAAACCTGCACCCTCCGTAACATCGGTTTCGGTAAAAGAAGAAGATCGGTGCGACATGTGGAGGTGACCACACCGCAACCAAGAAGGTACTCCTCTTCCCTTATTCGTGCAAATCTTACGTCTCTGCTTGCATGGTATTCATCCCATAGAAGACACTAGTTGATCGCTTCTTCTTGATACTAGATGTTCCTAGTAACTCGCGATGCACAAGGTTTCTCCTCATATACTATTTCACCTTAGCTAGAGGTCCATCGCCCCCCTGAATTTCAATTTCTGGCCAGTTGATTCCCAATTAACGGAAGCATTCCCCAGCGTAACAGGCGCTAGTACGACTATTACACCGGGGAAGTAGCGCCTTGGTGTTTATCTTAGGGGCGTGTGCGGCCTAGAGCTACTGGCGCCTGATCTGGAGGTCGGCCGGGATTAAAGGGATGGCCTGGGGGCTCTGCCAAGCACGGCGGTGGTGTGAGGTCGATGGGAGGGCGGGGCGGCGGAGGCAGGGGTCTGGGCCGGTGGTCGCTGGCGGTTCGAGAAAGATCGTTAACGAAGGATCAAGGGAGGTAGACGAAGGCCATCTGCCCGTTCCTTATAGATCGGACGGTTCATAAAAAAAATCGACTGACCTATTTATTTTTAGTCGACTGTTATCTTGATAGGACCACATGTGGTGGTGTGCTGGAGGAGTACCTGCATTTCCTGTGCTCATATATTACAAAAACATACGGAGTAGAATCTAATTTTGTTTGCCATGCAATATTGTAAAGCTATCATATTTCTCCTGTCATTTGTTTTTCAGCCACCTGCTATCTGCTACTTTTACAAAGGCACTACTTCGCACACACTCCACCCATACTCTCACTATTGTGTTTTTATGCAAGGGTATTTCAGACCTGCCTTCACGAAGCAGGAAAAAGAAGAGAGAAGTCGCCCCGGCGTGGGTACGCTGCTAGGCAGATACGCTTCAAGACTTTAAAGGGTGTAGTGTCGCAGATGGAGACGGGAACGAGCTCGAGTTGATGATCTCGCCGCCGTGAACCACCATCCCAGGTGCTTGCTTTAACTTCACGGTGTCATATGTGGTTGCATGTTGCATATGGTGTCTAGCTTGTATTCGAAAGGCTGAAGTCAGTCTTTATCAAGATAAGGAAAGATATTTTTTACATGAGCCACCATCCCGGGAGCACCAGAAGACAAATAGCTAGTCCGGGCACTAGCCGAGCCAGTGACAAGCCCAGCAAAGATAGGCATCACCTGGAAGCCAACTAAAAAGCTGCGATGGTGGCGAAGCAGCCCGCCTCCCACCGTGCTCTCGTGTCCTAGATGATCATGCTCACCACTCCACCGGATGTCTAGCTTGTATTGCTTCCAATTTGGTTAAATTGCATCCGCTTAGCTTACACATTATACCTTTGAATATGACATGCCTTTCGTTTTTGGTACATACTAGTACATCTACGTATTAACCATGTTCTTACATCAAACTAATGTTCTCGTGTATCCTCATCAATCACTTATGACGAGGCAGGCACGCAAGGGGACTACTCATTTAAAGAATGCAGCGCCAACCTCCGACATGATTCTCAAGAAATGTAAATGCTAGATGAAGATAGTGAACGTAGCTCAGAGTTGATTACAGCATTTCCGCACTAGCATCGCAGTGCTTGCTCTAACTTGGCAGCGTGATATGTGGTTGCATGTTGCATATGGTGTCTAGATTGTAATTCTTCCAATCTGGTTAAACTGCATGTGCTAGTCTTCTTAGCTTATAGTACATTATACCTGTTAATGTGACATACCTTCCTGTATTTAGTACATAGTACATCTGTCTATTAAGCATGTCCTTACATAAAACTATTGTTTTTTTGTATCCCGCATCAATCAATATGACGAGACACCTTTAGTATATGCAGTGTGATATTAGTTGCATCTTTCATATGATTTATAGCATGCGCTACTTCTAATTTGTTGAAATTCCATTTATGATGGGACGCTTTTAACTTGGCAGAGTCATATTGGTTGCATCTTTCATGTGGTGTCTAGATTGCATTGCTTCTTATTTGCTGGAATGGTTTCTGCTTAGTTTACACAAACAGTTGTGAACATGACATGTCGTCCTGTTTTTTGTACATATTCCATCCTGGTATCATGTGTTTGCCTTACATCAAAGTAGTGATTGTCAGTATCATGCATGAATGAGTTCTGAAGAGAGAATTTTATTGCTTTTTCTTGTCGGCTTTACTTGACAATTCAAAATCAATAAAGCGGAAGGAAGTTAGCAAGGCAGCGGATAAAGGTGCTCCTTCCAAACGGAGGGCCTCTCAGTTTCTACTCCTCCACACCCCCAAGATGATTTCCAAGACAACACATGCATAGACACTCAACAAAGCTGTGTTTATGATGAGCACGTCTCCCCTAGTGCAGCATCACCGTGCTCCTCTAACTTGGCAATTGTTATATGTGGTTGCATGTTATGTGTGATGTCTAGCTTGTATTGCTTCTAATTTTGTTGAATTCCATCTGCTTACTTTACACATTATACTTGAATAAGACACATGTTCCTGTTTCTAGAACATACAATATGTGTCTATCACACCATGTTCTTACATCAAATTACTACTGTTGTGTAACCTTGTCATGACCCGGATTTGGTAAAATCCAAGTCTCTGTGCTTACTGTGCTATCCCTGGATCATAGCTAGCACACACAGTAACAAAAAGGAATATCAATAAGACATACATCATTCTACTACAACGGTAGATCCAGTTATATATACAAATCATACCTTAGGCACAACCCAAGCTGGCAGATAATACAGCGGAATTATATGTACTCGCTAAGTTAGGCTCCATCAACGCCACTGGGCTCGTTGAGTGTAGACCATAACCCTATCGTCTCTTAATCTGTCAAGATCTGCACATGACAGGTGCAAGTGAGTACGTGGAATGTACTCACAAGTTGCAAAGGAAAGTTTAACAGAATATATATGCAGGGTAAGTATTGTGGAGGCTTCATTTGCGTAAAGCCAATTTTCTCCTATACTAAATTTTATAAACTACTTTTGGAGTAGAAATAGTTTTTAGTATAAAAAGTAGGAGCGAGACACTTGGATATACGCACCAGTGCTCAGTCACCAAAATGGTTTTAAAACATACATAGGTTGAAGTGAAACACATTCACTGTGCCCATTCCTCAACTTTAACCCTTAAAACAGATTTTTAGAAAAGAGAGGGGAGATTCTTCTTCAGTCCAAGTCTTCAGTTGCTCAAATTGCCCGTAACCGGGGGCACGGCTAATCGATTAGGTTAAACCCTCTGTAGAGGTTGTACACGTTCCCCACATGACACAACCAACCCCGTTTATCATTACACACTTGGGTGTACGACTAGGAGGAGAATGCGACGAAGCCTTTCTGTAACAGCCCCCTATACCTGACCAAGCCGCCCGCAACTTAGGCAATGAAAGCCCCTCTCCGATGGCGGTCCTGAGGTAAGGGTTTCCCGTTAGTACTAAGCTAAGCCAGAGCCCATAGTAGCATGTGGTTGTACTGGAAGCTACATCAAACTGTACTTGGAAGATCTCATTCCCCTGGACGACGGTCCCCACCAACAACCTGTGTGCAAGACCCCAGTCGGGCGCATTCACTGCAAGACCCCGATGGGCGCAATCACTTGTAGACGCTCCCATCAATACCATTCCGCCCAGGGAGTAGATGTAAAATAATATATAAATAATTTTTCTTTTCAAAATAGTTTCTCAAACGTTGCTCCAAAAAGAAAGGAAGTTTAAAGGTTTAAAATAAGTTTTGTTTTCATCCCACCCATTTTGTGCAAGCATGGTGGTCAGTCTTGAACCTATGGTTCTAGCTATAAATAATACTTTGTAAAACCTTTATAAAACATGCATAGCATTAAAATTTAAAGAGATATGCATAGTATGAAAATATAGGTCGAAGCATGATCAATTTGCAACTTGCCTTTGGTTTCACAGTAACAAGGTTCTACCTCCTCATAGAATTCACCTTCGCACTCGTCGTAATCTAACGCGATAAATAACTCAAGTAAGACGCTCGGCATATCCATATTCACATAACAATGGTGCAAGCAAGAATTCAACATACAATAAAAATCCAAATGAAGATCCAAATAACAACACAATTATTCGGTTGCCACTATCATAATTTCTAGGGCATTGTTAAGGTTGCTATAGGATCAAGTGTGGTCTTGAAAGAAAATATGACATAGTCATATTCTAGGGTCGGATAATATTGATACTGAGTGAGGATTATGGTTTGAAGGGTTGTGAGACCAAGTTCATACGACAAATTTATCACAAGACTATACGGAATATTTGACTTGGGTAAATGGCAATGGTATGACATAGGTTTCGAGATAAAAGAATTAAATCCATAATCTTGCAACTTCAAAGTTTTGTGGTGATGTCGAATGACCAGAGAGGTCTCATCTATCTAAGGATTTCTACTGAAGAATCAAATTCAATCTAATAAAGTTATTAAATTATGATTAAAGAAAGTCAAATTAAGGAGATGATGCTAAAACAGTGACTAAACATCATTTGAAAAATTATTCTATGAGTTCTAACAGAATGGTGAGGTCCTAAGTTCCAACTTTCATGTATAAAACATTTTTATATGATTTACAGAATAAAAGATATAGTGAAAATACTCATCTTACCATTTAAATCAAAACTAAATTTTAAATTGCCCAAAAGTGAGATTTTATAATTTCATATAAAAGTACAGGTTTCAACGAATCCGGAGATATCTTATTTGTAAAAATCGGACATACGGTGTGGGAGATACGAATTTCCGAAGTTTGGATATTTTTCTGAATAAAAGAATTACGGGATTTAGAGAGAGCTCACCGGAGTTGGTCGCCGGAGTTGGAAAAGAAGGTCACCGGAGTTGTGGAAGAAGCTCCCTGACGTCAAGTAAAAGGAGGACGGCGAAGAGGTCGATGAGGTAAGTCCGTTGGACAATGTCCCGGGCTCGGCCTCTTCGCGTAGCGGCGTGGAGCGGCTGCCGGAGTTTCCAAACTCCGACGAGCAATTGATCGTGATGGGGAAGTAGATAGCTCCCGAAAGGAGAGGGCTTCGGACGAGGGCTGAGAGGGGCTCGCGGGGTGCTTTTTATAGGGCTCGGAGAGGTCAGAATTCGAGCAGAAGACGGAGTTTAATGGTGGCTGTTCCGCTGCCTCGTAATGGCCACTATGGGAGTCTCCAAGGCGCACTGAGGGATGGGAGGGGTCGAGGGAGGCGAGGGGGTTCCGTTCAGGAGGGCAGTGGCTGCGGGGAATGGGAGAGGACGGGAGGAAGAGGTACAGGCATCCATGGAGCTCTAGTTCTGTACGTGTACGTGATCCTGAGGTGGAAGAAGACGGAGAGGGAGATGGGCCAGGTAGGTCGGCCCATGTGGAAGAAAGAGAAACACAGAGAACAAAACAAATGTGTGTGGAAGAGATCCTTCAAAAAAAAATGTGTGAGGAAGAGATGGGTCAAGCCCAATAGCCTAGGATTAGGACACGTTTAGTATTATTTATTGATTTCTAAAAAGTTCAGGAATGCTAGAGGAAAAATGTTAATAAGAAATGTTGACTACTACAGAATCATTATTTGGAGCTTAATAAAAATACTCACAGCAACAATATATTTTGTTGTACATTTATAAACAATGTTTTTATGGCCTTTCAAGTTTATACATATTTTTTTTGGGGGTTATAAATACCAAATTGATAAACAGGCTGCATTTAAATATTTCCAATAATATTTTGGAGAAGTCATATTATCTCCACTCATTAATAATATTTGTTTATCGGAAATATTTAAACGAATTCAAAATCTTCAATGAAACTCCAAAATTAAAAGAACTCCAAATTTCAAATAACTCGTTTATGAAATATATATCCACCATATTTGAGAAAGTCATTTTATTCTCACTCCATAAATCTAAAGGTGGTTCAGAATATTTCATAGGAGTCCAAACAAAGAAATCCAATTTGATTGGTTTTTTTTTACATGTCTCAAAAGTTTTTTTTTTGACAAACACAACAAATCACTCAATCATATCTTATTATTAACATTCCAAAATTTGGAAAAATTTGGGATGTTACAAACTACCACCCTTAAAAGAAATCTCGTCCTCGAGATTTGCAGAGGCTAGCAAGAAATAGGTTAGGGTTTGGGTTCCTTGAGTTACTTCCTCGAGGTTGGTCATATCATATACAGGTTTGCGGTTTATCCTTTTTCCTCCTGTCTTGAGAGAATGTCTTCTATTAATTCAATTCCGTGTATTCTAGTTCTTCGGCATACCTAAGTCTAAGACTTTTGGCACCATTATGGAGTCTCTGTTGATTTGTCGTATGATCCAATTGTCCTTCGAGGGTGTTCGGGTGCCACCACCCTTAAGAACAAACTTGTAGGGATTTCCAGAATTTCTTTACTCCATGATGGTTCTTTATAAAGTTTCTGTAGTCAGAACCGAGCTTTTCCTCAAAAGAAAGTATTTCTCAAAATCCGTAAATTCAAAAACTACCTATCGAAACTCTCATGGCGGCCGATGGCTTCTGATGGAATTCTTTGAAGATCTTCGTGTTTATTTCTCACCGTTCAGTCTACGTTAGGCAGGGTTGCCTACCTATAAGGGTAATACATCTTACCATTCTATGGTTATAGGCTTGTCGCAACGACACTCTACTAGAGTTTTAAGTCTCTCTGACTTACCAATCCACGTATGAAAGCATATAATAAGAGTCTCCGGTATGGGGGCCAATCCATCCCGTACTCAAATCATTTCCTCATATGCAGATATGTAAATCACGTATTCTAACACTCGGTCTTTCTCACTCCTCTTTAAGAGGTCTTCACCTGCAACACTAATAAAACGCTTTTGGGTGATGTTGTTCTTACACATGTCGTGTTATAACTTACATGCGAGAAATAGCGTAACTTTTATGCACCAAAGTTGCATTCTCCTTAATAATAGATTCCTTATTACATCCTTTAACCTCTCATACAACTTCGAGTTCAAAATAGCTTATTACAAGTGCTGCCATCCACATGGATTGGTATGGTCAAGCATGTAAACCCAACATTATTCCTTACTCCTTCGTAAGAAGTTTAGTCCAGCTGAAAACATGCGATGTAGTCCTTGAACTCATTAATCCTATGCTCCTTCACGGCGGCCATGAACTTCATGTCCATCAGCTCAGCATATACTTCCCGCAAGTACTCTTGGGTATGACGAAGTCTGGCTTCAAGGATTTCCCCAATCTGGCGTATGGCTTCCATGGCAGCTTCACGAACAGAGTCGAAGAAGGTGGTTCGAGGTACTCGGGAAATGAAAAAGTATTGCCCAGTAGTCTTTGGACAAACTCCTTTTTCACGAAAGAGGTGTACTTCCACGTACCAAAGTTCCACTCCATTTTCAATGAAAGGATAACCCTTGTAGACAGCATCTCCTTCAAGGTGAATATGTCCCATCATATCCTTCAAGATCTTTGGAAAATCATGGTCACTAGTCAAAGTCATGATCATTTCTGGGCCCTTGTGGAATGACTCGTAAAGGGTTGCCATCTGCAGGTTAAAGGAAAGATAGAGTTCAAAACAACAAGGTATGTATCTCCTTCAAAGAAATGTGGTTGTTTCCACGAGGAAATGTTTAGTGGTTGGTTCGTCCATGGTTTAAGGTTTTGGTCTAGGTGAGATAGAGCTTAGGAAGGAAAAGAGATGGACACACACACACACACGCCACAATCAACAACCAACTCCTATCTCAATGTTTTTAGCGTTTATAATAGGCTCGTTTACTATGGTTTCGTCCTGAAGTCTTCAATCCTTTAGTTCTTGGAAGTCTTCAGTGTGTGATGCTTCACCCGTTTGAAGGTATCCTGTTAATCATCCGTCACTTGCACCTCTCAAGGTTGAATTAAATAGTACATACCTACGGAATTCGTATCCTAATAATGCAAGATTTTAAATCACACAGCTCAAATGACAACAACAGTTAAAACCATGAAAAAAATCCAATAAAATCCAAATCCACACATATATTTTATTCAATCAATCCTATGTACCGCCATCCACATAGGTTCGGCATGGTCAGATACACTACTCGCAAAAGCGTTCCTCCTTTATTACACTCATGGTGGTCTTTAAGTTCTAGATTGAACATCCAGGTTGATGCTACTGAGGGAGGTATTGTTACTCTCATCAGAAGAGTTGACTGAGAAATCCTCTTCTTCAGCCTCTTCTCCTTTTAGGACCCTGTTCTCTAACTTGAATCTCTTATTGCGAGCCTTTTCTTCCCATAATTCCTTCTGTAGTTTCTTGATTTCTATCTCTTGAGCCTGGACTTCGTCTTTGTTTTTCTCCAAATCTTCTTGCATTATCCCCGGCTTCTGCTCCTGGAGGGTCCTAACTTCATTCATGGCCTCTATTTTCTGCAAAGCTTCGGAATGCTCCAGTTGAAGACCTTTGATATAGCTTTCTAAATCCTGATTATAATTCAACATGTCGTTGAGTCTTCTCTTGTGATCTTCCTTGATCCAACCAGGTTCTCCAGTGATCTCCTGCCATCCCAAATCACGAAAGAAGGTGCCACCTAGCTCCTGGTGATAACGTCCGCATAGACGTGCTATTATGCCATGTACGGCATCACTCATAACTCCCTCAAGAGTTGGATGCGTTTTGAAGAAGATCATGTTCTCCATCTCTGAACGTCCATAAATGGTAATGTTGGCTTTCCAGTAGCTTCTCCCCTCCAAATGGTGCCATGCTGCAATCCTGGGGACTTGAAGTCTTAGTGTCTGAACCAAACTTAAAAGATGGGTTCCAAATAAAACTCTTTCATAGTGGGATGCCTGGCTCAAGTCACAATGTTCCATCTACATGTTTAAAATAGGAGAGACTTAGTAAAGAAACAAAAGGTACGAGAATTGCAGTTTTAGTAGTACCAAAAGTAATTGTTGTTCCTATATATCAAGGTCTTCCTATTTCTAAGCCATTTTCTAGGGTCACGTCCTACAGTCAACGTATGCTCTGATACCATTTTGTCACGACCCGAATTTGGTAAAATCCAAGTCTCTGTGCTTACTGTGCTATCCCTGGATCATAGCTAGCACACACAGTAACAAAAAGGAATATCAGTAAGACATACATCATTCTACTACAACGGTAGATCCAGTTATATATACAAATCATACCTTAGGCACAACTCAAGCTGGCAGATAATACATCGGAATTATATGTAGTCGCTAAGTTAGGCTCCATCAACGCCACTGGGCTCGTTGAGTGTAGACCATAACCCTATCGTCTCTTAATCTGTCAAGATCTGCACATGACAGGTGCAGGTGAGTACGTGGAATGTACTCGCAAGTTGCAAAGGAAAGTTTAATGAATATATATGCAGGTAAGTATTGTGGAGGCTTCATTTATGTAAAGCCAATTTTCTCCTATACTAAATTTTATAAACTACTTTTGGAATAGAAATAGTTTTTAGTATAAAAAGTAGGAGCGAGACACTTGGATATACGCACCAGTGCTCAGTCACCAAAATGGTTTTAAAACATACATAGGTTGAAGTGAAACACATTCACTGTGCTCATTCCACAACTTTAACCCTTAAAACGGATTTTTAGAAAAGAGAGGGGAGATTCTTCTTCAGTCCAAGTCTTCAGTTGCTCAAATTGCCCGTAACCGGGGGCACGGCTAATCGATTAGGTTAAACCCTGTGCAGAGGTCGTACACGTTCCCCACATGACACAACCAACCCCGTTTATCATTACACAGTTGGGTGTACGACTAGGAGGAGATTGTGACGAAGCCTTTCCGTAACAGCCCCCTATACCTGACCAAGCCGCCCGCAACTTAGGCAATGAAAGCCCCTCTCCGATGGCGGTCCTGAGGTAAGGGTTTCCCGTTAGTACTAAGCTAAGCCAGAGCCCATAGTAGCATGTGGCTGTACTGGAAGCTACATCAAACTGTACTTGGAAGATCTCATTCCCCTGGACGCGGTCCGCACCAACAACCTGTGTGCAAGACCCCAGTCGGGCGCATTCACTGCAAGACCCCGATGGGCGCAATCACTTGTAGACGCTCCCGTCAATACCATTCCGCCCAGGGAGTAGATGTAAAATAATATATAAATAATTTTTCTTTTCAAAATAGTTTCTCAAACGTTGCTCCAAAAAGAGAGCAAGTTTAAAGGTTTAAAATAAGTTTTGTTTTCATTCCACCCATTTTGTGCAAGCGTGGCCAAGCATGGTGGTCAGTCTTGAACCTATGGCTCTAGCTATAAATAATACTTTGTAAAACCTTTATAAAACATGAATAGCATTAAAATTTAAAGAGATATGCATAATATGAAAATATAGGTCGAAGCATGATCAATTTGCAACTTTCCTTTGGTTTCGCAGTAACAAGGTTCTACCTCCTCGTAGAATTCACCTTCGCACTCGTCGTAATCTAACGCGATAAATAACTCAAGTAAGACGCTCGGCATATCCACATTCACATAACAATGGTGCAAGCAAGCATTCAACATACAATAAAAATCCAAATGAAGATCCAAATAACAATACAATTATTCGGTTGCCACTATCATAATTTCTAGGGCATTGTTAAGGTTGATATAGGATCAAGCATGGTCTTGAAAGAAAATATGACATAGTCATATTCTAGGGTCGGATAATATTGATACTGAGTGAGGATTATGGTTTGAAGGGTTGTGAGACCAAGTTCATACGACAAACCTGCAACAATCACTTATCATAAGACACGTTTGACTTCAGAGTGTGATATAGGTTACATCTCACATTCTTTTCTAGCTTGTACTACTAATTTGTTGAAAAGGCACTTATGACAAGACAGTTTTAACTTGGTAGAGTGATATTCGTTGCATCTTTCATATGGTGTCTAGCTTTCATTGCTTCTAATTTGTTGAAATGCCTTCTCCTTAGTTTACACATCATAAGTCGTGAATACGCAATCTGTGAATATGCAATGGCACTAATGACGAGAGACCTCTAACATGGTAGTGTGATGTTGTTTGCATCTTGCATATGATTTATTTCTTGTATCGCTTCACATTTGTTTAAACGCCATTTATGATGAGACACTCTTAACTTGGCAGAGCGATATTTGTAGCATCTTTCATATGGTGTCTACCTTCCATTGCATTCCTTCTAATTTGGTGAAATGTTTTCTTCTTAGTTTACACATCATAGTTCTGGTTATCTCTTCCGTCCTGTTTTTCATACATATTACATCCTCCTATCATGTGGTTGTCTAACATCAAAGTTCAGTTCGTCAAGATCACGCATCAATTTGTTCGAAGAACTAAATTGTTATTCGTTTTCTTGTCGGCTTGACTTAACATGGCACAGTAGAAAGAGGAAGAAACACAGAATGGCAGGGAATGAGAAGCGGATGAATCCTGCAGATTCTGCTGGTACTGATAGTGCAATAGAAGGTCAAAGTTCAGCGGAAAATTCTACAAACACGACATCCCATGCTACACGATCTGCAAAAAAAGCCAAACAGAAACAAATAGCTGCCACCAAACAAGCAGAGACAACCCTAGTTCTTGCAACACCTACCATAGTACTACCAGAAGCACGACATACTCAAGGTCAATCGAAGCTAGCAAGACGTTCCCAAGCTCCCTTGCCACCGACACTACTTCCCAACCACTCTTGACACAAGACGAGTTGGCAATATCGATGAACCTTGTGAGCTTCAACAGCAATAAGTAGTTGCTGGAGTCAAGTTCTGATTCCATGCTTCTTTATATGTAGTCTCACAGTTTGATGTACACTAACACTTCCTATGTTTGTTGTTGGACTAACACCTAGGCGCAAGAGGAAGCAAACATCGGGGATAATGCTCGATAGGTTAACTAAATCTAGAGGAGGAAGAATGGAGATCCGCTTTGAGGCAAGTTTAAAAGGCCACGTGATGCTCTGAGTCAGCCAAGTTAGTATCGAGGCAGCGGTTGCCGTTAGGTGTCATGTACGTATCCTCCCAACATGGATTCAAGACAGAATGACAAAGACGAAACCAGTTCAACACCTTCCTCGACCATTTATCTGTAAGTATGGTTATGTATGGAAACTAGTAATATCGTCTTGCTCTGTCCCATACTTTCTAGGTTGCTGATAATGAGACTCCCATAATTTTCAACAGATGAGGTTCAAGTTGGATAGCCAAGATGATGCAACCATACAAGCTTGCACCCATGTTTTCAAGTCTGCTCTGCGACAATACCGGTATAACTTGAGGAAAACTCACTTTGAAGGCAAGGCTAATAAGTGAACTTTCCCAAACATCTCCAAATGGAAAATATATCGGATGAAGACTGGAGGGCCTTGTTAAACACCGGTCCGATCCAAGTATCGGTACATTATATATATATGTGATCGATCACATGTTGAAGTCCTATTTACGCATGTGTCACACAAATCTATCTTCTTGTAGGTGAACTGTTCAAAGAATAAGGCCAACCGCATTTAAAGTGAAATTCCAATGCATTTACGGATCTCGTAGCTATATTGCACATCGCGAGGCTCTTGTAATTAGCTGCTATTTCACTCTTTTCATTGTACCATATTATCGATCTATATTGACTTGTTCGAAATGCAGAGGAAAGCCTGCAAGGACCAAAAGTACCTGAACCAAATGTTGTGCAAATCTTCAAGGACTGTCACACCAAGAAGAAGAAGGGCATGACTACACCAGTCAAAGCCATTGTTGTAAGTCCTTAATCCTCATGCCTTTTAACTACTACTTACTCGACTTGTGCCTTGAACTGCATGGTTTGCAGCCAATGTCTATTACTCTTTTTAATTTTATACACAATTATCTTAGCGTATCATTGCACCTTACAAGGTTTAAAAGAGAGGAGTGATGTTCCTTTGATCTTGACCCGTAATCTAGTTCCGTGCTGGACTTGCCCACACAACGTTACAATTGCCTATTTGTCTGTTCTCAGTTGTTTTGTGATATGAATGATGTCATACTATGCTTACCATATTATAAACTTCGTCTCTTTATCCTTAGCCCTCAATACAGTGTGAAGAAATAGACAATACATTAGTGATGGTACATGGTCATATGTTTGGAACCTGGTTTTATTATGTACTTTGCAATAAAATACCACTACTAGGGAAAAGCCTAGTAGTAGCGCGGGTTTTGAGGCTAGCAGCAGCGCGGGTGGCCGCGCTACTAATAAGGCGCTACAGCTAACTCATTGTAGTAGCGCGGCCCTTACCCGCGCTACTACTGTTGACGATATCAGCAACGCTTTTTATGAACGCGCTACTATTACCTAGCTGTAGCGATTTCGCCATCCCTCGCTGCTGCTATATCTTTCATCATTTTCCCAATACCCGTTTCCCCTTTCCCTTTCAGTTTCCCTTTCAGATACTAGATACTAGGTACTGCTAGTAGATATCAAATTCATAAACCATTACTAGGTAGTACTCCCTTCGTTCCAAATTACTCGTCGTGGTTTGAAGTGGTTTTAGTTCAAACCACGATGAGTAATTTGGAACGAAGGGAGTACTAGATAACAATTTCATGCATAGTCAACATGCATCCTCAAGCAGTACAAGGTCATATCAACGGCCATCATCATATGTAGTTCTAGATGATATCGACGACGATCATCATATGTAGTTCTAGATGATATAGCCACACACACACATGTAGTTCTAGATGATATAGCCACACACACATATGTAGTTCTAGATGATATAGCCACACACACATATGTAGTTCTAGATGATATCTAAGACAATCATCATCCTCAAGCCTGGGCGGTTGGTGTTCCTGATAGTAATTAGGATGGCCTGTCCAACACGAAGATTCTTGTCATTGAGGAATTTCTTCCACTCAACCGAGTTTAAGTGTGTGCGACCGTCCGTGTCCACGCGGTAAGTACAGGTTGTGACGGAGCCCCTTGCAGTAAGGCGTAGTCTAGCTGAGCCTTCTTCATCAGGCTCGATACCATAACTCACAGATATGCTCTTTGCCAATTTCTGAATAAGAAAAACATATCAATTAATAAATATGATCGAACTCTACACTAATAAGCATGTGATCGAACTCTACACTAAAACATATCATCGACTAGATTCCACACAACATACCATATCATTGGACTGTACACTAAGTAATTCATCGGATAATTTGCATTTGTAAGTATAACATACCATATCATGTCGATCAACCATGGTATTTGTCAAGCGGGTCACGAATGGCACCCCGACAAAGTCAGCACGTGGCGGAATTATGTCCCATAGGTTGGACACCTCCTCCTCACTCAGCATTGTTCTTTGAGCTACGATGGCTTCATGAAGTCGGTCCTCATCATCTTCATCGAGTGGGTCCTCATTATCTTCATCATATTCATCATCTTAGTCATCTTCATCATCTTCCACCAGGTTGAGATAAATGACAGCTAGCTTGGGTCTTTCTGCTCGGAAGGAGAAGTTGATCAACTCACCACCAGAAGACGCATGCGAAGCGATTTAAACGGGCCCATCCATCTCCTCCAATCTGCGACATATTGCGCCCTTTCTCGACCTCCATAGTGTACGGCCCCCAGAGCCTCAAATGTCATAGTGTCTCCGTCACTTGTTGAATTTCAACCTCACATTGCATGGGACAATCTGTGTAAAATAAGCAAAATGACACAATGCAGTAATGCCAACACTAAAAATAAAATAGTTATTACATTTCATCTCATTTCTTCACCGCATGACGAAAACTAAATCAAGTAGATCTTAGAACAGCTTGCGGTTGCAAGGCTGTCAAGCATCTTGACTTGCACAGTCGACATAGTGGTGGTGGTGCTGGCGCCATTTTTCCTAAAGCAATATGAGAAACTAAATCAAAATGTTCTAAGTCAACTAAATCAACTAGCCTACTAAATCAACTAAATCAACTAGCCTACTAAATCAACTAAATCAAAATGTTCTAAGTCAACTAAATCAACTAGCCTACTAAATCAACTAAATCAAAATGTTCTAAATCAACTAAATCAACTAGCCTACTAAATCAAAATGTAGCGGGCAGGAGGAGGGAGGAGGCGACTCAAGGAGGAGAAGAGAGTAGGATGGAGGAGGAAGGCGGAGCGAGGAGGGGGCCGGGCGCGGCCAGTGGAGGGAGGACGGAGGAGGAAGACGGAGCGAGGAGGGGCCGGCCGGCGCGGCCAGTGGAGGGAGGACGGAGGAGGAAGGCGAGCGAGGAGGGGCCGGCCAGCGGCGAGTGGATAGGGAGGACGGAGGAGGAGGCCGGTACCGAGTCCAGCAAGGAGTAGGAGGTGACGGCGGCGCAGACGGAGGAGGGTCGACGAGGGTGGACCGGCTCGGGGGAGAGGGGATCCAGTGAGTGTGTGTGAGTGGATCAGATCGATAGAGGAGATCGATGGGGGTGGGAGATGAATGGCAGTAGTAAACTTAGCAGTAGTGCTTATACGTGAAATGCGCTGCTACTATGCTACGTAGTAGTAGCGCCCATCGTTATAACGCATTGCTGCTATAACTAGCCTCGCGGCGGCCTCGTTGGAATTGTAGCAGCAGCGCGTCTTTGAGCGGGCGCTCATCGCTATATTTGTTTCAAAGAGCGATGAGTTATCGCTGAGCACGCTACTGCTAATTATCAGCAGCACCTTATTTTAAAGCGCGCTGCTGATAAGATTTTGTGTATAGGCTTTTCCCTAGTAGTGTACAACTAATATTTTACATGGGTTCACCAGAATAAGTTCTCTATATAGACCAAAGCTATTTTGTTTGGTTTTGCTGCCTCCTTAATATCTTACGCTCGGTACTACTAAAGTAAAACCTCAACTTTTCAAATGAGCTATGGAAAAATGGTGGAACCGCCACCTTACAAGGTGGCGAGGCAACTATAACCGCAATGTCAACTCTTGCTGCAGTGGGTCAAGACTGTCCACTAACAAATTGCCAAAAGCACGCCTGCGTATCTTGGGTTGGTTGTTAAGGCAATATCGCCCAAACTGCCTCATGATCAAGATATGCAAGCTCAAAGCAATGTTGTATCTGCGCTCCGCACACAAGTCCATTCCCTAACAGAGGCCCTTTGTGAAACAAGGAGAAACATTGCTCAATGTCGTCAAGATATGCATGGTTTTGAAACCGACTATCGACATTTGCTATGTTGTTCAGAGCCTAGGGGAAATGAAGGCGACGGTTATGGTGCTCCATCGGACAATACAACATGAAAACGTAATATCAGTCAAATGAACTGAGCTTCTGAACTTCTGGTGGTGCATTTATCTGCTAGACTGTTAAGTTTTATGCCAACCTTCCTTTTGTTATATAGTTGTAATTTGTTTTGGTGCGATACAAAATTTATTCTTAACGTGCAGCCACCGGTTGAAGAAAACAGCAAGCCATTTTTGTATAGTGGAGGGTGTTCCCTATATTTGCACTGGTGGCGATCTTTGATGCCGAGTGGATGTAATCTGTGCAATCGCCTTAATAGCCTAGCGTTAGTTTCGGCCTTATTTATTTCCTAGTCTTCTTTTTCCCTGGTTTGCTAGTGGCCGCAACTACCATGGGCCATATACCGGCCGTAGGATCCATGGGTCTCCTACGGGCCGTTGATAAATGGGCCTATAATCGGTGGGCCTCGGGCTGTCGATAAATGGGCCTGTAATTGGTGGGCCTCGGGCCGTCGGATAAATGGGACTACATGGGCCGTAATCGGGCGTAATTGGTATCGGCCTAGCACGGTAACGGGCCGTTAACAGGCCGTAGGACTGCAAAGGCTTAATTCACGCTGCATAACGGTCGTTAATGGGCCGTAATATAGGACGGGTTGGAAACGTCATAACGGGTTAACAGGCCGTAAACGGGCCGACTCTTGCCATGGGCGAATTTGGCCCATTAGGGTAATGAGCCAAGAACGGCGGACTCTTGCCATGGGCGAATTTGGCCCATTTGGGGAACATGCCGATGAACGGGTCGACTCTTGCCATGGGCGAATTTAGCCCATTAGGGAACAGCCAAGAACGGGCGGAAGTAATCGAGGGCGAAAAGGAGCCCAAGAACGTATGGGTAATCAATAGGCAAAGCTAACACGGGTGAAACGGCCCATGTAAATCACGGCCTTTAACGGGTACAAAGAAAATTACTGTTCATTATGGGCTAGAGTCACCGTGGGCACGTAAAGGGCCGAAGATCTGAAGGCCTCATATGGGCCGAAGACGTCGTGGGCCATACATTGGCCGAAAGTGAAATGGGCTGGTGTTATATTCGACGGCCCACATGACGTTGTTGGGCTGATTTCCTTTAGGGCCTAACAGGCCGTGAGTTAACGGGCCGTAAAATGGGCTATTTGCAAAGAGACCGTTAACAGGCTTTTCATGGGCCAGCCAGTTCACTTTTGACCAAGTCAAACGGGCCGGCTTTGTAAGCTAAATGGGCGATGGTGGGCGTGGCACGTGTCGACATATCATAGGCGCCTATCGACCCATCGACGAAGTGACCGTGTTTCGTCCGGCCAATAAGAATTTTACACGTGGAAATTTCCCATTGGTCGGGGATGTTAACGGGTTATTGGATCCAAAACCCGACCCGATAGCTTAGCGGCGTTCCGTTACGGTGGATGCCACGTATCGGTCACCCTTGACGAAAGCACTTCTATGCCGCGCGATTTATTGTCATGGAAGTGGACACTTCCGTGATGATAATTTTCGTAATGTCATGGAACACTTCTACGAGAGCACATGTATGACTATCTTTATTCTGTCATAAATTTGTCATGGATGTACATGCATGACAAAAAACGCGACCTACTGTGACAAACACGTATCATCAAGGAAGTGTATTTTTTTGTAGTGCAAGTGTCATATATGTGAATTATATCATGCCGTCCTTTTTTTGTATTTCTCATTGCTTTTGTCAATAATGTTTGTATATTCAACTGCTCTTCCTGTGCATCAGCCATTTGAATTGGTGATGGAGAAATCTGGAGTGAAAACAAGGTCTTCAGAGCAGACAATGCTACTGCTGAAGCAGATATCTTGCTGGTTCTGAGATAGCTCTTGAGAGGAGGATTCAGAGGCAGATGACCAGTCCTATTATCCCCCTGAGGTGTATGCTCAAACTTGGCAGGGTTATATTACTCATATCATGCATATGTTGTATTGCAATGCTTAGTTTTTACATCATATACACGATATTGAATGCCATCTCCTTAGTTGACACATCATATATCACTGATAGGAAACGAGCTGAGAATCCTATAGCTGATAACTTGTCTAGGCTTGAAAATGTGCTTGATGACCCTGTACCTATTGATGATATTTTTCCTGATGAGCAGTTAGCTGCAATAAATGTTTCTAATAACACTCCTTGGTATGCCGACTATGCTAATTACATTGTTGCTAAATATTTACCACCTAGCTTTACATACCAACAAAAGAAAAAAATTCTTCTATGATTTAAGACATTACTTTTGGGGTGACCCACATCTTTATAAAGAAGGAGTAGATGGTATTATTAGAACTTGTGTACCTGAGCATGAATAGGGACAAATCCAACGGAAATGTCACTCCAAAGCTTATGGAGGGCATCATGCTGGAGATAGAACTGCTCACAAGGTATTGCAATCTGGATTTTATTGGCCTACTCTCTTCAAGGATGCCCGTAAGTTCGTCTTATCTTGTGATGAATGACAAAGAATAGGTAATATCGGTAAGCGTCAAGAAATGCCTATGAATTATTCACTTGTTTTTGAACCATTTGATGTTTGGGGATTTGACTAGATGAGACATTTTCCTTCCTCTAATGGGTATACACATATTTGGTTGCTGTTGATTCTGTTACTAAATGTGTAGAAGCTATTCCAACCAGTAGTGCTGATCACAACACCTCTATTAAAATGCTTAAGGAAGTTGTTTTCCCAAGGTTTGGAGTCCCTAGATATTTAATGACTGATGGTGGTTCACACTTTATTCATGGTGCTCTCTGCAAAATGCTTGCCAAGTATGATGTTAACCATAGAATTGCATCACCTTATCATCCTCAGTCTAGTGGTCAAGTTGAACTTAGTAATAGAGAAATACAATTAATTTTGCAAAAGACTGTCAATAGGTCCAGGAAGAATTGGTCCAAGAAATTAGATGATGCACTTTGGGATTATAGGACAACATATAAAAATCCTATGGGTATGTCTCCTTATAAAATGGTTTATGGAAAAGCTTGTCATTTGCCTCTTGAGTTAGAACATAAAGCTTATTGGGCAGTCAAAGAACTCAACTATGATTTTAAACTTGCCGGTGAAAAGAGGTTATTTGATATCAGCTCTTTAGATGAATGGAGAACCCAAGCTTATGAAAATGCCAAGTTATTTAAAGATAAAGTTAAAAGATGGCGTGATAAAAGAATCCAAAAGCGTGAGTTCAGAGTTGGAGAATATGTTATTTTGTACAACTCTCGTTTCAGGTTCTTTGCAAGAAAACTCCTCTCTAAATGGGAAGGCCCCTATGTCATCGAGGAGGTTTATCGGTCTAGAGCTATCAAAATAAATAATGCTGAAGGTACTAACCCGAAGGTCGTTAATGGGCAACGAATAAAACATTATATCTCAGGTATGCCCATTAATGTTGAAAGTAATATTATCCAAACTTTGACACCGGAAGAACACATAAAAGAGTCCTTCCGGAACACTCCAGAATCGGGAAAATAAGGAGGTACATGATACGGTAAGTAAACGGACTCCGAAAAATCCACAAAAATATTTTTTGTCAGTCTTGGAATATTTAGAAAAATATGAAAATAATAAACTTCCAGGAAGCATACCCTGGTGGGCACAAGACACCAGGGCACGCCTGGCGCGCCTAGGTGGGTTGTGCCTACCGGGGACACCTCCGGGACTCTGTTTTTCTTCCGTTTGCTTATTTCCCAAGATAAAAAATATATTTATATACCCTTCGAACCTATTGACCACCGTATCACGAAGAAATCTTCTGTTCTCTTTTCTTGCTATTTTCTGACAGATCCAATCTACCATGGCCGCTCCACGCTCCTCCAAGGACAAGTTCTTTGAGAACGACATCAACCCATATCTGCGGGAGGTGATGCAGCACCCTCAGGCTATCCAGATGCATGAGGGGGTGCTGCACATCCGCGATGTGCAAGGTCCCAAGGGGACGGGAACTGTGGAGGCCAGGCCTGACGCTATGGAGCAGGAGGTCTTCAGGTGCAAGGGGATGGTGGAACATGGACTCAATGCCAATCACCTCATGATCGCAAACTACACCCGTGATCTCAAGGTGGATGGCAAGTCTATGAAGGACATCGTCTTCACCCTCAACGAGCAAATCAACTTCCTCCAAAGGGAGATCTATGATCTTCAAAACCAAGTCTTTGAATATGAGTCAAGGTTTAAAGGTATGAGTTTGGCTGCCAGTTGCAGGACCCGTGAGACTCACTCCTCCTCTTATAATGGTGAGCCTCTGCCATGGAAACCCGAGGACAAGATATCTTCATCGCCACCTCCTTCTTCTTCATCACCAAAGGAAAATTGAGTTTCGGGTATGGGCACTCCCCTTGGCTTCCGCCAAACTTGGGGGAGGTGCCCCGGTATCGTATCATCCCCACTATCTTTTTGCGTTTACTTATTTTAGTTTGATCTTTTAGTTAGATGAATAAAAGTTTAGTTCGATCATTTCTTTTCAAGAGCTTGCTTAGTGATCTATCCTTGTAATCGTGTGCAAGATACGGAGTATATAATAAAGTTTAGTTTGAGTTTTTTGCTTTCTTTACTTTCATGTTGCAATGAAAAGAAAGGATATAAATAAAAAGAAAGGAAATAAAAGAACAAGATCATATGCTAATCGTATGGTAGGTAATGGCACCAAATAAGGAAAAGTATAAGTAGAAAATTTTATTAGAGATTAACAAACATAGCATTGGTCAATGATGCAACTCATGAAAGAATTAATAAGGGAAGAGAAGATTCACATATAAATACACTATCCTAGAAATCTTTTGTGATTGTGAGCCCCCATCAAAATATTATATTCCAAAATTGTTGACGTTGGACAAGGAACAAGACGTAATGATTTATGTTTATTCATATTCACATAGAAGTTATATTGTCATAGATCCTTCAACATGAGGTGCTTGCCCCTATCTTTGCTAGCCAAAAATTCCGCACTAAGTTGAGATACTACTTGTGCATCCAAAAATCCTTAAACCCAAATCTTATTTTCAAGAGTCCACCATACCTACCTAGGGATTGAGCAAGATCCCTCAAGTAAGTTATCATCGGTGCAAAAAGGCAATAAAAATTGCTTCTAAATGTGTGAGATCATTTAGTGTAAGAGAAAATTGAGTGTTGCATGAACTTGTGATGGTGAAGAATAAAAGCGACAGACTGCATAATAAAGGTCGCTATCACAAGGGGCAATGCAATGTGACGTTCTTTTGCATTAAGGGGTTGAGCATACAAACAAATAAGCGCATGGCAACATCTGCTTCCCTCTGCGAAGGGCCTATCTTTTAGTTTTATGTATTTACTTTTATGCAAAGAATCAAAGTTTCTTCTCTCTATTCCTTTTTATTTTATCCTTTGGCAAGCATCATGTGGTGAGGAAAGATCTAGGCACATATGTCCAGTTGAATATGGGTGACATGAGTGATTATTGTTGACATCACCCTTGAGGTTAATACGTTGGGAGGCAAAACTATAAGCCCCTATCTTTCTATGTGTTCAGTTGAAACGTTTTGGTCATGTGTATGCGGTGAGTGCTAGCAATCATAGAAGACTATATGATGGTTGAGTATGTGGACTTGCCTAAAGGCTCTGATACGTGAACCTTCCTGAAAAGATGATGAATTTTAGTTGCAAAGTTGACTGAGAACATAGTTTGTTGGTTTCTAATAGAGTTTATTCTTTATACTTCGGTTGTTTGATGAACTGTTACTTATTCATGATAAGTTTATGATAAAAGCTCTAGGATAAATGTCTTATCACTAGTAGAAAAACACCTATTAGTCCCGGTTCGTAAGGGCCTTTAGTCCCGGTTCATGAACCGGGACTAATGGGTCGTTACTAATACCTCCACCAAGTAGTCCCGGTTCAAACACGAACCGGGACAAATGTGCCTCCACGTGGCCGGTCCGCCGAGCCCAGTCAGGGGGGCCTTTGGTCCCGGTTGGTGGCACCAACCGGGACCAAAAGTCCATGATTTTTTAGAAAAGCGGCTGTTTTAGGGGTTTTGGGGGTTATTTTTAGGTTGTTATTAGCTAGCTAATAGAGAGAAGTGTCCTCTCTTATATCTTCGTCCTTGGTTTATCAACGCTGCTGCTATGTTCATTTCACCCGCTGATATAACATGCTTATGCATGCTCGCATCATACATCATCATATATAATAACAAGTCCTACTAATCATGCATCATCATACAACTTCTACTCGTTATTAATAATAAGTCATACGATCATCATCCTCATAGTCATCGAACCCAACCCTACATAATTGTTCTTAGCACATGATCACCAGTATCATGTAGGACCTAAACACCCTTAAGGTAAAATAGCATAAAACAATATAGACCCTGACTCTCCATTATGAAGAATGGAGATCATCCTATCTCCAATTCTTGCCCTTCGCTTCCTTTTGCTTCCAAGAAGCTCCTTACGATTGTCCATACATTTTTTCCATTCTTTGATTGTCATGTCTCCACTTCTTTTAGAAATCTGGTATGGACAGTTGAGATTCGTAGGATGACCTGGATATATGTTCAAAACATGAAGGCTGCCATTTTCATACATCAAATGAGGCACACAATCCTCTGGGATTCTCTGTTGAAAAACATAGTAATAACTTCTTAGTTAGCAATGATATACTAGTTTTATAAGTATGCAAAAAGATGCACGGATGTCGTAATAGTAAAAAATCTTACCAGGGTATCTCCATGGTAGTTACCATAGTTCAACACGTGCACTAGTGGCACGTATTGACCATAATGTTGAGGAGTTCAATTGTAGACATTGTAATTCTCAAGATCTCTACAAAATGCTATCAGATGATTTTTCTCCTTATAAGTTAATTCGGAGCCATCGGTGTAGTGGGTTTTGTCTACCATCTTCCGCACATTCTTTGAACAATCAAAATAAGCTGTCAATGGAAATAAGCTGTCAACTATTTTGAAATAAACAATATAAATTACTTAATAACTATGTTAAGCTCACATGGGGGAAGAATTGGAGGTGTATCCACAAGGACCCAAATCGAAGGTCTCTCTTGCTCGATTGCAGGATCACCAAGATCCATGGTGACAAGCATACCCTCTTCAAGACCATACATCTTGCAAAGTGCTTCCCAATTTTTGCAACCAAAATGGGTTACACTCTGAGCATTGTACAACTTTACTTGAAAATCCACACCATGATGGGTACTTAGGATAATTTTTTTGGTTTCGAAACTTTCATGGTCTTCAAAACCCATCCTCTCCAAGACATAGCGTCTTGCAAAGCATGGGATAAGCTAGTCGAATTGGAAAAGATGAAAAATATTATCATGATTAAAATAGTTGAAGTCATGATTAATTACGAAAAAAACTATTGTCGTGCGTATGCATCAGTATGAACATCGAAGGTCTCGTCGAGCTTAATGCTGAAGCGCCGATCTTCGTCCAGCTCAATGAACCTGTCGCAGATACCTCGGTCGTCGTGGCACCAGTCGCACAGCCCCGGGCGGTTTTCATCGTCCGAGTACGACATTTCCGTCCTATGTTCATAATTCAAATGAAGGAGAACTTATCCAATATGAGCATTCAATTATAAGCAAAACCAAATCATAAAATAAGCAAAACCAAATCATAAAATAAAGTAGTATTCAAATTAGCATGCATTCAATAATTATAAGCAAAAGTACATCATCTCTTGGTGTTCGTACATCGTCGAATATTATCACTAATATAGCATCACTAATACAACTAGAACCGTAGCGCCCGACGGGTATCGACGCAGGCGGTGGACACCCAAAGATAAGGAACCATCACAGGATCATAGCTCGGTGAGATCCACGAAGAACGTGCTGTATTGTCGAACCTGCCCTCCAATGCAACCATGTAGCGACGGACGTGCTCGTCCTCCTCGCTGACACGGTGACGTACCACCTCCGCGGTGTCCGGAAGCCTCGGCACCGTCACTGGCCCACGCGACCGCCACCAAACAAGGATCGGGTCAACAACGGGCTGCCTCCTCACCAACCTACGGCCCCCGGAAGGTAGCACCTCCCAATACCAGCCCGGCGGAGCCCAGTCCCGAACATGGCCCTGATCAAGCAAGCCTCCACCGCCGAGTCGATGACGACGAGGATGCGGGATAGGCTTCACCGACGTCGATGCGGGAACTACTTCTATATATAGTTAAATAAAGTAGTTTTATTAATTAAATCAACTATATATCTAGTTCAACTACTATACTAAGCATTTATTATAAATAAATAAAGTAGTACTTACTATAAATAAATAAAGTAGCACTTACTACAAACTACTTCTATATATAGTTAAATAAAGTAGTTTTATTAATTAAATCAACTATCTAGTTCAACTATACTAAGCACTTATTACTATAAATAAATATAGTAGTACTTACTAAAAACAAAGTAGCGCTTACTATATAGTACTTACTAAAATTAAACTAGTATTTTTCTAACTAACTCATATTTTTCTAACTAATCATATTACCAAAAAATCTAAATAAAATAGTAATTATATTTTTCTAACTAGGTAGTTCAATTATAGTACTTACTAACACAATCTAAATATCACCAAACATACTACGAACAAATTAATAGAAAAAAATCTGTTAACAGAAAAAAATCTAACACAATATGAACAAATTAATAGAAAAAATCTATTAACAGAAAAAATCTAACACAATATGAACAAATTAATTACACCAAAAAATCTATTAACAGAAAAAATCTAACATAATATGAACAAATTAATTACACCAAAAAATCTATTAACAGAAAAAATGTAACACAATATGAACAAATTAATTACACCAAAAAAATCTATTAACAGAAAAAAATCTAACACAATATCTAAGTTGCTACACATCTAAGTTGCTACACATCTAAGTTACTAAGTTGCTCACGGCGAGGTCGACGGCTGACGACGACGGCGAGTCTTGTGTGGCGGCGATGACAGCGTCAGGCGAAGGCGGGGGGCGGTGGCGGCCAAGGCCGGGAGATCGAGGAGGAGGAGAGATCGAAGTGGGGATGCGGTTCTGAAATTTTCCTTATATAGCCAAGTCTTTGGTCCCGGTTCGTGGCTCCAACCGGGACCAATGCACCCTTTAGTCCCGGTTGGTAGCACCAACCGGGACCAAAGGCCTCTTTTCAGCAGCGGAAAGGGCGGGAAGCAGAGGGCTTTGGTCCCGGTTGGTGCCTCCAACCGAGACTAAAGGTGGGCATTGGTCCGAGTTGGAGCCACGAACCGGGACTAATGGTGTGTGCTGCAGTCTTGCACGAAAGTTTAGTCCCACCTCGCTAGCCGAGAGTGGCGCGCAGTGGTTTATAAGCCCCACCGCCGCTCCCTCTCAAGCTTCTCTCCACTGCAGGCTTACGGGCCTACTTACTACTACTTTGCTCGATGGTCCTACTAGGCCACCCACGGGCTGAATCTCGGCCCATGGTGGGTTTCTAGTTGTATCCGGGCCGTGGGGGCCAAGAGGAGGCACTTTTTTTCTTTACTTATTTATTTTATGCAGCTATTTTTTAGTCCCACCTGCCAAGCGAGAGGCACTCGCAGCTGTTTATAAGCCCCGAGTGCAGAGGCGATGAAGAAGAGGCTCAATGCTCACTGCATGTTGGTTCGCTTCAAGCCTTGAGGAATAGGGTAGACTGCAGAGCTATGTGCGGTCAGATTTACACTATTCAAAGGCTTGAAGCTAATTGACTAGCATTGTGCCTCTTTTTATTTTAATGACTTATTACCACACGAAATAAATAGAAAAATAAATATAGCAGAAAAGAAAAAAAACTATATAAAAACTACTCAGAAATAAATAGAAGAAAAAATAGTTGGGATTAACTTTACTAAAATCTTTTTTATTTTTAATGACTTATTACAACTCAGAAAAAAAGAAAAAAAATATAGCACAAAAGAAAAAACTATATAAAAACTATTCAGAAATAAATAGAAGAAAAATAGTTGTGATTAACTTTACTAAAAATGAGCATAGATGCTTATTTTTAATGACTTATTACAATTCAAAAATAAATAGAAGAAAAAATAGTTGTGATTAACTTTACTAAAAAATGAGCATATATGCTTATTTTAATGACTTATTACAATTCAAAAATAAATAGAAGAAAAATAGTTATGATTAACTTTACTAAAAATGAGCATAGATGCTTATTTTTAATGACTTATTACAACTCAGAAATAAAAGAAAAAAATAAATATAGAAGAAAAGAAAAAAACTATATAAAAACTACTAGAAATGAGCATAGATGCGCTTATAGAGGAAATTCAACTTAAATTCATAACAAATTTCAAGAGAAATTCGTATGAATTTAGGCTAAATTCCCTATATAAGGGAATCTATTTTCATTTTCAAAGGAGCTCAACAAGGCGAGAGAGGAGGGCTTATAAACCGGTCGATTCCCTTGGTTGGCGAGGTGGGACTAAACTCGTCAGAACGAGGACCAACCCTTTAGTCCCGGTTGGTGGCGTGGACCGGGACTAATGGGCAGCCTTTGGTCCCGGTTCAAGCCACCAACTGGGACCAATGGTGGTGGGCCAGGAGCGAGGGCCATTGGTCCCGGTTTGTCCCACCAACCGGGACCAATAGGTCCAGACGAACCGGGACCAATGGCCCACGTGGCCCGGCCGCCCTCAGGGCTCACGAACCGGCCCAATGCCCCATTGGTCCCGGTTCGATTGAACCGGACTAATGGGCTGGACCGACCTGGACCATTGGCCCCTTTTCTACTAGTGTATGTTTAAATTAGTTGCTGTTATAATAATATACATGATGCTTCTATGTCCGTATTTCGTTTTTATCGACACCTCTCTCTCTCTCTAAGCATGTGGACATGTTTTTTGATTTTGGTTTTCGCTTGAGGACAAGCGAGCTCTAAGCTTGGTGGAGTTGATACGTCCATTTTGCATCATGTTTTCCTACTGTTATTTATGATGTTTTGATCCATAATAATGCTTTTTTGGATTAATTATAATGCCTTTTCTCTCATAATTTGCAAGGGACACACAAAGAGGGAGAATTCCGGCAGCTGGAAATCTGGACCTGCAAAATCTACGTCAGGCCACCTATTCTGCACAACTCCAAACAAGCTGAAACTTCACGGAGAACTTTTATGGAATATTTGAAGAATATTGGAGCAAATAACTACCAGAGGGGGCCCACCAGGTGGGCACAACCCACCTGGGCGTGCCAGGGAGCCCAGCCGCGCCCTGGTGGGTTGTGCTCACCCAGGCCCACCTCCGGTGCCCATCTTCTGGTACATAGGTCATTTTTAACTAGAAAAAAAAGGAGAGGACTTTCGGGACGGAGCGCCGCCGTCTCGAGGCAGAACTTGGGTAGGAGCACTTTTGCCCTCCGGCGGACCGATTCCGCCGGGGGAACTCCCCTCCCGGAGGGTGAAATCATCGTCATCATCATCACCAACAACTCTCCCATCTTGGGGAGGGCAATCTCCATTATCAACTTCAACAAAACCATCTCATCTCAAACCCTAGTTCATCTCTTGTGTTCAATCTTGTTACCAGAACTATAGATTGGTGCTTGTGGGTGACTAGTAGTGTTGATTACATCTTGTAGTTGATTACTATATGGTTTATTTGGTGGAACATTATATGTTCACATCCAATATGCTATTTAATACCCCTCTAATCTTGAGCATGATTATCATTTGTGCCTAGTTACTTTTGTTGTTGAGGTCACGGGAGAAATCATGTTGCAAGTAATCATGTGAACTTGATATGTGTCCGATATTTTGATAGTAAGTATGTTGTGATTCCCTTAGGGGTGTCATGTGAACGTCGACTACATGACACTTCACCATATTTGGGCCTAAGGGAATGCATTGTGGAGTAGTTATTAGATGATGGGTTGCGAGAGTGACAGAAGCTTAAACCCCAGTTTACGCGCTATTCCGTAAGGGACCGATTGCATCCAAAAGTTTAATGCTATGGTTAGAATTTATTCTTAATACTTTTATCATAGTTGTGGATGCTTGCGAGAGGGTAAATCATAAGTAGGAGGTTTGTTCAAGTAAGAACAACACCGAAGCACCGGTCCACCCACATATCAAATTATCAAAGTAGCGAACACGAATTGAATCAACATGATGAAAGTGACTAGGTGAAATTCCCGTGTACCCTCAAGAACGCTTTGCTTATCATAAGAGACCGTTTTGGCCTATGCTTTGCCTCAAAAGGATTGGGCTACCTTGCTGCATTTTTGTTACTACAATCATTACTTGCTCGTTACAAATTATCTTGCTATCAAACTACTCTGTTACTTACAATTTCAGCACTTGCAGACATTACCTTGCTGAAAACCACTTGTCATTTCCTTATGCTCCTCGTTGGGTTTGACACTCTTACTTATCGAAAAGAGCTACAATTGATCCCCTATACTTGTGGGTCATCCAATCGCAAAAAATATAAAATAAAATAAATAAAGAAAAATTGCAGCAAGTATTTTAGGATTTTTTATACGATAAAAGATAGACCCGGGGCCCGTAGTTTTGACTTGAGTCTTCTCTTGAGAAAATAGCATACGATGGGTAGAGAAATTACTCTTGGGCAATTGATAGAAAAGCAAATAATTATGATGATATCCAAGGCAATGATCATGTATATAGGCATCACGTCCAAGATTAGTAGACCGAAATTATTCTGCATCTACTACTATTACTCCACACATCGACCGCTTTCCAGCATGCATCTAGTGTATTAAGTTCACAAAAAACGGAGTAATGCCTTAAGCAAGATGACATGATGTGGACAAGATAAACTCACACATGAATAAACTCCATATTTTTACCCTTAATAGCGACGATACATACGTTCCATGTCCCTTTCAGTCACTAGGATTGGGCACCGCAAGAATGAACCCATCACAAAGCACCTCTTCCCATGGCAAGATAAATCAATCTAGTTGGCCAAACCAAATCAATATATCAAAGAAGAAATATGAAGCTATAACAATCATGCATAAAAGAGTTCAGAAAAAACTCAAATAATATTCATGGATAGATCTGATCATAAACTCACAATTCATCGGATCCCAACAAACACACCGCAAATAAGAATTAAATCTGATAGAACATCACGGAGAACATTGTATTGAAGAACATCGAGAGAGAAGAAGACATCTAGCTACTAACTACGGACCCATAGGTCTGTGGTAAACTACTCACGCATCATCGGGGAGGCAAGGTTGATGTAGAGCCCCTCTGTGATTGATTCCCCCTTCGGTAGAGTGCCAGAAAGGGTCCCTAGATGGGATCTCTCAAGAACAGAGGCTTGCTGTGGCGGAAAAAGTATTTTGTGGGCTCCCTCGTAGTTTTCTGATTTTTGGGAATTTATAAAGGTGGAGTTAGGTCAAACAGAGGCTCGTGGGCCCCACTATGTACCAGGGCGTGCCCTGGTGCCTAGCTGGCCACTGCTTCGTCTTCTCATCCCCTCCCGAAGCTTCCAAGGTCTCTTATCACCCAAAAAAATCTCCAAAAAGTTTTGTTGCAATTGGACTTCGTTTGGTATTGATATTCTGCAAAGTAAAAAACAAGCAAAAAACAGCAACTGTCAATGCGCACTAAGTTAGTAGGTTAGTCCCAAAAATGATATAAAGTTGCTTTTAAGTGTATATAAAACATCCAAGATTGATACTATAATAGCGTGGAACAATCATAAATTATAGATACGTTGGAGATGCATCAAGCATCCCCAAGCTTAATTCCTGCTTGTCCTCGAGTACGTAAACAACAAAAACAGAATTTTTGATGTGGAATGCTACCTATCACATCCATCATACAATCTTTTCTTTTATAGCATGGACATTTGGACTTGAATGATTCAAAGCAATAGTATATAATTTGACATCAAGACATTAATACTCAAACATACTAACAAGCAACCATGTCTTTCAAAATATCAATGCTAAATAAAGTTATCACTAGCCCATTATGCTCAATCATTGATCCATTCATGAAGCACACACAATTATTTGCTACATCTAATGCACAAGTATGAAAATAATGTTCCCTAGTTGGTGCTTTATAAGAGAAGACAGAGACTCAAATAAAAATAAAAATTACATAAAAGTAAATAGATATGCCCTTCGCAGAAGGAAGCAAAGATTTGTAGAGGTTCCAGAGCTCATAGCTTAAATTGAGAGATAAAATTATTTTGAGAGTCATCCTTTTCCTGTCATCGAAAAGGACCGAGAATTCCCAATATCTTCCATGCTAGATAAATCAAAGGCGGTTCCCAAATAGAAAATAAAGTTTATTTCCTTCCCACCATTCTTACACAATCCATGGCTAGCCGTATCCATGGGTGCCTTACCAACACTTTCCAAGGAATTTATTATTTTATATTAAAAAAAATCATTTCGGGACCGGACATCCCTATTACCTGCCACAGTCTTGTGCAATGACAAGTGAATAAACACTCATCGTGAGAATAAAATACCTAGCATGGAAAATATTGGCCACCCCCTGCCGCTTCATGAGCGATACGGGCACACAAAACAGAAATATATTTTGAATATTAGAGTTGGCACATACAAATTTACTTGGAATAGTAAGGGAACACCGCATATAGGTTGGTATGGTGGACTCATTTGGCACAACTTTGGTTTAAGGAGTTGGATGCACAAGCATCATTACCGCTTAGTACAAATGAAGGCTAGCAAATAGATTGAGAAGGGACCAACCAAAAAAACCGATCATAAACATTCATTGAACATAACTAACACTGAATAATGCACCACAAGCAACATGTAACTTTGTTGCATAACTATTGACTTTCATGCTTGCAGAGGGAATCACAAACCTTAACACCAATATTCTTACCAAAGCACAATTATTCACTAACATGAATCACATATTATTATCTCCATATCGCAAAACTATTGCAAGGAATCAAACTTATCATATCCAATGATCTGTCATGAAAGATTTTATTATATCCCTCTTGAATATTCATCACTTTGTGGCCAAATTCATATCTCGTGCAAATTACCATTGCTATTATCAACTCTCAAAAATATTTAAGTGAAGCACGAGAGCACAAATATTTCTTAAAAAAATCAATCAACTCTCAAAATAATATAAGTGAGGCATGAGAGTGCATTTCTTTAAAACATAATCATATCAACTCTCAAAATAATATAAGTGAAGCATGAGAGTGCATGTATTACTTCAAAAATTAATCACCACCGTGCTCTAAAAGATTTATGTGAAGCAAATAGAGCAATTGCCTAGCTAAAAAAATTAAGTGAAGCACATAGAGAAATTCTAACAAATCATGATAACATATGGCTCTCTCAAATAGGTGAGTTCAGTAAGGATGATCGTGACAAACTAAAAAGCAAAAAAATCAAAGACTCATACCATACATGACGCTCCAAGCAAAACTCAGGATATGTGATGAATAAAAATATAGCTCCAAGTTAAATTACCGATGGTCGTCATAAGAAAAGAGGGGATGCCTTACGGGGCATCCCCAAGCTTAGTTGCTTGGGAGTCCTTAAATATTACCTTGGAGTTCCTCGCGAATCCCCAAACTTAGTTTCTTGCCACTCCTTATTCCTTCATCCATCGTGATCTCACCCAAAACTTGAAAACTTCAATCATACAAAACTTAACAAAACCTTTGTGAGATCCGTTAGTATAAGAAGGCAAATCACTACTTTAAGTACTGTTGCAAACCCATTCATATTTTGTTATTGCATTATACCTGCTGTATTCTAACTTTACCATGGCTTATACCCCCTATACAATCCATAGATTCATCAAAATAAGCACACAATGCAACGAAAACAGAATCTGTCAAAAATAGAAAAGTCTGTAGAAACCTGAATTAAACTCATACTTATGTAACTCTAAAAATTCTTACAAATTAGAAAGATGTTGGAAATTTTCATGTAAATTACGTTGAAAACAATCAGAGCAAAAACAATTTTATGTGAATTAAAAAAATTCCAGAACTGGGCGCAAAAGTTTCTGTTTTTCCATAGAATCAAGTCAACTATCATCCAAACCATCATAAAGGCTTTACTTGGCACAAACACTAATTAAAACATAAAAAACACAATCATAACAGCAGCATAATTATGTGAACACAACAAAACAAAAAATAAACAAGAAAAATATGATAACTGTTGGGTTGCTTCCCAACAAGCGCTATTGTTTTATGCCCCTAGCTAGGCATAATGCATAGGTTCAAGTATTGTCATGTTTGGTTTCTAATGACCCATGAGTATAGGGGATCTATCGTATTCACTGGTACACGTCGGTGCTATACAAATGGTTTTTAACCCCTTTTCGCGACGACGTTCGGAACCGTCACCTAGTGAATGTGGGCGATAGGGGGGTCCTTCCCACACGACCCAGAAACCATCGGGGATATGCCCTCCTGGCACACACGCTCGGCAAAATGTGGTCGTGTGCGATCGGCGAGCACTCAAATACAGAAATACGTATAGTAGTGCTAAAAAATATAATTATAAGTACATCCCACACAGTCAGTCACCGCTAAACGTTTCCGTTCATATATACATCCCACACAGTCACTCCAAGGAAAACGTTTGCACAAGGTGGCGTAACGCAAACAGTTTTCAAGAGAATGTCGTGTGTGATTGTTCATTGATCCAACACAGTTTATTCCTAGAAACTGTGTGCGTTTCCTGAGGTCATAGCCCACGGTGTTTTCTCAATAACCGTTTGCAATAGGAAAACCCAATTAGCAAGCTAATTGGCCAATTAGCAAGCTAATTGCCCTATTATTAATAATCCATTTACTAATCTAATTGAAATTTATATTAAGCACATAATATATTCCATTTCCATATTAAGGAAGCATGATTTCATAATTGAAATACATCAGAGTACAACATGATATAGCTTCAACACTCAGCTACCTCATTACACAACTGCACCAGCAGCAAGTTTCACATGCAACACCTAGAACATTTCAAAATTAGCATCATAGACGGTACATAGAGAGATGCATCTCATCTGGAAAACTGCTGAAGCGGAAGGCGAATATTGAGCCCTCATTCATGTTCATGGTCTTTGCAACTTTAGGCCAGTGCCTGTGGATGATTGACCGTGCATCCTTCGACTTCTTCAGGAACACTTCAATATTGAACCGTGGGTGTTGTATGAAAACTTTCCTCGCCTCCTGACCATAGAGGTGGTTTGAGAGGTAATCATCAGTGAACCCTGAAAACAAGGATGTGCATAAATATCTTCTCTATATTGGAAATGGGGCAAAGGAATAAAAAAAGGCAAGGTATAATAGTTAGTACCATCTTGTAAACCTCGGTGCTTCCCATTGTTTCCCTGCAACACATATAAGGTAGTTAGTCATCAGGTTAAGTAAGGGTTCGCATGCTATCAGTAAAATATGTTGATGATAAATAAGCACATTGCAGATTCATTAGATTAATTCAAGCCACATGGAAAACCCATTTATCCAAACCAAGCATGATTAAGAACTAGGAAACATAGCACTTGTATATGTTTCTCATGTATTAAGTGCAGCCAAATACGATTTATTCCTCACATGGTATACAATAACAGAATGCAGCCACAACAATTGAACATCGCATTGCAGAATTGAACCAAGTAGTTAACTAAACACCACAACAAATGAACCAAACATTAACTAAGCACCACATTGCACAATATAACATACTCCTAATAGAAGATCAGACAGTTAACCAAACCAAGCATGCTTAACAACTAGGAAATATAGCAATTGTATTTGTTTCTCATGTATTTAGTACATCCAAATTCGATTTATTTTCTCACATGGTATACAATAACATAATGCAGCCACAACAATTGAACATCGCATTGCAGAATTGAACCAAGCAGTTAACTAAACACCACAACAAATGAACCAAATGTTAACTGAGCACCACATTGCACAATATAACATAATCGTCATAGAAGATCAGACAGTTAACCAAACCAAGCATGCTTAACAACTTGGAAATATTGCACCCTGAAGAATTGAACATCACATTTGCAGAATTGAGCAAGCCGTTAATTGAACACCACATAGCACGACATATAGAACATATACACTATAGCAGAAGATTGCATGGTAAAAGTAGATAGCACAATTCACTAGAATTTGTTAAGTAAAAGCAGTAGCTAGCAAACTGAACATGGGTCCTTATAGTGAGCTAATAAGACAAGCTACTCCTCATTGTCGGAGATATTGATGACGATTGGCTCCTTGGACATGGAAGAGGGCGAGGCCTCCGCATGGTGGGTGCCCTCGTTGTAGTGGTGAGTTGCCTGAGCCGCTCTGGGCACCAACCCGCTGGCTCTCGAGATGAGGTAAGCACGTGCACGCTGAGAAAACACCTCGTAGTCTTCGTTGAAGGCACCGACGGTGGCCTCGAGAAAACGCCACAAACTGTCTTTTAAAGTAGCCAACCGCGTCGTAGTGTCGGCGCGCAAGGCGTCAACGGTGGCCTCGACGGCGAGGTGCTCCTCCAAGATCTGGGGTTCGACACAAATGGCAGCTTTCGCGACCTCATTCGCGCGTGCGGCCGCGATTTGCTTCTCCGCTGCCAAATGCTCCTTGAGATCCTGGCTATACTGCGTGCACCATGGCTTAGGCCGGCGCTTATTTGGTGGAGGGGTCGGTGATTTGGGTGGAAGGTGTCGCACTCGCGTCGGCTGTCGGGGCATGTGGGATGTGGAAGGAGGAGGAGGATGGAGGTCGGGTGTGGATTACCTGCCTGGATAGGCAAGGCCAAGTAGCGTGAAGGAGGGTCGCCGGCGAGGAGGCGGCTTTGCAAGCAAGGAGTGAAGGTTTCAACTTGGAAAGGGAGGTGGAATCAGGGGAAATGTGGTTTTTGGTAAGGGGGCGGGGGAGGTAGATATTTCCGCGGAAGCCAAAAATTTGGAATCGCTTCAGCGAAAAAATTGGCGCACAAAGTGTCATCAAATACGGTCCCTTATTCAGAGAGGGCTATGGACTGTAGCCGTCGCACCTTCTTGCGTAAGCTGTATGCGTACTATACTTCGATGGTGCTCCAAGATATTTTGTGATGCATCTCACATAGTTGGTTATAATAAACTGTGTGGGATCTACTTGATTTTTCGTATTGATTTGAATTACATAATGGGGTCACAGCGGCCATGGATGGTGTTTGAATTGCTAGACCTTTTATCTGCAGTGAACATGCAACTATATGTGTGTCATAAAATAATTGGAATTATTCAGGGTTCGTTTGGACATTTTTATGCATTAAGTGAGTCTTTAATGCATTTATGTGCATAATTCAAATTTGAACTACACGCACATGCTCCAGTGCATACAAATTTGTTGGAAATCAAATCTTTGTCCTTGGGTGCATGCTTAGGTCCCATGCAAGAAATGGGAATGAATGTCAAACACCCTGCCACCATCACTCGGCCGCAAACATTGAGATACCTAGTTTTAAATTCTAGTAAATCCAAAACTCATCTGAAATTCATGAAACTTGGCATGCTATCATGGAGCGGTATCAACATGCTGTGGTAATTTTTTTATCCCATTTGGGGCAGGTTTGGGTTTATGCTTCTCACAAACCAGAGCTTCTCACAACAAACATGATGGTTCGGTAAGGAACGCCCCACCTTTGGGGACGAATATCCATTGCCTCTTATTGCTTTCAAATTTTTTCTCGTGTCAACATAGAACAATAGGAGTGTTGTGTTATTTCTTGTGATTTTTCGGGGTTCATTTGGACATTTTTATGCATTAAGTGAGTTTTCAATGCATTTATGTGCATAATTAAAATTTGAACTACATGCACATGCTCTAGTGCATATAAATTGGTTGAAAAATCAAATCTTTGTCCTTGGGTGCATGCTTAGGTCCCATGCAAGAAATGGGAATGAATGTCAAACACCCTGCCACCGTCACTCGGCCGCAAACATTGAGATACCTGGTTTATAAATTCTAGTAAATTCAAAACTTGTCTGAAATTCATGAAACTTGGCATGCTATCATGGGCTGGCATCAACATGCCATGGTAATTTTTTGTCCAATTTGGGGCAGGTTTGGGTATATGCTTCTCACAAACCAGAGCTTCTCACAACAAGCATGAGGGTTTCGCGAGGGAACGTCCCACCTTTGGGGACTAAACGATATCCATTGCCTCTTATTGCTTTCAAAATTTTTCTCGTGTCAACATAGAATAACAGGAGTGTTGTGTCAATTTTTGTGATTTTTCGGGGTTCGCTTGGACATTTTTGTGCATTTAGTGAGTTCTTAATGCATTTATGTGCATAATTCAAATTTGAACTACATGCACATGCTCCAGTGCATATAAATTGGTTGAAAAATCAAATCTTTGTCCTTGGGTGCATGCTTAGGTCCAATGCAAGAAATGAGAATGAATTTCAAACACCAGGGCACCGTTGATTGCCGGCAAAATGTTGAGATACTTTGTTTTTAAATTCTAGTAAATCCAAAACTCATCTGAAATTCATGAAACTTGGCATGCTATAATGGAATGGCACCCGACATGCTATGGTATTTTTCGTGTCCATTATGAGAGAAGGCGCACTCGAATAACAGCCAACAAAGGCATTTTGAAAAAATAGCTGCCACTTTAATATATCAAACTGTCGGATTTCGGGTTCGGGCAAAACCCTTGAGGTTCGAACACTGGGGTGCGCACGAAGATCTCTTCCCCCTCTAGCTCGCTCGCATCAAGATCTCACGGCCTAGCTCGACGAACCCAAAGAACAAGGGGACACAAGATTTATACTGGTTCGGGCCATCGTTGTGGTGTAATACCCTACTCCAGTTTGGTGTGGTGGATTGCCTCTTGGGCTGAGGAGAGGTGCTCTTGTGCTCGATGAGCTTGTGTGGTGGTTGGTGAACTGAGTGATCTCTCGATCCCGTTCCTACAATGGTGGCTAGTCCTATTTATAGAGGCCCTAGTCCTCCTCCCAAATATTGAGCGGGAAGGGATTCCACAACGGCCTGTTTGAAGGGGAACAACTAGTACACGCTATCCTGACTAAAGGTGGTCTTCGCCTGCCAAAGGCTCTGGTGGTGACGCTGTCTTGGGCTCCACGGTGACCTCCTTGCCGTCCTTCTGGTCTTGGTCACGTTGTACCGATATGGAAACCTTTGCCTGATGCCTCGGGACTCCTCGCCCGCGCTTGCCTCTTTAACACCAAAGAGGAAACGAGGACACTGTGCACGCTGGCGCCAGCCTGGCCTTGGTCGTCATGGCTTATGTCACGGGAACCTCGCGAGGTTCACGTTGCCTTGATCTCTCCGCCCCTCGCAAGCCAGCATGGTGAGGCTGCCCCCGAGGAGGTCTTGCGTCGTCCGCCTCGCGAGGCTTGGCCCCTCGCGAGGGTCTTGGGTGTTTGCTGGTGAAGATGGGCCGTACAGGGCCGCTGGTGGAGCCACGCCATGGGCCGCAGGTAGGCAAGTCTGGGGACCCCCGTTCCCAGAATGCCGACAGTAGCCCCCGGGCCCAAGGCGCGCTCCGACTTGGCTTCGAGGCGAAGCCAAAGGGCTAGTGCGGATCGCCGCGGGCGCCCACAGCCTGCGGCCTTGGTCAACGCATGGCGATCGATTGGACGCGGGCGGCCCCGCTTCCCCATGCAGCCTTGATATCCGCCTAGCTAGGTGGCCACGGCGTCCTACACGGTTATTCCACCGTTGCTGGCAACGCATTCCCCAACTCCCCCGCTTCCTCGAACCTCAGCTTCCTCTCCCAATCTGACCTGAGCTCAGTCCTTTCCATCGCCATGGCACCGAAGTGAACGGAGAAAGGGAAGAAGCCCCTATCCTCAGCCAGTCCAACCCCGGCCATTGAGCCCGCCGTTGGTCGATCGCTGGTACTCAATCAAGAGGCCATGGACAAGGTCTGCCCGGTGCTCGCCACCAGCTTCAATGAATGGGGAGGGACGGTGGCCTGGCCTGCGTCCCGTGCAACTATCGCTAGGGCAGCCACTGAGGTCCAGTTCTTCAATGACGCCCTATGGGCCGGCCTGGTTCCCCCCTTCTCCGCCTTCTTCAATGACGCGCTTTCCCATTATCAGATCCATATGCTGCACCTAGATCCCAATCCATCGCCCTTCTCGATGTCTTTGCCTTTGTCTGCGAGGCCATGGTGGGCATTGCCCCTTCTGTGGCCCTCCTGCGCCATTTCTTCTCGCTGCACCTGACCGACCCCCTGCAGTGCTCGGGGTGCCTGAGCTTCCAGGTTGTGGCGGCGACGGTCGGCTCGAGGATTGATTTTGAGCTCCCACCGACTGCGAGCGGGTTTCGATCACGGTGGGTGTATGTAGATGTCGGAGGGCTCAGCCCCCTGCTCTTGCCTCCGTCGTCGCCCGCTGTCACCAGCTCCGGCTGGGGCCACGAGAAGCTCACGGGCTCTCGCCTTGCCTTCGTTTGGTTCTGGCTGAGGAGGCTGAAGGACCTCGGCTGTGACGCCCCCGATTCAATCGTACACTAATCATACACGCAAACGTGTACGATCAAGATCAGGGACTCATGGGAATATATCACAACATAACTCTAAAAATAAAATAAGTCAAACAAGCATCATAATACAAGCCAGGGGCCTCGTGGGCTCGAATACAAGTGCTCGATCATAGACGAGTCAGCGGAAGCAACAATATCTGAGTACAGACATAAGTTAAACAAGTTTGCCTTAAGAAGGCTAGCACAAACTGGGATACAGATCAAAAGAGGCACATGCCTCCTGCCTGGGATCCTCCTAAACTACTCCTGGTCGTTGTCAGCGGCCTACACGTAGTAGTAGGCACCTCCGGGGTAGTAGGAGTCATCGTCAACGGTGGCGTCTGGCTCCGGGGCTCCAACATCTGGTTGCGACAACCAAGAAGAAAGGAAAGGGGGGAAAAGGGGAGAAAAGCAACCGTGAGTACTCATCCAAAGTACTCTCAAGCAAGGATCTACACTACATATGCATGGGTATCTGTGTAAAGGGGCAATATCGGTGGACTAAACTGCAGAATGCTAGAATAAGAGGGGGATAGCTAGTCCTGTCGAAGACTATGCTTCGGGCCACCTCCATCTTGCAGCATGTAGAAGAGATTAGATGGTAAGTTCACCAAGTAGCATCACATAGCATAATCCTACCCGGCGATCCCCTCCTCATCGCCCTGTTAGAGAGCGATCACCGGGTTATATCTGGCACTTGGAAGGGTGTCTTTTATTAAGTATCCGGTTCTAGTTGTCATAAGGTCAAGGTACAACTCCAAGTCGTCCTGTTATCGAAGATCACGACTATTCGAATAGATAAACTTCCCTGCAGGGGTGCACCACATAACCCAACACGCTTGATCCCATTTGGCCGGACACACTTTCCTGGGTCATGCCCGACCGCGGAAGATCAACACGTCGCAGCCCCACCTAGGCACAACAGAGAGGTCAGCACGCCGGTCTAAATCCTATGCGCGCAGGGGTCTGGGCCCATCGCCCTTTGCACACCTACACATTGCGTACGCGGCCGGAAGCAGACCTAGCCTAGCAGGTGTTCCAGTCCAATCCGGTAGCCGCCGGGCCGACGTCATTTAAAGCTTCGGCTGATACCACGACGCCGAGTGCCCATAACTGTTCCTGCATAGTTGGTTAGTGCGTATAGGCCAGTGGCCAGACTCAGTTCAAATACCAAGATCTCGTTAAGCGTGTGTGACACTCCAAAATTTTTTCTTTGGTTTTCTTCAAAACTTTGTTGGATTTGAAGGAGGTCACCAAAACCCTTCCAAAAAAAATCTCTATCAAAAGCTTTTTCCCTCTGGCAAATATTTTACTTTTGCATCTCCTTCAACTCTGGTGTTTAGTTTTTTAATTTTTCCTCAAATTGCTCTCTTCTCAAGGATTCAAGAAAAATCTTTGAAGTATATTTTTTCTTTCAAAAAGAAACTCTAGGAGTTTTTCATTCTGTCCCATATTCGAAATCATTCATGATTTGGCCATACACCACATGCTAAAATCTTCCCAAATATATCTCCTTCCACTTTGGGCAACCCAAACACTCTATCTCTACTAGTTCAACCCTCTTCTGAATTTTTTATTTCAATTAATTATCTCCCAAATCTTTTCTGTCTATTACTTTGAGCCTAGGTAATTTGCAAAGCAAGTACCTTAATGCATTTGAATTTTGACCTCAAACCAACTCCCTTGGATAGTCCTTGGTACCCACAACCTAGAACTATCAAGATCCACTCCTCTTCTGTTCAAAAATTTCAAATTATAGTCCCTGCAAGTTTGGACCAGATTTGCCAAATTCGGTGAAATTCATATCTACATTACTCCAAAAATTACACAAATATTCAGGAAGCCTCTAGATGCAATGGGAGGCCCCTCCACCAAAAACCAGCTCAAGGAAAAATCCCTACATGCCTAGATCATTCGTCAACACCTTGCATGCATCGCTTCGCTCATTTTCGCTAAGTTCGAGTTTCAATGTCGATCTTCGCCAAGAATTCAGTCACATGATCACAGCAGCACTTGGCACGTTGCTCACGGCCTAGCTTGCTTGTCCGGAGCCTCACACGCTGCTTGGCGCTGCTCTGGCGTCGGTGGCACCTCGCCCACCTGCACCGGCGTGTCTCGCGGCGGCCGAACCACCGCAGCGGCCGACCGGGAGCAGAACGGCGGCATAACGCCGTTCGGCGCCGCCCAAACCCCCTGGTGGCTCCGTGTGACCATTTCCTTGCCAGCGCACACATGCAGCACCGTCGCCGTGGCGCGGCACGCATAGAGCGCGCTCCCTGCCGCCGACGGGCTCTGCGCCGCCTGCTCCATCGAGCTCCCCTAAGCAACCAAATCCCGACGCAGTTAGCACCTAAACGGAACTAGGGAACACCCACGACGACGCCAACCTCGAACCTCCCTGCAACCACAGCGCCGCAGAATCACCTCGCCGAGAACCCCGTTCGGCAACCGCCTCGGGCGGCTATATAGCACCCCGAGCTTGCTCTCGCCCAAGACACCTCCTCTACCCTCCAGACCCGCCAAGTCCCCTCGAAGGGCCACGGGAGCTCTCCTTCCCGACTCCGCCACGCCGTTCCGCCTCGGCCTCCACCTTGATTCATCTGCGGTGATGCCATCTCCGGCGCCCAAACCTCGTCCGTAGCCTTCTTACACCTAGTGCTCTAACCCCCACCTCAATTCGATCCTTGCAGCCTCCTCGCGAGATCCATCAACGCCCGAACCACCGTTCGCCAGAGTTGAGACCACCGTCAACGTGGTGCTCATCGGCGACCAACTCCACCACCCACCGTGCGGAAGGACACGGTGAGCACGTTGGTAACCTCCGATCCTCCTGCCCGCCGAGATCGCCGCCGGCGATCACCGCGCCCTCGGCGCCAAATTCTGCTTGCTGTTAAACCCGACGGGTGGGTCCTCCCGTCAGCTTTTTCCTCTTTTGAATCGTTTTCGAAACGCCAGCAAAATACGTCTTCCCCATCGGATCGACGATTCGAGATCAAGCGTTTTCGCTTTTATAAAGAAAACCCCGGAAGTTTCGTTTCATTAAGGAAAGGTCCTCGGACTAAAACGCTAATAACTTTTAAAAGAAGAGTATTTTGATTGATTCTTTTCTGTCCTCTTTAAAATTTTGTCTAGTTTTTATCAGATTTATTTGAAAAATATTTGAGTAATTTTGTGCACCTCACGGTATTTACGTTAGCGCGTATGTTTTCTTTTATACCGTAGATACCGAAGGAGGTGACGGACCATAAACTTCACCGAGCTAGGCTCGACTACTCCGAACCAGGCAAGCATGTTTGAACTTTTGATATGATGAGTGTTCGCAGGTTTGCATTAAGTAGTTTCATGGCATGTTTGTGAGCATACCGATGCATGTTATTTTTCATGCAAAGTTGAGGCAAGTGAGTTCGATAATCCATACGTGTTGGATGTGAATGTGCACGGCCATGTGTTGGCATGAGGATGGGTAAGATGGCAGTGTTGTAGCATGCCGTCTTATGCCATACTATTTGACTTCCGTGTCAACCCAGACGTTCGGTTCCCATCCATTTCCTTCCCGCATTACCACATGTTTTCCGCAAGGGATATGGCTTAGTAAGTAGCAAACCGCTTCCTGGTACACACCAAATGGAGAGGCCGTGATGATGGTTCCATGGCCTGGATTAAAGCCACCATCCGTCAGGGGCATGGGTGTTTCCGGTTGGGACCGAGAGGGGGCACCCCTTAGAGCGCTGAATATAAATTTGATCCCATGCTATTCGAGATTGTGATCTCCTGCCTCAAAAGTTTTTCTTGGACGATGTCTAGGGTGATTCCTGCATCGTGAGGTAGGATGGGTGTGTCTTCGTTAGCTGTGTTTCTTCCGAAATACCATAAACGGAACTAGTCCTTCAGACTATGGAAACTGCTGGCTGTGGGTAATTTTAGTACAAACTCTGCAGAGTCATAAATCCTCGAATCATCTTATCCATGTCCAAGTTCTCAGATATCTTATCCCGACAAGTGTCGGTTTGGTGATGATACTCCGTGAATCACATGAGTACTAAGTCCGTTAAATGTTTATTCTGTGGATGGACTAACCCGCTTATATTCATGTGTTGAATATTTATTATGAGTGCTATATCTTTGTGATGAAAGCCCTTTCGTGATGTCGCCGACGTCCGATCGCGACATTGCTGTTACTTATTTCTATTATAAGCCCTTTTTGTGATGTCGCCGACGTCCGACTACGGCATTGTCGTTATTTATCTTTATTATAAGCCCTTTTCGTGATGTCGCCAGACGTCCGATCGCATGCATTGCCGCATCGATCTTTATTATAAGCCCTTTCGTGATGTCGCCAGACGTCCGATCGCTGCATTGATGTTACTTATTTTTATTATAAGCCCTTTCGTGATGTCGCCGACGCGTCGATCATGCACACATGCATTTTTATTTCAATATAAGCCCTTTATGAGGTGTCGCCGACGCCCGATCGCGGGCAACATTTTGCTTATTTATTCACCTTCGAGGCGCCGCTCGCATAACCCGATCGGTTTTAAGTTTGCCTCCTTGGTTTTCGAGCGACTACCGCCGACTCCCATTTTAATTATTTTCTATACTGCTTTAATTGAGCATTCTTAAGATTAACTATGTCGCATTCATGCTTCCATTTGTTATATCTTTTGTCCAAACTGTCTTGTAGTACTTTCATAGTACTCACCTAGCTTGTTGATTTGGCCGATGTCGACGAAGGCGATCTCATGGATGAAGAGTTCGATAGCGAGTCCGACGCCTAGAGGAATCCCGGTCCTCTCGTGCACCCTGGATTGGTCCTTGTAAAATATCCGCTCGCTACCCAAATAAATTCATCGAGCCTCACTCGACGCCGATGAGCCGCCAAAGGCAGAGACTTATTGACCAATTCTAATCGTGTTATTCCACCAACCACGCATACCCAAGTCAGTAGTATTTCCACCCTACACCTTGTGCCATATCCGCCATCATGTATAATTATTGGCGTGTTGTAATAATTGGTTGGGCATCTTTAGTCCGACCCTTGCAATATTGTAATGCTACTGGCTTCTTGTATCAAAGTTTTGTCTACCGATATGGAGGATTTATCCTCATATTGGATTTCATGGGTCGATTGTTCAATAAATATTTTTATTGAAAATCCGGTCATGACAGCGTGTTATTTTGAAGTAACCGCGAACGCCGACCAGGGCCAGACCCACCTCTCTCCTAGGTGGTCTCAACTTGCCTTGTTGCTCCGCCACAAAGTAACATTCGGGGGCCGTCGGGAACCCAGGCCCACCTCTACCGGGATGGAGCCACCTGCCCCTTCAGCCCCCATCTCCTAACAAAGATCACAAGTAATGTAACAAGATAAAGTATATAGATATGCCCGTGATCACCTCCCGAGGGATCACGGCCCAAGAGTATAGCATGGCGACGGACAAGAGTGTAGAAATACCGATGGAATACTAGCATCCTACACTAAGCATTTAGGATTGCGTGTAAGGGTAACAATCAGAGTAACAATGACAAAGCTATGCAGCAGTAATAGGATTAGCCGAAGCAAGAATATGCTACACTACTCTAATGCAAGCAAGAAAGAGCAGGAATAGGCAATATCTGGTGATCAAGGGGAGCCTTGCCCGAAGCTTTGTTGTACAGAAGAAGGGTCGCCGGTGACGTAGTCGCACTTTGTGGCATCAGCGCCGGTCTCGGGTCTACCGGGAAGAAGAGGGGGAAGAAACAGAATACGGAGCAAACAAAGCATCACAAAACATAAAGAGGCAATACGCGGTGCTAGGTATGCCCTAACGCGGTAGGAGGTGATACCGACGAAGGGGGAAACATCCGGAAAGTATCCCCTGTTTCGCTTTTTTGACAGATGAACCGAGGGGGAAAGTTGCGTGTTTTCTATGCTAGGTATGTGTGGCGGACGAACGACTGCGTATCCGGATTCGTCTCGTCATTTTGAGCAACTTTCATGTACAAAGTATTTTTATCCGAGCTACGGTTTATTTTATATGATTTTCTAAAGTTTTAAATCATTTTTAGAATTTATTTAATTAATTTAATTCAACCTTATCCAGAATAGTGTTTGCTGACATCATCATGATGTCAGCAGTCAACAGAGGTGTTGACTGGGTCAAACTGACGTGTGGTTCCGCATGTCATTAACTAAGATTAATTAAACATGTTAATTAGTTTAATTAGTGATTAGGTTAATCTAATCAGGATTAATTAAGTTAATTAATTAATTAATTAATATTTTAATTATTATTTTTTATTATTTATTTATTTTAATTCTTTTTTATATATAATACGTTCTGGGGGCTAGGCCCCACATGTCATTGGCTCATGGCCTTAGCGGGTCGGGCCATGGGCGCAACCCAAACGGGCACGGGTGCAGAGCGGCCACCGAACGGGAGCTTCGCTTCAGCCGAAAGCGGTATGGCGAGGCCATTGTGGGCGCCAAGGGAGAGACCGCGGGCGGCGAGGCTGGCGGCGCTTAGCGGCGGGCGCAGAAGGAGCAGCACGGCGACGAGCAGGGGGCGCAGTGGACGGGGCGACGATGCGGGGCGTGACGAGCGCAACACCGCGGTGAACCCGAGGCACTGGTGCGGCGCGCGCGGTGGCGATGCGGGGACATAGGCAGGGCACGGCCATGTGCGGGTAGCAGCATCACCGTAGAGGCGACGGATGGGCGCGTGCGAGGAGGGAGAAGAGGCCGAGGCGACTGCGGGTGTGCGCGCACAGGTGCGTGAAGGGGGCGCGACGACAGAGGGGAAGGAAGGGAGCTCACGGCGGGTTGCAGGGAACGGGGCAGTGGGGCGTGGGGAGGACGACGGTGACGACGCGACGCAGGGGAGGAAGTCCTGCGAGGAGGCGTGGTCGAGGCGGAGGAGGAAGACGGGTGGCGGGGTAGCGGGAGGCACTGGGCAGCGTCGTCACGACAAGGGGGGCGGCGCCGGTGAGGTGGCAACGTAGGGCGGCGAGGCGCCGGGGCGATGGCGTCAGGGGCGCCGGGTTCGATCCCCCCTTTTCCCGATCCAGATTGGGATCGAGAGGTGGGGGGAGAGACGAGGGAGAGTGGGGGGATCGTGGGGCTGGTTGGGCTAGGGTTTCCCAGGGGTGGGGGTTAAGTGGGAGGGCAAGGGGACTGGCTGGGCCAAGTGGCAAGCTGGGCCATGGCCCAGCTGCAATGGGGCTGTTGTTTCACTTTTTTGTTGTTGTGTTTGTTTTCTGTTTTTGTTCTTTTCCTTTTTTTTTCTGTTTTATCTCATTTCCTAAATATTTCAGTTCTGAAAAAATATATAGGTTGCACCAAATTTAGTAAACTTAATTATGTCACAACCCGATCATTTTAGTTTTGATATTTGAAAGCTTTTATTGTTTGACCCTTATTTGAATTTGAATTCGAGCGAGATTTGAATCATCGTGAAACTACCAATAGTAATCGTGGTGACGTGGCATCATTAGCAGAGGCTTACTGTAGCTCAAATATCCGGGTGTCACATCGGCGTGACTGCGCCCAAGGTGATGAAGGAGTTTCTTCGACGCCACATCGCGCCACTCCAGCACCATTTCCTGCCGATGTGGACCCTGACCGGCGGCCATGATCGCATGAGGCTTCAGGAGTCGGGGCTCCCGCCCGAGGCACGAAGGACGGTGCTCCAGGTCTTGACGGGCGACCCCTCGCCAGACGATCTGCCGCAGGAGGGTTGTCTCCTCTACTGCTCCTCGAACAGGGTGGAGTTCGCGTGGCAGATGCCCCCTTCGATGAATGGGGGCTACGTCTAGTCGGCCATGAGGGGCCTCGCGAGAACCCCGTCACCGTGGTTCCCCTCTTTGTCGTTGGCGCCGAACTTGCCCCAAGATTGGACGCAGGGGGGCAAGCACCACTGGAGGCCGAAGGCGTGGGTGCCGGGGTGTCGACGCCACCCGAGGCTCCTGAGGCGCCATCCCCAGGAACCCATGACTCTCGCCATGAGGTGGCCATTGAGGGGGCGATGCGATCCGCTGCTTCCGAGGCCGAAGCTCCCGAGGCCTCAGCAGGTCATTGCGAGGCGGAGCCCGATAGCTCTCCTCAGCTTGGCGCTCCTGAGGTTGTCCCCTTGGACACATCACCGGCCGTGCCCCGTGCTGGCCGCCATGTCCAATGCCTCGGCCGGCTCCGTGTGGACTTCGAAGCGCTCTGCAAGAGGAAGGGGTCCCCAAGCTGCAGCAGCGGCACCTTCCGGCCATTGAAACAGAGGAATTACATCGCCATAGATGAGTAAGCACCTTATCTTTGTAATTCGTCGAGTGCTGCTTCCCTTCATGACGGTGGCTCTTCAGGATCCCTTCTGCTAAGGTTGTGAAGCCTCCTGAGAAGATACCTCCTCCTGCGTCGAATCTTCCGTTGGCCTTGATCGTCCCAAGCCAGCATGCCGCCCCTGGCGTGAGGTCGGCCAGGGAGGTAGACACGCTAGCATGGTGCCTCGAGCCTGCACTCCTGCCGTCCCTTATTCGTGGCCTCGCCGGGGGCATGACGAGCGTGCCAAGAGCTCCTCCTCTGGTTGTGAATAGCGGCTGGGTGGCTTCGGTCTTGGCTTCCTCTTCGAGTGGTGAGCCTCAACTCAACCGGGCTCCCGCTGAAGCCCAGTTGGCGACCGGGGGGCGCTAGCCCCCAGCCCCCTGCGGAAAGGGGGCGAGCCGCTTCGGATCCCATCGACGACTCCCGCTGTGGAAGACGGAATAGGCCGTGTGCTCGAGTTCGTGCTCGGACGGAGTGTCATCCGCCACGAGCTCTTTCAGGAGGCAATGGGCGCGATGAGCCGGCTCGGCGGAGAGCTCGTGGATGTAGACACGCACCTCGAGGCTGAAGGTCTTTGGTTGATGGAGGTGCGGCATAAACTAAAGGTGGCCATCAACCTCGGGCGCCACCAGCTCGAGCTTGACAATGCGAAGGCCGAGGCGTCTCTGGCACCCCCGCGTGAGGCCTGCACTCGAGCCCTGGAAGAGGCCCAGGAAGCTGACCGTCGCTGCAAGATCACGGAGAAACACGCGTCGGAGCTCCAAGCCTGGAGCGCCTCCTTGGAGTAGCAAGTGGAGGTGCGCAGAGCCGCCCTAGCATCGATGAGGGGGACGCCTGCTGAGGAGGAAGAGATTCTGAAGCGCGAGGAAGCGTTGGCGCTGGAAGCCATGGAGCGCAACCTTGAGCTTGAACAATTGGAGACGATGGAGCGCCAAGTCGCCCAAGCGGAGGATGTTGTCGGTGCGCGCGAGGCAAGAGCCCAGGAGGAGGTCGATCGCCGGGTGGCCGAGGCTCGCGCGGATCTTGTGGGCAGGACTACCGTCCTCGAGTCAGGGTTGGATGAGGCGGGGCATCGCGAGAAAGCCGCGGCAGCCGCCCTGATCTCAGTGCAAGCTGAGCTGGCTTCCGCCCATGCCGAGCTGCTTTCTCTTCAGCAGTGGGTCGCCAATGCCGAGTCCTTCGCGCATCAGAGCAGGGAGGAAGCGCTCCGGCGGCAGACGCTGGAGCACGTGCACGGCCCCATGCTCCAAAGCTTTAGGATCAGAGCCAATGTGGCGCTGGGCACCATCTGTGACGAAGATGCCCCTCATCCCCACTCGAATGATTACGTCAGTCACCTCCTTTTCTTCACCGATGTGGTGACACGCCTGGAGAATCGATCCGAGAGGGCTCGCGAACTTGTTGAAGAGAGGAGCTTCGGCCTGCTGAGGCGCGCGTTCTCCCGCGTCATCAGCCACCTCCAGAACACCTACCCCAACTTTGATTTTGACGCCGCCATCGCCCCTGTGCCTGAGGCCACACGGGGTGACCTGGCGCGCTGGGTAGAAGACAATGTGGATGCTCTAGTCAGGGCCTTCACCTCTGATGACGATGCGGTGGTGGTTGCATCGGATGAGGGTGACGTGGTCGACGAAGGTGTGGGCGATGCCGACAACGGTGACGGCGATGCCGGCGATGGTGACGGCGATGCTAGCGACGCGTCTGAGGGCGACCCGGAGGACGCGGTGAGCGATGTGTCTGATTGAGCCCATGCTTCCTTGTCGTTGACCCTGCATGTGAAATTTCGGGCACGACCCTGAAAGTTGTAAGAGCATTTTGGGAGGGGGAGCCCCTCATGTAAACAGATTACTGCCTCTATTCCTTAAGCCAAGCTGGAGATGTGTTTTTACGGGCCTGCGAGTCCCGTCGTGAGCTTACTGCTGTAGTTTACCTTAGTAAGGGCCAGTTCCAAACCGGCTCATGAGGTTGTGAGCTTCCGAGGGGCCTACCAATCCGTTCGAGAGGGCCTCACGAGGAGCAAGCGCCAGCCATGAAGGACGTGGCCAGAAGCGCCGAAAAGCTGGGCCCAGCCTCGCCATGAGGGGAGGCAACACGTGCGGACTCCGAATCAAGGAAAGGAACCAGATTGCAAGAAATCGCACAAACGATAAAAGACACCCCCACACGCACCAATGAAAATTCAACTTCAAACTTAAATCCAAAGCCAGAAAACAGGGCTACAGAAAAGAGATTAAAAGCAAATGGCTGCGTCCGGTGCCTAGTCTAGTCTTCTTGTCTTCTCACCAGCGCGGAGCTAAGTGCTACCACTAGGACGTGGGAGGGAGCCCCTGAGGCCTGAGGACGGCACTCCTGAGACTCCAGGGCGTGTACAACCCCACTCATTATTACGTGAGAGTGTCACGAGCGGAGACCTTCACAGGAGCGAGCCTTACTTCATATCACCAGACGAGACACCCGCCTTGCGCCGCCCTCGACCACCGTTGGGGGCGTCCCAAAACCAGGACGACTCCAAAGGGGCAAAGGGGACGCCAGCAGCGCCCTCGGCGACCACGGGTCCTCTGCCGGGGGGAAGGCTCACCAGTGCCTCCCCGGCAGAGGGCCTACCGGTAACGCCTGTTCGCGGATGTGGGATGGGCCTTGCTCCCTGCCCTTCCCTGCGCCCCTAGTGCGCTCCTCCCGTGGAAGGGGGCTATTGCCGGGCCGCCGTCCCGCCATCGCGGACCTGATCCACCTATGTCCCATGGTGAGCGTAAGCTTGCTCCTGAGATATTAGCGGTACCTTGTAGCTGTTGTCGCTGGTGTGGTCGACGTGGCTCCCGGGTGGCTCCTGGAAGGCCTCAGCTTCTAGTGCCTCCTCCTCCCAGCCCGGCTCGAGGAACGTGCCAGGGTCGTCTTCCGGCGTGTATCCTGGTCCATCATGCAGGGCACGTAGGCCTCCGAGGCCGCCACCCCGAAGACCTTGCTGAAGTGCCCCATGCTCCACGTTTCCCGGCCCAGCGCGCCGCTCTAAGGATGGTTGGGCGGCACCCCGCTGGGACCGCAGGTGGCAACGCTTGTGCCCGCGCTCGTCGGAGGTGGCGCAAGCGCGATTGGGCGTCCGGTGCTGCTAGTCGCACCTGTGTCGATGAAACCTCCTGGCGCGCCTGGGCACGCGGCGCGGGCGAGGCCTGGCCAGGCGATCCGCCGCGCCCGAGGCGAAGCAGGAGCAGAATGGCGGTGCCCCCGATGCTGCGGCATCCAGTAGCTCGGCGACGTGCTCCAGCAATGCATCCTGACCGCTCTCCATCAGCCGGCATTGCAGCAGCTCCCGAGCCACCGTGAGCGCGGCCCTCATGTTTTCTTGTTCCCGTCGAGTGTGCGGCGCCATGGCCGTAGTGTAGCTTGAGACCCTTGCGGCTGCCCGCGCTTGTCGTCGAGTAAGGGTGGATGGTTTTTGACCGCGCCGCCCGTGCCCCACAGCGTTTGGCGGTGCGCGTGCCGCCTGGGGCGCGGGGTTGAGATCTTCTTGGGCGAACGACGCCTCCCGGGCTGGCCAAGCTGCCCAGTGGTCGGTGTTGGTCCTCGGGTCGCCGGACATTGGAACCATGGAGCGTTATTAATCGACCGGTGGAGGAGAGGCTCTCCAAGACGCCTACCTGGCGCGCCAAATGTCGGATTTCGGTTCCGCACAACCCGTGAGGTTCAACATTGGGGTGCGACGAAGATCTCTCCTCTAGCTCGCCGCATCAAGATCTCACGGCCTAGCTCGATTTAACCCAAAGAACAAGGGGACACAAGATTTATACTGGTTCGGGCCACCGTTGAGGTGTAATACCCTACTCCAGTGTGGTGTGGTGGATTGCCTCTTGGGTTGAGGATGAACAGTACAAGGGAAGAATAGCCTCCTGAGGAGAGGTTCTCTTGTGCTCGGTGAGCTTGTGTGGTGGTTGGTGAACTAAGTGATCTCTCGATCCCCTTTCTATGATGGTGGCTAGTCCTATTTATAGAGGCCCTGGTCCTCCTCCCAAATATTGAGCGGGAAGGGATTCCACAACGACCAATTTGAAGGGGAACAACTAGTACAAGCTATCCTAACTAAAGGTGGTCTTCGCCTGCCAAAGGCTCTGGTGGTGATGCCGTCTTGGGCTCCACGGTGACCTCCATCTTGCCGTCCTTCTGGTCTTGGTCTCAGTAATCGATATGGAAACCTTTGCTCGATGCCTCAGACTCTCTCAAGGCTTGCCTCTTTAGAACCAAAGAGGAAACAAGGACACTATGCGCGCTGGCGCCCGCCTGGCCTTGGTCATCAGGGCTTACGTCACGGGAACCTCGCGAGATTCACCTCGCCTTGATCTCTCCGCCGCTCGCGAGCCAGCATGGTGAGGCTACCCCCGAGGAGGTCTTGCGTCGTCCGCCTCATGAGGCTTGGCCCCTCGCGAGGGTCTTGGGTGTTTGCTGGTGAAGATGGACCGTACAGGGCCGCTGGTGGAGCCGCGCCATGGGCCGCAGGCAGGCAAGTCTAGGGACCCCCATTCCCAGAACGCCGACACAAACGTTTGTATAATTCAAACCGTGTGCGTTATGTTAACCATTCATGTGACACCACGTGTCTTGCTTTTAATGGCTATAGGTTTTAATGGCTCTTGATCGCAAACGTTTTAAGCGAACAACCGTATGCAAAGTGAGAGCATTATTTGTGCATCTCTTGAACACAAACGGTTCTTTTGGATGACCCATGTGAACCACTTACAAACAATTTGGTAAGATTTGCATCTGTCATATTGGGTAAGTTGCCATTTGTCAAACTAGATAGATTGACATTTGTGGATCTAGTAACATTGCCAATTGCCAACCTTGTAACACTGCGATTGTCAAAATATGAAGCTAAAAATCACTAGCATTATCTAATTTTTGCAACTAAAATTCAGTAATTAAGCATAGATGGAGGCGAGGAGGCGTGTTCAGCTGGGCGTGCAGCAGACGCGCAGAGATTATTCGACGGACAAAGAAAGCGCGTAGTTCCCGATATGGCTTTAATGCAGACAAGGGAGAGGGTAGCGGTTCCCGAAATGTTGAACGGCCAATGATGCATCCTCCTTCAATTAGAATCATGTGAATGCATGAGGGAAGTAATGGGAGGAGGACCAGGAAAAGAGGCAGCACGATGTGAATGCAAAGCAGTTTGCACTCATATAAAGGCGCCCCTCCATTCCAATGCATCTACCACATCATACACACCTAAGCATTTGCCTAAGCACCTACACTAATAAGCGCAAAAGTGCTCACTCCAGAACCATGGCGGTGATGCGCGTGAGCGGCCAGCGGTTGTGCCAGATGGTCCATGACGCTGGCCTGTGGCATGGCACCGTGGATCGTCTCCACACGGTGTTGGTGACCGACTGGTGGATGCCGCCGTCGACGCCAGCTACGACTCTCAGTACGACCAGATGACCGTTCGCACCACCAACAGGTTCACCGTCGTCAAGAAGCTCGCGGACGACATCGCCGTACTCCTCCAGCCCGCGCGCCCGGGCTCCTCATTGCCTGCCACCCTAATTGGCCTCCATGGTCGGGACCTATTTCAAGCCCTGGTGGCCCTGCGACTGCCCGCCGACGCCACGAAGAATGTCCACCTAGAGGTCGCGCTCGCCGCGAGGCACCTCTTCCTGCAAGAAACCGTCGACCTACACATCCATGTGTACGAGCGAATCATGTACATAGGTATCTACAGGGCTAGTGAGGATGCTACGACGTTGGCCTTATTCAACCGGCTGGAAGCCTTGGATGCCTTTGTTGAGAAGCACCTTGACCTCGCCACAAAAGCCACCGCTCCTTAGCCGCCGGTTGGTGGCCCGGCGCACTGAGGTGAGGAGAGGAGGTCGTACGATGATGCATGCATCTTTCTTCTTGCCTCCTGTAACCACCACTACGATCGCATCATCGTGGCCTTAATTCTTATTGTGCTATTGCATTCTCGTTCTAGTCAATACAGGCATGTGCGATCCCTTTGCTTAATTATATGCATCACTGTAACTAGTACTCCATCCAGAAATTTATAAGTTGTGCTTCTAGTATTTGGGGCCGGCGCACGATCATGCACGTTCGTGTGCATGCGGTTGCGCCGGGCGTGGCGCGACGATGCAGTTACCCGCTGCAAAAACTGCCATGCGGGGGATGTGGCATTTGCCATTAGGCAGCAATAGTCGGTCATCCGGGTGCCCAATAAAGGATGCAAAGTGGGATCCTACAGCAGCAAGGACCAGCTTCCCTACCGATAGCTCATCTAACAGAACTCCCAAGTTAAGTGTGCTGAGGCTGGAGTAGTCATCTGATGGGTGACCGGATGGGAAGTGGCCTCGATGTTAAATTAACTGATGCGATAGGTCATTGTAAACATTTAATTGCGTTGAATGTATATAGTGCTCCATCATATTAGTTGAATTAACCTCGAGGTCCTTGTTTTGTAATTTTTTACATTTTTTTGTTTTGGTACACATGTTGATTGGCTTGAAGAAGGTATATCTCGTTACTTTTTTGATAATTTTTGTTTTTTGAACACATGTTGATTGGCTTGAATTAAGGTCTATCCCCTTACTTTACAACATGTTTCCAAAACATGGACCTCGAGGTTAATTCAACTAATTGGACAGAGCATTATATACATTCAACACAATTAAATGTTTTCCAAAAAAAGTGATATGATTTATGTGAAACTTATAAGTCATGTATGTCAAATTAACCTCTATGTACTTGTTCTCGAATTAACCTCCGGGCCTTTTTTCCGCGTATCACACACATCTTGTTAAGTTGAACCGTTTATGTTCTCTTCCCTAATCAAAAACAGTTCATTCTATAATTGTATTGATAGGAGACTCTAGTGCAAGTGGGAGACTGTTGGAAATATGCCCTAGAGGAAATAATAAATTGGTTATTATTATTATATTTCCTTGTTCATGATAATCGTTTATTATCCATGCTATAATTGTATTGATAGGAAACTCAGATACATGTGTGGGTACATAGACAACACCATGTCCCTAGTAAGCCTCTAGTTGACTAGCTCGTTGATCAATAGATGGTTACGGTTTCCTGACCATGGACATTGGATGTCGTTGAACGGGATCACATCATTAAGAGAATGATGCGATGGACAAGACCCAATCCTAAGCCTAGCACAAAAATCGTGTAGTTCGTATGCTAAAGCTTTTCTAATGTCAAGTATCATTTCCTTAGACTATGAGATTGTGCAACTCCCGGATACCATAGGAATGCTTTGGTGTACCAAACGCCACAACGAATCGGGTGGCTATAAAGGTGCACTACGGGTATCTCCGAAAGTGTCTGGGTTGGCACTAATCGAGATGGATTTGTCACTCCCGTGATGGAGAGGTATCTCTGGGCCCACTCGTAGGACATCATCATAATGTGCACAATGTGACCAAGGGGTTGATCACGGAATGATGTGTTACGGTAACGAGTAAAGAGACTTGCCGGTAACGAGATTGAACAAGGTATCGGGATACCGACGATCGAATCTCGGGCAAGTACTATACCGCTAGACAAAGGGAATTGAATACGTGATTGATTGAATCCTCAACATCGTGGTTCATCCGATGAGATCATCGTGGAACATGTGGGAGCCAACATGGGTATCCAGATCCCGCTGTTGGTTATTGGCCGGAGAGTTGTCTCGATGATGTCTACGTGTCTCCCGAACCCGTAGGGTCTACACACTTAAGGTTCGATGACGCTAGGGTTATAGGGAATAGATGTACGTGGTTACCGAATGTTGTTCGGAGTCCCGGATGAGATCCCGGATGTCACGAGGAGTTCCGGAATGGTCCGGAGGTAAAGATCTATATATGGGAAGTCCTGTTTTGGTCACCGGAAAAGTTTCAGGTGCTATCGGTAATGTATGGGACCACCGGAGGGTCCCGGGTCCACAGGTGGGGCCACTGCCCCAGAGGGCTGCGGCCAAGTGTGGGAGGGACCAGCCCCAGGTGGGCTGGTGCGCCCCCCCCACCAGGGCCCAAGGCGCCTAGGGTTTGGGGGAACCCTAAAAGGGGGCGCCCCCCTTGCCTTGGGGGGCAAGGCAACCCCCCTGGCCGCCGCCCCCTCCTCAGATTGGATCTGAGGGAGCCGGCCCCCCTCTCCCTTTCCCCTATATATATATGTGGGGGGTTGGAGGGCAGCCGCACCCAAGTTCTGGCGCAGCCCTCCCCCCTCTCCCAAGTCCTCCTCCTCTCCCGCGGTGCTTGGCAAAGCCCTGCAGGATTGCCACGCTCCTCCACCACCACCACGCCGTCGTGCTGCTGCTGGTCGGAGTCTTCCCCAACCTCTCCCTCTCTCCTTGCTGGATCAAGGCATGGGAGACGTCACCGGGCTGCATGTGTGTTGAACGCGGAGGTGACATCCATTCGGCACTAGGATCATCGGTGATTTGGATCACGACGAGTACGACTCCATCAACCCCGTTCACTTGAACGCTTCCGCTTAGCGATCTACAAGGGTATGTTGATGCACTCTCCTTCCCTCGTTGCTAGATTACTCCATAGATTGATCTTGGTGATGCTTAGAAAATTTTGAATTTCTGCTACATTCCCCAACACTTTCTATTCGCAAACATTTTCTCTGGATGAACCGTATGCCCTGCTTCGCACACGCAACTAAAATCTGAACCGTGTTTGATGCATCCGTCATCACAAATGTTTTGCACCTTTTTTGACGGATTTTTACACCAACATTTGGAATTATGGCATCGCACACAGTATCGTTGAAGGGTCTCTGATCGTAGTGTCGCGTTGGCAGCATCCTCCAGTAGTGATTCCTTTCGATAAGTAAGAGTGTCGAACTCAAGGAGGAGCAGAAGGAAATGACAAGTGGTTTTCAGCAAGGTATTTTCTGCAGGCACTGAAATTATCGATAACAGATAGGTTTGTGATAAGATAATTTGTAACAGGTAACAAGTAAAAAGTGTAACAAAGGTGAAGCAAGGTGGCCCAATCCTTTTTATAGCAAAGGACAAGCCTGGCCGAACTCTTATATAAAGAAAAGCGCTCCTGAGGACACATGGGAATTACTTTCAAGTTAGTTTTCATCATGCTCATATGATTCACGTTTGCTACTTTGATAATTTCATATTTGGGTGGACCAGTGCTTGGGTGATGTCCTTACTTGGACAAGCCTCCCACTTATGATTAACCCCTCTCGCAAGCATCCGGAACTACGAAAGAAGAATTAAGATAAATCTAACAATAGCATGAAGCATGTGGACCCAAATCAACCCCTTACGAAGCAACACATAAACTAGGGTTTAAGCTTATATCACTCTAGCAACCCATCATCTACTTACTACTTCCCAATGCCTTCCCCTAGGCCCAAATCATGGTAAAGTGTCGCATAACACCACTAGAGGAAAGACAACATACATCTCATCAAAATATCAAACGAATACCAAATTCACATGATTACTTATAGCAAGACTTCTCCCATGTCCCCAGGAAGAAACGTAGCTACTCACAAAGCATGTTCATGTTCAAGATCAGAGGGGTAATAAATATCATTAAGGTTCTGAACATATGATCTTCCACCAATTAAACCAACTAGCATCAACTACAAAAAGTAATCAACACTACTAGCAACCTACAGGTACTAATCTGAGGTTTTGAGGCAAAGATTGAATACAAGAGATGAATTAGGGTTTGATAGGAGATGATGCTAGTGAAGATTGACCCTCCCATGATGAGAGGATCATTGGTGATGACGATGGCATCGATTTCCCCCTCTCGGAGGGAAGTTTCCCCGGCAGAATTGCTCTGTCGGAGCTCTAGGTTTCTCCTGCCCAGGTTCCGCCTTGAGACGACGGTGCTTCATCTCGAAAGCTCTCTTCTGATTTTTTTCAGGTCAAAACTCTCCATATAGAAGAAGATGGGCACCGGACGATGGACTGGGGGCCCACAAGCCCTGGGGTCACGCCTTGGGGGTAGGCTGCGCCCCCAGGCTTGTGACCACCTCGTGGGTCCCCTTCTGTAGTTTCTTCACCCAATATTTTTTATATGTTCCAAAAAAAATCTCCATAAAATTTCAGGACATTTGGAGTTGTGCAGAATAGGTATCTCAGATTTGCTCCTTCCCGGTCCAGAATTCCAGCTGCCGGCATTCTCCCTCTTCATGTAAATATAATCTTGTAAAATAAGAGAGAAAAAGCATAAGTATTGTACCGTAACATGAAATAACAGTCCATAATGCAATAAATATCAATATAAAAACATGATGTAAAATGGACGTATCAACTCCCCCAAGCTTAGAACTCGCTTGCCCTCAAGCGAAAGCCGAGATCGGTAATCATGTCCATATGTTTAGAGATAGAGGTGTCGATAAATTAAAATACGGACATGAAGGCATCATGATCTTCTTTTAAAACAGCAAAATGTTGACATATAACTTCTTATGCTAAAGTGATAGTTCGTTCATAAGGGAAAGTATGGATCGAAAACTTTATTGAAAACTAACAAACTATGATCTTGGTCATTGAAGAAATTGCTATTTATCATACATCAGAAAGAGTCAATATAAGAGCTTGTCTAGCAAGTCCACATACTCAATCATCTTTTAGTCCTTCATAATTGCTAACACTCACACGATACTTATAAGATCAAAGCTTCAATCAGACACACAGAAAGATAGGGGCTTATAGTTTCTCCTCCCAATAGTTTACCTCAAGGGTAATGTCAACAATTAATAATAACTCATGATCACCTACATCTGAGTGGATATATGTATCTAGATCTTTCCCTAACACATGACACTTGCCAAAAGAAAAAAAAAGTGAAATATAGGGAACGGTGAAGATCACCATGACTCTTGCATAAAGGTAAGTACTAAAAAGAAAAAGATAGGCCCTTCGCAGAGGGAAGCAAAGGTTGTCATGCGATTTCTGGTTGGATGCACGAAATCTTAGTGCAACGGAACATCACTTTATATTGCAGCTTGTGATAGAAAACTTTATTATGCAATCCGTCACTTTTATTTCTTCCCCATCACAAGTTCGTATAAAGTTTATTTTCCTCACACTAATAGATCATACATATTTAAAGAGCAATTTTTATTGCTTGCACCGACGGCAACTTATTTGAGGGATCTTACTCAATCCACTCGTAGGTATAGTGGACTCTCATGGCAAAACTGGGTTAAGGGTATTTGGATGCATAAGTAGTATCTCTACTTGGTGCAGGATTTTTGGCTAGTATGAGGTGGAAGCAAGTGTCACATGTTATAGGATCCATGACAATAGAACTTCTATTCGAAAATAAGTAAACATAACTTATTATGTTGTCTTGCTTGTCCAACATCAACTTAGTAGCATATAATATTTTAATGAGTGCTCACAATCATAAAATATGTTTAGGATAATATATTTATATGTGAACCTCTCATTATTTATTACTTACTTTTAATTGTAACAATGACCAAAACTATGTTTGTCATCCTTCAACAAATTTTAATCATCATACTTCTTATATGTGAAGTCATCACTCTCCATAAGATTATTATATAGTCTTCTTTTTTTTTATTTTTTTCCAAGATCAAGGCAAGAAAGCAAAGCCCTTACTCAAAACTACTCTTTATTATATAACTCTCACACTCGATTACATAGGACCCAAAGCAAAACTAAAAGACTAGATCATACTAAAACTTCTATTCTACTAGATCAAGATATAACCAAAAGAACGAACTAAGATAAGCGATAAGGGTAATTATGTGATAGTGATACGATCCCAGGGCACCTCCCCCAAGCTTGGCACAAGCCAAGGGGAGTGCCCATACCCGTGTACTCAAGTCTCCTTCTTTGGAGGTGGTGGTGACGAAATTGATGATGTGGGAAGCTTGTCTTCAGTCTTCCAAGGCATAGGTTCCCTGTCATAGAAGGATGAACAAGTCTCCGAAATCCTCAAATCTGCAGCCAAACTCATCCTTTTAAATTTATACTCATACGTTTTGGTTTTCCAAATTGTAGATCTGTGCTAGAAGGTGCTCTATCCGCTCGTGGAGCTTGACGATAGCCTCTCCAATATTAGCGGCATCCAGCTTGTGGTCGCGGGTGAATTTCATGATCATGGAGTGGTTAGCGTTGTGTCCGTGTTCCACCATCCCTTGGCACTTGAAGATCTCCTGCTCCACTACTTTGAGCCTGGTCTCCACGGTTCCGGTCTTCTTTGGCCCTTGAACATCCCAGATGTGAAGCACCCCATCACGCATCTCAATGGCCCGAGGGTGTTTCATCACCTCCTGAAGTTAAGGGTTGATGACCTTCTTGAAGAACTTGTCTTTGGGGGCCTTCGGAGACGTCATGGCGATCTAGATCTGCCAGAAAAACAGCACGAAACAAGAACAAAGGATATTGTCGTGGTACGGTGCTCAAAACCTTCAGGAGATTATATAATGAATTTTTCCCGACCATAAGAAGTAATCTGCAAGAAAACGGAGTTCGGAGGGCAGATGAGGTGGCCACAAGCCTGGGAGGCGCGCCCAGGGGGTAGGGCGCACCCCCACGGCTTGGTGCCTCCTCGTGCACTATTCGTACTATTTTTTAATTTTTTAATTTTTTAAATATTCCAAAACGGAGTAAAATTGCCTTTGGGAAACTTTTGGAGTTGGTTTACTTACCGTATCACATACCTACTCCTTTTCAGGGTTCTGGCATGTTCTCGTAGGTTTCCTTTATGTAATCCTCCGGTGTTATGGCATGAATAGTATTAGTTTCAACATTTATGGGTGTACCTGAGATATAATGTTTGATTCTTTGCCCATTTAGCACCTTCGGATTAGTGCCTTCGGCGTTGTTGATCTTGATGGCACCGGAACGATAAAGTTCCTCAATAATGTAAGGACCTTCCCATTTGGAGAGAAGTTTCCATGCGGAAAATCTTAAACGAGAATTGTATAGCAAGACTTGGTCACCTACATTGAATTCCCAATTTTGTATTCTTTTGTCAAGCGATTTTTTAACCTTTTCTTCAATTTGGCATTCTCATAGGCTTGGGTTCTCCATTCATCGAGTGAGCTAATGACAGATAACCTGTTTTCACCGGCAAGTTTGAAATCATAATTAAGTTCTTTAATTTCCCAATAAGCTTTATGTTCTAGTTCCAGAGGCAAGTGACATTCTTTTCCATAAACCATTTTATATGGAGACATATCGTAGGATTTTTGTAGGCTATTCTATAAGCCCATAATGCATCGACCAATTCTTCCTAGATCTATTAACCGTCTTTTGCAAGTCAATTTTATTTCCCTATTACTTAACTCCACTTGACCACTAGACTGAGGATGATATGGAGATGCAATTCTATGGTTAACATCATACTTAATTAGCAAGCAATTTACGGAAAGCACCATGAATAAAGTGTGAACCACCATCAGTCATTAAGTATCTAGGGACTCCAAACCTCAGGAAAATAACTTCTTTAAGCATCTTAATGGAAGTGTTGTGATCAGCACTACTAGTTGGAATCGTTTCTACCCACTTAGTAACATAATCAACAGCTACTAGAATATGAGTATACCCATTGGAGGAAGGAAAATGTCCCATATAATCAAAACCCCATACATCAAACGGTTCAATAACAAGTGAATAGTTCATAGGCATTTCCCGACGTCTACTAATGTGACCAATTCTTTGACATTCATGACAAGACAAGACAAACTTATGAGTATCTTTGAAAAAAGTAGGCCAATGAAAACTGGATTGTAATACCTTGTGTGTAGTTTGGTCACCCGCATGGTGTCCTCTATATGAATCGGAGTGACATTTCTGTAAGATTTGCTCCTGTTCATGCTCAGATATACAATGTCTAATAACACCATCTACTCCTTTATATATAGATGTGGGTCATCCCAAAAGTAATGTCTTAAATCATAGAAAAACCTTTTCTTTTGCTGGTATGTAAAACTAGGTTGTATAAATTTAGCAACAATAATTGGTCAAAACAATTTAGCAAAAATATAATTAGCATGGTTTGCATACCATGGGGCACTATGAGAAGTATTTATGACAGCCAATTGTTCATCTGGAAAACTATCATCAATAGGTAGTGGGTCATCAAGAATATTTTCTAACCTAGACAAGTTATCTGCTACATGGTTCTCAGCTCCTTTCCTATCAACAATATGTAGATCAAATTCTTGTAGCAAGAGAACCCACCTAAAGTGTCTAGGTTTAGCATCTTTCTTTTCCATATGGTATTTAATAGCAGCATGATCAGTGTGAATAATTACTTTAGAATGACCAATGTAAGATATGAATTTATCACAAGCGAACGCAACTGCTAGAAATTCCTTTTCGGTAGTAGCATAAGTTCTTTGAGCATTGTCTAGAGTTTTACTAGCATAATGGATAACATTTAATTTCTTATCAACTCTTTGTCCTACTACAACACCAACAACATGATCACTAGCATCACACATAATTTCAAAGGGTAGATTCCAATCAGGTGGTTGAACAATAGGTGTAGAGATTAAGGCTTTCTTAAGTATTTCAAAGGCTTCTAAATAATCATCATCAAAAACAAATGGAACATCTTTTTGCAAAAGATTAGTGAGAGGCCTAGAAATTTTATAGAAGTCTTTAATAAATGTCCAAACAAAAACAACATGGCCAAGGAAACTTCTTATACCCTTTATATCTGTAGGGCACGACATTTATTCAATTGCATCAACTTTAGCTTTATCAACTTCAATTCCTCTTTCGGAGATTTTATGCCCCAAGACAATACTGATGTCGCTTGAACTACGTCGGTATTTCCCCAAAGAGGAAGGGATGATGCAGCACAGCTACCGTAGGTATTTCCCTCAGTGATAAGTCCAAGGTTATCGAACCAGTAGGAGAACCAAGCAACACTATGTAAACGGTACCTGCACACAAAGAACAAATACTTGCAACCCGACGTGTAAAAGGGTTTATCAATCCCTTTCGGGTAACGGTGGCAGAAATTGTCAAGTTGACGGGATAAAATTTGTGATAGATTGGATAAACAGATCCCGATAAAGCGTGAATAAAATAAAGTGCAGCAAAGTATTATTGGGTTTTTGGAAACATAGATCTGAAAATAAAAGTAGCATATAATAGATCGGAAAGCAAATATGAAGAAGAATAGACCCGGGGGCCATAGATTTCTCTAGTGGCTTCTCTCAAGAAAAATAGCAAACAGTGGGTAAACAAATTACTATTGGGCAAATGATAGAAGTTCAAAAAATTATGACGATATCCAGGCAATGATCATTATATAGGCATCACGTCCAAGATTAGTAGACCGACTCCTGCCTGCATCTACTACTATTACTCCACACATCGACCGCTATCCAGCATACATCTAGTGTATTAAGTTCACGGAGAAACAGAGTAATGCCATAAGAACGATCACATGATGTAGACAAGATATATTCATGTAGGAATAGACTCCATCTTGTTATCCTTAATGGCAATGATCAATACGTGTCATGCTGCCCCTTCTGTCAGTTGGAAAGAACACCGCACGACCGAACCCATCACAAAGCACCTCTTCCCATGGCAAGAAAAATCGATCTAGTCGGCCTAACTAAACAAAATTTTCGAAGAAGAAATACGAGGCTATAAGTAATCATGCATATAAGAGATCAAAAGAAGACTCAAATAACTTTCATGGATAAAATAGATCTGATCATAAACTCAAAGTTCATCGGATCCCAACAAACACACTGCAAAAAGAGTTACATCAAATAGATCTCCAAGAGACAATTGTATTGAGAATCAAAAGAGAGATATGAAGCCATCTAGCTACTTACTACGGACCCGTCGGTTTACAATGAACTACTCACGCATCATCGGAGAGGAACCAATGAGGATGATGAACCCCTCCGTGATGGTGTCTAGATTGGATCTGGGACTTGCGACGTCTGAAATTGTGTTTCGTCAACTCCCATGGGGTTTTTGCATTTTTTGGGTATTTATAGAGCGAAGAGGCTGTTTGGGAGGCGGCCGAGGTGGGCACAACTCACCAGGGCGTGCCTGGGCCCCCAGGCGCGTCCATGTGGGTTGTGCTCCCGTCGGAGCCCCCCTCTGGTACTTCTTTGGCCCAACAGGTGTCTTCTGGTCCAGAAAAATCTCCAAAAAGTTTCACTACGGTTGGACTCTGTTTGGTACTGATATTCTATGAAGTAAAAAACAAGCAAAAACAGCACCTGACGCTGGGCACTATGTCAATAGGCTAGTCCCAAAAAATGATATAAAGTTGCTATAAAATGATTATAAAACATCCAAGAATGATACTATAACAACATGGAACAATAAAAAATTATAGATACGTTGGAGACATATCAGCATCCCCAAGCTTAATTCCTACTCGTCCCCGAGTAGGTAAATGAAAAAAAAATTATGTGGAATGCTGCCTAACATTTTCATCACATTATTTTCTTTTGTAGCATGGACATATCAGCATCCCCAAGCTTAATTCCTGCTCGTCCTCAAGCTTATAAAGAAATAGTCTAGTTTTGACATGAAGATTTCAATACTCAAGCATATCAACAAGCAACCATGTGTTTCAAAATATCAACACGAAAGGAAGTTATCCGTAGCCCTTTATGATTATGCTCAATCATTGATCCATTCATGAAACACACTCGCATATTAGCTACACCCAATGCTCAAGTACGACCATAGTGCCCCTTTGTTGGTGCTTTATAAGAGAAGATGGAGACTCACAAAATTAAAAATTGCATAAAGTAAATAGAATGGCCCTTCGTAGAGGGGAGTAGGGATTTGTAGAGGATCTAGAGCTCAAAGCGAAAAAGTTAGGGATACAACATTTTGGGTGGCATGCCTTTCCTGTCAACGAAAACGATCAAGTAGTTTCCAATACTTTCCATGCTATATATATCATAGGCGGTTTACCAAATAGAAAATAAATTTTATTCCTTTTTCCACCATACTTTCACATTCCACGGTAGCCGTATCAATGGGTGCCGTCCATACCAACACTTTCTAAGGAATTTATTATTTGACAACATAAAGTAAATTCATTTTTCATTTCGAGATTGAGCATACCTAATACGTTTGTCGTACTCTCGTGCAATGACAAGTGAATAAACACTTATCTTGGGAATAATACATCTAGCATGGAAAATATTGGCCACCCCCTGCCGCTTCATGAGTGGTACGAGCACAAAAAAGGAAATTATTTTGAAAATTTAGAGATGGCACATACAAATTTGCTTAGAATGGCACGGGAATACCACATATAGGTAGGTATGGCGGACTCAAGTGGCAAAACTGGGTTTAAGGATTTTGGATGCACAAGTAGTATTTGTACTTAGTACAAATGAAGGCTAGCAAAAAGATTTAGAAGCATCCAACCAAGAAACGAAAAATCACATAAGCGAGCATTGAGCATAACTAACACCGAATAATGCACCACAAGTAGGATGTAATTTCATTTCATAACTATTGACTTTCATGCTTGCATAGGGAATCACAAACGTTAACACCGACATTCTTACTAAAGCCTAATTACTCATCAACATGACTCACATATCACTATCATCATATCTCAAAACTATTACAAAGAATCAATTTTATTTTGTCCAATGATATTCATGATTTTTTACTATATCCCTCTTGAGTATCTATCACTTTGGGACTAATTTCATATGTTGCTTTTGATAAGCTCAAACAAATTTAAGTGAAGAACATGAGCATAAAAATTTTCATCTCTCAAAATAATATAAGTGAAGCATCAGAGGATTTCTTCAAAATTCTACTAACTCTCAAATAAATCTAAGTGAAGCATGAGAGCATTTCTTGAAACATGTTAAAGCACACCGTGCTCAAAAAGATATAAGTGAAGCACTAGAGCAATTTCATAGCTCAAAAAATTTAAGTGAAGCATAAAGAGCAATTCTAACAAATCATAGCATAATTTTGTTTCTCTCAAATAGGTGTGTCCAGCAAGGATAGATGACACAAACTAAAAAGAAAAACAAGCAAATAGTCATATAATACAAGACGCTCCAAGCAAAACTCATGATATGTGAGGAATAAAAATATAGCACCTAGTAAAATATCGATGGTCGTTAGAAGAAAGAGGAGATGCCACTCGGGGCATCCCCAAGCTTAGTTGCTTGTTCGTCCTTGAATACTAACTTGGGGTGCCATGGGGCATCCCCAAGATTAGGCTCTTGCTACACCTTATTCCTTCATCCATCGTGATCTCACCCAAAAAGTGAAAACTTCAATCACACCAAACTTAACAAAACCTTCATGAGATCCGTTAGTATAACAAAGCAAATCACTACTCTAAGTATTGTTGCAAACCCATTCATATTTTATTTTTGCATTATATCTACTATATTCCAAATTTACTATGGGTCATACCCCCCGATAAACACCATATAATTATCAAAATAAGCACACAATGCAAAGAAAACAGAATCTGTCAAAAACAGAATAGTCTGTAGCAACGTGGAAACTTCGTATACTTATGTAACTCTAAAAATTCTGAAAAGTTAGGACAACGTGGGAAATTTGTATATAAATCTTGTGTAAAACATTCAGAGAAAAAGCACGTTTCTATGATTTATGAAAATTATTTTACTGAGCATAAAAGTTTATGTTTTTCAACAAAAGCAATTCAACTATCACCCAACATGATCCCAAAGGCTTTACTTGGCCCAAACACTAACTAAAACATAAAAATCACAATCATAACAGAGGAATAATTGTGAAAACACTCAAGAACATAAATAAAATACAAAAATAAAATTTATTCATTCATTGGGTTGCCTCCCAAGAAGCACTATCGTTTTATGCCCCTAGCTAGGCATAAGATTTAAATGATGCTCACATAAAAGACAAGAATTGAAGCACAAAGAGAGCATCATAAAACATGTGACAAACATATTTAAGTATAACATACTTCCTATGCATAGGTATTGTATAAGAAAATAAATTATCAAGGCAAGCAAAACTAGCATATGCAAGTAATAAGAAAGAAACAATAGCAACCTCAACATAACAAGAGGTAATTTAGTAAGATGAAAATTTCTACAACCATATTTTCGTCTCTCGTAACAATTACATGTAGGATCATGCTCAAATTCAACAATATAGCAATCATATAAATTTTATTTTCATGATCCTCATGCATAAAATTTTTATAATCTTCCAAGATAGTGGGATTAACATCAACTAAAGTCATGACCTCTCCAAACCCACTTTTATCAAAAAATCCGTATGACTGAACACTCTCCAAATATGTGGGATTCTTTTTTTCTTCTAAAATTGCCACTCTTCCAAACCCACTTTCAATATTATTGCAAACATTATTATCAATAGTGTATTCATCATGAGGCATGAATAAATTTTCAAGATCATAAGAAGCATCATCACCCCTATCATGATCATTGCAATAAGTACTGGACATATCAAAAGTAGCATCCCCAAGATTGGTGTTTTGCATATTATTAGCACAATTGACATTATAGAATTTATAGTAACACCATTGCAATCATGCTATTCATTCAAGGATCTATCGTGAATCACTTCAAAAATTTGTTCTGTTAGCACTTCATCACAATTTCCAGATTCATGAATTTCAAGCAAAACTTCATAAAGATAATCTAGCGCACTCAACTCACTAGCAATTGGTTCATCACAATTAGTTCTTTTAAAAAGATTAGCAAGTGGATGAGGATCCATATCAATAGATTTTTAGCAAGCGAAGATGCAATCAAATAGAAGACACATGGCACACAAGCAAAGATTGCCAATGAGCAAAAAGGCAAACGAAAAAGATGGCGAATAAAAAGGCAAATTTTGCTAAGTGGGGGAGATGAAAACGAGAGGCAAATGGCAAATAATGTAAATTGCAAGGAGATGAGATTTGTGATTAGGAACTCGATAGATGTTGATGATGTCTTCGCGGCAAAGGCGCCAAAAATTCCTTTTGATGTCGCTTGAACTACGTCGGTATTTCCCCAAAGAGGAAGGGATGATGCAACACAGCTACGGTAGGTATTCCCCTCAGTGATGAGATCAAGGTTATCGAACCTGTAGGAGAACCAAGCAACACTATGTAAACGGTACCTGCACACAAAGAACAAATACTTGCAACCCGACGTGTTAAAGGGGTTGTCAATCCCTTTCGGGTAACGGTGCCAGAAATTGTCAAGTTGACGGGATGAAAGTTGTGATAGATTGGATAAATACATCTCGATAAAGCGTGAATAAAATAAAGTGCGGCAAAGTATTTTGTGGTTTTAATATCTGAAAATAAAAGTAGCAAATAATTGATCGGAAAGCAAATATGAAGAAGAATAGACCCGGGGGCCGTAGATTTCACTAGTGGCTTCTCACAAGAAAAACAGTATACGGTGGGTAAAAAATTACTGTTGGGCAATTGATAGAAGTTCAAATAATTATGAAGATATCCAGGCAATGATCATTTTATAGACATCACGTCCAAGATTAGTAGACCGACTCCTTCCTGCATCTACTACTATTACCCCACACATCGACCACTATCCAACATGCATCTAGTGTATTAAGTGCATGGAGAAACGGAGTAATGCAATAGGAACGATGACATGATGTAGAAAAGATCAACTAATGTAGGAATAGACCCCATGTTTTTATCCTCAATGGCAATGATCAATATGTGTCTTGCTGCCCCGTCTGTCACTGGGAAAGAACACAACACGACTGAACCCATCACAAAACACCTTTTCCCTTGGCAGGAAAAATCGATCTAGTCCGCCTAACTAAACCAAAGATTCGAAGAAGAAATACGAGGCTATAAGTAATCATGCATATAAGAGATAAAAAGAAGACTTAAATAACTTTCATGGATAAAACATAGATCTGATCATAAACTCAAAGTTCATTGGATCCCAACAAACACACCACAAAAAGAGTTACATCAAATAGATCTCCAAGAGACCATTGTATTGAGGATCAAATGAGAGAGGGGAAGCCATCTAGCTACTAACTACGGACCCATAGGTCTACAATGAACTACTCACGCATCATCGGAGAGGCACCAATGAGGATGATGAACCCCTCTGTGATGGTGTCTAGATTGGATCTGGTGGTTCTGGAACTTGCGGCGGCTGGAATTGACTTTCGTCGACTCCCATAGGGCTTCTGGAATATTGGGGTATTCATAGAGGAAAGAGGCGGTGCGGGAGGCCCCCGTGGCGGGCACAATCCACCAGGGTGCGCCTGGGCCCCCCAGGAGCGCCCAGGTTGGTTGTGCTCCCCTCGGAGCCCCCCTCTGGTACTTCTTTGGCCCATCGTGTGTCTTCTGGTCCAGAAAAAATCTCCAAAAAGTTTTTCTGCATTTGGACTCCGTTTGGTATTGATTTTCTGTGAAGTAAAAAACAAGCAAAAAATAGCAACTCGCACTGGGCACTATGTCAATAGGTTAGTCCCAAAAAATGATATAAAGTTTTTTACTAACCCCAAAAAATGATGTTGTCAAAAAATGATTTTTAAACATCCAAGAATGATAATATAACAACATGGAACAATCATAAATTATAGATACGTTGGAGACGTATCAAATACCTTTATTAATTTCTTCACATTTGTGCAAAACTCGATGAAGGTTGCTTAAGCAATCATCAAAAGAAGTCCCATAAATAGAAAAATCATCCATGAAAACCTCAACAATCTTTTCACAAAAGTCAAAAAATAAAGCAGTCACACTAGCACCCACACTAGCACCCAAATCACATAAGCCATGATAACAAGGATCTCCTATTTTACAGAAGCAACATGCACTACAAAAAAGACACATCCGTGACATTTTGGGCCGAACGAATTTTTTCTGTCATGCTTATGACACTTCCATGACGATAATTGTGACAAAACCCGGTATCATCATATATGTGGTGGGGTCCTACTTCTATGACAAAAAATCATGATAGAAAATGGCTTTTCGTCCTGGGCGGGCCAGAGACGCAGCTGCATGACATTCTTTGCGCCGTCCATGACGGAGAAAACCGTGGTAGAAGAAAGGGCGAGGAAAATATCGGGGGAGTTCCCGGTTACGGTGGGTGGTTGGGGGCTGAGCGATGCATGTTTCTCTCATACGTGACGCTGCTGCAGGTGTGTAGGCGTTGCGCCTAATCAACCCGAAGCGAGGCGTTGGGCTCTAACTGAACCTGAGCGATTGCACTAGCTATGTTACTAAACCCCGATCGATCCCTTGTTGTTAACTGAAACCGAAGTTATTCTTCGCCATCGCCGCTAATCAAGCCGATCGATGCTGCCTCTGGATGAACAGTGAGCGTTGTTGGGGGGGGGGGGGTTGGATGAACAGTTCTTGATGGGGGGTTGGATGAACAGGACCCCGTGGTAGTAGAGGCCGTTGCCGCTGGATGAACAGGACCCCTATCGATCGAGCCGGTGGATGAACAGGACCCCGTGGAGGGTTGGATGAACAGAACCCCGTGGAGGGCTGGTTGAACAGTAGCCGGTGGAGGGCTAGTTGAACAGTAGCCAGTGGAGGGCTGGATGAACAGTAGCCCGTGGAGCGGACCCCATGGAGAGGGCTGGTTGAACAGTAGGCGGTGGAGGAGCGCGCGGTGGAGGCTGGATGAACAGGAGCCTGTGGATGAACAAATGCAGTGGAGGCCGGAGGAGGTCGACGGTGGATGAACAGAGCCCGTGGAGGGCGCCAACGGTGGAGATGAACAGATCCGTGGAGTCCCATTTTGCGGTACGCCACACCCTCCCGGCGAACAGACCCCTTTTCACCCGTAGCACTCCAACACAAGTCCGCTTTTCCTTTTTTGCGGCACGCCACACCCTCCCGATCAACAGGACCCGTTTCACCGTAGGAGGTCCGTTTCCTCCGTTTTGCGGTACACCAGACCCCTCCCGATGAACAGGATCCCGTTTTGACCGTGGCTGGTCGAACACAAGGCTGTTTCCTCCGTTCTACGGTACGCCAGACCTCGTTTCCATCGGCTGTTCCTCCAAGCCGGTTGGCTCCCGATGAATACGATGTATTCTATTGCCTCCTGATGAACACGACGCATTCCATTTCCTCCCCATGAACACGATGGTGATGCAGTTTCTCCGTTCCGACCCAGCCATGTACACGAGCCCTAGCCGTACATATGCGCAAGTAGGCGTTCGAGACCCTGCCCGTATGTACATACGTGGCCATATTTACTTTCTTGCACCCTGACCGCTGTACGTACGTGTACATGCTACGTGCATGCCTCTACTACGACACGTGCGCGCCTCTACTACGACACGTGCGCGCCTCTACTACGACACGTGCGCGCCTCTACTACGACACGTGCCCTTCCTTACACGGCCACGGTTCATCGCTGCAGCCTGCAGACTGACCGATCGACCCGTATGTACGCATACGTCGCGACAGAATGACAACGCACACGACGCTTCGACCGGTGGGTCCCGACCGCCGTGCACTTCCTTGCGTGCGAAGATGTAGGTGGTGGGTCCCAGCAGTCAGGGGGGCGAATCATTTTTCCCCGTAATATGGACGCACTTCCTTGCGTGCGAATATGTAGCTGCTGGTTCCAGCTGTCAAGGGGGAAACGTTTTTTTGTGAAATATGGTGGCCCATTGATATATTGTAAGTACAGCGGGCTATTTCGCCCGAACTACGAGTTTCGTGTTCCCCACAGGGACTAGGCGACGAAGACTATGCTCGGCTAAATCTAGGTAACACAATTTTAAGATACGAATGCGGAAAATAAGACCTAAACTAACAAGGTCGTTCCCAAAGATCGTCGACAAAGAAAATGCAGAGAGCACAGGGAGATTCAGATTTTATTCATTGTCTTTTTGGTTTTTTCGTAATGCTTGAGAAGTTAAAATACTAATATGAGCATACATCAATGACAAGAGAAGTGAAAGGACATGAACATAACATGACAAGGACACATATATAACTATCAAACATGAACAGAGGGAAGAAACTAGCTTGTAGGACAGAATATATGTATCACATCACAAACGCACACATATGTATATATGCAGGACACCACACACATATGAAGATTACTATTTCACTAAACAGAGTATGATAGGTCAAATACTTCTCAAAGTGATAAGGTATCAACTAGTCAGGACATACTAATCAAGAATTTATATTAAACTTCAAAACTAAACCAAACAGTAGGATACTGCACTTTTTAAAACTGAACATTACATAGTACTGATCATTACACTACTGAAGATTACAGAAATTTGAGAGAGAGAGAGATTGAAAACAGTAGCAAGTGTTGGAGAGGGAGCGATTCAGCAGCAGGGGGCAGGGAGGAGCAGCAGCAGGGGGCGTGAGGAGAGAGGTTCAGCAAGGCAGCAGATGGAGATTGGACAGGGAGAGCTTCAGCAGGGATGCAGCAGCAAGCAAATGGAGAAGAGGACAACAACTATTTTGCTCTGCTACTTCTCTTCATTCTTCCCAAGTTGGTCCTGCAATCTATAGCTTGGCCCCTTGATTACTTCAATTCTTCTCGCTCAAGTCCCTTTCTTCACTTCTTTCCTGCCCTTCTCTCTTCTCAATAGCCAATTTGTCCGAATCTTGAAGTTTATAGTGCCTTTGCGCACTTTTCTGCAAAATAATCAAATGACGAGTAAATGATCTTTTATATGATTTTCATTCAAATATATCATAGCTCACAGCAAGAATGGATCGTCGGATCACAATAAATGGTGTGTTTGTCTGCCAAAATATGAATATGAAATGTACTTATCAAGTTCCCCCACACTTAAATCTTTACTTGTCCTCAAGTAAAGGCATAAGACAAGAGCAAGGTAGTGAACAGCGAACTGACTAGGGAATGTCCTAGTGAAGTAGATCTCCAAACAATGCATGCTTCAAACTTTCCTAGTGAAAATCAATGGTTAAGAGTGATACAAAGCAGTAGGATACTAGTAAGCATGACCATTTTAAAGTTTTAAAATGATACAAGAGGATCAACATGTTTAAATGATGACTTTGCCGAATGGTTCCTAAAGAGAGCATGATCCCCAGAACAAAAAGAACTGGAATTAAATCTTGTGATCAAATCACTTATTTACAGAGATAAAGCAATGAATATATTATTATTAGTCTCACCATAGGAACATACCACCGATCCTGAGAACATGGTATACACCCGTCTCGACCAATTATTAGTTTTTTTGTTTGTCTCCCCGAAGTAACATACCACCGATCCAGAGAACATGGTATACACCTGGTTCGACAATTACATTTTTTATTATTAATTACTGCCCAAGCTAACCCGATTTCACATGCCACCGATCCAGGGAACATGACATGCTACTGTAGGTAGTCAGACTTATTTATTCATTATTACTTATCTTAAATGAACAACGCATAAGCAAAAAAAACAGGAATCATCACTTCTCCATGTCTAGTTCACATGCTACCGATCCAGGGAACATAGCATACTAGTCCATAGTGGTAAAGTGATTGCTCTCAATGGGAACACAATAGGAACAAACTCAACATCTAACACTTAATGATCTAAGTGTATCAAGGTAAAAGCAGAAAATGATTAAGTTTACTAGTGCACTGGGGATTTGAGCACTCAAAGCTAATAGCTTTCACTACATTGAGCAAAGCAAATAGGGTGTAGATCACTAGTTTACAAGGCATTCAACAATCAGTTCGCATATTCTCATCAAGCACCATATGTCAAAGGTGAAATTCAGTGGGACAACATTTAAGAATTGACTCAAACAACCCAAATAGCAAATGATTTCAGCATATATCAGTGTGTGATGGTATTCAGATTGGGGTCATGAAACAGCTCACCGGGCTTATATGATGTAGGTCTCGCACAATTACTCTCTGAACTGTAGCTCTTCTCCTTTTGCTTCCACTTGCAAACTCCAGCTTCTCTCTTCCATATGTGTGGCCCATTTCTTCTCCTCATCACCATGCTCTAAGTCCGTCAGGGTCCCAAGGAATGTCACATCGAACCTGGTCAGCATGAAGTGAACGATGCAGAAGCAAAAACCTGAACGAACACTCCACAAAAGAGAAAATGCAAGCGGTAGGGATAATACCCTCCAAGTCATCAATCGAGTATCCAATTACATAAGCATAGCTATAAAGCACATGTTTAGGATGGTAGAATTCAGTAAGCTCAATACTACCATGAGGATGATATTTACCATTAAGCATAGGTCTAGGATGAGGAAAATAGTGGTCTTCATAGCAAATGTGAGCAATGCCACTAACAGGGTGTGTATGATCATATCCAAGCAAATAATTTTTCAAGTCTAGCTTAATTGATGGTATAACGCAATGCAAAGTAGAAGCAAAGATCTCATAAGGAAGCATGTCATCAAGAGGGTTAGATAAACCTGCTAGATCAAGCTCTTGTACAATGATAGGCAAATGAATTTCTGGTTCCTCAAGTTCAACTACAGCAGCTTCTTGTACTTCTTCAGTAGAGATAGAGATTGTGTCTTCGACTTGATCGCTTGGGTAGTCGATTTCTTGGTCATCTTGTTGCTTGTCTTCTAGTTCATCTTCAATCTGAGGTATCTCTTCCTCTGGGCTCTTGCTATCTTGCTCAGCTGGATGTGACGGTGTTGGAACCTCACACACCTCAAGGGATATCCCAGAAACACTTAGCTCAAGGAGGGATGAGATAGTACACCCGACATTGATATTCTTCTCAATTTTCCTTACTTCTTCCACTATCTCTTTTTCCACTCTTGATCTTCTTCATTCCTCTAGTATCACCGGCCTAATTGGATCATCTTCGGCACTCCAAGTGAACTCGAGACTAAGCAATGTGAGCTTGTCTATATCATCAAAGTCATCTTGTGTGGGCACTTGTGCATGAGATTGCTCAACAGGTGCTGGAGTTGTTGGTTGACCAAGTGGAGGACCATTTAACTCCATTGGACACATCTCCCGGTGTTGAGGTACATGAATAGGAGCTGAATAAAACTGTTGCGGTGCATAGTTGTTGCTCTCCTCATTGTAATTAATTCCCTGCAATGGATAACTAGAGGCAAATGATGAGATCTTGGGGCTGTTGTTCCTATATGACATATTCTGGTTTTCAGGCTACCCATATGAGTAATTGTTTTGGTATGAGCTAGGCTGTGGGGCGAAGCTCATGCCATAACAATCAGGAGGGTGAGAGTAACCACACTGACATTCAACGAGTGAATAGCCCTGAAATCCACAAATATGTCATGTAGGAGCAACATAAGGATGACCTCTATAATAAGGATCATAAGAGCAAGGCCTATCCTAAAAAACTACTTCTCGCTGCCGAGCTAAATCATCTAATCGATGGGAAATCTTACTTATCAGTTCTTGGATACTTTCTATGTTGTTTATAGTGTTGCTCGCATAAGCATGATGATCTGAGTAGAATGCCATTTCTAAGAAGAAAATTCAACCTACAAAATGAACAAGAAAAGAAAGAGAAGATAACTAGAACAGTGGTTAGGGGTAAGAGATATATCACAAATATATGGCACTAGATAGAAAAAGAAGCAAAACCTAGTCTATAGCCCAACACGGTCACACGACGCTAGTCCCCGGAAACGGCGCCACAATGATCTATTGTAAGTACAGCGGGCTATTTCGCCCGAATTACGAGTGTCGTGTTCCCCACAGGGACTAGGCTACGACGACTATGCTCGGCTAAATCTAGGTAACACTATTTTAAGAGACGAATGCGGAAAATAAAACCTAAACTAACAAGGTCGTTCCCAAAGATCGTCGACAAAGAAAATGCAAAGAGCACAAGCATATTCAGATTTTACTCATGGTCTTTTTGGTATTTTCATAATTCTTGAGAAGTTAAAATACTAATACGAGCATACATCAATAACAAGAGAAGTGAAAGGACATGAACATAACATGACAAGGACACATATATAACTATCAAACATGAACAGAGGGAAGAAACAAGCTTGTAGGATAGAATATATGTATCACATCACAAACACACACATATGTATATATCACAGGACACCACACACATATGAAGATTACTATTTCACTAAACAGAGTATGATAGGTCAAATACTTCTCAAAGTGATAAGGTATCAACTAGTCAGGACATACTAATCAAGCATTTATATTAAACTTCAAAACTGAACCAAACAGTAGGATATTGCACTTTTCAAAACTGAACATTACATAGTACTGATCATTACACTACTCAAGATTACAGAAATTTGAGAGAGAGAGAGAGAGATTGAAAACAGTAGCAAGTGTTGGAGAGGGAGTGATTCAGCAGCAGGGGGCAGGGAGGAGCAGCAGCAGGGGGCGTGAGGAGAGAGGTTCAGCAAGGCAGCAGATGGAGATTGGACAGGGAGAGCTTCAGCAGGGATGTAGCAGCAAGCAAATGGAGAAGAGGACAGTAGCAGTTTTGGTGAGAAGAGAGAGGTTGAGAGGAGGAGCAAGAGCAGCGAGGCAAGGGAAGGAGAGCAGCAACAAGGTGCGTCGAGAGAGAGTTGCTGGTGGTGTGGCGCGGTGAAGGAAGACGCAGCGGATGGAGGTGGTGATGCAGCGCTGGCTGCGGCGGGCGGTGGAGATGGCGTGGTGGAGATGGAGTGGATAGATGGCTGGGTGACGTACCGCCACGCCGGCCTGGCCGTGGCGGCGGCCGGAGGTGGAGAAGGAGGGGTAAGAGAGAGAGAGAGATGTGCCAGGCCCGATACGGGAATGGAGCAGCGCAAGGATTTGATCCCCTCCTCTGATCTGCCACTTTACAATTTGGCCCTGCTATGTAGCGACCCGACCTCAGACGGTCAAGCCTCTGTGTTGCTGTGCCATCCCTGGATCAGTATGCTGGCACACACAGTACATCAATGTATATATCAAAGTGCAATCACATGTATAAATAACGTAAAAGGATATATACCTCATAATACTCAGCGGAAACAAATCAAACGGGTGTGGAGTCCCATCAACGCCATCGGCAGGTTGAGTGTAGACCGTAACCCTGTATCGTAACTCTTACTCGTCGAGGAAAGTATCTGCAACATGATACGTTGCAGCCGTGTAGGTCAGTACATAGAATGTACTGGCAAGATCACAATAAGAGAAAACAGATGATAAACTATACTATATGCAGTTTGGCTTTGTGGCTCTGTATCTGAATTTTGTTTGCGTAAAAGCTGGTTTTATTTTACCTACATCAAAGGAATAAATGAAGTCTGTACTATGGAGTTTTCTATCATGACATGGTTCCGCCAACCGATGTCTCATAGCCCAAAATCATCATAAGTTGCCCACAATTAAGTTATCAATCCGTGTTGAGAGTTCCGAGATAGATCCAAGTCCAGATGCTCAAATTGTCCGTAATCGGGACACGGCTAATCGATTAGGTTATAACCTCTGCAGAGGTTTGTACACTTTACCCGCAAGATTCGATCCTCTCTTTACGTTCTCGCACTTCGTGGTGTTTGAGAACAAGATGACCAAACATGGTCTTCCAAAGAGTTCCTCGACCACCGTCCGGTACTCAACCCATCCTACCGTAGATCTACATCTGCTAGTACCGCCCCAGCCAGAGTCACAACTAAGGTCAACCAAGCCAGAGCCCATAATGACTTGCGGTTGCACAGGTAAGCTTCCGGCGTGAAGTATTCTTCCGTCTCTTTGAGTCTGGGTGAAGCTTTCCGCAAGATGTCATGGCGCTTCTCCATGCATCCCGCCAACCACTGGTTTCTCCAGGTGCCCACAACCATCCTTCACCCAAGAGTGTGTATTGAATTCTTGTCTCGAGTCTTGAAGTCTTGAGGCCTTGAAGATGCAGTCCTTGCAGCTTTCATCATGGTGTTGTCGCCATTGACGAGATCCTCCATTCTCACACCACTCTTGAGCACTCATACCAAACCCCGCCTACTATAGCGTAGCATTTAAATAAAACGTCCCGGGCTTGGTAATAGGGTGATGGGTTCCTACCTCATGCATACTACTCAACTACAAGAATTTCAATAACACTACTGAGGGGTGGTTGCAAGGATGCCACTAAATGTAATAAAAACATAGGTATGAAAGCAATGATCAAAGTGAACTTGCCTGGTGATGTTGACGAAGAAGAATTATCGTTCTCAAGAAATAACTTGATAGACTACTCGTCACTCTCGATGAAATCTATATAACAAACATATCATTCACATAAGCACTCGCACTAACAATCAAAACAAAAGAGAGAGCGAATAAGAATGCGAAGGAACTTCAAATAAAACTAGGAGTCTTCTTCACAACATTCACAAAAATAGTTTTGTCTAACGGAAAATAAAACACTAAAATAACAGAGAATAAAATATAAATTTAGTTAAGACAAAATAAAGTATTTTTTCATAAAGCTATTTTGAAAGTATTTTCAATTGGGAGTTAAAACAGTAGAGAAATCCATTGCAAGTTATTAGCTTAACTTGAATTGATTTCACGATAACAAAATAAAAATAAATATAAAACTTGTTTAACACCTACTGTTTAACTAATAGAAACCAAACATAAACTTTCTGAAATATAAAATAAAATAATTTAAAAACAACTATAGAAAAAGAAGTAGCTATAATTCGAATAGAACTAAAACAGAATTTGTTTTACATGAAACAATAAGCTAAAATACTCAAACAATTTTGAAGTTTTTACCACTGGTAAATATGATCACTAGTGATCAGTAGAAAAAAGAATCAAATAAAAATCTATTTTTAAACTCCCGGAATAAGCAAAACAAGCTTTAATTCAAATCTGATCTAACTCAATTTTTATGAATCAAAACATAGATAAATTATATATTTTTGGAAACTACAAGAAAATTGTGATCTAACGCAAAAAGAATCAGCATCATTGGACTTCTAGATCAAAAGTTATAAGCTAAACAAGAACGGAACTAAATCTGTTACGGAAATAAATCTGAAAACGAAAACGGAGTTACCTGTACTTGAGGCAGAGATGGCAGGAAGGAGACGGCGATGTGGAGGGCTGCTCGCGCGGGGCGAGGTCGCCGGGCGAGGGTGGGGTGGCGGAGGAGGGGTCGGCGCTGGGGAGGTGGCGCTGGGCGATGGGAGGTTCCAGGAGAGCTCCCGTGAGCGTTCTAGGCAGGAAAAGGAGGACGGTGGCGAGAAGGCTACGGGCAGGGAGGGGCGTGGTGATGGGAAAAATGGAACGAGGAGAGGGAGGGGGTTTTATAGGCGGTCTCGGGAGGCGCTGGGATGGAAAGACGAGGGAGATCGGGAAGGTGGAGTTTCCTGCCTCCATGGATATGGAAAGCTTCTGTAACGTGAGAGGAAACAGAGGAAGGAGATGATCTCTTGTTGGGCTAGAATAGGAAAGTGCTTAATGGGCCAGCAGGTTTTTCCTAATAAAAACGATTACATTCCTATTTTTAAAATTAGGAAACTAAAACAATAAAAAGGAAATCAAATCAATTCGGAATAAAGAGTTTTTATATACTAAAATTATCAGAAAAATAAAATGTAGATGATGAGCATTATTCCACGGCCAAAATAAAAACTTAAAAAAAATGTTTTTCAGAAAATCCCTAAAGGCTTTATTTCTTTTTGCAAATAATTTTTAAATAAAAACTTTGGTTTTTTCTTGGCTCAATTATTTTCAAAAATGCCCCTGATTTTGGAGGGTCATTTTCCTCCGCTCTTTCTTGCTTGCAAGAATTTATTTTTCGGGGTATTTCTCGGGGAAGAAAAATAGAGAAACAAGTGCAAATATTTGAAAGAATTAAATTGCAAAACTCCGTTCAAATTCTTCATAGTTGAAGAAGTCATGTCATCTTCGCTCATTGATTTTAATAGGATGAATTTGAATTTACCGGAGAAGGGGAAAGTCATTTTATTCCCTCTCTTTCAAAAGTTTTTGAAAAGGTTCAAATTTCACTCAAGTTTAATTCACTCAAGCAAACAAACAAACAATTCAATTAATTATATTAACATTCCAAAATTTGGGATGTTACATGCTACTTCTCTTCTTTCTTCCCAAGTTGGTTCTGCCATCTATAGCTTGGCCCCTTGATTACTTCAATTCTTCTTGCTCAAGTCCCTTTCTTCACTTCTTTCATGCCCTTCTCTCTTCTCAATAGCCAATTTGTCTGAATCCTGAAGTTTATAGTGCCTTTGCGCACTTTTCTACAAGATAATCAAATGACGAGTAAATGATCTTTTATATGATTTTCATTCAAATATATCATAGTTCACAGCAAGAATGGATTGTCGGATCACAATAAATGGTGTGTTTGTGTGCCAAAATATGAATAGGAAATATACTTATCAAGTTCCCCCACACTTAAATCTTTACTTGTCCTCAAGTAAAGGCATATGACAAGAGCAAGGTAGTGAACAGCGAACTGACTAGAGAATGTCCCAGTGAAGTAGATATCCAAACAATGCATGCTTTGAACTTTGCTAGTGAAAATCAATGGTTAAGAGTGCTACAAAGCAGTAGGATAATAGTAAACATGACCATTTTAAACTTTTACAATGATAAAAGAGGATCAACAAGTTTAAATGATGACTGTGCCAAATGGTTCCTAAAGAGAGCATGATCCCGAGAACAAAAAGAACTGGAATTAAATCTTATGATCAAATCACTTATTTACATAGATAAAGCATTGATTATATTATTATTAGTCTCACCATAGGAACATACCACCGATCCCAAGAACATGGTATACACCCGGCTCAACCAATTATTAATGTTTTTTGTTTGTCTCCCCAAAGGAACATACCACTGATCCAGAGAACATGGTATACACCTGGTTCGACAATTACATTTTTTATTATTAATTACTGCCCAAGCTAACCCGATTTCACATGCCACCGATCCAGGGAACATGACATGCTACTGTAGGTAGTCAAACTTATTTATTCATTATTACTTATCTTAAATGAACAACGCATAAGCACAAAAACAGGAATCATCACTTCTCCATCTTCTGTTCACATCCTACCGATCCAGGGAACATATCATACTAGTCCATAGTGGTGAAGTGATTGCTCTCAATGGGAACACAATAAGCACAAACTCAGCATCTAACAGTAGGGAAGAAACAAGGACACATATATAACTATCAAACATGAACAGAGGGAAGGAACAAGCTTGTAGGACAGAATATATGTATCACATCACAAACACACACATATGTATATATCACAGGACACCACACACATATGAAGATTACTATTTCACTAAACAAAGTATGACAGGTGAAATAGTTCTCAAAGTTATAAGGTATCAACTAGTCAGGACATACTAATCAAGCATTTATATTAAACTTCAAAACTAAACCAAACAATAGGATATTGCACTTATCAAAACTGAACATTACATAGTACTGATCACTACACTAGTCAAGATGACAGAAATTTGAGAGAGAGGGAGAGAGATTGAAAACAGTAGCAAGTGGTGGAGAGGGAGCGATTCAGCAGCAGGGGTAGAGAGGAGCAGCAGCAGGGGGCGTGAGGAGAGAGGTTAGGCAAGGCAGCAGATGGAGATTGGACAGGGAGAGCTTCAGCAGGGATGCAACAACAAGCAAATGGAGAAGAGGATAGCAGCAGTTTTGGTGAGAAGAAAGAGGTTGAGAGGAGGAGCAAGAGCAGCGAGTCAAGGGAAGGAGAGTGGCAACAAGGTGCGTTGAGAGAGAGAGAGAGAGAGTTGCTGGTGGTGTGGCGCGGAAAAGGAAGATGCAGCGGATGGTGGTGGTGATGCAGCGCTGGCAACGACGGGTGGTGGAGATGGCATGGTGGAAATGGAGTGGATAGATGGCTGGGTGATGCACCACCACGCCGGCCTGGCCGTGGCGGCGGCCAGAGGTGGAGAAGGTGGGGTGAGGGAGAGAGAGATGTGAGAGGCCCGATCTGGGAATGGAGTAGCGCTAGGGATTTTGATCCCCTCCTCTGTTCTGCCACTTTACGATTTGGCCCTGCTACTTCTCTTCTTTCTTCCCAAGTTGGTCCTGCCATCTATAGCTTGGCCCCTTGATTACTCCAATTCTTCTCGCTCAAGTCCCTTTCTTCACTTCTTTCCTGCCCTTCTCTCTTCTCAATAGCCAATTTGTTCGAATCTTGAAGTTTATAGTGCCTTTGCGCACTTTTCTGCAAAATAATCAAATGACGAGTAAATGATCTTTTATATGATTTTCATTCAAATATATCATAGTTCACAACAAGAATGGATCGTCGGATCACAATAAATGGTGTGTTTGTGTGCCAAAATATGAATAGGAAATGTACTTATCACCCGTCTGGTGGGTCCCTACTGTCAGGTGGAGGAATCATTATTTTTCGCGTAATAAGGAGGCACTTCCTTGCTACGGCCATGGACCCAGCTATCAGCCTATCCACGTACAGTACTCTTCCGATGGAAGTCGTTCGTTGACCACACCGCGCCGAGAGCACCAGGGCGATGGACGACGGCGTGGCCTACGAAGGGGACGATGCGGAGCCGAGGAAGACACGGCAGTGGATGCCCACGCGGAGAGGAGTACGAGGGTTCACTGGTTCGGCTACGGTGTGAGGCTGCCGTCGCCGCAGGGCCTGGCCAGTGGTGGGAGTCGTAGGGGGCGGTGAGGCCTCCGCGGCAGCATAGCCAGCCACGGGAGGCAGGAGCAGGCGGCACGACCGGCACTGCTTTGGGCGGCTGGAGCAAGAAGACCAGAGGTTGAAGAAGCATGACATCCATTGGATCGACATCCGACGGCCACTACTGCTAGAACCGTGTGTTGACTATAAGTTGACAAAGCCTTGCATACGCGTCAACTAACTTTTTTTAGGGGACGCATCAACTTAGTAGGCCCACAAGTGTGTGGCAGAGAACATATAGCCCATTTGCGATTTGTAAGAATGTACAGCCCATTTTTGAATTCTAATGGAATTTACTATAGCCCATTTACAGTTTGTTAAAAGTACAACCCATTTTCTAGCTAGGACAACGATTAATAATTTTGACCAACCGTTCAAAACAGAATTCAATAAAATTTCCCACATTATGATGGGATCCGAAATATATTTTTTCCCGAAATTTCTAGTCAGATTAAATACAATTTCAATATAAATTTATATTACGTAAAGATCCAACGAAGCATTGCGCGCGCAACAATTAATGAAATTAAAATTTTCAAAATCCAAAAGTAATATTTTATAAACTAATTATGTGTTTGGTGCATGTTTTTATAGTTACTGCCCAGTTTTTATAATTGCATCCCATTTATTATTCCTTAAAGCTCATTTTTTTGTTAAGCCTAATGCATCCCTCCTAGGAAAGATTTCCAGCCCAGCGGGGCAGAGAATAACAAGTTGACCTGGATTGTGTACAACTGTCCGCCTAGTTGCATTGTTGATGTTGAAAAAAGGCCTGTGTAGTACAGTACAACCTTACATGGCTACTCAGCCCACATTCAGCGACGCCGGAAAGGCCCAAACAAGGCTTCTATACAACTTTTTGATGTCACTAAGCTCAATTAATAACTTAAGAAAAAACTTAGAGTACAGTGAACCTAGTTAAAAGCTTTCACGAGCGAAGAAATAATTCAACGAGTCCCACTTTCACGCGCGCGCGCGGGTGTGTGTGTGTGTGTGTGTGTGTGTGTGTGTGTGTGTGTTTGTGTGTGTGTGAGAGAGAGAGAGAGAGAGACCCATCGGTCGATGCTCGTAAATACATCTTTCAGCCATATGCATTGATGATGCTCAGTAAAAACTTTTATAGTTGACACAATCATATAGAACATCATAGCACATTGAACTTGCATACAAAAATTTCATGCAGGCGGCACAATCAGGGTGGAAGCAGTGGATCGCTACGGGTAGGGCTATGTTGAAACCAACAAACTCGTACATAATGGTTCATCATCTTTATCAATGATGGGGAAATATCTTGAATGATGTGCAAAGAAAACAGACAGACAACAGAATATATAAGTTCTGCTAGAACATTAAGTTGACGTCCAGCCCTTTCTACAAAAAATTCAGGTAAAAAAATAGAACATGTCACAATCAAAAGTACTGGCACATCAGTGCTTCACACCCATAGCTCGGATTTAACTAGTATCTGACAAGATTTAGTTGTTACCTCAAATTAGAGCACATCCAGGCAGCCAACCCTTCCTCTTCTCTCAATGAAGCAGTGGCCTCCGCCGCGCGATGGAGTAGGCCCTGTGCCATCCATCGTTCCGAGCAACACAGGGAAAGTCTGACATTGACTCCTGTAATGGACGTCGTCGACGGACCCGGGCACCAGCGGCGGCAAGACTTTGGTTGATGGATTGACCACTTCTTCGACATGCACGAACACTCGATACAGGTACATCCCTAACGTGGTCCGTGGCGGCCTTGCTGGTGATGAATAGTACAACCCCGGTTCCTGCACCGGTATCTCAACACCAATCACCTTCGGTATGGTGGACAACTTCTTTATCCATGCCATAACCATCAAAGCCCAGCTGTCTGGAGGAACAAACATACTTACGAGCTCACCTCCAACGTCGTTGATAAGCTCATTCATGGACTCGTTGTTCCAAGCACGTCGAGGCATGCCGTGGAAGGTAAGCTTTGTTAAAAACTCAAGTTCAGAGGGCACCGAGCCCCATCCTGGGTACCACCGATCAAAGCTCACCAGCGCACCATCGCAGAACAAACGTCAGGAAGATTCGAACACACGACTGTAGTCGAAAGTTGTCCGGAACCTGACAAAGAAATCAGCCGGTGGTGGACAGACTTCGATGAGCAAGTCACTTATTTGGATGCCGTGCACAATGCCAAGAGCTTTGACAAGGTCGTTCGGCGAGACAGGAGGCCGGTCGCCATTGATTGTTACCATCAGCACTTTGCGAGCAAACTGGCCGTCAAGCGCCGCCATGCCACTGTGGAGCGACAGCATACAGCGCCCGAAGGCAGGACGAACCTCAGGATCTCCAGCTCGGAGATCCGTGTTGAGTACAGGGAGTACAGGAGGGGGATTTGGGGGAACTGGAGTAGGAATCGATATTCCAGAGGTGGGGGAGGGGCGAGAGATTGGGGATGAAAAGGTAGCATGAATTTCGAACACGCGCCAATATGTTCTTGGCGTGCAAGTGCATGAAAACACCGGTGGTGCCCACATTTCGGCCTAAGAGTCCCTATTCTTTTTTTTTGAGAGCCCGACCTTTTTTAGGAACTTTTCAGAGCCCGGCCTGAGTGTCATAATTGACCTATTTGGCATTGCGTTACTACTCCGCCCATATTCAACGACACCTCACTGGCCCAAACAAGTGTACAGCATCAAAAAGACACTGAGCTCAAATTATAACTTGAAAAAAGGAGATATACTCTGAACACTAGAGAATGGTGATGCCCTCATTTAGCCCACCAGTAGTTTGAGACAATAAACAGTTCGAAACAACGATATATACATCATTCAAACACTAACTAGTGAATACTACTGACATAAACAGCAAGACATGATAGTTCATAAGAAGTCTTGCTACACCACCAAAACGCACCCATCTGCAGCGCTCAAACTCTCGTGATCCAGACGAGAATGACATTCTAAATAGAGGCAACTATTACATAGTAAGAGTGACATAGACGACGATGACCAAATGACAAGGAATATGCATAACAAAAGAGAGAACTACCCATCCAGAACAAGCAGCAAAGACAACAAGTCATTCGAAGAGGGATGATCCAACACCATCGTAATTTGCAACCCCGGTTCAGCCACCGGTGATCCGGAGACACCAGTACTCCAGCCTTTCGACGCAATAGCCCAATTACCTATCAACCTGAAGGCTTGAACCACATCACTGCATGTCAGACTCGACACATCCAAGGATCAAAGTTAATCCAGATGCCTTTGTCATTCTCACCTTCTTTTGGTTGCAGGCTATATCGTTGACAATCAGGGGAGTTTGCTCCCGAACTCCTTGGGCTCGCCATGTAGACACAGTTTTCCATAGCAAACAGAGCCTCTCTTCCATCAAGGTCCTTGCCAACGGTGATCTCTTGGTTAATCAGATAATTGAGTCCAAGAAACAGATAGTGTGAACCAAGGCTGTTTACCCGCCTCCAACTCAAACATCCTGAAGGCCCCAACAAGCTGGTATCTTGCTCATAGACGTAACAGCCACTGTCCGGATACTCACGTATTTCATGGTGCTTGCATACAGTGGGGTTTTTGCAATATAACTATTTCGGCTCATGTGTCTAAATGATCATCAGTCTTTAGCCATCGTCTGATCGAGTGATGAACCAGTTGTGCTTCCCTGTTTTTTGCAAAGGTGGTGTGATTACAAAGGGCACTAACTGTAGGGACACTGCATCATATCAAAAAGGACAGGCATTGTTAATGTAAGATCAGCATTGTTCAGAGTATGAGTAGGATAATGCAAGAAACAACATTGATATGTCCCTGTTGGAACTGGGAGAAAAATACAGGGAAATGTATACTGGGTTCAAAAATATAGAAGTGCCATGCATGGTTATACTCATGTTATCTCACAATCGATTCTTCACAGGAAACTACCATGTCATGCATGTTATGTAATCATGTTCTGTCCTCACAAACAAATTCTTCAAGGAAACTAACAGACCATGCATTGTTATATACTCATGTTCTGTGGGCAAATTTTTTGTGAGCATATTATTCTAGCCATTGATTGCTGAAGGGCGAACATAGGTATGTACACATGGTAAGCATTACAGGATTTCACTACTTCCGAATATAGAGTTCTCCATATGTGTCGGTGTGGAACGACACCTATGGGAGCACAAGAATCCCTACTACGGTTGTCGGGGCGCGGGGTTGCAAGAAGAACAGGATCAGTAGCAAGCACAATAATCGTTTACCCAGGTTCGGGCCGCGGAGGATGCTTAAAACCCTAGTCCTGCTTTGGTGGGTGTATTTTAGAGAGTTCTTGAGCTCTCGAACTAGCTGTGGTTGGTGCGTGGTTCAAAAGAGCCGAATCCTTCTCCTGTATGCCATGGGCCTCCTTTTATAGTCAGAAGGGGTAGCCACAGTGGCACACAGGAGGTGGAAAGGCGACAAGCACTCTGAGCTTATCGCTCAGACATGTGACAAGACGCAGTTAATGCGTAGCTTTGGTGTCCTCTTGCTTTATTGGGGACGGGGGCGAGGCCCGTCCCTTCCATCGCCGCTCCTCCTCGCTTTAACATGCGCCTTGGCCAGTGATGCGTGCGGTGCCATGTCGGCATGCAGGCAGCTGAGGTGGCGCGGTGGTGGAGCCTTCACGAAGATCTGCATGCCGCCACGTAGGCGCTTGATGAGTTGGCCCGGGAGCCGCATGTTGCCACGCAGGTGCCTGCCCAGCTGGTTGGGCTGGCAGCTGCATGTGAACGGCGGTGGAATCTTGGTTGACGTGGGCCTGGCGGTGGCCCTGCTGCCGTCCTTGGCAAGGGCCTTGCCGGGTGGCCTGGCAAGGGTCTTGCCGTGGCGCGCTGTCGGCCCCGGCAAGGGCCTTGCCAGGGGTCTGGTGGCCTTCCTCGGCAAGGATCTTGCCGAGGATCGTCGTCTTCTAATCCTCATCTGATCTTGAATATGTCTTCACAAAGATCTGCATGCCACCACAGAGGTGCCTTCCCAAGCCCTGGCCCCACGTGGAGGATGGCGTTGGGGACCATGGGCTCAAGGGTGGCTCGCTCCGTTGGTGTGGGGCGAGCTGCCCCGGCAAGGATCTTGCCGGGGCTACTGAGGCTGCCCCCAGCAAGGGTCTTGCCGGGGGAACCTGCTTCGTCCCTCTGCTCTTTGTGGTCCTGGTCTTGGCGTCACTCTGATCATCTTGGGCTTCGGCCTTACCTCGGCTCACCTCCCTTGTTCTGCTTAGCGCGACCGCAGGCGCGGCTCCGACTGCCCGTGCATAGGTATAGGGGTACAAAAACGCACCCCTCTTTTTGTACACTGACAGGAGCCCCCGGGCCTGGGCCACACATAAGCGCGACATGTTGTTGGGTCAGGCCCAAAACGGTGCGTGGGCAGGCGGGGCGGCTTTTACCACGGTAAGAATTTTCGCGCGCAGCGCTTCCCACGACCCGCGCGCACGGCGCGGTGTCGAGGGGCATGTGTAACATGGGCGGCATGCGTGGGGCGGTTTCTGCACGCATGCGTCACATCGCAGTAAAGAGGCGGCTCGCGCCTTCCCCGTAAAACGAGGGAGGCGTGGAGGCGCGGCTCATTTACTAAATGGGGTCGGGCCGTGGTCTTCAAGGCGTCCACACCCCCTGATCACGGGGTGAGTAGAGATCGCTTCACCCGTCCCTTTGGTTCTACACGTTCGCCATGCGTCCTTCATGCGTCTGGGGTGGCAAGCGGTGGAGGCGGGAAACCGGGCCGTCGCTGGTTGGGGCAGCGGGTCGGTTCTGATTCCCTGCGCCTCCGGTGGCTGGATTGGCCGAGCGGGGCGGCCGAGGCGGGAAACCGGGACGTCGACTTGCCGGCTCCTCGGGTCATGTACCTCTGTCGTGGGTGGAATACGTTCGCTCGCATCCACAGCCTGACGACGGGGCTTGTCCTCTACTTCAAATTAATGGAGGACGGCCTACTCTCTATCAAGGTCTTCGGAGAGTTCGGAACTCGCCTGAATTGCTGCGTGCAGAGCTCCTCCGATGGAGATTCTGACGATGGAAGCTCTTCCTCGAGCGAAAGTGATGAGGAGGACAGCGGGGCAGATGACGGGGACGAGTCCAACTAGGTGTCGGACGCCCCGCGCCTGGGCGGGTGTGGCAGCAGCAGCATCTGCACCTGGCCTCTCCTTTGGCAGAGGTTTGCCGGGGGCAGGGCCAGCTCCTTGAACTTCTCGGGGCCGTCTCCTTGGGCGGCTAGCGTCGAGAGGCTGCAGAAGAGGAAGAGGGCGGGCGGGAAGGCCATCAACTCGAAGTACACAGGCACCGACGACTTCATCACGTATTGCCGGTCCTGCCGCCTCGTCTTCCAGCTCCTTTCCCGGCACCGTCATCACCGGCCCACCCGTGGGCGGCCACCGAGGTGTTCTCTTGGTGCTTTCTGCTGCTTGTAGCTCGCCTAGGTGCCCCTTTTTCCCTTTCGCCTCCTTGACCTACCTCCTGAGGAGAGGGACAAGAAAGGGATTACGGGCATCTTATCTCTTTTTTAGTTTGTAAGCCTGCGGGCCTTCGTTAAATTTAGAACTTCTAATCCCCTTTGCTCATGTTTTTCATTCTGTATGAGCTGTACCTGTATGGGATGTTTTTAATGAAAAAGGGATGCTTGCCAGGTTTTTCGTTCATGGGTAAATCCCGCGACAGGGAGCGAATCCTTGTTATTGTTTAAGATAAACGTTTTCCGCTCGGCAACAGGCCTTGCCATCCCCCCACTCCACTCGACCGTTCTCGCGCTCTTGGCGGAGGCAGGGATGAGGTGGGCTTTAGGATCCTCGTTCTACCCCCTTGCCGCCGCGGCTACAACCAAATCCGGACCCAGGAAATAAACCTTAGGTATAGGAAAAAAGGGGAGCACGGCAGCCTAGAGATCAAAACGAGGTTTCACATACCCCAGTCTGGTTCCGAAATGCATGATAGAGGATAAAAGACTTATCTGGATCTGTAGCCCCCAGCAATCTCATCTTGCCGTGGTTGGATCCTTGTGCTTGCAGCCCCCGGCAACTCTGGTTTGCCGGGGTCAGGGCTCCAGTCCGTTTCCTTCTTTCCAAGTAGCTCAGCAGAAGTTCTCATGTGCCCTGCGAACCAAAGGAGGATAGAAAAGGAACAGATAGACGCGCACTCGACCTCTAGGATAGGGGTTAGTCGCCGCTAAGCACGATTAACCCTAACCAAGGAAGAGACTCGACCTAGCATGCATGCTATAACTTAGGGCGCCAGCGCTTCATTTATTTATGCTCAGGGTCTGCGCATGGCTTTGTACAAAGGGTCACATGCCTTGCCGGCAAAGCTTGTACAAAAGGTGGCTTGCCGGGAGGCCCGGCAAGCCGCGCCTTATGGGTAAAACTTGCAAAGATGCTTGATGTTCCAGGAGTTGCTCACTGGGACGGCATCTTCAGTCTCCAGGCGGACTGCGCCGGGCCTGGTGACTCGTATGACCCGATAAGGGCCTTCCCACTTCAGCGTCAACTTGTTGGTATTCTTGGCCGACTGAACGCGCCGAAGAACAAGGTCGCCTTCCTCAAAGCTTCGGGCATGAACCTTGCGGCTATGGTAGCGGCGCAAGGCTTGCTGGTAGCACGCTGCTCTCACAGCCGCCCGAAGACGATCTTCCTCAAGGAGCGTCGCGTCATCTTGGCGCAACTAATCTTGCTCAAGCTCATCATAAGAGAGCACTCGAGGTGACCCGTATATGAGTTCCGTAGGGAGAAATGCTTCCGCCCCGTAGACCAGGGCAAAAGGAGTCTGGCTGGTGGCTTGATTTGGCATCGTCCTGATCGACCAAAGAACCTCCTGCAATTCATCAATCCAGCGCCTTCCGCTCTTGCATAGCTTGTCAAAAGTCTTTGTCCTTAGGCCTCGCAACACTTCAGCATTTGCCCTCTCCGCTTGGTCGTTGCTCTGTGGGTGTGCCACGGAGGCAAAACAGACCTTGCTGCCGAGGTCTTGAATGTATTGCATGAAGGTGTGGCTCGTGAACTACGTGCCGTTGTCAGTGATGACTCTGTTTGGCACACCAAAACGGCAGACCAGTCCCTTGAAAAATTTGACAGCCGACTGAGCAGTCACCTTTCTCACTTCTTCCACCTCCGGCCACTTTGTGAACTTGTCGATTGCAACGTACAAGTACTCGAAGCCCCCGACAGCGCGGGGGAAAGGGCCCAGTATATCGAGCCCCCAGACCGAGAATGGTCAGGAGAGAGGGATTGTTTGAAAGGCTTGAGCTGGTTGATGAAGCTTCTTTGAATGGAACTGACACGCTTCACACTTGGTTACTAGTGCCGTCGCATCCTGGAGGGTGGTGGGCCAGAAGAAACCTTGCTGGAACGCCTTCCCGGCAAGGGCCCTAGACCCTATGTGGGAGCCACATATGCCTCTGTGTATCTCTGCCAATAGCTCCAGTCTTTCCTCCCGGGGGATGCACTTCAATTTCACACCGTTTGGCCTTCTCCTGTACAGGACGTCATCGAGGAACTGGTACAGGGCGGACTGACGGGCTACTTTTTCTTCTTCTTCCTGCTCCTCAGGAAGCTCCCCAGTTTGGAGGAAATGGACGGTATGCTGTGCCCATGCCGGAGCCTGGGGCTCGACGGCAAGGACCAAAGGCATTTCTTCCGCCATGGGAGCGGTTGTCTCTACGGCCAGGGCTTGACGCCCTGCCGGCACCAGTTTCTCTCGGGAAGGCTCAGTGTTCACGGCAGCACCCTTGCCAGCGGCCCCAGGGGGCTCGGTAGGAAAGTACTTGCCGGGACCTAACTTCCTCCGCTTGTTCTCTCCTGTTGATGGCTCGACGGATGGTTGAGTTAACCATAGGAAAAAGGTACCTGGTTCCACAGGTAGCTTGAATGCAGCATGCTTTGACAGGTAATCGGCGATACCGTCAAAGCGCTCCTCTAGCTTCCTCACCTCATCTATGCAGGCCTCCATCAATGGGCTCTGGTAATCCTTGTTGACCTGCCTAACAACAAGCTACGAGTCACCCCTGACGATGAGCTTCTTAACTCCAAGGTCTGCCGCGATCCTGAGACCGGCAAGCAATCCCTCGTACTCACTAGTGTTGTTGGTGGACATCTCCCTGGGGAAGTGCATCTGGATCACGTACTTGAGGTGCTCTCCGGTGGGCGCGACGAGCAGCACACCGGCGCCGGCGCCTTGCAGCGAGGAAGCCCCATCAAAGTACATGATCCAGTCGCGGTCTGCTTCCTTGCCGGGGAAAGTGGCCTCCTGGATTTCTTAGTCAGGCGTCGAGGTCCATTCTGCAATGAACTCCGCCAAGACTCTGATATGAATTGTCAAGGTACTCTCAAACCTTAAACCAAAGCTTGACAACTCCAAGGCCCATTCCACAATCCTTCCAGTCGCATCCTGGTTGTGCACTATCCGTTGCAATGGGAGGCGGGTCACGACAGTGATCTCGTGGGCTTGGAAGTAATGACGCAGCTTCCTCGAGGCCATAAGGAGGCCGAAGAGCAATTTCTGCACACCGGAGTACCTCGATCTAGCTCCCTGCAAGAGGGAGCTGACAAAGTAAATCGGGTGCTGCATCATCTTCTTCCTCTGCACCACCTCACTCGACTGCGCGGGCACTGCCTTGGTGGCATCAGACTCTGCCGGGAGCCGCGCCTTGCCGGCACCAGGCCCTACCGGGGGAATCTTTGGCCTGCTATCCATTGGTTCTGCCGCCGCCATTGCCTCCTCGTCGACCTCCCTCTGTGCCACCAGTGCGGCGCTGACCACTTGATTCGTCGCCGCCAGATATAGCAGCAACGACTCTTGTGGTTTAGGCGCAACTAGTATTGGCGTGGAGGAAAGGTATTTCTTCAGATCCTGCAATGCTGCCTCGGCTCTTGGGGTCCACTCCATTGGGCCTGCCTTTTTCAAGATCTTGAAGAAGGGAAGGGCGCGCTCGGCGGACTTGGAGATGAATCGGCTCATGGCGGCAACGCAGCCGGTGAGCCGACGCACATCCTTGATCCGCTTGGGCGCCTCAATCTGCTCAATAGCCTTGATCTTGTCTGGGTTTGCGTCGATCCCATGCTGCGACACAAAGAACCTGAGAATCTTCCGGATGGAACGCCGAAGACACACTTCTCAGGGTTCAGCTTGAGGTTGATCTTGCGCAGGTTGGCAAATGTCTCTTCCAGATCTTGCACAAGAGTTGGCCCGTCCTTGGTTTTGACCACTATGTCATCTATGTATGCCTCCATATTTCTATGGAGCTGAGGTTCAAAACCAATTTGGACTGATCTTGTGAACGTTGATCCGGCACTCTTCAACCTGAAAGGCATCCGTAAAAAGAAATACGTACCACATGGGGTGATGAATGTTGTCTTCTCTTCATCCTCTTTTGTCATGAAGATCTGGTGGTAGCCTGAGTAGGCGTCGAGGAATGATAACAGATCACACCCGGCCGTGGAGTCAACAATCTGGTCGATGCGCGGCAACGGGAAGGGGTCCTTAGGACAAGCCTTATTAATATCTGTGTAATCAATACACAACCTCCACTTCCCATTCGCCTTGCGCACCACTACCGGATTGGCCAACCACGTCGGGTAGAGCACTCCTCTCCCTAAACCTGCTGCTTCCAACTTCCTGATCTCCTCTGTGATGAACACCTGCCATTCCAGAGCCTGCTTTCTGACCTTCAGCTTGACGGGCCGCGCGTGGGGGCAGACAGCTAGGTGGTGCTCGATCACCTCCCTGGGAACACCGGGGATGTTGGATGCTTGCCATGCAAACACGTCGACATTTGCTCGCAGGAAGGTGACGAGCGCGCCTTCCTATTTGCTTTTGAGGGTGGAGCCTATGGTGAAGGCCCCTCCCGTGCCGTCCTCCCCAACGGGCACCTTCTTGGTCTGCGGCGGCTCGGCTCTGGATCTATTGCTCTTGTCGGTAGAGCTCTCTGGCACGTCCTCAATGGTAGCACAACACTCCGAGGAGGTGCACTTGCCGGAGTGGGTGTGAGAGGTCTTGCCGGGCTCCTTCTTCCCTCTCGGGCCTTCAGCGGCAGGAGCAGGTGCCTTGACGACAGCTGCTGCAACTGCTTCCCGGTAGAGTTGGTCGGCGCAGATCAGCGTGTCCTTCTTGTCGGAGGGTACAGAGATGATGGTCAACGGCCCGGGCATCTTTAGCATGTTGTAGGCGTAGTGTGACGCCGCCATGAACTTGGCTAGTGCCGGGCGGCCGAGGATCCCGTTGTAAGGTAAGGGGATCTCGGCCACGTCGAAAATGAAGCTCTCCTTCCTGTAGTTCAACTCTCCTCCAAATGTCACGGGCAGTGTGACCTTTCCCTTCGGTTGGCTCCTCCCTGGATTGACCCCTTGAAACGTGCCCGTTTCCTCGAGGTCTCCATCAGGGATTTGCAACCTTTTGATCACGACAGGCGAGATCAGGTTCAGGCCGGCCCCGTCGTCAACCAACATCTTGTTCACCCTGAGGTTGCGTATCGTTGGTGAGACCAACAATGGCAAACACCCGACCGCGGTAGTGCGGTCAGGGTGGTCCTCGGCGTCAAAGATGAGGGGCGTACTGGACCACTTCAGCGGTTTTTGAGCGTCGAACGACGGCTCTGCCGTTGTAATCTCACGCGCCCACTGCTTGAGCTGGCGGTGAGAGGTATGCAGCGAGGCGCCGCCATCGACGCACATGGCCTTCGTAGCCTTCTGGAACCCTTGCTCACCAGACTTGTCGTCCTCGTCATGATCATCATCTTCTTATTTCTTGTCGCGGCCCCGGGCGGGCCTCTCTTGCTGGTTGTCCTTGCTGGGGCGGCCACCTTGGCCGCCGCGCTTCTTGCCGGATACCTCAGCACTGTCCTGGTCCTTCTTCTTGTCCCGCCTCTTGTACTCAGCCTTTTGCTTCTCAGCAAGCAGCTCGACTTGTCGGCAGTTCTGGATGTTGTGGCCCTTGGCGCGGTGGATCTTGCAGTATTGCTTGCCGGAGCTTCCTGGCTTGTCGGTAGCCGCCAAGGCCTGACAGGCGGCGCACCCGACAATCTCCTTGCCGGGGGTGTCTGCCTTGACCTTCTTGCTGGCACCGGTATTGTCAGATCCCTCAACGGCAAGCACGGCCTTGTTTTGCGTTTCTGTCGCGGCGTCGCCCTTCTTCGTCGGGTGGTGGCGTCTTCACGGTAGAGAGTCGGTTTCGCGCGGCGTCTTCGCCGGGGTACTTCCTTCCTTCTTCAGCCCGGGCGCATCTATCGGCCAGAACGTAGAGCTCGGCCACATCCTTAACCCTGGTCATCGCCAGCTTGTCGCGCATCTTGCGATTGCGCACGTTCTAGTGGAATGCGCTAATCACAGCGGCGGGATGAACGTCGGGGATGTCGTATTGCACCCGGCTGAATCTCGGTTGTACTTGCGCAGGTCTCCCTTCCTTCGGGTATGATATGCAGATCAGCGGCTCGGCCATGAGCTTGGTGGCATCTGTGAAGGCGTAGCGAACTCATGGCACAGATCCGACCAAGAAGAAATGGAATCCACCGGCAAGTGCATAAACCAAGACATCACATTGGGCTTGAGCGCCAGCGGGAAATAGTTGGCGAGCACCTTGTCGTCGCTAGCTCCAGCAGCCTGCATCACGATGGTGTAGATGCTGAGGAACTCGGACGGATGGATCTTGCCAGTGTACTCCTCGCCGACGTCGGGCTTGAACGTGCGGTGGGACGGCCACTGGAACTGCCACAGCTCACGGGTAAAGGTCGGGCAGCCCACCTCGTAAGGTAGGACGCCGGATCCCCCCGGTGCCGGGTGGTCCATAGCGGGTCCCGCCCGCTTGTCCGACTGGCGGCGCGTTTCGCGCCGGTGCTCGACGGTGGTTTGAGCGTCTTTGTGAGCTCGCTCCCGGAGGACCTGACACTGGTCGCGGAGGGTCCGCGGGTTGGACGATGCTATGGAGATGTTATCACAAGCGTCGTCACAACGGGCCGACGCCCGTGGCGGCTGCCGAGGAGGAGGAGAGTGCACCGTGGCCGCAGCTCCCCCGGTCCTCCCAGCGGCAGCATGTGGTGGCTCAGTGGAGCACCGACCCGAGGGCCCCGCCGGTCGTGGATCGTCTTTGTTTGTGACGGCGACGAGGCTACGGATGGTGGCCCTCCACTCGTTGAGCATCTCCGCAGCAGGAGAAAAGTCGAGGAGCAGCTGCGCGCGCGCGAAAGCTTCCGCTGGCGTGGGCGGTGCCGACAGCTGCATGGATCGCGGCGCGCTTCGACTTCTAACTACATTAGAAGGAGCTCCGTTACGACCCAGCGGCTGCGTGCCATTTTCGTCAGTGCTTCGGCGAGCGTGCCGAACCCCTTCATCTTGCGGGCGATGCACAGGGCTCTTCCCACGGCGGTGCTCAGGGTCACCAACGTGGTGACGCTGCTCGGCGTGCACACCATGGGAAGAGCGCGTGGTGGTCGCCGGTGTGATCGTCCTGGAGGCCGCTGCGCCGCCCGGAGGTGGCACAACAACACCCTTGGAGGGCCCCGCGCCGCCTGCGGGGGTCCCGGCTCTGTCTTTGGATCTGGCGGCGTGCGGCCGGTCGTCTGGCGCGTGAACGACACCGCTCGCCGGGCTCTGACTACCTGGGCGATGCTGGTGCTCGTGGACCGCGGCCCGAGTCCTGTCCGCGACCGGTCCACTGCTCGGCCGCACCGGCACGGGCCGTTCGGCTCCCAACGAGCCGATCACCGTGGCCGTCTTCTTCTTAGGAGCCATGGCGACGAAGACTGCTAGGCTAACTACTAGACCAGATTCTCACAATTGCACCCCCGACCTGGCGCACCAAAGATGTCGGTGTGGAACGACACCTATGGGATCACAAGAATCCCTACTACGGTTGCCGGGGCGCGGGGTTGCAAGAAGAGCAGGATCAGTAGCCAGGACAAGAATCGTTTACCCAGGTTCGGGCCGCGGAGGATGCGTAAAACCCTAGTCCTGCTTTGGTGGGTGTATTTCAGAGAGTTCTTGAGCTCTCGAACTAGCTGTGGTCGGTGCGTGGTTCGAAAGAGCCGAATCCTTCTCCAGTATGCCATGGGCCTCCTTTTATAATCGGAAGGGGCAGCCACAGTGGCACACAGGAGGTGGAAAGGCGTACAGTACCCTGAGCTTATCGCTCGTATTACAGGACAAGACACATCTAATGCGTAGCTTTGGTGTCCTCTTGCTTTATCGGGGACGGGGGCGAGGCCCGTCCCGTCCGTCGCCGCTCCTCCTCGCTTTGACACGCACCTCGCCCAGTGATGCGTGCGGTGCCATGTAGGCAGGCAGGCAGCTTAGGTGGCGCGGTGGTGGAGCCTTCATGAAGATCTGCATGCCGCCACGTAGGCGCTTGATGAGTTGGCATGGGAGCCGCATGTTGCTACGCAGGTGCCTACCCAGCTGGTTGGGCTGGCAGCTGCATGTGAATGGCGGTGGAAGCTTGGTTGACGTGGGCCTGGCGGTGGCCCTACTGGCATCCTTGGCGAGGGTCTTGCCGTGTGGCCCGGCAAGGGTCTTGCCGTGGCGCGCTACCGTCCCCGGCAAGGGCCTTGCCGGGGGTCTGGTGGCCTTCCTCGGCAAGGATCTTGCCAAGGATCGTCCTCTTCTAATCCTCATCAGATCTTGAATATGTCTTCACAAAGATCTGCATGCCACCACAGAGGTGCCTTCCCGAGCCCTGGCCCCATGTAGAGGATGGCGTTGGGGACCGTGGGCTCAAGGGTGGCTCGCTCCGTTGGTGTGGGGTGAGCTGCCCCGGCAAGGATCTTGTAGGGGCTGCTGAGGCTACTCCCGGCAAGGGTCTTGGCGGGGGAACCTGCTTCGTCCCTCTGCTCTTTGTGGTCTTGGTCTTGGCGTCGCTCTGATCATCTTGGGCTTCGGCCTTACCTCGGCTCACCTCCCTTGTTCTGCTTAGCGCGACCGCAGGCACAGCTCCGAATGCCCGTGCATGGGTATAGGGGTACAAAAACGCACCCCTCTTTTTTACACCGACAATATGCACATTTACTTCCCTAATGTCTGGTTAGATGAAACGAACAGTGTGATGCATGTTTCTACATCATGAAAATGTGGAAACTAACATGGCCATTGATACACTCTCATATTTAGTAGTAGACAGATTGCTATAAAATAAGGAGAATATCAATATCTTCCTAACCGTTTGATTATTCAGGGGTACAAATTGGCTGTAATGACATGGTCACAATCGCATGAATTAACTCATTCCAAATATAGCTGATTTATGACGTCTCTAATACATTGCCATAGTTCTACTCAAATTCTGCTCAAACAGGGATATGTCAATCATCACAAAAAGTTCAAACAGTGTCATGGCGTCATCATTAACATCAGACGGAAACAACTTACACGCGCCGTCCAAGCAATACGTGGTGCCATCTGCTTTGTCGATCGCATAGATGATGCCATTTTGTTCAATAGCATCACAGAAGTGTGTATCAGCTTTGATGACGATCCACTGCGAGCTAAGATGTCTCCAGCTAAAGAAGGCACCGGCGGAAAGATAGGCGAGTCCCTTGTCGAACAAGGCAATTAGCTTGAAGTCTGCGTAATCCGCATGTCGTGTGGGCACTTGGCAGATTATATTCTTCTGCAAAACAAGGTGCGTCCAATTGACGATGTAATCTAGATGACTTGGACCCGACGGTAAAACTCTATATCATGCAACGGAGGAAGGATAATCTCATGGGAGGTCTGTAAATTCACGAGCACCAACTTTTTCCCGTCTTCTCTGACGGTAGCCATCCAGTGGGAATTCATGCCGACCCAGTACATACCTGTAAGAAGTTTTAGGCGATGGTGATCAGATCGAAGTCCAGGAAAATGATGTACGGCGACCCACTACATACCTGCAAAGAAGTTTCGGCTAATGGAGGTCGGATTGAAGTCGAGGGGCATCATGTATGCCTCCGTATCATGGTGAGTAAATTTCACAAGACCAGATAGCAGCAAGCAGGGTGTCTTGAAAAGCTTAGGCCTTTCTTCGGCGATGGCCGTGTGCATGCCCCTCGAGCATGCAGCCAACCGCAGGGCGCTCAACATATCCATAGACGAACAACATAGGTCGAGGATGTCATTGGGGAGATTGCTCCAATCGCGGCTCCTATGTATGCTGCGCGGTTCGCGTTCGACCATGGTGGAGTTTGGAAGGTGGGGTTTTGGGGGGCTTGATTTACGGGGGAGAAGGCTCTCGGTGCTGGAGCGACTAGCGAGGGAATAGTGGTACTGGGGGAGACGAGCGAGGCGAGGGTACGCAGGGGCACAATGAGATGATGAAGAGTGACCTCAGGATCTCCGGCGAGATAGAGATGGAGATAGAGTGGTGCTAGGGGAGAGGGAGACAAGGCGAGGCATGCTATACAACAGCGGTGATAGTGACTGCACAGTGCACAAGGTGCGGCTGACTTTGGTAAACCGGACACGCCGCCTGAACTGGTGTCACCTCGGGCGCAGGGTCTTGTCACTTCACTATGAGGACCGGATGAATAATAGTATTTTGACCATCAAGTGTACCATAGTTGTACTACTACTACTAGTAGAAGGAGTAGTAGTAACATGAGTAGTACTCCCGTGCTAGCATGCCTCTGGGTTCACTTCATCCTCAAGGTATCATCCATATTGCGAGCAGAACCAAATTCTCCTGCATGCGGAAGCGCAAAGAAGGACTTTTATTTTTCGAGGATAACCGCATATTCCTTAACTAGAGAATGTTGTGTCTCCCACACACACGCCAATGTCCATCCGAACCAGCTGCGACACATTTTTTATCCGTTTGCATAGGTCCCACCTGTCAGGAGGGGTGCAGAAATAAAAAGGAATCATAAAATTTCTCGCCACGGTGATTCGAAAGAGTGACCTCAACTAGCTAGTGGCACATGTAGCGCTAGAAGGATGGGCACGTACAGGGACATGTACCACTCCTCCGTCTACCTGCGTAGCCTTTTTGTTTAGTCTACCTAGCCGTCTAATCAACTGCCTGCATGCCACTTCTCCCATTTACTTCTCCATCGGGAACCGCTTTTCCTCGGCTTCTTCACTACTCCTTCATCTTCATTTGCATCCAGACCACACTGCATTCACATTGTTTTAACCTCTTCACATCCTCCTGGAGTAATTCCGAAGCCCCTTTAAATAATCATCTTCTTCAGTTAGACTAGCCATCTAATCCTAATTCTCCAAACCATAGCCCTCTGGTCCAGCAGTTCCAAATGGCAAAAGAGATCGAGATGGAGGTTTTTAGCGTTCAACATGTCCTCGTCGAGGGCTCGTTCACCATAGTTGCCACAGTCACCGACCACCCAAGGGTTGTTCGGAAGTGGATCAACAATGTATCCAACTCCCTCCAAAAGGTGGATATGAAGGTCATCGGTCTCGACGCAGAGTACACGGAGTGTGCCGCTGGGAAGATCCAACGCGTCGCCGTCCTTCAGCTGTACCTCAAAGATGATGTTTTGGTGTACCACATCATACACGCGCCCTCCATACCAGGTGAGCTTCACGATTTCTTGTCTCGGGAGGACATATACTTCTGTGGGGCAGCCATCCCAGGGGACAAACAGAAGTTGGAGCCGTACAACCTTGATTTGAAAAGCATCGCTGACGTACAAACCAAAATAAAGATTCTTGTAGAAGATTGTGATAAACTGACACCATCCCTATTCGACATAGCAAATTTTGTGCTCGGAACAAATCTTCAGAAGGGTGACGAGATACTGGCATTAAGGTCGTCTGGATGGGAGAATTATCCCTTGACGTATGCGCGGATAAAATATGATGCCCTCGATGCCCGTGTGATTTTCGAGATAGTTGCAAGGTCCAGAGAGCTGGTTGCGAAGACGGCTCTCATAGAAAATGAGAAGAAGAAGAAGCAGGGCATTATGGATGGATGAACTATTTCCTCTGTTGTAAAAGAATTCCCTCTCTGTGTACATTGATATAGATGGACTATTTTGATTGTGTGCATGTCTTTGAAACAAGTAGTAGCGTGGGTCCGCTTGACTATAGGGAACTATTTATCCCCCTAGCTTTTTCTACTACTACTCCTTCCAGTGATCGGTATGCAATGCATGTATCCGTAGACATGGCAGCTTGTCCATGGAAGTTGAACTACGGCGACCATCATGTTTCATCCACTACCACTCGCGATTCCCACGGCACCGCTCCAACACACGGCACCACGTCCCCCGACGTGCGCCTCACCCCTCTCGGACACACCGCCCCTCTGCCTTCGTGTTCTTGACATGTGGGCCACCTGAAATGCGGCGAGCATCAAGTTTCTACCACAGCCACACGCGATTCCCACGACGCCGCTTGAACCCATGACACCACACGTCCCCGGACCTGCGGCTCACCCCTCTCGGCCCCACTGCCCCTCTGCCTTCGGGAGCATTACATGTGGACCAGCCACCTATCGGGTCCACATGTTATTGACTCAAAGGCAGGTGTAGTAAGGCGCTGAAGCTCAGTCCCGAGGGCCCCGAGAGGGAACTGTAACTCCTACGCCAGGCCTTGTGATGCTACCGCTGCACGAACTCATGCCAAACTCGAGATTTGTTTCTTTACTATACATGTATGCAACGATTTAATTGACATTGTAATCTCAACATGTGATGGGGAGCTTTAAAGTTGAATTTGAAACTTATAAAACGAAAAAATTCAAAACAAATAAACTGGGAGAGAGGGAGTATACCGTAGGATATGTCCCATACGAAACAAGTCGCCTGGTTTGTCACCGCGAAGATGCAGTTAGAAAGGAGCACAGTGTCTTCGTACTCGTACAACAACAAATCGGCCGCAGACAGCACGGTCCACCTTTGACCGCCATGTGCAAGGTTCGTGCTATCTTCTTCAATCTCACCGTGGTTCCATCGTACCAATTCAGGCGGTGGCCCGTTGCATGGCTGATCCCAATGTTGGACAATGGTTCTACAGGAACGGTGTCACCGTTGTAAATGTTGTGCAAATTGATGTTGGTACCCTCCCGTACATATGCAAGCCAATCTCCACTTGCACCGAGCCTAACCTATGAAACAGTGGGCACGGGGAGAATTAGGAAATGGACACGGAAGTAGTCTTTAGAATGCATTTACTACGTGATCAAACTCATCTTACCTGCTCATCGGACAAAATCCGGGTGCCCCTCAACGTCGGCATCTCAAGGGCCGTCAATTTGCAACTACGACCACGCCGCGCTGGAGAGACCCCCAAGGAAACATCCTCGTGCGTTGCACGGAACATCAAGATGCATTTGTATGAGTATTTTATCTTGTGAGAGAGAGGGATGAACGAGGGAAGTCCTTATTTGCAAATGTGGAGAGGGTTGTGCCAAACTATGGCCACGCCACGCTGAAAAAAATTGAGTTTGGGTCGGTGGCACACCCTGCGGCAAGATGCCCGTGTGGGCTTATTCTATAACTAGCAAGATGCCCATGCATTGCAGGGAACATCAAGATGCATTTTTTTACAAAACACCTGTTGTGATTGACCCTTGCAGGAGTAATCCCATGTGTAAAAACTAATGATATCTTGAGAATTTTATCTGAAAAATGGTACCTTTGGAACAAGTTTTCTCAACTACTACTCCTTGCAGTGAGCGGTATGCAATGCATGTGTCAGTAGACATGACAGCTTGTCCATGCAAGTTGAACCACAGCGACCATCACGTTTCTTGTTTCTACCACTGCCACACCCACACGCGATTCCCACAATGCCGCTCCAACCTATGGCACGATGTCCCCCGACATGCACCTCATCCCTCTCGGCCCCACCGCTCCTCTGCCTTTGTGTGCATGACATGCGGGCCAGCTGAACTGCGGCGACCATCAACTTTCTACCATAGCCACACCCGATTGGACGCAGTTTGCCTGCTCCGATCCGTACTCCCGCACCATCGAATTTTCATCCAGCGGTTATGACACATTTCGTCCCGGGCATCAATCCTTAGCTGGAGTACTTCTGTACTACAGGTAGTACCTGCCGGTGTGGCCATCTACGCCTCGTGACACCTCGACGCCCAGCTATGGTACCCTCGCCACGGCCACGCCACCAGCTGGTTCATCTCAAACGAGTGAGTCGCAAACCACGCCACCACCGTGAGAATGACATGTGGGCCAGCCGCATTTAAGGTCCGCATGTCATTGACTCATAGGCCGGTGCACTAAGCCACTGAAGCTCGGTCCCGTGGGCCCCGAGAGGGAAATGTAACTCCTGTGGCTGGCCTTGTGGTGCTCCCGCAGTACGAGCTCGTGACAAACCCGGAATTTGTTTCTTACACTATAGCATGTAAGCTTTGAGTCATATATGCGTGATGTAGATGTTCGTTTAATTCTTATGGTTCATCTAGTTCAAAATCAATTGGTTTTATAAAAAAAAATATTTTAAGATTCATGGAATTGTGCATTGTAAAGCATAAAGTAAAAATAAATAGTGACAATTCATTTTGAAAAAATAAGTTTGGGCAATTAAGATATCATTAGTTTTTACACATGGGATTACTCCTGCATGGGTCAATCACAACAGGTGTTCTGTAAAAATATGCATCTTGATGTTCCGTGCAATGCACGGGCATCTTGCTCGTCTCTACTCTTATAAAAGAACTGATTTGGTGATGATGGTGTGCCTGCCATGCTACAATATGGACCGTCCGATCTATATTTGACGGATAGAAAGCAAACTATGACAATTTTGCAAAAAGATACCCGCACCCCTCTCCACATTTGCAGATAAGGACTTCCCTCGTCCATCTTTGTCTCCCACGAGATAAACAGCTCGTATAAATGCATCTTGATGTTCCATGCAACGCATGGGCCTCTTGCTAGTTATTATTATCTCTACTCTTATAAAAACCGAGTTGGTGATGATGGTGTGCCTGCCATCTTGTAATATAGACCGCCAATCTATATCTGACGGATAGAAAGCAAACTATGACAATTTTACAAAAAAAATCACCTCTCTCCACATTTACAGATAAGGCATTGCCTCGTTCATCCTTATCTCCCACAACCTCATTGCTGAGCAATTAAAAAAGGAAGTCTCTGGAACAATCTGGCATGGTGGCCACCTACCGTCGCCGTCCATCCCCATGCCTCTGCCAAGTCCGACCACATGTCACCACCATGCCCCACTCCTCCTCACCTTATCTATCATCTTTCTCGAGATATCATTTTTTTGATGAAATGGTCGAGATACCATTTCTCCAATAAAATTCTCGAGACATCATTAATTTTTACACATGGGATTACACCTGCATGGGTCAATACAACAGGAGTTTTGTAAACAATTGCATTTTGATGTTCCCTGCAATGCATGGGCATCTTGCTAGTTATTGATTATATATAAAAACGGAGTTGGTGATGATGGTGTGCCTGACATCCTGCAATATAGGCCGTCCAATTTATATATGACGGATATATAGGAAGGAAACTATGGCAATTTTGCAAAAAGATACCCACACCCTCTCCACATTTGCAAATAAGGCCTTCCCTCGTTCATCCTTTTCTCTCACAAGATAAACAACTCATATAAATGCATCTTGATGTTCCGTGCAACGCATGGGCATCTTGCTAGTAGGGGTACAGATGTGTCGGCCCATGCGTTGCAATGGATCCAAAGTATATCTATTTAGTGGAGTGCACTCTAAACACATTATCTATTTATTTTTCTCTAACCTTTCGTAGACATGCAACCGAGCCACATAAGCTTCATGGGTGCCCCCGACATCATATTATTCATACTAAGTTGACTGAAAAAAGATAAATCACCCTGTCGGTGTCAAAACCGGCGGATCTCGGGTAGGGGGTCCCGAACTGTGCGTCTAGGCGGATGGTAACAGGAGACAAGGGACACGATGTTTTACCCAGGTTCGGGCCCTCTTGATGGAGGTAAAACCCTACGTCCTGATAGATTAATATTGATGATGTGTGTTACAAGAGTAGATCTACCACGAGATCAAAGAGGCTAAACCCTATAAGCTAGCCTATGGTATGATTGTTGCTCGTCCTACGGACTAAAACTCTCCGGTTTATATAGACACCGGATAGGGTTAGGGTTACACAGAGTCGGTTACAATGGTAGGAGATCTACATATCCGTATCGCTAAGCTTGCCTTCCACGCCAAGGAAAGTCCCATCCGGACACGGGACGAAGTCTTCAATCTTGTATCTTCATAGTCTTGGAGTCCGGCCGATGATGATAGTTCGGCTATCCGGACACCCCCTAATCCGGAACTCCCTCAGTAGCCCCTGAACCAGGCTTCAATGACCATGAGTCCGGCGCGCATGTTGTCTTCGGCATTGCAAGGCGGGTTCTTCTTCCGAATAATTCATAAAAGATTGTGAACACCAGGATAATGTCCGGCTCTGCAAAAATAAATTCCACATACCACCGTACAGATAATAATATCACACAAGATCAATCTGCTGACGTATTTTGTGGCGTGATGTCGCACCACTACCAAGCCTTTATTCAAATTGTTTTCTTGTTCCACCTCGGTAGCGTTTAGCGGCGGTTTCCTTGGCACGTCTTGTCGAGGCAAAGATCGTGTTCCCCTTATTCCGGGATTCCCATCAATACGGACGTGGGTAACCCAACTGCGCCATTGATTGTGGCGCTTGGGAGATAAGCGAGTTTTACCAGGCCGGTGGGGACACACGTTTTTGTCTGCCCATGTAAGGGGATAAGGATCCAACCCTTTTACCTGCGCCTTCTTCCTCCTTGGCTTATCCATCTCCGCGAACTCGAGCTCCAGCGCCCAAGTACACACTTCTCACCTCAACCTTCTCCAACTATGTCCGGGCGGGAGGCAAGTGGATGGCCTCCTCATCACGGAGGGCAGATCCGAAGCTGCGTGACGCCGGATATCTGTCCGGCAACATCGTGCATCGGCTCCCCGACGAGGAGAGCTCGTCCCAACCCCAGGCCCCATGAGAGGTAGTATTTCTTCCCCATTTCCTCCACGGATTTGGGCTTCCCTTCATCCCTTTGTCCGGGGCTCATGTTCTACTCGACCTAGATTTCCATGATCGGCCCAATTTCATCCTCAACATCTCGGCGTTTATAAATGGTATGCGAAACATTCCTCTGCATCAGCCCCACCCGACGTGGCTCAAGACCTTGATGTCAAGCGAAGGTTGTGAAGGGCAGCCAAGCGGAGTTGGGCGCCATGGTGGGCAGGATGTCCCCGTTACGTGGCTGGAGGGTCCTTCGTGGAAACCATCAAGGGTGGCAATCGGGTGGTTCTACATCACCGAGCAGCGTGACCCTGATTGGGCAGCAGCCCCAATTCAGATCTGGTATTCCCACGGCTCTCCTCACGGAAGAGAGTGGCGAATTTGGGGATTCGGAGGGCTGACCGGACTCAAGCACTGTATCCGAAGCTGGTGGACAAAGCTCAAGCTTGTCAGCGTAGTCAGGTCATGCTCATCCGCGGATTCTCCGATGCGGCGACGGGCTTTAATATGTGGGAGTTTGATCGGCGCAGCACCGGACCCTGGCGGGCTCTTGACACTACGTGCGAAGATGTCCGGAAGGTGCTGTTCAAAGCGCGAAGCTCCGCATCCGCTACCGAAGATCGCGGATTCTGCTCGCGATGTCAGGCAGACGAGGTAAGTGATTTCACCACTTGTTTTCCATAGTCTGTCTCTATCGCGGGATCTAAACTCCCTTGCCTTTGACAGAATGGTTGGTGAAGGCGAGCGGATTACTGTCGGCCCCATTGCGGAAGGACCCAGCGACGCCCGCCTAGCGGGGCTGCTGGCTCTGGCACCCACGTGGTGCGGAGAAGAAGGCCAAGAAGGCGGCCACGGGGACTCGGAAGAGTTCCGTTTTCAGGTGCTATCGGACGATGAATCGAGGCTGACTCCTCCACCAAGGTGAGGGGAGAAGAAGAAAGCCTCTCCCGGCGGGGAGGAAAAAAGGAAGGCCTCCCCAACAAGGGAGGCCAAGGAATCAGAAGGAAAAACTCTTCCTCGGACTGCTCCGCCAATGCGATGTGACGGCGAAGACTGGTATCTAAGGGCCAAGCCTGGCGAGATCGTAAGTATCCGGACTCCCGAATAACTTCAAGGTTTTTATTTTCGCCACATAACGTCTTTCTAATGCCGCATACAACCCTGCAGTCCGCCCAAGGATGATCTTCCCGTTTAAATCGGCGGGTCCTTGGGTGCATCGGATATGGATTCCCTTCCGACTGCCTCCACCCCGTGCAGCGGACGACGGTGAGGTGGGATCCCGAAAAGGACCCACCAGGAGGAGGAGGCCCGGAGGTGTCGCAGGACACCCTCCGGACTGTGCACGGACTCGATCCGGAGGCCGCAGTGGCTCGAGTCCGGTGGCGACCCCCGTAAGAAGGGCAAGACCGAGACGCCGGCTGCCTCCGTCCAACCGGAGGTGCGGATAATTTGTTGGAGGCGCTCAATGGCGCCTCCATCGAAAGAACACCGCCTTTATTATGAGTGCGGTGATTGAAAAGTTCATTTCGCCAAGGCGGGCAGACGAAGCTTGCAGTAGCCTTCTAACAGGCTTTGAGGTAAGAAATTTCAATATATGTAAAATGGTACCGCATAGACAGTAGTCCCTGATGCTCGGTTCGGTGTTCGGAAAGAAAAGCCGGACTGAGGATATTTAGAAAGATAAACGCAGGAGTCATAAAAATATGTCAATATGGGATTGCAGGCTGTGCTGCTGACCTCCGCCGTACTGACTGCGGAGGTCAATTCTTTGAAGGAAAACCTCGAGCGGTCCGAGAACGAGCTTGGCCATGCCAAGAAGCAGCTCGAGGAAAAAGAAGGTGAGTAATACCTTATGAAAATTGTTCCTTACAGAAAAGGATTTGGTTGCAAGAAAAATGACAAGGATAACGTGGGTATTGTAGGGGCCGCTAACGAGGTGGCGACCCTGAAGGAGGCGGTGGCCGCGGCCGGCGTAATCTTGACGCGAACGCACCGAGCGAGAGAAGCAGGAGGCGCGGGTGGCGGAGGTACAGCAAGAGCTCCAGGATCTCGTGAAAAAACATGAGAACTTGGAGCATGACTCGAAGACTCGAGAGTCTGAGCTTGCAACGGCTCTTGAGAGTGCCAAAACCGCTAAGGCCGAAGCCTACAAGGCCCTCCAGGAGATTGAGGCGGTGAAGAAAATAGCAGCAGGTAAGGCATTTTTCATGCAGAGTAAGCATGTGAGTGTTAATTACCTGTTGCTTACCCGAATTCGGAGCTCTCCAGGGGCGTTTGCAGATCTTCCTTGCAGCGTGTCCGATGCTGCCGCATTCTACCGGGCCAAGGAGGGGAGCTCAATGGAGAAGGTCTTCTGGTCTCAGTATGCTGAGCCGGACATCCAGTGCTTTTAGCGACCAGGTGAAGCAGCTGGTCGAGCTCCTAAAGGCGGCGAACAGGCCATGAAGGGCCTCATAGTTGGGTGTGGCCTAAGGAGGCCATGCACAGGTGCTACTTGCCTGGCGCGGGCGGTGGTGGATGCGTGCCCGTGGGTTGAAGTTATCAAGCATTCCGCTTGTATCGAGGTGCCCGTCGGGCCCTTGCCCGCGCAAAGGTGCTTTGGGGCAAGATGGACGCCTTGAAGCTTCGTGGCGGACCCGCCACGGAGGGCAAGGAGCACCGCACGCCGAGATGTATTATAAGAGTGTTACGAAGGCGCTGCACTATTGCGGTGAGTGCTCCAAAGATGTAATATTTGAGTAGACTCGCGTTTTGTTATCCTATCGCTGAAAACTTAGTTCAGTATCGCTAAGCAACGCTTGTTAATTTAAAATATTACCTTACGTGCGGCTGTTTATCAAATCGAGAGATAGCAAGTCGTCGGCTTCAGCCCCCATGCCACAGTCTTTGGGGTGTTGGGATAAACTTGAGCGCTCTTGTTCCCATTTTGGGTCCATCTAGGAGGCGCTCAACACAGCGAACAAGGCAACCAGACTTATAATGCTTGAACACTCTCACTTAGCCATAGAATTCTATAATTTTAAATGTCGGTGAAGCCCTAGTCTTGAATGCGAATTTGGGGCGCTATCCACGCCTTGGCCGGACAGTATCCGGATCCTCGCTCTAAGCGGCATAAGTCTTTAAGGACTCATGAAAACCTCTCGAACAGTGACGGTCTCTCGCCTCATCATGATGGCCAGTTTAGCTTTCTCCAGGCGTTAACGTTAACTCACCAGCTCGGGCGGAATCATGATGGTTCTCCGGTGCTACCTTAGCCGATATAACAGAGCGTAAGGTGCGAAAACACGGGGGCGGGCAAACCCAACTATTGACCCAAGACATGATTGAAGCCGATGCATATAGTGCTATAAGTTGGGTGCCGCACTTGTGAAAGTGTTCGGACTCATCACACCATAACGCGGGAAACATAAGCCCCTAGTGTATATTAGCCGTACCAAAGTGTACGGATGCAATATGTCGTGAATGAACATATGTATGAAAAATAAATGCAATTATAAGCAAAAAGGTGCTGCATTGTTTTATTCAATAAGTGCTGCTACGAATGTAGAACGATACAAATAGTGCGATAAGCAAGGTAGGAGACTGTTAAACATGTCCCCCTCCAGGGGTAGGCTGTAGATTGGTGTATGAAAATGCTCGTAATGGAGACCACCTGTATATTCGTTGTAGCCTTTATCCTTCCCTGGATGTTGCATCGTGAGTTCGGCAGGTCTGTTGCGGACGGGGCTTCGACAAGCGGAGTCTGTGGTTAAAAAGTAAAAGGTAAAAAGAAAAGAAAAGGCGACACACTTGAGAGCCCTTGTGTGGTTGAGCGCGATCTGGGTGTATTGTGGTCGTGCCCCTCCCCATGCCCATGGTATCTTGAGGCGTAATGGTGCGAAGGACCTGCTGGCGTTTCGCAGAGCTGGGGTTGGGGCCGCTTTACTCTGGCGTGATCGGAGCGTGCGGTGGTCTTGTTGTAAGTTACTCGGCGCTTGGCTGTGTCCGGCCTCTTAGCGGCGGATTCGATAATGCCTTAGAGGCTGCATTGCACTTACGCCGAGGCGGCTGTATGTTCCTCCGTGCGGAGAGAGCGTTCGGTGTTTCCGTTGACCATAATGACTCCTCGAGGGCTGGCATCTTGAGCTTGAGGTATGCGTGGTGCGGCACGCGTTGAACTTTGCAAGCGCGTCGTCCGAGCAAGGCATGATAGCCGCTGCGGGCGGGACTATGTCGAAGATTAACTCCTCGATTCGGAAGTTATCCGGGATCCGAAGACCACTTCGGTGTAATTGAGCCTGTACAATTGGCTTCTACACTGGTATGACACCTTTAAAAGTCGTTTTGGTAGGTTTAATCCTTGAGGGTCTATGCCCATTTTGCGCATTGTATCTGGTAAAGCAGGTTCAGGCTCTTGCCGCCGTCCATCGAGGACTCGGTTAGGTGAAATCCATCGACGATTGGGTCTAAGACCGGTGCAGCGAATCCGCCGTGGCGGATCTTTGGTGGGTGGTCCCCGGTCAAAAGTGATCGGGCGGGAGGACCATGGATTGAACCGGGGCAACTGGCTCCATCCGTAGACATCCACGAGTGCGCCTCCGCTCCCTTTTGGGTATGTGCGTTGCGTATATCATGTTCACCATCCGCTTTTGGGGGAAACCCTTCATCCTCTATTGTTGGCGGTTGGGTCTCATCCTCGTCATCGCTATGCAGCCCCTTGTCATTGTTTTCGACAATTAACTTGCCTGCTGCTTGAATACCCAACAGTCCCTATTGGTGTGGTTAGCTGGCTTTTCGAAGTGCCGTGTATCGCACAAGCGGTCGAGTATTCGGTCCAAATTGGACAGACCGGAGTAGTTCGTTTGAATGGCTTTTTTGACCGGGTTTAGAGCCTTTGAATCCGGCATTGACTGCCGTATCCTCAATATTATCGCCGTTAGTGCGGCGTTTGTTTTATTCTGACGCGCCTGCCGTTTGGTCCTTGAAGTCGGACTGCGAATTTTTCTTGAGGTTGTTGCTGCGTGCTAGCTAGCTGTCCTCACCAGCGAAGCGGGTCATGAGTGATGTGAGGGCTGCCATGGATTTGGCTTTTCTGTCCTAGGTGCGGGCAAGCCACTCGTCGCGGATGTTATGCTTGAAGGCGCGAGGGCCTCCGCATCTGGATAGTCGGCGATTTGGTTTTCTTGGTTAAGAACCGTGTCGAATTATCCGGCGATTCGTCGCTGCTGAATTATGTGGCTTAGGTCATCAGCGTCGGTGGTCGCACATAAGTGCCACTGGAAGTTATCGAGGAATGCGGCTTCGGGTCCTCCAGCTCCCAATTGACTCTGCTGGCAAGCTGTTGAGTCAATGTCGGGCTAGTCCTTTAAGCGAGGGGAGGTATTTGATGGCGTGAAGATCGTCACCGCGGGCCATGTGGATGTGAAGGAGATAGTCTTGATCCAAACCGCTGGGTCTGTTGTGCCATCATAGGATTCAATATTGACGGGTTTAAACCCTTGGGATTTGATGATCCATTACTTCGTGCATGAAGCATAGTGGGTGTCTGGCGCCTCTGTCTTTGGCGATATCACGGCGGAGCTCAAAAGAGCTTGGTCATTTTGTTGGCCCGGCGGACTTATCTGTGTCGGCGCGACGGTTGTAAATCACGTACCGTGGGCGCCCACGTGATCCATAGATCGATCTTGATTGTCTTGCCTTGTCCTCCAATATATCTCGCAGGTCGGGCGTTCCCCTTTGACCGTGTGCTTTTAGAAGCGATGCGAGTGCGGTTCTAGTGAAGGGCCTAGAGGCCTCTCTGTCAGCGACCCACGGGTGGTCGGTTAGCCGTATTGTCTCCTGGTGATGCGGGTTCGTAAGCCTCCTCCTCTAATCGGGGGAGCAGCTTGCGTTTAGGGTAGCTTTTGGAGGGGGTTCGAGCTCATGCTCTTCGGCCGCGAGGACTTCGGTCCATCTGTTGGCTAGCAGATCCTGATCAGCTCTAAGCTGTTGCTGCTTTTTCTTTAGGCTGTTCGCCGTGGCCATAAGCCTGCGTCTAAAACGCTCTTGTTCGACGGAATTTTCAGGCACGACGAATTCATTGTCGTTGAGGCTTGCTTCGTCTTCGGAGGGAGGCATATAATCGTCTACCTCTTCTTCTGCCGCTCTCTCTTGAGGGTTGGCATCTCCATCCTCCTGCGTTGGATCTTGCTGGAGTGGATTGTCTTCGGCGTTGTCCGGTGTATTGTTATCTCCGGTGCCGGAATCTTCATTCTTGCTGTGGCGGGATTTAGAGCGACGCCGCTGACGCCGGCGCTTGGGCTGCTTCTTGGAGGGGTCATCCTCCGTTGTTCCATCGCCGTTCCCATCTTTTGGGATGTCCACCATGTATATGTCGTATGACGAGGTGGCCTTCGGTGCCTGTAGGCGCTGGGTCTTGGTAAATCTCGGCATCGTTGTCCACACCGTCGATGTCTTGGTCGTAGTCTAGCATGTCGGATAGATCGTCGACAGCGGCTACCAAGTGGGTGGTGGGTGGGCGTTGAATTTCTTCGTCGACCGCATCTCAACCTTCGACCGTAGTCCGCCAGGGCTCTCCGGATAAAGAGAGACTTTAGTGAATTCAGGATGTCGCCAAAAGGCGAGTGCTGAAAGATGTCCGTGGCCGTGAACTCCATAATGGGCGCCCAATCGGATTCGATCGGCAAGGGCGCGGAGGGTTCTGAGTCTGGATAGGAGTCCGACGCCCTGGAGTCGGAGTCTTTGCAAAGGACAGGGATGGAGTTCGGCTCGATCGCCGTAGAGATTGTAGCCCCCGAGGCGGTGTCCAACCACTCGTCCTCGGTCGGGGAATCCGGCTCCGGATTAAGGGTTGGAGTGGATACTGGTGCGGCCTCCAGGGCACTGTTCGGCTGTAGAGCTAGATCATGCCCATCGAGACAGTGCGGCACACTTGGCTGCGGCTCGAATCCGTCGAAGATCGAGTCTCCGCGGATATCGGCCATATAGTTTAAACTTCCAAATCTGACCTGATGGCCAGGGGCGTAGCTTTCGATCTGCTCCAGATGGCCAAGCGAATCAGCCCGCAGTGCAAAGCCGCCGAACACAAAGATCTGTCCGGGGAGAAAAGTCTCACCCTGGACCGCGTCGTTGTTGATGATCGGAGGATCCATCGGGCCTATCGGCGACGACACAGAGGAACTCTCAATGAAAGCACCAATGTCGGTGTCAAAACCGGCGGATCTCGGGTAGGGGGTCCCGAACTGTGCGTCTAGGCGGATGGTAACAGGAGACAAGGGACATGATGTTTTACCCAGGTTCGGGCCCTCTTGATGGAGGTAAAACCCTACGTCCTGCTAGATTAATATTGATGATGTGTGTTACAAGAGTAGATCTACCACGAGATCAAAGAGGCTAAACCCTAGAAGCTAGTCTATGGTATGATTGTTGTTCGTCCTACGGACTAAAACCCTCCGGTCTATATAGACACCGGATAGGGTTAGGGTTACACAGAGTCGGTTACAATGGTAGGAGATCTACATATCCGTATCGCCAAGCTTGCCTTCCATGCCAAGGAAAGTCCCATCCGGACACGGGACGAAGTCTTCAATCTTGTATCTTCATAGTCTTGGAGTCCGGCCGATGATGATAGTTCGGCTATCCGGACACCCACTAATCCGGAACTCCCTCACACCCAAAACAAGATCTTCCCATTTTTTGTTCCTACGATGTTGTGCCATGCACGTACCTAGTTGTATAGTGGTAGTACTAGTTGAAGTACAAACTTCATACTAGTAGGAGTAGTAGTACGGAATGCACCTAGTCTATCAATGAGCCCCATCAGACACCAAATTTCTTGGCTTCCGTGCTACAGCTAGATCTTCCCCTCGTTTTTGTTTTCCAACACGGCGACGGGCGGGGTGCGGTTTCCCAATAATCGGTTTGCTCAACGGTGGTCCCACATGAAAGTGAAAATGCTAGGCAACACGCCTTCCCTAGCTATGTGGCGTGCCGGACAGGTCATGGATTACTCCCGATTCCCGGGCGTGTGGGGGTGCGCCGCGAACGCGGCAGGCCTTTTCCTTTTACTTGCAATGTGCCTGTGTGTTGCGACAGATCCAAAGTAGTAGAATAGAAGTACTTGTTCACAAACTTGAAAGAAATCACTCTTGTTTTGATATACTCCTAATATATTACTTTTCACTCAAAATATATTTCTCAGACTGTTTTGATGAGGTGAGGGAGGGATGTGGTTGCTTTCAGGATAATAATGGGTTTTCTGCAAATTAGAGCAGAGAAGTAGGCTATTGTTGCAAAAATGCCACAACTTACCTCACAGCCGTTGGATGCAGATCTAATGGTCAGAAACGACGGATGGTAGGCACACCAGCATCACCAACTGAGTCTTTTATTGGAGTTGGAGTAGAGAAACATGTATAAATTGTAACATTTGGTTATGCTCCTTGGCACGATCGATAGATAGAAATAACGATTGGAAACGATAGGGCGGGGCTATTTCAACCAGATAAGCAGGGTACATAGTAGCTATAGGTTGACGCATCGTCAGTTTGGTCACATGCGGTCCGACATGTTCTAGTATTTCTAGCAAGATGCCCGTGCGTTGCACGAAGTTGATGGACAAGGTAAGCACAACTTATAAATTGACGGATGGAGTACTAGTTACAGTGATGCATATAATTAAGCAAAGGGATTACACATGTCAGTATTGACTAGAACAAGAATGCAATAGCACAATAAGAATTAAGGCCACGATGATGCGATCGCAGTGGTGGTTACAGGAGGCAAGAAGAAATATGCATCCATCAATGTACGACCTCCTCCTCCTCAACTTAGTGTGCCGGGCCACCGACCGGCGGCTAAGGAGTGGCGGATTTTGTGGCGAGGTCAAGGTGCTTCTCAGCAAAGGCATACAAGGCTTCCAGCCGGTTGAGGAAGGCCAACGTCGTAGCGTCCTCACTGGCCTTGTAGATACCTATGTACACGATTTGCTCGTACACGTGCATGTGTAGGTCGACGAATTCTTGCAGGGCGAGGCTCCTCGTGGCGAGCGCGACCTCCAGGTGGACCTTCTCCGTGGCTTCGGCGGGTAGTCGCAGGGCCACTAGTGCTTGAAAGAGGTTCCAGCCATGGAGGCCGATTAGGGTGGCAGGCAATGAGGAGCCCGGGCGCGGGGGATAGAGGAGTACGAAGATGTCATCCGTGAGCTTCTTGAGGATGGTGAACTTGTTGGCGGTGGCAACGATCATCTGGTCCAAGTGAGAGTCGTAGTTGGCGTCGACGCGACCATCCACCATCCGGTCGCCAACACCGTCTGGAGACGATCCTCTGTGCGATGCCGCAGGCCGGCGTCGTGGACCATCTGGCACAGCCGCTCGCGCACATCGCCGCCATGGGTCTGGAGCTAGGACTTTTGCGCTTAGTGTAGGTGCTTAGGAAAATGCTTAGGTGCGTACGATGTGGTAGATGCATTGGAATGGAGGGCGCCTTTATATGAGTGCAAACTGTGTTGCATTCACATCGTGCAGCCTCTTTTCCGGGTCCTCCTCCCATTACTTCCCTCATGCATTGACGATGCTAATTGAAGGAGGATGCATCATTGGTCGTACAACATTCAGGAACCGCTACCCCCTCCCTCGTCTGCATTAAAGCTGTATCGGGAACTACGCCGCCCGCTGTCAAATCGAATAGTACTGCACTGCCTGCTACACGCCGGCTGAACACGCCTCCTCGAATAGTACTGCATCCATCAAACCCCTTCGTTAAACCCGCATGCAAACCGAGAAACCTACTCCGGCCACACGTCCGTTCATGAGCGGGCCGGAATTAAATGCAACACCGGTCGAGCTCCTCCCGTCCGCCCTCAGTTTAAACAAGGCCAGACGCTGGCCAATCTCCTACTGTCTGCCCTCTATTTAAACGAGGCAAGACAGACAGCGGGCAAGAATCGCACCCCTCTGCCGCTCCCCCATCTCATAATTATGCACTTTTCTATCAATTGCTCGACAGTAATTTGTTCACCCACCGTAATACTTATGCTATCTTGAGAGAAGCCAATAGTGAAACCTATGGCCCCTCGGTCTATTCTCCATCATTTTAATCTTCCGTTAACTAGCTATTTCCGCGCCGTTTATTTTGCAATCTTTACTTTCAATCTTTATCATAAAAATACCAAAAAAATTATCTTATTATCTCTATCAGATCTCACTTTTGCAAGTGGTCATGAAGGGATTGACAACCCCTTTATCGCGTTGGTTGCAAGGTTCTTATTTGTTTGTGTAGGTACGAGGGACTTGTGTGTGGCCTCCTACTGGATTGATACCTTGGTTCTCAAAAACTAAGGGAAATACTTACGCTACTTTGCTGCATCACCCTTTCCTCTTCAAGGGAAAAACCAACGCATGCTCAAGAGGTAGCAAGAAGGATTTCTGGCGCCATTGCCGGGGAGTCTACGCACAAGTCAAGACATACCAAGTACCCATCACAAACTCTTATCCCTCACATTACATTATTTGCCATTTGCCTCTCGTTTTCCTCTCCCCCACTTCACCCTTGCCGTTTTATTCGCCTTTTTTTGTCCATCTCTTTCCCGTTGTTTTTCTTGTGCCATGGCCGAATCAAAAAGGGCTAACGGCTCTCTCCAGGGTTTTAATACTTTGGATAGTCCCTCTTTCCTCTCCAAGCTCATAAATAATGATGCTATGGAAAGACCTATCAGGGTTATCAATGAGGTTTTGAATAATTTTGATGAAGATGATCCCAGAATTTTTTGTTATTTACTTGATGAGTCTTTGAAAGATGCTTGGGATAGGCTTTTAAGGATCTGAGCTAGCTATGTGCTCCAATATCAAATTGAGATATACCTAAAAAGCTTTTATGTTGGGTTGCCCGCTTCGTTCAAGCAAGTTTTAGATTCTATTTTTGAAGAGGGTTTTCTTGAAGGGGATCCGATAGATACCTATGAAAAGATGAAAATTATATTTGGGCAGCCCATTAGTGAGAAATTTGAATCCACCTCTCTTTTGTGCTTTTACCAAAATGAAATTATCAAAGAGATGAAGGCTAGCTTAGATGCAAATTTCCGTAGGGTGCTTAATCTTTCTTCCACCATTAATGGCCATGTGCTTTCTCAAAATAGAAAGATAAATGCTATAGATAATAATTTTTCTCTTTTCTTTCCCAACGCCAAAGATGGCAATACCTAGATCTATCCTTGCCTTTATGCCTAGCTAGGGGTGTTAAACGATAGCGCTTGTTGGGAGGCAACCCAATTTTATTTTTGTTTCTTGCTTTTAGGTTCTGTTTAGGAATAAATAATCCATATAGCTTCTGGTTAGATGTGTTTTTTTGTTTTATTTAGTGTTTGTTCCAAGTAAAACCTATAGGATCTTCTTGGTTGATATTTATTTGATCTTGCTGAAAAAGTCAGAAACTTTCTGCTCATGAAAACAATTGTTAAAAATCAACAGAACGTGATAAAATACTGATTCCAATTACAGTAGTTCAATAAACAAATCATATAGGTCGTCCTATTTTGCTAGATTTTTCTGAGTTCCCAAAGTTTGCGTTAGGTACAGATACTACAGACTATTCTGTTTTTGACAGATACTGTTTTTTCTTGTGTTGTTTGCTTATTTTGATGAATCTATGGCTATTAACGGAGTTTATGAACCATAGAGAAGTTGGAATACAGTAGGTTTAACACCATTAAAAATAAACAATGAGTTCATTAAAGTACCTTTAAGTTGTGTTTTGTTTTCTTTTGCTAACGCAGCTCACGAGATTTTCTGTTAAGTTTTGTGTTGTGAAGTTTTCATGTTTTTGGTAAGGACTTGATGGATTATGGAACAAGGAGTGACAAGAGGCTAAGCTTGGGGATTCCCAAGGCACCCCCAGGTAAAATCCAAGGACACCAAAAATCCTAAGCTTGGGGATGCCCCGGAAGGCATCCCCTCTTTTGTCTTCGTCCATCGGTAACTTTACTTGGAGCTATATTTTTATTCCCCACGTGATATGTGTTTTGCTTGGAGCGTCTTGTATTATTTGAGTCTTTGCTTTTTAGTTTACCACAATCATCCTTGCTATACACACCTTTTGAGAGAGACACACATGAATCGAAATTTATTAGAGAGAAAATTCCTCATATAACACCGTTTTAAATTTTGTTTCCCTATTTGACACTAAAAAACTTTTTCTTCCTTATATAACACCTTGTCTAAATTTTATGCCCTTTACAATGCTTTCGCCCATTTTAAGCCTCAACGGTGTTAAATGACACTAGAAAAGATCTATTTTCCCCTCACGAGGTATGTGACCAAAATTTCGCGTGTACGTTGTTTGTTTTGCTAGGTGCGTGAGTAATTTCCAAGAAAAATCGATCGAGTGCTTCTGGTAGCTCTTGTGTACATGCCACTACGGGTGCGTCTCCTTTTTTTTCCCCAACCTCTGCTGCAAATAGGTACGTCTTGTACTAGTATATTGGACTTTGGGGAGCCATGCCCTCCTGCTGGGCCTGGTTGTGGATGGGTCGTGCCCGTGGGATTGACTGCACGTCTACACAAATGGATTATGGGTTCTGGCCGAACCCTTGAAAATTGCTCGTTTATTCGTTCGTAAACTGTGATGGTGTGCGGTGGAGGCAGCAGCTGGCAGGTCAGTAACTAATCGAAGGTGCTTTTCTTGCCGTCGACTAAAATTGAACTAGATCAAGTACGTGCTTATGTTCTCCTGCTTTAGTTTCAGTCAAGTACGTCTTTTATTCTACTGCTCTATCATTGTTCAAAGACTAACAAATGATTAGTTTAGTATGGTAAATTGGGGATCGGTCATCCATATAAGCTTCATCTAGTGGGGTATGCGGGCAAGCAAATATGTATACACGTGCAAAGCTAATCAAATATGATATAGTGCATGCATGTACCAATACATGTTTCCTTCCCTGTATATTCTGCATTTAAGAAAAATCTTCAGTAATTATCTTCTCTTTGGTACAAAATCACATAGAACACCATCGAGACAGAGTTGCATACTGAAGCTAAACTACCACATAAATTTTTTGTCACATACCACATGAGGGGCAAATAGGTCTTTTCAGGTGTCATTTAACACCGTTAAGGCTTAAAATGGATGAAAGTGTCATAAAGGGCATAAAATTTAGACTCAGCGTTAAATAAGGAAGAAAATGTTTTTCGGTGTCAAATAAGGCAACAAATTTTAAGACGGTGTTAAATAAGGAATTCTCTCTTTATTAGAATACTCTATATGCTTCACTTATATCTTTTGAGTTAAACAATTTTGCTCTAGTGCTTCACTTATATCTTTTAGAGCACGGTGGTGGTTTTATTTTATAGAAACAATTGATCTCTCATGCTTCATTTATATTATTTTGAGAGTCCTTTAGAACAGAATGGTAATTTTCTTTGGTTATAAAATTATTCCTAATATGATAGGCATCCAAGATAAAAACTTTAAAGTGCATTGAATACTAAGAGAAGTTTGATACTTGATGATTGTTTTGAGATATGGAGATAGTGATATTAAAGTTGTGCTAGTTGAGTAATTGTGAAATTGAGAAATACTTGTGTTGAAGTTTGCAAGTCCCGTAGCATGCACGTATGGTAACCTTTGTGTAACAAATTTGAAAGACGAAGTGTTCTTTGAGTGTCATCCTTTGTGTGGAGGTCGGGATCGCGCGATGGTTAACTCCTACCAACCCTTCCCCTAGGAGCATGCGCGTAGTGCTTGGTTTTTGATGACTTGTAGATTTTTGCAATAAGTATGTGAGTTCTTTATGACTAATATTGAGTCCATGGATTATACGCACTCTCAACCTTCCACCATTGCTAGCCTCTTCGGTACCGTGCATTGTCCTTTCTCACCTTGAGAGTTGGTGCAAACTTTGCCAGTGCATTCAAACCCTGTGATACGATACACTCTATCACACATAAACCTCCTTATATCTTCCTCAAAACAGCCACCATACCTACCTATTATGGCATTTCCATAGCCATTCTGAGATATATGGCCATGCAACTTTCCACCGTTTCATTTAGTATGACACGCTTCATCATTGTCATATTGCCTTGCATGATCATGTAGTTGACATCGTACGTATTTGTGGCAAAGCCACCATGCATATTATTTCATACATGTCACTCTTGATTCATTGCCCATCCCGATACACTGCCGTAGGCATTCATTTAGAGTCATATTTTGTTCTAGTATCGAGTTGTAATCATTAAGTTGTAAATAAATAGAAGTGTGATGATCATCTCATAGAGCATAGTCCCAAAAAAAGAGAAAGGCCAAATAAAAAGGGAGGCCCAAAATATATATAAAAAGGGACAATGCTACAATCCTTTTTCCACACTTGTGCTTCAAAGTAGCACCATGATATTTATGATAGAGAGTCTCTTGTTTTGTCACTTTCATATACTAGTGGGAATTTTTCATTATAGAACTTGGCTTGTATATTCCAACAATGGGCTTTCTCAAATGCCCTAGGTCTTCGTGAGCAAGCAAGTTGGATGCACACCCACTTAGTTTATTTTGTTTAGCTTTCATACATTTATAGCTCTAGTGCATCCGTTGCATGGCAATCCCTACTCACTCACATTGATATCTATTGATGGGCATCTCCCTAGCCCATTGATTAGCCGCGTCATTGTGAGACTTTCTCCTTTTTTGTCTTCTCCACACAACCCCCATCATCATATTCTATTCCACCTATAGTGCTATGTCCATGGCTCATGCTCATGTATTGCGTGAAAGTTGAAAAAGTTTGAAAATTCTTAAGTATGAAACAATTGCTTGGCTGAAATCGAGGTTGTGCATGATTTGAATATTTTGTGTGACGAAGATGGGACATAGCCAAACTATATGATTTCGTAGGGATGAACTTAGTTTGGCCATGTTATTTTGAGAAGACATAATTGCTTAGTTAGTATGCTTGAAGTATTATTATTATTATGTCAATATTAACCTTTTATCTTGAATCTTTCGGATCTGAATATTCATGCCACAATAAAGAGAATTACATTGAAGAATATGCTAGGTAGCATTCCATATCAAAAGTTCTGTTTTTATCATTTACCTAATTGAGGACGAGCAGGAATTAAGCTTGGGGAAGCTTGATACGTCTCCAACGTATCTATAATTTTTTTATTGCTCCATGCTATTATATATTGTGTTTTGGATGTTTAATGGGCTTATTTATACACTTTTATATTATTTTTGGGACTAACCTATTAACCCAAGGCCCAGTGCAAATTGCTGTTTTTTTGCCTATTTCAGTGTTTCGCAGAAAAGGAATATCAAACGGAGTCAAACGGAATGAAACCTTCGGGAGCGTGATTTTTGGAACAAACGTGATCCAGAGGACTTGGAGTGGACGTCAAGCAATCAACAAGGAGGCCACGAGGAAGGGGGCGCGCCTACCCCCTGGGCGCGCCCTCCACCCTCGTGGGCCCCTCGTGGCTCACCGACCTACTTCTTCCTCCTATATATACCTACGTACCCCGAAACCATCGAGGAGCACCACGAAAACCTCATTCCACCGCCGCAACCTTCTATACCCGTGAGATCCCATCTTGGGGCATTTTCCGGTGCTCTGCCGGAGGGGGCATCGATCACGGAGGGCTTCTACATCAACACCATAGCCTCTCCGATGATGTGTGAGTAGTTTAGCTCAGACCTTCGGGTCCATAGTTATTAGCTAGATGGCTTCTTCTCTCTCTTTGGATCTCAATACAAAGTTCTCCTCGATCTTCTTGGAGATCTATTCGATGTAACTCTTTTTGCGGTGTGTTTGTCGAGATCCGATGAATTGTGGGTTTATGATCAAGATTATCTATGAACAATATTTGAATCTTCTTTGTATTCTTTTATGTATGATTGCTTATCTTTGCAAGTATCTTCGAATTATCACTTTGGTTTGGCCTACTAGATTGATCTTTCTTGAAATGGGAGAAGTGCTTAGCTTTGGGTTCAATCATGTGGTGCTCGATCCCAGTGACAGTAGGGGAAACGACACATATTGTATTGTTGCCATCGAGGAAAACAAGATGGGGTTTATATCATATTGCTTGAGTTTATCCCTCTACATCATGTCATCTTACCTAATGCGTTACTCTGTTCTTATGAACTTAATACTCTAGATGCATGCTGGATAGAGGTCGATGTGTGGAGTAATAGTATTACATGCAGGCAGGAGTCGGTCTACTTGTTGCGGACGTGATGCCTATATACATGAATATGCCTAGATATTCTCATAATTATGCACTTTTCTATCAATTGCTCGACAATAATTTGTTCACCCACCATAATACTTATGCTATCTAGAGAGAAGCCACTAGTGAAACCTATGGCCCCCGGGTCTATTCTCCATCATTTTAATCTTCCGTCAACTAGCTATTTCCGTCGCCGTTTATTTTGCAATCTTTAATTTCAACCTTTATCATAAAAATACAAAAAATATTATCTTATTATCTCTATCAGATCTCACTTTTGCAAGTGGTCGTGAAGGGATTAACAACCCCTTTATCGCGTTGGTTGCAAGGTTGTTATTTGTTTGTGTAGGTACGAGGGACTAGCATGTGGCCTCCTACTGGATTGATACCTTGGTTCTCAAAAACTGAGGGAAATACTTACGCTATTTTGCTGCATCACCCTTTCCTCTTCAAGGGAAAAACCAACGCATGCTCAAGAGGTTGCACACGCCAGCACGGCGGCGAGCACGCCGCACGTCTGGCGTCGTCGATGATCGTCGTATCACGCGCCCGGTATATACGATGGCGCGCCTCCGTGTTCTGTCGGCGTGCCTCCGTGCTGCTGCGTCGCGCCTGTACCTCCACGGTAGCGCCATGCGCAGCAGAGGCGAAGCCGGGTGCATGGAGAGCGACAAGTTGGTGGCCAGCTTCTCCGTGTCTGCCGCCATCATCGAGGAGAAGTAGAACACGGGAGGCCTCCGCCACTTGGGTCCCATGAAGGCCACCGCCGAGGCGACGACTGCTCATTCAGGTGGTTTCTTTGCTGCTTCATCTCTTCCGAGGACCTTTGTCGACCCCGCGAGTCTCGGCTGGACATGAGGAAGACAAAGGGATCTGCAGGAGGCCATTTAGATTAGGTACTCCCTCTCCGGCTGGCGGGAAATTTTTGTTCTAAGAATGGATAAATTGGATGCATCTTTAACTAAAATAAGTCTAGATACATCCATTTCTAGGACAAGTATTTCCGGACGGAGGGAGTATTATTATACCAAGTGAGCCGGATTAGCACTGCTTAGTTCATGTAAATGTAATGAAATCCATCATGTTTATATGAAGATCCGGCTTTTTTATATGAAATCCTTCATGCTTATATGAAAACAGTCCGTGTTTGCACGAATTTCATCTTGTTGGTTAGAGTTGTGATAATGTATGCCGCTGGCGTTTGATGTTGTCCTCCACGGAAGGAAGCGGGAGGAAATTTGCCGGCTTCCATTGGAGATGTTCTTATGCTGGAAATAATAGAGTCACATCCAATCCATTTGAGTTAATTGCGTGTATGATTCTCCCTCTATAAAAAGTTAATGGAATGTACAGTGTGCACGTGACTTGGAGGGTGGCTACAGCTTCGTACAGAATAAAAAGAAACAAGTCCATCCTTAATTTTGTATTCTAAGTACTCTGTGGGTTCCACTGTCAGTACAGTATCGAAAGAAGTGTATATTAAATAAGTAATATATAATATAAAAATCTAAAGTTAAAGACAGAATTCGAACTCAGGTCATCGCGTTGCGAGCATCCGACGCTAACCAGTCAAGCACATTTTTGTTGTAGACCATGTTGGAGATATATCTCTATGTCTAGTCTTATATTATACTCTATACATTCCTAAATATTTGTCTTTTTTAGAGTTCAAATGGACTGGCACATATGGATGTGTATGTAGACATACTCCCTCCGTCCGAAAATACTTGTCATCAAAATGGATAAAAAGAGATGTATCTAGAACTAAAATACATCTAGATACATCCCCTTTCATTCATTTTGATGACAAGTATTTCTGGACGGAGGGAGTATTTTAGAGTGTAGATTCACTCATTTTGCTCCGTACGTAGTCATTTGTTGAAATCTCTAAAAAGATAAATATTTAGGAACGGAGAGAGTAGAAAATAGAGTTGGTGATGATGGTGTGCGTGCCATCCTGCAATATAGGTCGTCGGATTTATATCTAACGGATAGGAAGGAAACTATGGAAATTTTGTAAAAAGATACCCACACCCCTCTCCACGTTCACAAATAAGGCCTTCCCTCGTTCATCCTTTTCTCTACTCTTATAATAAACAGAGTTGGTGTTGATGGTGTGCCTGCCATCCTGCAATATAGGCCGTCCAATTTATATCTGACGGATAGGAAGGAAACTATGGAAATTTTGCAAAAAGATACCCACACCCCTCTCCACATTTGCAAATAAGGCCTTCCCTCGTTCATCCTTTTCTCTCACAAGATAAACTACTCATAGAAATGCATCTTGATGTTCCGTGCAACGCACGGGCATCTAGCTAGTTTCTTTTAAAATAGTTATTGCGATAATTGGGTTGAAGCGATATATTTTATGTCTGCCCCGAATGATTTCAGATTCACTAGTAGTAACAAATAAAAGGTTGCCTTGTTAATTAACAGAAAACAGGGTGAAAACTATCACATGAGGCCGGTAAAAACAAGGCTCACTGGGTTCAGCGTCATCGTCACTACAGCTATGCGCGCGCGAGAAGTATACATATAGAGGGGGCTATGGAGAAAAATACATATCGAGTTTGTATGAGCAAGGCATAGAGACACAATGTTTGAGAGACAAACCAATTGACAAATTAAGATTAGTTCGAGTTGTCACCCTTCTGCTGTCACTGTTAGGGTTGGGGGGAGGGAGAGAAAGACGTATCGAGAGTGTGCGCGGTAGGCACAGAGGCACAACTAGCGATGTGTGTGTGTATGTGTGTGTGTGTTTGAAAGAGGAGCAGATAGATTACTATCAAGATCGAGGTGCCACCCTACTCCTTCGGTGTCGGGTACTGTGTGTTTGTGTGTGTGTGTGTGTGTGTGTGTGTGTGTGTGTGTGTGTGTGTGTGTGTGTGTGTGTGTGTGTTTGAGAGAGAAGCCAGTTGATAGATTAGTATCAAGATTGAGGTGTCACCCTACTCCTTCGGTGTCGGGAAGTGTGTGTGTGTGGGTGTGGGGGGAGGGGGGGGGGCAGCGACACTTACATATCTCTACTATCATAAAAACAGAGTTGGTGATGATGGTGTTCCTGCCATCCTTCAATATAGGCCATCTGATTTATATCCGACGGATAGGAAGGAAACTATGGCAATTTTGCAAAAAGATACCCACACCCCTCTCCACATTTGCAAATAAGGCATTCCCTCATTCATCCCTTTCTCCCACAAGATAAAATACTCATACAAATGCATCTTGATGTTCCGTGCAACGCATGGGCATCTTGCTAGTAGGGAGAAGGACTTTGTGTGACACATATCTATATTAAGGGATAGGTAGATAGCATGTGTGCGAGGCATACTTAAAGCATCACGGAGATAAACAAACGGTGTGCATGCAAGTGCCGAAAAAAATGAAGCGAGAAACAATGTCTAAGCGCGTGCGCGTGTCTGTGTGTGTGTGTGTGTGTGTGTGTGTGTGAGAGAGAGAGAGAGAGAGAGAGAGAGAGAGTGAAATCTCAAGACAAAAGGTGCTCTGCTGGAATCCCATTTTATGTATTCATATGGTTCCGGAACTACTCGATTTAACCTTAGGCATATGTGTGAGAGAGATAATTATACTTTGAGACAGTAGTGGTTGTGGGTGGGTGGAATTAAAGGGGTGGGCGTTGTTCGACAGAGAGAGCGTGTGTGTTTCTGTGTGAGAGACTTGTAGGATAGGGCAGAAAGACGAATTCTAACCTTGACGGAGGGAGAGAAATACACGAAGTGCACGTGTGTGATTCCGATGCCCGTGGGGAAATGAGATATGTATGCGTGTGAGAGAGATTGCACAATTCATTCACGTATCACTATCTAGCGATCATGGACGTGCATCGCTTGAACATAAATCAATATCTACTTCGTATCGTGGCCAAAGGTACAATATCGATTCAATGCTATAAAGATTGGACACTCACATATCACATTTTTTCTATCTAAATAAACCTTTTCAATTGTTCATGCCAAAGTTACGGTGATGTTTCTTCAAACAACCAATGTAGCTATCATGTACATACACCATTGTTACTCTTGCATTCAAATTCATTAGTCTTGGATGATTTAAGGTTCTATTATGAAGTAATATATGTAATATTCATATATGAATTCAACGGGTACACAATTTATGAAATGGAGGCTATGTAATCATATGAGGTAACACTTTTAAGTAGAGGACTACAATATCCATTTGTTTCGTGGGACTACAATATCCATTTCTTTTTGTGCGCCTCTACACTAACACGTCAATGCATTATGTTTAAAGTAAAAAAACCAATGGCACTAAATTATCTATTTACACGAGAAATACATAGGCTGAGCGTTTGATCCCTTTTTTTGAACGCGCCTCTACACCCGTAAAATTAGCCGCGCCCGTGTGAACGTTAAAGTTATCGGCACATCATCCCGAGTTATTGTCTTTTTTCTGGGGTGGACTTCACCCCAGTTATTAACTACTGACGCGTGCCCCGTGTACACAGTCTCGCATGACCTTCCCGCTAGCATGATCCAAAATTAGTTGAAACTGGATACGAACGATCCCGCGGGCGGCAAAATCTCCCGCCTAATTCTAAAATTTCCGCCACCTAGTCTTTAGCATGCGAAATTCCCCTTTTGTCCTTGGTGCACGGAGAACAACAGTTACAATACCGCCCTCATCTACATAATAGGCCGGGGCTGCTTTGGTAAATTTCGGTTCCCCCCACCAAACGATACCCCCATTTCCTCTCCCCTCCCGCAAAAATGACAAACTCCACAACACCAGAGCATCTTACATCATGCCGTATGTACTTCATCAGCCTTTCTACCCCTCCCCTCTCGAAACCCTAGACTGCTCATCCACCGGCGTACCAGAGCCCATTCACTGCCAGCAGCGTCCACCTCATCGGATCAGTTTCTGCGGCCGCATCTACCCCTCCCACCTCCACTAGAAACAAGTAGACTGCTCATCCACCACTGTACCACAACCCATTCAGTGCCGGCCTTGTCCACGGCGCCGGATCTTCTTCACCGGTACTCTCGTCAACCGCAGCGCATCTGCAGTGGCTCATTCCTACTCCCCACCGGAGACGCTTCGTCCACCCCCCTCCCCGGAGCCGCCCCACCGATGGCCCCATCGACGGCCTCTGATCCTCTGCGCCGACACCTTCCTCAACACTACCGGAAGCGCTTCGCCGACACCATCATCAACCCTACCGGAGTAGCTTCGCCTATACCATTCTCAACACTACCGGGGCTGCTTTGCCAACTCACAAGTCCACGACCTCAGATCCGCTTCGTCGCACCCTCATCCAACCTACCGGTGCAGCTTCCGACGCCCCGTCCACGGCCGCAGATCCGCATCGTCGACACCATCCTTAACCCAACCACCGGAGCAGCTTCACCGACGCCCTCGTCCACGACCAGAGATCCGCTTCGCCCACACCGTAGTCCACCCTACCGGAGCCACTCCACAAACACCCTACTCAACGGTTCTAGATCTCCTTACCGGACCCCGACAGCCAGCGTAACTTCATCACCCTTGATGTTTCTAACCTGATTCCCACCATTTGGCAAGATGCCAAGCACCCGCCACGGCCTAGGTTCTTGTCACCTTTAAACCCGTCCAGCATCACCTGCCCGATGTAATTCAAATATACTAATAGGTCACTGTTACCTGTTATGCAGCTGGCAAAAACTACAAGGACGATGTTTCTTTCGGATCTAACAGATTGGCCAACCAAGAACCTGGACTGAGGCATGGCTATGATCTTGTAAGTGCGTCTCTCTCTCTCTCTCTCTCTCTCTCTCTCTCTCTCTTGTATTGTTTTGTGCCTACCAGTGTGCTTTGCTAGGATTTTCGACCAGTAATCCCTTTGTGTAGACAATATTTCTACCACTGGCTGCTAAATTAGATATGTAGATGTCATACATGATACTACCTCGTACCTCTGTTCCTAAATATAAGTCTTTCTAGAGATTCCACTATAGGCTACATACGGAGCAAAATGAGTGAATCTACACTCGAAAATGCATCTATATACATCTGTATGTGGTCCATACTGGAATCTCTACAAAGACATATATTTAGGAACAGAGGTAGTACATTACACAAAATCGTAGGTGGCATGTAGGAATTCCAGTGCACTACATTAGGCTCCCTTAGAGTGCCTGCTAGTCCAGCACACAGAGTCATGGCTAGTTTATGCTACGCACACAATTTTTAATTGGCGGTTTAAATATGTGCAAGGGATATGCAATGTATTATCATGTAGAGATGTCTGAAATTAGCCGTGTCAACTTGCAGATGGGGCTACACAATGAAAAAGTACAAGATGTATGTGTAAATTTCATGGAACATCGCAAAAAAAGGAGAGGCAGCGGCAAGCCTATACAATGTTCCATGGTAGGTCACTCCTCCATTGCAATCATCGTGACATTTGATTTTTATGTTAGTTCTATTGGCCAAGTTTCTTAGGGACAGTTTTTACGAGTTATCCTAAGAAAATAAGCACATGTGAATATAAGCTCCAGGTAATAAGCCAACCAGTTCTTTTCATTGCCTTCCTTTTCAGCTTATCTTTGGTATGATCAGTGGAAAGTCTAGATTGCATTATATTTTGTCATTTTGCTGCCCATATGAAAATTAATTTGACTTGCAAACATCACAAATTGAACCCAGTGCAGTAATTAATATGATAGGAAAACATACCATCACTATTTGTTCAAAATGCAAATACAAAGATACCATCTACTTGGCACAATCTACTTTGCTCAATGTCTTCCATAGAGGTCCCATTACCTAATTTAAACGAAGAACGCATGACCCACATTTAAATGAAGAACAATTATTTATTGAAATTCAATGGTCCAAGTGGCTGATTATTATCATATAGCAGCACCACCTAAAAGCATCATATAGCAGCAGCAGTAGCTCATAGAAACTCGTCATATAGCAGCAGTAGCAGTGTGCAATTCATCATATACCAGCAACAACTCATAGCAATTCATCATATAGCAGGTGCAGGAGCAGCTCATAGCAATTCATCATATAGCAGCAGCAGGAGCAGCTCATAGCAATTCATCATATAGCAGCAACAGGAGCAGCTTATAGGAACTCATCTTATAGTAGCAGCAGTAGCTCATAGCAATTCATCATATAGCAGCAACTCATAGCAATTCATCATATAGCAGCAGCAGGAGCAACTCATAGCAGTGCATCATATAGCAGCAGCAGAAGCAGCTCATAGCAATTCATCGTATAGTGGATCGAAATGAAAATTTGGCAAAAAATCAAAGGACATCCTAACCTTGTTGGATGAGCTCATCCTTCAACAGCACCTCAAGGCCACGGCCTGGGAGGAGGGGAGGGGGAATAAGGTGTCTTCTGCCACAATGTCTCATTAGCCGGAGTAGTGCGTTGGACGGACCACAGTGGAGCAGCTGCTGGAGACCATGAGAATGAGGGGCGGCACCAGAGGGAGGAGCAGCTGGGAGATTTGGTCCTACCCGCATGTAGCCTAGCTGGACAGAGCATCGTCGAGGACTAGACCAGATTGGACAGTGGCGACGGCTCGCTGGAGGAACCCTAGCGCCGCAGGCAGGCGATCGAGGTAGAGGGAAAGGGGAGAGGAGATGCAAGCGGTCACGACAATGAACGCTTGCATTTTGAGTGTAATATAGGAAGACAACATAATCATTTCACTATTCCCCTTCCCTTCAATTTTTAGTGAGCTTCTACCCGAAACAACCCCCTCCAAAGCGAAATATGTTAAGCCCAAGCCCATAACTCAAAAATGACATCTTTACATCTTTTATGGCTTATTTTGACAATAAGCTCCAAAAAGGCGGAGCAGAACTGGCCCTTAACCTGCAATTCAATTGTGCGTGCAATGATGAATCACTCCTGCCTGCCATAGTGTACATTTAGGCATCATCATACATGGCATAACCTAATACATGTGCATTCCATTGTAGAATCTGGAATATGCAATGTTTATGTTAGTTCATACGTTGCACATGATGTTTAAATGCCCCTTAAATCTAGTCAGTCAAGTGATGGTCTTTAAGCCTCCTTCTTTGCTTCTTTTCTTGATACTCCTTCCTTCCATCTATATAGGGCCTAATGTGTTTTTCGAGACCGCCTTTAACTATTGATAAGACTAATAATACATGAGATGTATAATGTGAAAATTATATCATTGGAAGCTCCTTTCACGTACGAATTTGACGGTATGTTTTGTATAACTTGCATGTCATATATGTCGGTGTACAAAAAGAGGGGTACACTCTTTGTACACCTATGACTGTGCACGGGAAGTCTGAGCCACGGGTGCTGTCGCACCAAGCACGACGAGGGAGGTGAAACCAAGGTAAGGCCGAAGCCGAAGAGGAGCGGAACGACGCCAAGACTAAAGCCACAAAGAGCAAAGGGGCGAAGCGGACTCCCCTGGCAAGATCCTTGCCGGGGAGAAGTTCTAGCAGGCCTGGCAAGACCCTTGCCGTGGCAGCTCACCCCACGCCTACGGAGCAAGTCACCCATGAGTCCATTACCCCCATGGGGCAAGGATTCGGGAGACATTCCCGTGGTGGCATGCAGATCTTTGTGAAGACATTCAAGATCAGATACGCACTTGAGAAGATGATGATCCTTGGCGAGATCCCAGCCAAGGAGGACCACAAGGCCCCCGGCAAGAGCCTTGCCGGGGATGACAGCAAGCGCCACGGCAAGACCCTTGCCGGGGCCCCGGCAAGGCCCTTGCCGAGGACACCCGTGGGGCCACCATCAGGCCCGCACCAGGCGCGCCTCCACCGTCGTTCGCTGCAGCTGCCGACCCAACCAGTTGGGCAGGCACCTGCGTGGCAGCATGTAGATCTTCGTGGAGACCCACCACTGCGCCACCTCAGCTGCGTGCCTGCCTACATGGCACCACGAGCACCGCTGGCCAGGGCGCGTGTCAACACCAGAGGGAGCAGCGGCGAACGGGACGGGACTCTCCCCCGACCACGATAAAGTAAGGACACCTAAGCAGGGCGCATTAAATGCGCCTTGTCATGTAATGCGAGGGATAAGCTCGCATTATTGTACCCTTTCCACCTCCTGTGTGCCACTGTGGCAGCCCCTTTCCTATAAAAGGAGGCCCGAGGCGACCAGGAGAAGGATTCGGCTTTTTGGAGCTCCTCACGCCCCATAGCTAGCTCAAGAACACAGATATACAATCGACCAAAGCAGGAGTAGGGTTTTACGCATCCTCGCGGCCCGAACCTGGATAAACGAACCGCGTGCTACCTGTTTGATCCGCTCTTCTCACGACCCCTGCGCCCCGCAACCGTAGTAGGGATTCTTGTGATCCCATAGGTGTCGTTTCCCACCGACATCTTTGGCGCGCCAGGTAGGGGGCGCAGTTTTTAGAATCGGCTTTAGCAGCTAGTTCGACGCTCCTTCGTCTTCGTGGCCCTTAAAGAAGAAAAGGGGCCAGGAGATCGGCATTCGAGCGATCGCAAACGAAAGCTAAGTTGCACTGGACTCTTGCTTATAATACCCCTCTTTTATTTGAGGTTATCCCCCCCCCCCTGGAGATGTTCGCTTTGTATGAAAAAAAACCTGCACGCCAGGGGGCTCTACCACGATCGACAACGCCCTTGCCCTGTTTCGTGTCTGCTCAACAGCTCAAGCGGCTGCGTCGAGAATGGCAGAGTAGCCTCCCGTGATCGGCAACGCCCTCGATTCTGACTCGAGTCAAGCTCGACAGTTCGAGCGGCCGCGTTCAGAACTGGGAGGTGGCTCGTCCGGTCGCACGCGTACCCGGCAGGCCATGGGGATCCGTCCCCAAGACGCCGCTTGGGGCTTTCGCGCCGGCAAGCCTTCCCGATCGGCGTAGGGTACACATACAAAGAGGAATCAAACGGGGAAATAACATGCATGAAATTGAGAGTACTTCAAAGTTATATTACAGCTCATCATTGCTGCGGTCCTAACTAAAGATAAAATTTGTCTTGATGGGGAACCCGCAGCGGTGAACAAGAACGGGGTGCCTAATCCCGGCGCTAGCCTTCCACCCTCTTGATTTCGTCGATGAAGTCGGTGATGGGCTTGATGCGCTCCTTGAGCACCGCGGGGTCAGCGCCCTGCGGCAAGCTCTTCATCGCGGCCGCGAAGTCGAGATCGGGGTTCCAGTACACCACCTTGGTGAGGACCTTGGTCACGACCCTCCGGCAAAGACGCTGGGCCTCCTCGGCCAGCGTGGCCGTCCTGTTGGAGTGGAGATAGGCCAGGGCCCCGAGGACGCCCTCGAAGAACTGGGTCAGCTTGGCGCTGATGGTCTCGCTGCGCTCAGGAGCATACCTCACGTTTGGCAACCCCATGGTAGCCAACTGCGAGGTAACCCTGCCGGCGACGACCTCCAGATGGCTGATCCACCTGTTCTCACCCGCCACATATTCTTGGTGGGAGGCGGCCTCGGTTGCCCGCCGTTGCTTCTCCTCCTCCAGGCTCTTGGTCAAGGCCTCCTCCCGAGCCCTGCTCTCCGGCAACAGCTTCTCGAGATCCTCTAGCTTTAGCTTGAGGTCTCTGATGGAGTCCCGCGCCTCGTAGAGCTCACCAATCCTGCTGATGACCGCTCCTTGCGCCTCTCCCAAGGCGCGGTTGAGCGTGTTCTTCTCGCCGGACAGCTTGAGGGCCTGCTCCTTCAGCTCGTTCCGCTGAGTGGACGCCCTGAAAACCCCGCCTCGGCCCCACTCAGTAAAGAGGCCGCGCCTCCACGCCTCCCTCCATTTCTGGGGAGGGCGCGCACTGCCTCTTTATTACGACGTGGCGATGCATGCGCAGAGCTCAGCCCCAGCATGCCGCCCACGCCACACCCACACCTCCCATGCAAGCGCCACGCTGGAAGCGTGGGGGGGCGGGCGATCGCATGAAGAAACTTATCATGGTAAAACCGCCCGCCTGCCACAAGACCGCTCTTGGGCTGGCCCAACAACGCGCAGCGCTTATGTGTGGCCTGCATCAGGGGCTCTGCCGGTGTACAAAAAGAGGGTACACTCTTTGTACCCCTACGACTGTGCACGGGCAGTCTGAGCCACGGGTGCTGCCGCACCAAGCACGGCGAGGGAGGTGAAACCAAGGTAAGGCTGAAGCCGAAGAGGAGCTGAACGATGCCAAGACCAAAGCCACAAAGAGCAAAGAGGCGAAGCAGACTCCCCCGGCAAGATCCTTGCCGGGGAGCAGTTCTAGCAGGCCAGGCAAGACCCTTGCCGGGGCAGCTCACCCCACGCCTACGGAGCGAGTCACCCTTGAGTCCACTACCCCCATGGGGCAAGGATTCGGGAGACATCCCCATGGTGGCATGCAGATCTTTGTGAAGACATTCAAGATCAGATACACACTTGAGAAGATGATGATCCTTGGCGGGATCCCAGCCAAGGAGGACCACAAGGCCCCCGGCAAGAGCCTTGCCGGGGATGACAGCAAGCGCCACGGCAAGACCCTTGCCGGGGCCCTGGCAAGGCCCTTGCCGAGGACACCCGTGGGGCCACCATCAGGCCCGCACCAGTCGCGCCTCCACCGCCGTTCGCATGCAGCTGCCGACCCAACCAGTTGGGCAGGCACCTGCGTGGCGGCATGCAGATCTTCGTGGAGACCCACCACTGCGCCACCTCAGCTGCGTGCCTGCCTACATGGCACCACGAGCACCGCTGGCCAGGGCGTGTGTCAACACCAGAGGGAGCAGCGGCGGATGGGACGAGACTCTCCCCCGACCACGATAAAGTAAGGACACCTAAGCAGGGCGCATTAAATGCGCCTTGTCATGTAATGTGAGGGATAAGCTCGCATTACTGTACCCTTTCCACCTCCTGTGTGCCACTGTGGCAGCCCCTTTCCTATAAAAGGAGGCCCGAGGCGACCAGTAGATGGATTCGGCTTTTTGGAGCTCCTCACGCCCCATAGCTAGCTCAAGAACACACATATACAATCCACCAAAGCAGGAGTAGGGTTTTACGCATCCTCGCGGCCCGAACCTGGATAAACGAATCGCGTGCTACCTGTTTGATCCGCTCTTCTCACGACCCCCGCGCCCCGCAACCGCAGTAGGGATTCTTGTGATCCCATAGGTGTCGTTTCCCACCGACAATATATTATTGCTATAACACTTGGTCAAAGTTAGCCTCGAAAAATTATTAGGCCCTATATAGATGGAACGAGGGAGTATGTAAGATTTGCTCACACATCTGTTTAATTGCTTGTTTGCATCAGCCAGCCATACCAGGACTGTTTGCTTTGATTACTTGTTGTTCTTGACCTAACCATACTAAGGCCTGCTGTAGTGGGGGCTTGTCTAACTCATAGGTGACATAAAGTTTTGGCTGTACACTAAAGTAGGCTCTCCAAGAGTACCTGGAGATCCAGTTTGAAGGTACGCCTAGTTTTTACATAGTGCACACATAGTAAATGCTCATTTCATTGTGTGCAAGTGCAAGAGATGTGGCATGTTTCATTATGTGGTGTTGTTTCGTTATAATCTCATCCTTTTGTTGTTCACAGACTGGAAAGTATGCATATTTATCTTCCAAGGGGACGAGTAACTAGTTTGTGTCACCTTGCAGAGGGGGTGCAATGAAGATAAGATTGTGGATTTCCAAGTACAAGATGTTAGGAAGGAGCCTTGCAAGAGAAGTAGGAGCAGCGCTGAGCCTATTCAACCAGTTAAGGTAAGTCATTGTATCCAACTCAACAGTTCAAGTCCTTGTTTGTTTCAGGCATAGTTAATTTGCTCTTTTCAATTGCTTTATTTGTGCTCAGTTAATGAGATGCCAAACAATGATGCCTGATGTTGGGTACTTGTATAACTATTATTTCACATAATTAAAGGCCTTACCATTTAATTACTCTGGTGAAGTGTGCCTGAAGCTTTGAAGTCTATTAACAACCTATTACTGCATGAGGCTCACAATCTGGTTTATACTAGGCTAATGATTGCATAGTTTTGCTTGCTGTATTAGGTTTGTATGAATCCCTCTGCTGTTCATTATGCTCCCTAAGACATTAATTGAGCTACAGAATGGCCAACTGCTTGCTTACTTATACGCAACATGCTGTCTAAATTCGTAACTTGTCTGTGTTTTGGATTTGGCCCCAAAATCATGCTCCTCTGGTGAGCTAAGTGAGATTTCTGTATGCAGGCTACACAGACTACCATTATTATAATTTTTAAAATATCACCTGCTTATGCTTCATGACGTGTAACATTATAGTTAGTCCTGTTTTGGCATGTACAAAATAGTCTGTCTTGATCGCTTCACTGTTGTAACTATATTTTTGCCCTCGTCATGTGTACTTACAAAAACATTTCAGAATGAAGTGACATCAACACAAAGATCTGTGAGCAGTGCGGCATGGCCATTACCGAATGATTATGGATTGTAATTGGAATGTGCTGATGTTCTCGAGCATAAACAAGAGGTGGCAAGATAACACGTACATGATTCTCAACGTACAATCAACAAGTTGAGACTGGACCTGTAGCGACCCGACCTCAGACGGTCAAGCCTCTGTGTTTCTGTGCCATCCCTGGATCAGTATGCTGGCACACACAGTACATCAATGTATATATCAAAGTGCAATCACATGTATAAATAACGAAATGATATATACCTCATAATACTCAGCGGAAACAATCAAACGGGTGTGGAGTCCCATCAACGCCATCGGCAGGTTGAGTGCACCGTAACCTGTATCGTAACTCTTACTTGTCGAGGAAATATCTGCAACATGATACGTTGCAGCCGTGTAGGTCAAGACATTGAATGTACCGCAAGATCACAACATGAGAAAACAGATGATAAAACTATACTATATGCAATATGGCTTTGTGGCTCAGATCTCGAGTTTTGTTTTGCATAAAAGCTGGTTTTATTTTCCTACATCAAAGGAATAACTGAGTCTGTACTATGGAGTTTTCTATCATGACATGGTTCCGCCAACCGATGTCTCATAGCCCAAAATCATCATAAGTTGCCCACAATTAAGTTATCAATCCGTGTTGAGAGTTAGAGATAGATCCAAGTCCAGATGCTCAAATTGTCCGTAATCGGGACATGGCTAATCGATTAGGTTTTAACCTCCGCAGAGGTTTGTACACTTTACCCGCAAGATTCGATCCTCTTTTATGTTCTCGCACTTCAGTGGTGTTTGAGAACAAGACGATCAAACATGGTCTTCAAGAGTTCCTCGACCACCGTCCGTACTCATCCAATCCTACCGTAGTTCTACATCTGCTAGTACCGCCCCAGCTAGAGTCACCACTAAGGTCAACCAAGCCGAGCCCATAATGACTTGCGGTTGCACAGGTAAGCTCGGGCATGAAGTATTCTTCCGTCTCTTTGAGTGGGTGAAGCTTTCCGCAAGATGTCATGGCGCTTCTCCATGCATCCCGCCAACCACTGGTTTCTCCAGGTGCCCACAAAATCCTTCACACAGAGTGTGTATTGAATTCTTGTCTCGAGTCTTGAAGTCTTGAGGCCTTGAAGATGCAGTCCTTGCAGATTCCATCATGGAGTTGTCGCCATTGACGAGATCCTCCATTCTCACACCACTCCCGAAGCACTCATACCAACCCCGCCTACTATAGCATAGCATTAAAATAAATAACGTCCCGGCTTGGTAACAGGTGATGGGTTCCTACCTCATGCATACTACTCAACTACAAGGATTCAATATCACTACTGGAGGGATTGTTGCAAAGATGACACTAGATGCAATAAAACACATAGGTATGAAAACATGGTCAAAGTGAACTTGCTCGGTAATACTTGATGAAGATAATAACGCTCTCGAATAAAGACTTGGTAGAACTATTCGTCACTCCGTTGAAAATCTATATAGTCAAACATAGCATTCACATAAGCAAACATCCTAGCAAACAATTTTAGCACTCAAATAACAATCAAAACAGCAAGGAAAATCGATAATAAAACTCAAACAAAATCAAAAGAAACTTCAAATAAAACTACAAAGAAAAACTACTAACGAAGATCTATGACTTTGCTACAAACATCTAATATAGTTTTGCCGTAAGTAAAAACTTAACAACAATTAAAATACTAAACTAATAAATTAACAGAAAATAAAATGTAAAATAACTAATTTAACAGAAAGTATTTTTTTCCATACAATTTTATTTGCAAAAGAAACAAATAAAAAGCTTTTATAAAACTCTAACTATGACCTATAGAAGGTTTCATACAAAACTAAGGAAAATAATTTTTTAAAATAAAATAAATTTTCTCCTGTTGTCTAACAGAACACAACTAATTTTGTCAAAAGTGACAAAAAGAAATACTTTAAAACTAATAAAAACAATAAAGAAGAAGCTAAAACAGAACTAATACTAAAACAGTACTGTTTTGCTAAAAACCTAATTTAAATTAACCTGAAAATAAAATACTAAATACTACTGGATAAACAAAGGTCCTAGAGACCAGGAGCAAAAAGAATCGGTCGAAAATAATATTCCTAACTCAAAATATCTCAAATCTAGTGATTTGAGAAAATTCATACAAACACAAATTTAAACTGCTCAAATATGAAATACAATTGAACTAACATAAACTTCAGCAAATTTGTGACACGTAGCAATTGGAATCACTCAAAAATACTAAAAACTCTAAAAGATATGAATTTTCTAAGATTGCTATTTTCTGAAAAATAAATGAATTACGGGATTTCGTGGATCTCACCGGAGTAGTCGTCGGAGTTGGGGAAGAAGATCGGATCCGATGTTGCGGTTGCTCCGAGAGGAAAGGAGATCACGGGGCGGTGGAGAGGAGATCATATAAACCTCAGGAGAGGTCGAGGGCGTGGCGACAGCACTTGGCGGCGGTGGTCCGGCGAACTCCGGCGAGGCGGCACAGCGACGTGGGTGTGGGGCTGCTGCTGCTGCGGAGAGGAGAGGAGAGGTGTTGGTTTGATGTGTTGGAGGGGGGGTGCTTGGGTATTTATATTGGGGAGGGGAGGGTTTTGCTTGGGGTAGGGGACAAGAAATAGACTAGGATTAGGAAACAAAGAGGGAAAAGATCTAGAAACAAATCGGAATAAACGGAAGTAGGAAAAGATTCCTACTAGGAAAAGGAAAAGGAGGCTCCTGGCTCCCTTTGTGCGTCTTGGCGATGGCCTTGTGGCGGCCGGCCGCTGGCTTGGCCTTGGGCCTTGGCCCTTGTCCCGGCGGGGCGCAGCGATTTTTTTTAAGACAGAGATAACAAAACAAAAATAATAAAACCAAATAAAATTTTTATATAGGCATATAATATATCAAAATTTTCAGAAAAAGATTTTCTACAACATGAACATTTCTATAGCATTAAATAAAATTCACACAAATTTAAATAAATCAAAGAGTGCTTCAGCTCTAATAATATCCAATAAAATCATTTTAAAAATACCAAAATGAATTCAAATTTATTCCTCTCCAATTTTCTGTTGTAGGGAATCATGTTACCCTATTTTCCATGTATTTTATTTTTGGAGAAAAATAATTTGAATAAAACTCAAATAACTCCAAATTGAAAATAAATTCAAAAGAACTTTGAATTTATTTCTTTGAAACTCCCTACTCATATTTCATATGTTTTGAAGAAGTCATTTTATCTTCGCTCGTGAAAATCATTGAGTTGCATAAAGTTTCAGAATTGGAAATATTTTCCAAATGAAATTCAAATATTTTCAACACCCCTTGTCATTTAAATAAATGGAAGAAGTCATGTCATCTTCTCTCCAGGGTTTTGTGATGAAGAGTATTTGAATTCACTAAAAGCATAAAAGCAAAATGAAAGTTTGGGAAAGTCCTTTATTCCTCTCATTTAACTTTCAAAAGTTTCAAATTTCACTCAATCAATCACACAACAATTCAAACAAACAAACAAATCTATCTATTTATTATAACATTCCAAAATTTAGAATTTTGGGATGTTACAAATCTACCACCTTAAAATGAATCTCGTCCTCTAGATTCGGAGAGGCTAGCAAGAAATAGGTTAGGGTTTGGGGTCTTCTAAAAATCCATCGATCGTCTCCGGTCTCGGTGCTACCACCCTTAGAAGCATTGTTACGGTTCCATCAAAACTCAGATACTCCATCCTTATTGTCGACAGTGTCGGTCTTCTCGAGATATTAAGGATAATTTCTTCTCTGGCTCTTCCGTAGTGGCATAACCTTTTCCTCAATTCTTTTGTCCTTTACTCTTGGTAAGGTTATTCCGAGACTGGGCTTCATAGTCGACGGTCCGGGCGCCAATTCTAAACAAATATCGGTATCTCATGGTGGTCAACGATTTATGGTTTCCGCAGAAAACGGGTCAGGTTGAACTCACCGATAACCTACGGTTGGCAACAACTGCCGTGTACAAGGGAAAAAATACCTATACCTTTCTAAGGTTTAAACAAGGTTTTGATCGTCGCCTCTACTATAGTAAGTCACTCAGATTTTACCATCCCATATAGCAAAGCGAATAATAAGAGTAAGTCGGTATGGTGATCAATCCATCCCGCACCCAAATCATTACCTTGTACATGGTTTAGCTTAATCTCGCATTGTAACACTCTGCTCATCCTCACAAGCATTGCAGAATTTCTCTTGTCGGCAAACCAAGTTCGAAAAATCCATTGATTCTGCAGGCCAAACAAACATCTATCGCTCCTTAACAACTCTTAGGTTTTCGTAAACTCCTATAGAATCGTCGGTTGATCAAATCATAGTCTATTCCCAAAATTTCTTTCTCCAGTGGGTACTTGATCCTTATTAATTCTTGGGCCTGTGGGTTATGGCCCACTTCAACACTAGTGCAGCTTTAACTCATCCTTGGGGTAACTCTCTTGTTCCATATTACACATCTTTTAAATCCAAGAGTACTGCTTCTTCATACCATCATATCAAAAGCAAAATTCCAACTTTTATTTTCCTTCGAACTACAGTCCGTGGAATATATATTTTCTTATCCATTAGTCTAGTCTTCTTTACAGGGTACTACCACCCTAAAAATGAAATTCACAAATCCATCCATAGACCATATTTCTCATATCCTCGAAAATGGTCAAAATCTTTGTTCACAGAGTAACAACTCCTATAATTAAACATATGAAAACATGTCACCTTAACTTTATAACTCTGAGCACCCATTACATAACTCAACTTATTGTACTCATAAAAATGAAATTGCTTTTTATTACTCTTGTTTCCAATATCAAAATTCCAACTACTCAACTCCAGCTTTCATCTTGTAGGGACATTTAGTAGCATAATGTCCTGCTTCCTTGCAGCGAAAACAAAAGACTTCCGACATGTCTCGGGGCTTCTTTGTGATTATGTAGGCACCTTGGATTCTTGGCTTCTTTTCTGGACATTTACTAGCGTAATGACCTAAATCCTTGCACCTGTAACAAGTGATATGACTCAGGTCCTTCTCTGCGAAAATTGTGTTGTTCTGGGGTTGCCTTCTTTTTCTCTTCCTGGATTTCTCTGTAATGATCAGAGCTTCTATTTCCCGAGGGTCAAACTTCACTTCATTGTCGGGAAATCTCGAGATATTCATCTCTTTCCTTGGTACAACATGGGAAAATGTCCTTCTTCTCCACATGAATAGCAAGTGTTGGAGTCAGGTTCTTTTAGACCTTCCTTGAGGGCTTCTTTCATTCCTTCTTCCTGCTTCGAATAGTTTGTTGCACCGTGGGGTAAATGTGACATCACTACGGGTAGTGGGTGGTTCCTTCACACAAGAAACAAGTAACTTGCCCAGTCGGGCATGCTTCGGCTGGGTGATTCTCCTCACAATGTGGGCACCCGTCCTTGTGTTCCTCCTAGGTGTGTCCTATTTCTCCGCAAATCTTGCAGGCACAGGGTTTCTTCTTCGGGTTATCATAGTGCTTCCGGATGAGACGTGATCTCAACAGGGTCTGCTTGAATTCCTCCCAAGTTCTTGCTCCATTAAATCCTTGTATGGCTTGATGTATTTTCCACCAGGTTGCAGCACTTTCTGTAAAGCATCAAGAGCGATTGAACCTCATACTTCCTTGGAATCAAATTGCTCCCAAGTGATTCTCCATGTTCGAATCCATAGCTCGCCTCCGCTGAGTCTTCGTCCGAGAATATCGGTCCAACTTCATTCATCATCTATGGGGTCCAAAAGTTTTGGGATGAGATATGAGAGAGGTGGGGAGGATATACACACAATACAAACAATAGTTTTTGAAGAAACAAGTTTTACTTTGTGGCTGTCGGAAAACATCAAACAAATGACAGCTCACAAATCGTGATCTAACGTAAGTATGTAACAGGGTTTGGTCTTCTAAAGGTCAAATAATTCTTCAGAACTTCAAATTCTTCAAGTCTTCGAGTCTTCAATTGTTGAAGCTGCAATTCTTCCAACGCATGGTGAAATCCTCTTTACTCTGAAATGGCCATCGGTTGTCCGATATCTTTAATTCTTGGAGTGACTTCATTGATCTTCCGTGTGGTCAAAAGGAAAGGTGTATATTCTAACTATTTGATGTCGAGGAACTACTTGATAAAATCAGAAAAGATGAGAAGTAAAGGATCTTTTGAAAATAAAGTTTTTTGAGACATCCTGTCCTAGGGGCTTTCCGATTTCTAGGGTCACGTTCTCATACCAACATGTGCTCGATACCATGTTCAGAGCGACCCGACCTCGACGGTCAAGCCTCGTGTTTCGTACATCCTCGGATCAAGATATCGGCACACACAAGACATCAATGTATATATCAAAGTGCAATCACATGTATAAATAACGAAATGATATATACCTCATAATACTCAGCGGAAACAATCAAACGGGTGTGGAGTCCCATCAACGCCATCGGCAGGTTGAGTGCAGACCGTAACCCAGATCGTAACTCTTACTTGTCGAGGAAATATCTGCAACATGATACGTTGCAGCCGTGTAGGTCAAGACATTGAATGTACCGCAAGATCACAACATGAGAAAACAGATGATAAAACTATACTATATGCAATATGGCTTTGTGGCTCAGATCTGAGTTTTGTTTTGCATAAAAGCTGGTTTTATTTTCCCTACATCAAAGGAATAACTGAGTCTGTACTATGGAGTTTTCTATCATGACATGGTTCCGCCAACCGATGTCTCATAGCCCAAAATCATCATAAGTTGCCCATAATTGTTATCAATCCGTGTTGAGTGTTCCGAGATAGATCCAAGTCCAGATGCTCAAATTGTCCGTAATCGGGACACGGCTAATCGATTAGGTTTTAACCTCCGCAGAGGTTTGTACACTTTACCCGCAAGATTCGATCCTCTTTTACGCTCTCGCACTTCGTGGTGTTTGAGAACAAGACGATCAAACATGGTCTTCCAAGAGTTCCTCGACCACCGTCCGTACTCATCCAATCCTACCGTAGTTCTACATCTGCTAGTACCGCCCCAGCCAGAGTCACCACTAAGGTCAACCAAGCCGAGCCCATAATGACTTGCGGTTGCATGTAAGCTTCCGGCATGAAGTATTCTTCCGCTCTTTGAGTCTGGGTGAAGCTTTCCGCAAGATGTCATGGCGCTTCTCCATGCATCCCGCCAACCACTGGTTTCTCCAGGTGCCCGCCAACCGCCCTTCACCCAAAGAGTGTGTATTGAATTCTTATCTCGAGTCTTGAAGTCTTGAGGCCTTGAAGATGCAGTCCTTGCAGATTCCATCATGGAGTTTTCGCCATTGACGAGATCCTCCATTCTCACACCACTCCCGAGCACTCATACCAACCCCGTCTACTATAGCATAGCATTAAAATAAATAACGTCCCGGCTTGGTAACAGGTGATGGGTTCCTACCTCATGCATACTACTCAACTACAAGGATTCAATATCACTACTGGAGGGATTGTTGCTAAGATGACACTAGATGCAATAAAACACATAGCTATGAAAACATGGTCAAAGTGAACTTGCTCGGTAATACTTGATGAAGATAATAACGCCTCGTAATAAAGACTTGGTAGAACTATTCGTCACTCCGCTGAAAATCTATATAGTCAAACATAGCATTCACATAAGAAAACATCCTAGCAAACAATTTTAGCACTCAAATAACAATCAAAACAGCAAGGAAAATCGATAATAAAACTCAAACAAAATCAAAAGAAACTTCAAATAAAACTACAAACAAAAACTACTAACGAAGATCTATGACTTTGCTACAAACATCTAATATAGTTTTGCCGTAAGTAAAAACTTAACAACAATTAAAATACTAAACTAATAAATTAACAGAAAATAAAATGTAAAATAACTAATTTAACAGAAAGTATTTTTTCCATAAAATTTTATTTGCAAAAAGAAACAAATAAAAAGCTTTTATAAAACTCTAACTATGACCTATAGAAGGTTTCATACAAAACTAAGGAAAATAAATTTTTAAAATAAAAATAAATTTTCTCCTGTTGTCTAACAGAACACAACTAATTTTGTCAAAAGTGACAAAAAGAAATACTTTAAAACTAATAAAACAATAAAGAAGAAGCTAAAACAGAACTAATACTAAAACAGTACTGTTTTGCTAAAACCTAATTTAAATTAACCTGAAAATAAAATACTAAATACTACTGGATAAACAAAGGTCCTAGAGACCAGGAGCAAAAAGAATCGGTCGAAAATAATATTCCTAACTCAAAATATCTCAAATCTAGTGATTTGAGAAAATTCATACAAACACAAATTTAAACTACTCAAATATGAAATACAATTGACTAACAGAAACTTCAGCAAATTTGTGACACGTAGCAATTGGAATCACTCAAAAATACTAAAAACTCTAAAAGATATGAATTTTCTAAGATTGCTATTTTCTGGAAAAAAATGAATTACGGGATTTCGTGGATCTCACCGGAGTAGTCGTCGGAGTTGGGGAAGAAGATCGGATCCGATGTTGCGCTTGCTCCGAGAGGAAAGGAGATCACGGGGCGGTGGAGAGGAGATCATATAAACCTCAGGAGAGGTCGAGGGCGCGGCGACAGCACTTGGCGGCGGTGGTCCGTGAACTCCGCGAGGCGGCACAGCGACGGGTGTGGGGCTGCTGCTGCTGCGGAGAGGAGAGGAGAGGTGTTGGTTTGATGTGTTGGAGGGGGGTGCTTGGGTATTTATATTGGGGAGGGAGGGTTTTGCTTGGGGTAGGGACAAGAAATAGACTAGGATTAGGAAACAAAGAGGAAAAGATCTAGAAACAAATCGAATAAATGAAGTAGGAAAAGATTCCTACTAGGAAAAGGAAAAAGGAGGCTCCCTGGCTCCCTTGGTGCGTGCGGCGATGGCCTTGTGGCCGGCCGGCCGCTGGCTTGGCCTTGGGCCTTGGCCCTTGGCTCGGCGGGGCGCAGCGATTTTTTTTTTAAGACAGAGATAACAAAACAAAAATAATAAAACCAAATAAAAGTTTTATATAGGCATATAATATATCAAAATTTTCAGAAAAAGATTTTCTACAACATGAACACTTCTATAGCATTAAATAAAATTCACACAAATTTAAATAAATCAAAGAGTGCTTCAGCTCTAATAAAATCCAATAAAAATCATTTTAAAAAATACCAAAATGAATTCAAATTTATTCCTCTCCAATTTTCTGTTGTAGGAATCATGTTACCCTATTTTCCATGTATTTTATTTTTGGAGAAAATAATTTGAATAAAACTCAAATAACTCCAATTGAAAATAAATTCAAAAGAACTTTGAATTTATTTCTTTGAAACTCCCTACCATATTTCATATGTTTTGAAGAAGTCATTTTATCTTCGCTCGTGAAAATCATTGAGTTGCATAAAGTTTCAGAATTGGAAATATTTTCCAAATGAAATTCAAATATTTTCAACACCCTTGTCATTTAAATAAATGGAAGAAGTCATGTCATCTTCTCTCCAGGGTTTTGTGATGAAGAGTATTTGAATTCACTTAAAAGCATAAAAGCAAAATGAAAGTTTGGGAAAGTCCTTTATTCCTCTCATTTAACTTTCAAAAGTTTCAAATTTCACTCAATCAATCACACAACAATTCAAACAAACAAACAAATCTATCTATTTATTATAACATTCCAAAATTTAGAATTTTGGGATGTTACAGGACCTGCAGGTATTAGATGCAGGAGTAAAAAAAATGAAACAAGACACTGAGGTAACCACGAAGGAATTGGAGATTTTGCAGACTGAAATTTGTGCTATCTGAATCCGGACAATCCTATTTTTTGAAGAGATTATAGTTCAAATGGTAAGTTATGTTGATGCGTGTCCATGATGAATGAGCTTTATTTGTCTAGTGTATGTAATTTGATGTTTGTGTACGCTTTATTATCACTGGTGCCGAACTATAATGCCCAGTGGGTATATTCGGCTATAATTTCTTTATTGTATAGTGTAGCTAGGATTACCTATGTTTCTATGCCTTAGTCTTTTTATTTTATAGTGTATGTTTTTAGAGGCGATAGTATGTCCAACACGCCTAAACATTTCCTGGCCACCATACAAACGAACAAACATGTGTAGTCAAAGCGGGCCTTAACTGGGCTGGTCAAAATAATATTAAGTGGATCCCAAATGATGTGGCCCACCGAAACAACGGCTCTTAGCGGGCTGTTAACAGGCCAAAAGCTCGATAGAGTCATATAAATGGAAATGGCCCGCAGGCCTTTAGCAGGCCGAAATAAATGTCAATTTTGTCTCAGCCCTTTTAATTTACGGGCCAGTAAGAGACCGAAAGTGTTATGGGCCAGAGGAGGCCCAATTTGCAAACTAGGCTTTTAACAGGCCGAAAGTTGCGTTGGACTGAAATGATGCCCTGTGGAACATGGGCCCCTAATAGACCTAAAGTCAAAGGCCCAACTGTTGTGCGGGCCGTTAACAGGCCGAGAGCAAAATGGGCTAAGAGTTGGCCCATTTACCGAATGGGCCGATGACAGGCCTAAAGTCACAGCGGGCTAGAATTGGCCCAATTACAGAATGGGCCGAAAAAAGGCCGAAAGACGTTCCGGGTCGTTAACGGGCTGGAACTGACGATGGGCAGCTAACAGGCCGAAAGAAGCTTGGGCCGCAATTGGGCCTAAAGACGTAGCGGGCCGTTAACGGGCTTGAACTGACGATGGGCTGGAATTTTCAAATCTAGAATGGGCCTTTGATGGGCCGATTCTGTGTAACTTGTATTGGCTGTACTTGCAAATGGGCCTAACTCAAGTAGGCCGCTAATGGGCCGGCCCGCTTATTTTGACAGGCCCAGCCTTTTCACCGGAATGAGCCTCTGTTGGGCCATGCCACGTGTCCACCTGTCATAGGCGCCTCCTGTCCAATGAATGGATGACATCTGTCCCAATGGTGAGCCAACACGTGTTTCCTTCGGCCAATGACAAATTTACATGTGGAAATCCTCATTGGTCCGGGCTGTTAACGGGTTATCGGATCCAAAACCAGACCCGATAGCTTAACGGCAACCCGTTACGGTGGATGCCACGTGTCGGTCACCCTTGACGAAAGCACTTCCATGACGCGCGATTTATCGTCATGGAAATGGACACTTCCGTGATGATAATTTTGATAATGTCATGGAAAACTTGTATGACAACACAAGTATGACTATCTTGATTCTGTCATAAAATTGTCATGGATGTACATGCATGACAGAAAACATGACCTACTGTGACAAACACGTATCATCACGGAAGTGTATTTTTTTGTAGTGAGGCGTGCCAACAACAGGTCTATCACAAATAATCTACAAAGATTAGATGCATATCATGATGTAATGTTCCATCTCCTACATAAAGATTAGCTAGCAGTTTCTCTATCATACCCGAAGGAATTTCATAATAAATATGTTCAGTAGGTTCAGTAGGTTGAGGAGCAAATATTTGTTCTTCTGGTCGGGGTGAAGATACCCCGAACAATCCCCTCAAAGGATTATTTTCCATACTGACAAGTGATAGTAAATTTCAGCATGTAATATAAAATTTTCCTCACTAAAGGCGCTTGATGTCTGCTTGAACTACGTCGATATTTCCCCAAAGACGAAGGGATGATGCAGCACAACAACAGTAGGTATTTCCCTCAGTAATGAGACCAAGGTTATCGAATCAGTAGGAGAACCATGCAACCCCACGTAAACAGCTCCTGCACGCAAAGAACAAATACTTGCAACCCGGTGTAAGAGAGGGGTTGTCAATCCCTCACGGGTAAAAGGATAGGTAAAATTGTAGTAGATTGGATAAATAGATCTCGCAGGAACGCGAGATAAAATAAATAACAATAGATTGCATCAAGGTATTTTTGGGTTTTTGGATTAATAGATCGGAAAATAAAAGCGAATAAAAATATATCTCGAAGGAAAATATAATAAAGAAGAGACCCGGGGGCCGTAGATTTCACTAGTGGCTTCTCTCAAGAAAAATAGCATACGGTGGGTAAAAAAATTACTGTTGGGCAATTGATAGAACTTAAAATAATCATGAGGATATCCAGGAATGGTCATTACATAGGGATCACGTCCAAGATTAGTAGACCGACTCCTGCCTGCATCTACTACTATTACTCCACACATCGACCGCTATCCAGCATGTATCTACTGTATTAAGTTCATGTAGAAAGGAGTAATGCAATAAGAACTATGACATGATGTAGACAAGATCTATTTATGTAGAAATAGTCCCCATCTTGTTATCCTTAATAGCGAACATACATATCGGTTCCCTTCTATCTTTGGGATCAAGCACGTAAGGTCAGACCCATCACAAAGCACCTCTTCCATGGCAAGAAAAATCGATCTGGTTGGCCTAACAAAACCAAAGATCCGAAGAAGAAATACGAGGCGATAAGTAATCATGCATATAAGAGATCAATAGACTCAAATAACTTTCATGGATAAAAACATAGATTTGACCGTAAAATCAAAGTTCATCGGATCCAGAATCAAATGAGAGAGAGGAAGCCATCTAGCTACTAACTATGGACCCGTAGGTCTACAATGAACTACTCACGCATCATCGGAGAGGCACCAATGAGGATGATGAACCCCTCCGTGATGGTGTCTAGGTTGGATCTGGTGGTTCTGGAACTTGAGGCGGGTATAATTCATTTTCGTCGAGTCCCATAGGGTTTCTTGAATATTGGGGTATTTATAGAGCAAAGGGGCGGTGTGGGAGGCCCCCGAGGTGGGCACAACCCACCAGGGTGCGCCTGGGCCCCCAGGCGCGCCCAGGTAGGTTGTGCTCCCCTCGGAGCCCCTCTGGTACTTCTTTGGCCCAACATGTGTCTTCTAGTCCAGAAAAAAATCTCCAAAAAGTTTTGCTGCATTTGGACTCCGTTTGGTACTGATATTTTGCGAAGTAAAAAACAAGCAAAAACAACAACTGGCACTGGGCACTATGTCAATAGGTTAGTCCCAAAAGATGATTACTCACTTGCTCTTGAACCAATTTTTGGGACTAACCTATTGACATAGTGCCAAGTGCCAGTTGTTGTTTTTGCTTGTTTTTTACTTCACAGAATATCAGTACCAAACGGAGTCCAAACGCAGCGAAACTTTTTGGAGATTTTTTCTGGACCAAAAGACACAAGTTGGGGCTAAGAAAGTACTAGAGGGGGCCTCCGAGAGGAGCACATCCCACCTTGGCGTGCCTGGGGGCCCAGGCGCGCCCTGGTGGGTTGTGCCCACCTCGGGGGCCTCCCGCACCATCTCTTTGCTCTATAAACACCGCAATATTCCAGAAACTATAGGGGAGTCGACGAAAATCAATTCCAGCCACCGCAAGTTCCAGAACCACCAGATCCAATCTAGACAACATCATGGAGGGGTTCATCATCCTCATTGGTGCCTCTCCGATGATGCGTGAGTAGTTCATTGTAGACCTACGGGTTCATAGTTAGTAGCTAGATGGCTTCCTCTCTCTCTCTCTTTTGATTCTCAATACAATGGTCTCTTGGAGATCTATTTGATGTAACTCTTTTTTGCGGTGTGTTTGTTGGATCCGATGAACCTTGAGTTTATGATAAGATCTATGTTTTTATCCATGAAAGTTATTTGAGTCTTTTGATCACTTATATGCATGATTACTTATAGCCTCGTATTTATTCTTCGAATCTTTGGTTTAGTTGGGCCAACTAGATCGATTTTTCTTGCCATGGGAATAGGTGCTTTGTGATGGGTTCGGTCGTGCGGTGTTCTTTCCCAGTGACAGAAGGGGCAGCAAGACACGTATTGATCGTTGCCATTAAGGATAACAAGATGGGATATATTTATAAATAAATAGATCTTGTCCACATCATGTCATCGTTCTTATTGCATTACTCCATATCTCCATGAACTTAACACACTAGATGCATGCTGGATAGCGGTCGATGTGTGGAGTAATAGTAGTAGATGCAGGCAGGAGTCGGTCTACTAATCTTGGATGTGATGACTATATAATGATCATTGCCTAGATATCATCATGATTATTTGAAGTTCTATCAATTGCCCAACAGTAATTCATTTACCCACCGTATGGTATTTTTCACGGGAGAAGCCACTACTGAAATATATGGCCCCCGGGTCTCTTCTTTATCATATTTGCCTTTGCGATCTATTTTCCTTCGATTTTTTTTTTGACAGAAAGACTGTAAGGGAACCCCTTACAGTATAATTTGTGTAACAAACCCAAATTGCAAGTACCATGCCTTGAACCTGGGTGGGTGGGAAGGCATCAGCCCCTTCCCACCACTAGGCTATGCCTTAGTCTGCTCCTTTGATTTTATTTTCATATCTATATTCCCAAAAACACAAAAATACCTTGCTGCACTTTATTTTAATATACTTTTATTCGAGATTTATCAATCAATTTATTACAACTTTCTCCCGTCCACGTGCCAATTTGTGGCGCTATTACCCGAAAGGGATTGACAACCCCTTTAACATGTCGGGTTGCAAGTATTTGTTCTTTGTGTGCAGGTGTTGTTTACTAGTGTTGCTTCATTATCCTACTGGTTTGATAACCTTGGTCTCATCACTGAGGAAAATACCTACCGTTGCTATGCTGCATCATCTCTTCCTCTTTGGGGAAATACCGACGTAGTTCTAGCAGGCATCAAAAGGAATTTCTGGCGCCGTTACCGAGGAGACATCATCACCATCTACCAGGTTCCTAATCACAAATCTCATCTCCTTGCAATTTACACTATTTGCCATTTGCCTCTCGTTCTCCTATCCCCCACTTCACAAAAATTTGCCGTTTTATTCGCCCCTCTTTTTCGTTCGCCATTTTCTCGTCAGATCTGTTTTTGAGTGCAATCTTGTTTACGTAGTCATGATGCCTCAAAGAAAATTTTATGATGTTCCTTACCCCAATATTCTGCTTGAAATTGAGAAAAGTACTAAGGAATATATGACTACACACTTTGAGCATAATAAATATTTTACCGAAGAACTAAAGGAACACTCGCTTGTGTTAGATGCTATAGCAAAACAACTTGATGATATTAGTAGGGAAGTTTGCAATCTCCAATCTAAATATGCTCTTGCTGAAAGTTTACTTGGCAAAATTTCCGATGCACAAGCTACCTTAGTAAACCAAATGGCCGCTAAACCAATCTCGTTAGAGGATAAAAGTGATGAAGATCTTAAAATGATTGGTGCTTCTTCTGTTGATTCTTTGTTTATTAAAATTAAGATTGATGATAAAGGGACTGGAGAAGAGTCAACTTTAGCTAGAAGGCGTCCCGATAATTCAGAGGGTGAAAATCTTGTTGAGAAAATTAATAAAAGTGGGTTTGGAGAGGTCAAAACTTTAACTAGTGATGCACCCACTCTTTTGGATTACAAAGACTTTAATTATGATAGTTTCTCTTTGATTAATTGTATTTCTTTGCTGCAATCCATGATAAATTCACCCCATGCATATGAACAAAATAAAGCTTTTACTAAACATATTGTTGATGCTATGATGAAATCTTTGGAGGAAAAGTTGGAATTAGAGATTTCAATTCCTAGAAAATTACATGATGAGTGGTAACCTACTATCAATGTCAAGTTTGTCGGCCTCAACCTCGAGTACACACATAGGGGCAGTTACAGACAACAAGGGGCCGTCGTCACGCAACTCGCCATGCGCGAGCATGTACTCATGTACCACTACTACGGGTCCAAGCAGTGCTAGGCGTTGGTTGAAATCCTGCAACATAGAGCGATAACTTTTGATAGCTGGACACTAGGGGCGACAAGATCTTGCTTGCTTGTGCATCGACCAGAATTCTAGACGAGCACCACGCCGACATCCAAAAGCAGTTATGTATCTGTAATGCCCGGATAATTAAGTTATAGTAATCTCCTGCTAATGATGCCATGTCATCACCTTTACTATTGCTAGAAATCGCTTTGATTCAAACTGGCTCAAATCCAAATTTAAATAAAGTCAGAATTTAAAGTTTTCAAATTTTCAAAACTAAAATGTCCAAACTGTGGCAAATAATTCATAAGTATTATTGGTGAAGAAACCACACTTTTATAAATTGGTTTAAGGCATTATAATAATCAAAACAGTGGCCTAAATAATAATTTAATTGCTTTTAAAATTATAAAAATACTAAACTATTTTATTTAAACCTCGAACTATTTTGGTAGTGGCATAATTACTAATGTTGATTTAGGGGCTAGTGCTGCATTTTATAAAACTAAAAATAAAAGGAAACTAAAACAGAACAGAAGTTTTAAAAAGAAAAACAACAACAACAACAAGACAAAGGAAAACCCCCTTGTTTTCCTCCGACCTAGCCCACCGGGGGCAAAGCCCACGTGGCCCAGCAGACCCTCCCGTTGTCCTCTTCCCCGCTATTGGGAAGGAGCTCGTGGCCACCGCCGATAGGCGCCACGGCCTCGGGAGTCACCGTGGTGGCCATCCGTCGGGCCCCTGGCACCTACAAAGCCCCACCCCGTCGCCCAGAAACCCTAGCGTCTACTCCTCACGCGCCTTGCCTCCCTCCGCCCTCCCCTGACAGATTCCTGTCGCGCCCAAGGTCGCCGCGCCGCCCGTCATCGCCCATCGCCGTTCGTCGTCGACGACCGCCTCCCCTACTCCTCCCCAAGCACACCTCGCTCACCTACAGGATCCCTGTGAGCTTCCCCCCTCGGGTCCCTTCTTTCCCCCTTCAATTTGGGTACCATAGGCCGTTGTCTCCGTCGTGCCTGAACATCCCGTGTACGCGTACGTGCGCGCGGTTGCTGCTGGTGTGCCTCGCGCGCTTGTAGTAGCGTCCGCCGATACTCCCGTCCGCCCCGGTGAGCCAGCCCGCGTGCACCGCCGCCCCTGGCCGGGACCTGCCCGTTGCTGCCTACCACGCCTCCCTGCTCGCGTGTCCCGCCGCCGCCGCGCTTGCATTGGCTGTGCTGCTCACCGTGGCCTGCGCGTTGCCGCCTGCCAGCCTTACGCCGCTCGCCGCCCATGCCCGCAGCTCGCTCCTGCCACGCCACTGCACTGCTGCCGGACTCGCCGCTTGCCCGCCCCTGCGCCGCAGCCGCTCCGCCATGCCCTTCATGTCGGTCCCGTCCATGGCCGCCTTTCCTCGGCACGCCAGATCCGTCTGCTGACGCGCCCATCTGCGGCTCGCCCGCCATGCCTGCTCCCCATGTTCGCTTAGGTCGCCGGCGCGGCTGGCCACCCCGCCCTGCCTCGCCGCGCGCGCCGCCCGCCCTGCCCCCAGCTCGCCTCGCGCAACACGCGCCTGCCGCCACAGGCCCTAGGGCTCTGCGTTGCACCTGGCCGCACCTCTGGGTTCGGCCGCGCCGCCGCGCTTGCCGCTGCCGGGCGCCCACGCCATGTGCCCGTGCGCGCCCGCCCAGCTAGGCCCTCGCAGTGGCCCAGCCTCCCCCTTTGAAAAGAAAACGATTAAAAAGAACTAAAAATAATAAATAAATAAAATATATAATTAATTAACTTAATTAATTGGTTTATCCAAACTTACTTAGTTAGCCTAATTAATCAGCTAATTACCTAATGTGTGTATGATGGGGTTACGCTTCGTTGACCACCAACATCGATCGTCAACTCGACTCCTCGACCCACATGTCATCCTCTGTACATTATTATGTACACAGAGCTGGGTGCACATAGCATTTAATCATTATTTTCGAAATAATAATTTCAAAATATTGCTAAAACTTTAGAAATTTGTAGAAAATAATCCGTAACTCCGATGTAGAAGTTTTATACATGAAAGTTGCTCAGAAAAATGTGACGAATTCGAATACGTCTTCCGTTCGTCTGCCTTGCATCCCTAGCATAGCGAACATGGAACCTTCCACCCTCCATTTCATTTGTCCGAAAATGCAAACTTCGGGAAAAATCTCCCGAATGTTATCCCCCTTCGCCGGTATCGTGTGACACTGCGTTAGAACACCCCTAGCACCGTGTTTCGTCATGTCATGCATCTGTTTGCTTTGTATTTACTACCCCCCCCCTCTTCTCTCCGGTAGACCCCGAGAGCACTGCTGATACCCCTGTGATCGACTACGTCACCGACGACCCTCCTTCCCTTTCAGCAGAGCTTCCAAGCAAACAAACCCTCTTTGATTATTCCGATATCGCCCAGTTCCTTTTCTCTCATGCTTGCATTAGATTTTTCTACTGTTATTAATTGATCCTATTCTGATGCATAGCCTACTTTTGTAACCTACTATTGTTACCTACCTGCTTATCCTAAACTTCTTAGTATAGGTTTGTTAGTGATCCATCTATGAACCCTCACCTTGTCCCAGTTGCCCCGGCTTGTTGACCGATGACTCGATCAATGTGATCGATGTCTAGAGCCCGACATATCACCTCATCCCCTTTAGTTGTATGACTATAGAGCTACTATCGAGTGCCAAGGGTGATACCTCGTAACGCACTCATGATGCTAACTTTGTAGTGTAGCTAATCGGTCGTGGTCTACCGAGGGTGATTCCTCCTTCACCACTCCAGATGACAACTCTGTCGTGCAACACCTCTAGCATGAACATCGAGGGTGATTCCTCCTATGCTCACCTTGAGGATTACATCAAGTGGAATCCATCGAGGGTGATTCCTCGGGTTTTCCCCCTTGATGTTTTGGACACACGGTTACCTTGAATTTACTTCAGACCCTTGTTAAAGTCGGGCGGGTCCAGTGAGCACCCACGAGAGATACTGATAACCCGCAAGTATAGGGGATCGCAACAGTTTTCGAGGGTAGAGTATTCAACCCAAATTTATTGATTCGACACAAGGGGAGCCAAAGAATATTCTCAAGTATTAGCAGCTGAGTTGTCAATTCAACCACACCTGAAAGACTTAATATCTGCAGCAAAGTATTTAGTAGCAATGTGGTATGGAAGTAACGGTAACAATGGCAAGAGTAACAGTAGTAGTTTTTGTAGTAATCGTAACAGTGGCAATGGAAAAGTAACTAAGCAAAGATCAATATGTGAAAAGCTCGTAGGCAATGGATCAATGATGGATAATTATGTCGGATGCGATTCCTCATGCAACAGTTATAACATAGGGTAACACAGAACTAGCTCCAGTTCATCAATGTAATGTAGGCATGTATTTCGAAGATAGTCATACGTGCTTATGGAAAAGAACTTGCATGACATCTTTTGTCCTACCCTCCCATGGCAGCGGGGTCCTATTGGAAACTAAGGGATATTAAGGCCTCCTTTTAATGGACTATCGGATCAAAGCACTAACACATAGTGAATACATGAACTCCTCAAACTACGGTCATCACCGGGAGTGGTCCCGATTATTGTCACTTCGGGGTTGCCAGATCATAACACATAGTAGGTGAGTATTGACTTGCAAGATAGGATCAAGAACTCACATATATTCATGGAAACATAATAGGTTCATATGTGAATTCATGGCACTCGGGCCCTAGTGACAATCATTAAGCATAGCAAAGTCATAGCAACATCAATCTTAGAACATAATGAATACTAGGGATCAAACCCTAACAAAACTAACTCGATTACATGGTAAATCTCATCCAATCCATCACCGTCCAGCAAGCCTATGATGGGATTACTCATGCATGGCGGTGAGAATCATGAAATTGGTGATGGAGGATGATTGATGATGACGACAACGACGGATTCCCCTCTCCGGAGCCCGAACGGACTCCAGATCAGCCCTCCCGAGGAAAATGAGGGCTTGGCGGCGGCTCCATATCGTAAAACATGATGAATCCTTCTCTTTGATTTTTTTTTCTTCCTGAAAGTGAATATATGGAGTCGGGGTTGAGGCCGGTGGAGTCCCAGGGGGCCCACGAGGCAGGGGATCACGCCCCAGGGGGGCGCGCCCTGCACCCTCGTGGACCGGGTGTGGTCCCCCTAATGCTGATTCTTTTGCTAATATTTTTCTTTAATTCCAAAACGTGTCTCCGTGGATTTTCAGGTCATTCTGAGAACTTTTATTTCTGCACAAAAATAACACCATGGAAATTCTGCTGAAAACAGCGTTAGTCCGGGTTAGTCCCATTCAAATCATGCAAGTTAGAGTCCAAAACAAGGGCAAATTTCAGTTGACAAACTGAAAGTGATAAAGAAAAACTTTTACAAACTCTGTTTGATATTGTTGTTGCAAATATGTAAAGCCAACATTCAAGTTTTCAGCAAAGATTATGAACTAACCGTATTCACAATAACATTTACGTCTCATGTTTACTCATATCAATAGCATAATCAACTAGCAAGCAATAATAATAAATCTCGGATGACAACACTTTCTCAAAACAATCATAACATGATATAGCAAGATGGTATCTCGCTAGCCCTTTCTGAGATCGCAAAACATAAATTCAGAGCACCCCTGAAGATCAAGGACTGACTAGACATTGTAATTCATGGTAAAAGAGATCCAGTCACAGTCATACTCAATATAAATTAATAGCAATGCATGCAAAGGACAACGGTGCTCTCCAACTGGTGCTTTTTAATAAGAGCATGATGACTCAACATAAAAGTAAATAGATAGGCCCTTCGCAGAGGGAAGCAGGGATTTGCAGAGGTGCCAGAGCTCGAGTTTTGAAACAGAGATAAATAATATTTTGAGTGGCATACTTTCATTGTCAACATAACAACCAAGAGATCTCGATATCTTCCATGCTACACACATTATAGGCGGTTCCCAAACAGAATGGTAAAGTTTATACTGCCCCGCCACCAACAAGCATCAATCCATGGCTTGCCGGAAACAACGGGTGCCTCCAACTAACAACAATCCTGGGAGAGTTTTGTTTACAATTATTTTGATTTGATTTGAGCATGGGACTAGGCATCCCGGTTACCAGCCATTTTCTCGTGAGTGATGAGCGGAGTCCACTCATCGTAAGAATAACCCACCTAGCATGGAAGATATAGACAACCCTAGTTGATACATGAGCTATTCGAGCATACAAAGCAGAATTTCATTTGAAGGTTTAGAGTTTGGCACATACAAATTTACTTGGAACGGCAGGTAAATACCGCATATAGGAAGGTATGGTGGACTCATATGGGATAACTTTGGGGTTTATGGAAGTGGATGCACAAGAAGTATTCCCACTTAGTACAAGTGAAGGCTAGAAAGAGACTGGGAAGCGACCAACTAGAGAGCGAAAACAGTCATGAACATGCATTAAGATTAATCAAAAATGAGTGCAAGCATGAGTAGGATATAAATCACCATGAACATAAATATCGTGGAGGCTATGTTTATTTTGTAACTACATGCGTGAACATGTGCCAAGTCAACCCACTCGAATCGTTCAAAGGAGGATACCACCCTATCATACCACATCACAACCATTTTAATAGCATGTTGGCACGCAAGGTAAACCATTATAAACTCCTAGCTAATTAACCATGGCATGAGCAACTATAATCTCTAATTGTCATGGCAAACATGTTTCATTCATAATAGGCTGAATCAGGAATGATGAACTAATCATATTTACGAAAAAAAGATAGGTCGAGTTCATACCAGATTCTCTCATCTGAATCAGTCCATCATATATCGTCATTATTGCCTTTCACTTGCACGACCGAACGGTGTGGATAATAATAATAGTGCACGTGCATTGGACCAAGTTGGAATCTGCAAGCATTTAATACAAGGGAGAAGACAAGGTAATACGGGCTCTTTGTTAAATCAACAATAATGCATATGAGAGCCACTCAACCTTTTCATCGCGGCCTTCTCCTCTCGACCCCCAAAGAAAAGAAAAGAAATGAAACTATTTACACGAGAAAGCTCCCAACAAGCAAAAGAAGAACGAGAAATCTTTTTGGGTTTTCTTTAATTTACTACTACTACGGGCATGGAAAGTAAACTAGCTAAAAGCTACAACTAATTTTTTTTGGTTTTTCTTAAGGTTTTTCAGACACACAAGAAGAAGGCTTAGAAAAGAAAATAAACTAGCATGGATAGTACAATGAAAAAGTATGAGCACCGACAACTGGCATGAGTGTGTGAACTTGAATGTAATGTAGGTGAGAAATACGTTCTCCCCCAAGCTTAGGATTTTGGCCTAAGTTGGTCTATGCCCACGAATCAAAGCTACTCTCTCCGGTGTACTAAGGAGGGTCCTCAGGGTGCCACTGGTTGGCGATCTCCTCCGGATCCCACATATAAACAGACTATCGATAAGGGTCGAGTGGTGGCTCAGGCCCATGCTCTGGAACTTGTGTCAGCCTCCAGTATGCATAAATGGCCTCGGGCAAGATGAGGTACGTGCCTGAAAGTATGTTAAACAAAGAGGGTGCAGGCAAGGTAATAGTCACACAATGAGTTTTATCAAATATCAAATTATACTTAAGCATCTTCTTCTTATTTTTAACAATAAAGTCATGGGCTACCATACTCTTATAATCTAGAAAAACAGGGGGCAACAACTTTTCCTCTTTCTCATAATGCCTAATAGGTATCTCAAAGTGTGCAGCAAGGCGCGAAGCAAAGATGCCTCCGAAGATGGGGCCCTTAGAGCGGTTCAAACTTAATCGTTTAGCAACAACAGCGCCTAGGCTGAAAGTTGTATCACGAAACAAAGCATGGCGCAAAATGACAAGATCAGGGGCACTAAGATTTCCACTGTTCTCGTGACCAATTAAGCATCTACTAGCAAATATCGCAAAGTAACGTAGAACAGGAAAATGTATACTAGTAATTCTTGCATCGAAAAATTTCCTCGTTTCCCCTACAGCAATTCTATCAATAAATTCATCCACATCACTACGGTGTGGTTCCTCGATGCTGCCTACAAAGGGTATCTTGCACACCCGACAAAAATCATGGAGTGACATCTCCTTAACCTCATCATATAAATGAAACTCCACTGAAGGTGGTGATTTCTTATCATGGAAATAAAAATTTTGCATGAAAATATTAATGAGTAGGAGATACTGTTCGCGCTGGTCGTGGAGGAAGTCAGCAAGGCCTGCATTCTCAGCCAAGTAATAAAAGTCATCGTAAATTCCGGTGGCTCTCAAGAACGCATCACAAGGCCATTCGCATGGCCGAACCTCCGAAGTGCGAGGGAGATTGTATTTGGGATTTTTATTCTCCTCATTCCGCTTATCCTTCGAGCTTCGGCTGAAGAGCCCCTCAACAATCTCTTCATCATTTTCTTTCTTTGAAAAATTCCTGAAATTTTTGGTGACTCAAAATAAAAGTGAACAAAACAAAACAAGATTGATAGCAACTACTCCAACAAGTGCCTAGAGACTTTATCGTGCATTAAAACTACTTTGGACCACATAATTTGACATGCAAGCTCAAGAACAGGGTCACCTTAGCAGCAAAAATTTGCAATAAATAAAGCACTAGAACAAAAACTAATTGGACCATTGGAGGAGTCACATACCGAAGAACAATCCCCCAAAACAGTTTTGTCAATGGAGCTTTGAGAAACAGATCGAAAATGGCAACAAGATGAGCTAGAACACGGGTTTGAGCTATGGGAGGATTTTTTCTGGAGGAAGACGAAGTGAGTGGGTGCTAGAAAAAGTGGAGGTGGTCCACAAGGGGTCCACGAGGCAAGGGGCGCGCCCAGGGGGGTGGGCACACCCTGTACCCTCATGGCCAAATGGTGGCCCCCTGGTGTGTTCTCAGTGCCAGATATTCTTAAATATTCTACAAAAAATCATATTTCATTTTTAGGACGTTTGGAGAACTTTTATTTTCGGGGTATTTTTTGCAAGGATAATTCAAAAAACAGATAGAAAATACTATTTTTGCTTTATTTAAGCTAAATAACAGAAAGTAAAAGGAGGGTACAGAGAGTTGTGCTTTCTAACTTCATCCATCTCATGCTCATCAAAAGGAATCACTAACAAGGTTGATCAAGTCTTGTTAACAAACTCTTTCTGAATAACATGAAACCGAAGAATTTTCGAATAACACTAGGTTACCTCAACGGGGATATGCATGTCCCCAATAATAAGAATATCATATTTCTTCTTGACAGTAGGAAGAGGGAATTCAAAACCTCCAATAGTAATCATTGAAAATTTTCCAATAGAACTGATACTGTGGACTTGAGGTTGTTTCCTCTGAAAGTGTACCGTATGCTCATTACCATTAACATGAAAAGTGAAATTGCCTTTGTTGCAATCAATAACAGCCCCTGCAGTATTCAAAAAGGGTCTACCAAGGATAATCGACATACTATCATCCTCGGGAATATCAAGAATAACAAAGTCTGTTAAAATAGTAACGTTTGCAACCACAACAGGCACATCCTCACAAATGCCGACAGGTATAGCAGTTGATTTATCGGCCATTTGCAAAGATATTTCAGTAGGTGTCAACTTATTCAAATCAAGTCTACGATATAGAGAGGCATACCACTAACACCGGCTCCAAGATCACATAAAGCAGTTTTAACATAGTTTCTTTTAATGGAGCATGGTATAGTTGGTACTCCTGGATCTCCTAGTTTCTTGGGTATTCCACCTTTAAAAGTATAATTGGCAAGCATGGTGGAAATTTCAGCTCCTGGTATCTTTTTTTATTTGTAACAATATCATTCATATACTTAGCATAAGGATTCATTTTAAGCATATCAGTCAAACGCATACGCAAAAAGATAGGTCTAAACATTTCAGCAAAGCGCTCAAAATCCTCATCATCCTTTTTCTTAGATGGTTTAGGAGGAAAAGGCATGGGTTTCTGAACCCATGGTTCTCTTTCTTTACCATGCTTCCAAGCGACGAAGTCTCTCTTATCATAACGTTGATTGTTTGATTGTGGGTTATCAAGATCAACAGCAGGTTCAATCTCTACATCATTGTTATTGCTAGGTTAAGCATCATCATTAATATTATCACTAGGTTCATGTTCATTACCAGATTGTGTTTCAGCATCAGAAATAGAAATATCATTGGGATTCTCGGGTGTGTCAACAACAGGTTCACTAGAAGCATGCAAAGTCCTATCATTTTTCTTTTTTCTTCTTCTTAGAAGGACTAGGTGCATCAACATTAGTTCTCTGAGAATCTTGCTCAAGTCTCTTTGGGTGGCCCTCAGGATACAAAGGTTCCTGAGTCATTTTACCCCCTCTAGTCATAACTCTAACAGCATTATCATTTTTCTTATTATTTAATTCACTGAGCAAATCATTTTGTGTTTTAAGCACTTGTTCTACCTGAGTGGTAACCATAGAAGCAGGTTTACTAATAAGTTTAAGGTCACCTTTAACTCTAGACATATAATCACTCAAGTGTTCAACCATATAAGCATTACGTTTCAATTGTCTACCAACATAAGCATTGAAGTTTTCTTGTTTAACAATAAAATTATCAAACTCATCCAAGCATTTGCTAGCAGACTTATTACGACGAATATCACCTTCATCAAATCTATAGAGAGAATTTACCTTTAATACCTGTGTCGGGTTATTAAGACCATGTATTTCTTCAATAGGTGGTAAATTCTTAACATCTTCATCTTTAATACCCTTTTCTTTCATAGATTTCTTTGCTTCTTGCATATCTTCAGGACTGAGAAATAGAATACCCCTTTTCTTCGGAGTTGGCCTAGGAGTTGGTTCAGGAAGTGTCCAATCATTATCATTACTCAATATATTATCCAATAGCAATTCAGCTTGCTCAACAGTTCTTTCCCTGAAACAGAACCAGCACAACTATCCAGGTGGTCTCTGGAAGCATCGGTTAGTCCATTATAAAAGATATCAAGTATTTCATTTTTATTAAGAGGATGATCGGGCAAAGCATTAAGTAATTGGAGAAGCCTCCCCCAAGCTTGTGGGAGACTCTCTTCTTCAATTTGCACAAAATTATATATTTCCCTTAAGGCAGCTTGTTTCTTATGAGCGGGGAAATATTTAGCAGAGAAGTAATAAATCATATCCTGGGGACTACGCACACAACCAGGAGCAAGAGAATTAAACCATGTTTTATCATCACCCTTTAATGAGAACGGGAATAACTTAAGGATATAGTAGTAACGAATTTTTTCCTCATGAGTGAATAGGGTGGCTGTATCATTCAATTTAGTAAGGTGTGCCACAACAGTTTCATATTCATAGCCATAAAAAGGATCAGATTCAACCAAAGTAATTAACTCACCATCGACAGAGAAATCATAATCCTTATCAGAAATACAGATAGGTGAAGTAGAAAAAGTAGGGTCATATTTCATTCTAGCATTCAAAGACTTATCTTTCAGCTTAGCTAACAGTTTCTTAAGATCATACCTATCTTTGCAAGAAAAAAGGTCTCTAGCAGTTTCTTCATCCATAACATAACCCTCAGGCAGATCAGGCAATTCATAACTAGGGGGAGAATCTTCATCATCACTTTCATCAATATTATCTATTTCAATAATTTCATTCTCTCTAACCCTAGCAAGTTGTTCATCAAGAAATTCACCAAATGGCATAGTATTATCAAGCATAGAATTAGTTTCATCATAAGCATCATGCATAGCAGAAGTGGCGTCATCAATAACATGCGACATATCAGAATCAATAGCAGGAGTAGTTGTCGCAAGTTTACTCAAAACAGAAGGTGAATCAAGTGCAGAGCTAGATGGCAGTTCCTTACCTCCCCTCGTAGTTGAGGGATAAATCTTGGTTCTTTCGTCTTTCAAGTTCCTCATAGTGATCAATAGATATAAATCCCAAGTGACTCAAAGAATAGAGCTATGCTCCCTGGCAACGGCGCCAGAAAATAATCTTGATAACCCACAAGTATAGGGGATCACAACAGTTTTCGAGGGTAGAGTATTAAACCCAAATTTATTGATTCCACAACGGGAGCCAAAGAACATTCTCAAGTATTAGCAGCTGAGTTGTCAATTCAACCACACCTGAAAGACTTAATATCTGCAGCAAAGTATTTAGTAGAAAAGTAGTATGGAAGTAACAGCAACGGTGGCAAAAGTAACAGTACCAGTTTTTGTAGTAATCGTAACAGTGGTAATGGAAAAGTAATTAAGCAAAGATCAATATGTGAAAAGCTCGTAGGCAATGGATCAATGATGGATAATTATGTCGGATGCGATTCCATATGCAACAGTTATAACATAGGGTAACACAGAACTAGCTCCGGTTCATCAATATAATGTAGGCATGTATTCTGAATATAGTCATGCGTGCTTATGGTCTTGCATGACATCTTTTGTCCTACCCTCCCGTGGCAGCGAGGTCCTATTGGAAACTAAGGGATTTTAAGGCCTCCTTTTAATAGAGTACCGGACCAAAGCATTAACACTTAGTGAATACATGAACTCCTCAAACTACGGTCATCACCGGGAGTGGTCCCGATTATTGTCACTTCGGGGATGCCGGATCATAACACATAGTAGGTGACTATTGACTTGCAACATAGGATCAAGAACTCACATATATTCATGAAAACATAATAGGTTCAGATCTGAATTCATGGCACTCGGGCCCTAGTGACAAGCATTAACAATAGCAAAGTCATAGCAACATAAATCTTAGAACATAATGGATACTAGGGATCAAACACTAACAAAACTAACTCGATTACATGGTAAATCTCATCCAACCCATCACCGTCCAGCAAGCCTACAATGGGATTACTCATGCACGGCGGTGAGCATCATGAAATTGGTGATGGAGGATGGTTAATGATGACGACGACGACAGATTACCCTCTCCGGAGCCCCAAACGGACTCCAGATCAGCCCTCCCGAGGAAGATTAGGGCTTGGCAGCGGCTCCGTATCGTAAAACGCGATGAATCCTTCTCTCTTATTTTTTTTCTCCCCGAAAGTGAATATATGGAGTCGGGGTTGAGGTCGGTGGAGTCCCAGGGGGCCCACGAGGGAGGGTGGGCGCGCCCTGCACCCTCGTGGACAGGGTGTGGGCCCCCTGACGCTGATTCTTTCGCCAATATTTTTCTCTAATTCCAAAACATGTATCCGCGGATTTTTAGGTCATTCTGAGAACTTTTATTTCTGCACAAAAATAACACCATGGCAATTCTGCTGAAAACAGCGTCAGTGCGGGTTAGTTCCATTCAAATCATGCAAGTTAGAGTCCAAAACAAGGGCAAAATTGTTCGGGAAAGTAGATACGTTGGAGACGTATCAGATACCTGTGAAAGTCGCGCGGGCCCGGAGAGCACCCGCGAGATGTTACGGTGGTGGCTGGCTGCTTAGCAGTATCACCCACGAGGTGGTGGTAGCTCCAGACTTGTCTTGACAGCCGTCAGTTCTTTTAATAATGCACTAACAGGTTTGGGTATGTGATCTAAGTTGGCCTCTGGCCTTTATGCACTAACCACCATGCGGGAATAGATATGGGCACTCGGCGTCATGGTATCAGCCGAAAGCTCCGTCGGACGTCCAGTTCATCATTGCGGCACGGTCGAATCGCGCCATTCAGGACCGAGGTGGTGTTGGTATTCACCCTGCGCGCAACGACCCGGTGTGCAATGGGCGATGAGCCCAAGACCCCAAATAGCTTAGGATGTAGACCAGCGGGGAGCTCTCTGTGGAGCCTAGGTAGGGCTACGACGTGTTAATTTTCCGAGGTCGGGCATGGCCTAGAAAAGTGTGTCCGGCTAGAGTAATCAAGCATGTTGGGAAATGTGGTGCACCCCTACAGAGAAGTTTATCTATTCGAATAGCCGTGTCCACGGTATCAGGTGCTTACAGTGGTATCCTGATATATTACAACTAGAAATGGATACTTGATACATGTGATGGATATGTGGCTCCAGGATTGCTTTCTCGCAGGGAGTCGAGAAAGGATATTTGGGCGTTAATTCTACAACATGCTTGTCAATTATATAATGTTATTATGTACTCTTCTGAATGCTGTAAAATGCTTGGAGCTGCTTGAAGATGCTAGTCTTTGATAGACTAGGACTTCCACTCTATTCTGGCATTTTGCAGTATAGTCGACAGATACTGTTGGGGAACGTAGTAATTTCAAAAATTTTCCTACGATCACGCAAGACCATGGTGATGGCATAGCAACGAAGGGAAGAGTGTCCGCCCACGCACGTGAGACCGAAAGCGAAGCGTTATAACAACGCTGTTGATGTAGTCGACGCCTTCACGACCCGACCGATCCAAGCACCGAACGACGGCACCTCCGAGTTTCGCACACGCTCAGCCCGATGACGATCCCGGACCGATCCAGCAAAGTGTCGGGATGAGTTCCGTCAGACGACGGCGTGGCAGGACGATGATGATGCTCCACCGACGCAGGGCTTCGCCTAAGCTCCGCGACGATATGACTTCTCCGCGCAGGCTTCGCCTAAGCTCCGCGACGATATGACCGAAGTGGAATATGGTGGAAGGGGGCACCGCACACGGCTAAGGAAATCAACTTGTGTGTTTTGGGGTGCTCCCTGCCCCCGTATATAAAGGAACCAAGGGGGAGGTGGCCGGCCAAGAGGAGGAGGCGCACCAAGGGAGTCCTACTCCCTCCGGGAGTAGGACTCCCCCCCCAATCCTAGTTGGAATAGGATTCCCGGAGGGGAGAGAGAGAGAGGGGGGCCGGCCCACCTTTCCTAGTCCTAATAGGACTAGGGAAGGGGGGCGCGCGGCCACCTAGGGCTGGCCCTTCTCCTTTCCTCCAAGGCCCACTATGGGCCCATGTAGTTCTGGGGTTCCGTAACCTCCTGCACTCGATAAATTTCGATTTCACTCGGAACCTTTCCGATGTCCAAATGTAGGCTTCCAATATATCAATCTTTATGTCTCGACCATTTCGAGACTCCTCGTCATATCCGTGATCACATCCGGGACTCAACAACCTTCGTGCATCAATACTTATAAACTCATTATGACCGCCATCGAAACGTTAAGCGTGCGGACCCTACGGGTTCGAGAACTATGTAGACATGACCGAGACACCTCTCGGTCAATAACCAATAGCGGGACCTGGATGCCCATATTGGCTCCTACATATTCTACGAAGATCTTTATCGGTCGACCGCATAACAACATACGTTGTTCCTTTGTCATCGGTATGTTACTTGCCCGAGATTCGATCGTCGGTATCCAATACCTAGTTCAATCTCGCATCTTGGCAAGTCTCTTTTCTCGTTCCGTAATACATCATCTCACAACTAACACATTTAGTTGCAATGCTTGCAAGGCTTATGTGATGTGCATTACCGAGAGGGCCAGAGATACCTCTCCGACAATCGGAGTGACAAATCCTAATCTCAAATATGCCAACCCAACATGTACCTTCGGAGACACCTGTAATGTACCTTTATAATCACCCAGATTCGTTGTGACGTTTGGTAGCACCCAAAGTGTTCCTCGGCAAACGGAGTTGCATAATCTCATAGTCATAGGAACATGTATAAGTCATGAAGAAAAGCACTAGCAACAAACTATACGATCAGGTGCTATGCTAATGGAATGGGTCATGTCAATCAGATCATTCAACCAATGATGTGATCCCATTAATCAAATAACAACTCCTTGTTCATGGTTAGGAAACATAACCATCTTTGATTAACGAGCTAGTCAAGTAGAGGCATACTAGTGACACTCTGTAGGTTTATGTATTCACACATGTATTATGTTTCGGTTAATACAATTCTAGCATGAATAATAAACATTTATCATGATATAAGGAAATAAATAATAACATTTATTATTGCCTCTAGGGCATATTTCCTTGATCTCCCACTTGCACTAGAGTCAATAATCTAGATTACACAAGAATGATTCTAACACCCATGGAGTCTTGGTGCTGATCATGTTTTGCTCGTGGAAGAGGCTTAGTCAACGGGTGCGCAACATTCAGATCCGTATGTATCTTGCATATCTCTATGTCTCCCACTGGACCAAATCCGGATGGAGTTGAAGCGTCTTTTGATGTGCTTGGTTCTCTTGTGAAATCTGGATTCCTTTGCCAAGGCAATTGCACCGATATTATCACAAAAGATTTTCATTGGACCCGATACACTAGGTACAACACCTAGATCGGATATGAACTCCTTCATCCAGACTCCTTCATTAGCTGCTTCCGAAGCAGCTATGTACTCAACTTCACATGTAGATCCCGAACGACGCTTTGTTTGGAACTGCACCAACCGACAGCTCCACCGCTTAATGTAAATACGTATCCGGTTTGCGATTTAGAATCGTCCGGATCAGTGTCAAAGCTTGCATCGACGTAACTGCCATTTACGATGAGCTCTTTGTCACCGCCATAAATGAGAAACATATCCTTAGTTCTTCTCAAGTACTTAAGGATGTTCTTGACCGCTGTCCGATGATCCACTCTGGATTACTTTGGTACTGCCGCTAAACTTACACAAGGCACACATCAGGTCTGGTACACAGCATTGCATACATGATAGAGCCTATGGCTGAAGCATAGGAACATCTTTCATTTCTCTCTATCTTCTGCGGTGGTCGGGCATTGAGTCTTACTCAACTTCACACCTTGTAATACCGCAAGAACCCTTTCTTTGCTCGATCCATTTTGAACCTTTTCAAAACTTTATCAAGGTATGTGCTTTGTGAAAGTCCTATTAAGCGCCTTGATCTATCTCTATAGATCTTAATGCCCAATATGTAAGCAGCTTCACCGAGGTCTTTCATCGAAAAACTCTTATTCAAGTATCCCTTTATGCTATCCAGAATTCTATATCATTTCCGATCAATAATATGTCATCCACATATAATATCGAAATGCTACAGAGCTCCCACTCACTTTCTTGTAAATACAGGCTTCTCCAAAAGTCTGTATAAAACCAAATGCTTTGATCACACTATCAAAACGCTTATTCCAACTCCGAGAGGCTTGCACCAGTCCATAAATGGATCGCTGGAGCTTGCACACTTTGTTAGCTCCTTTGGATCGACAAAACCTTCTGGTTGCATCATATACAACTCTTCTTCCGAAATCCATTCAGAATGCAGTTTTAACATCCATTTGCCAAATTTCATAATCATAAAATGCGGCAATTGCTAACATGATTCGGACGACTTAAGCATCGCCACGGGTGAGAAGGTCTCATCGTAGTCAATCCCTTGAACTTGTCGAAAACCTTTTGCAACAAGTCGAGCTTTATAGACGATAACATTACCATCAGCGTCGGTCTTCTTCTTGAAGATCCATTTATTCTCAATTGCTTGCCGATCATCGGGCAAGTCAACCAAAGTCCACACTTTGTTCTCATACATGGATCCCATCTCAGATTTCATGGCCTCAAGCCATTTTGTGGAATCTGGGCTCACCATCGCTTCTTCATAGTTCGTAGGTTCATCATGTTCCAAGAATATGACTTCCAAAACAGGATTACCGTATCACACCGGTGCGGATCTTGTTCTGGTTGATCTACTAAGTTCTGTAGAAACTTGATCTGAAGTTTCATGATCATCATCATTAGCTTCCTCCTATTTGGTGTAGGTGTCACGAAACTGTTTTCTCGTGATGTACTACTTCTCAATAAGGGAGTAGATACAGATTATCTCATCAAGTTCTACTTTCCTCCCACTCACTTCTTTCGTGAGAAACTCTTTCTCCAAAAAGTTTCGAATTTAGCAACAAAATCTTGCCTTCGGATCTGTGATAGAAGGTGTACCCAACTGTCTCCTTTGGGTATCCTATGAAGACACATTTCTCGATTTGGGTTCGAGCTTATCAGGTTGAAGCTTTTTCACATAAGCATCGCAGCCCCAAACTTTCAAAACGACAACTTTGGTTTCTTGCCAAACCACAGTTCATAAGGCGTCGTCTCAACGGATTTAGATGGTGCCCTATTTAAAGTGAATGTAGCCGTCTCTAAAGCATAACCCCAAAATGATAGCGGTAAATCAGTAAGAGACATCATAGATCGCACCATATCTAATAAAGTACGATTCGACGTTCGGACACACCATTACGTTGTGGTGTTCCGGTGGCGTAAGTTTGAAACTATTCCGCATTGTTTCAAATGTAGGCCAAACTCAGAACTCAAATATTCTCCTCCACGATCAGATCGTAGAAACTTTATTTTCTTGTTACGATGATTTTCCACTTCACTCTGAAATTCTTTGAACTTTTCAAATGTTTCAGACTTGTGTTTCATTAAGTAGATATACCCATATCTGCTCAAATCATCTGTGAAGGTGAGAAAATAACGATATCCGCCATTTAGCCTCAACATTCATTGGACCACATACATCAAGATGTATGATTTCCAATAAATCTGTTGCTCTCTCCATAGTTCCGAGAACGGTGTTTTAGTCATCTTGCCCATAAGGCACGGTTCATAAGTGCCAAGTGATTCATAATCAAGTGACTCCAAAAGTCCATCAGCATGGAGTTTCTTCATGCGTTTTACACCGATATGACCTAAACGGCGAGTGCCACAAATAAGTTGCACCATCATTATCAACTCTGCATCTTTTGGTTTCAACATTATGAATATGTGTATCACTACTATCAAGATTAAGTAAAACAAACCATTCTTCAATGGTGCATGACCATAAAAGATATTATTCATATAAATAGAACAACCATTATTCTCTCGATTTAAATGAATAACCGTCTCGCATCAAACAAGATCCAGATATAATGTTCATGCTCAACGATGGTACTAAATAACAATTATTTAGGTCTAATACTAATCCCGAAGGTAGATGTAGAGGTAGCGTGCGATTGCGATCACATCGACTTTGGAACCATTTCCCACGCAAGATCGTCACCTCGCCCTTAGCCAATCTTCGCAATCCGTAGCCCTGTTTGAGTTGCAAATATTAGCAACAGAACCAGTATCAAATACCAGTGCTCTGCGAGTATTAGTAAGGTACACATCAATAACAAGTATATCACATATACCTTTGTTAACCTTGCCATCCTTCTTATCCGCCAAATACTTGGGGCAGTTCCGCTTCAAAGGACCAGCCTGCTTGCAATAGAAGCACTCGGTTTCAGGCTTAGGACCAGACTTGGGTTTCTTCTCTTGATCAACAACTTGCTTGCCGCTCTTTTGAAGTTTCCTTTTCTTTCCTTTGCCCTTTTCTTGAAACTAGTGGTTTTGTTAACCATCAACACTTGATGCTCCTTTTGATTTCTACCTCCATGCTTTCAGATCGCGAAGAGCTCGGGCATAGTTTTGGTCATCCCTTGCATATTATAGTTCATCACGAAGCTCTTGTAGCTTGGTGGCAGTGATTGGAGAATTCATCAATGACGCAATCATCCGGAAGATTAACTCCAGTTGAATCAAGTGATTGTTATATCCGGACATTACGAGTATATGCTCACTGACAGAACCATTCTCCTCCATCTTACAGCTATAGAACTTATTGGAGACTTCATATCTCTCAATCCGGGCATTCGCTTGGAATATTAACTTCAACTCCTGGAACATCTCATATGCTCCATGGTGTTCAAAACGACGTTGAAGTCCCGGTTCTAAGCCGTAAAGCATGGCACACTGAACTATAGAGTAGTCATCAGCTTTGCTTTGCCAGACGTTCACAACTTCGGCGCAGCCCTTGCACCAGGCCCGGCACCTAACGGTGCTTCCGGGACGTAATTCTTCCGTGCAGCAATAAGGATAATCCTCGTTACGGACCCAGTCCGTGTAATTGCTGCCATCATCTTTCAACTTTGCTTTCTCAAGGAACGCATTAAAATTTAACGGAACAACAAAGACGAGCCATCTATCTACACATCATAGACAAGCAAGATACTATCAGGTACTAAGTTCATGATAAATTTAAGTTCAATTAATCATATTACTTAAGAACTCCCACTTAGAAAAATATCCCTCCAATTCTCTAAGTGATTGCGTGATCCATATCAACTACACCATGACCGATCATCACGTGTGATGGAGTAGTTTCAATGGTGAACATCAATATGTTGATCATATCTACTATATGATTCACGCTCGACCTTTCGGTCTCCGTGTTCCGAGGTCATATCTTATATGCATAGCTCGTCAAGTATAACCTGAGTATTCCGCGTGTGCAACTGTTTTGCACCCGTTGTATTTGAACGTAGAACCTATCACACCCGATCATCACGTGGTGTCTCAAAGACGAAGAACTTTCGCAACGGTGCATACTCAGGAGAACACTTCTTGATAATTTAGTAAGGGATCATCTTATAATGCTACCGTCAATCAAAGCAAAATAAGATGCATAAAGGATTAACATCACATGCAATCAATATAAGTGATATGATATGGCCATCATCATCTTGTGCTTGTGATCTCCATCTCCAAGCACCGTCATGATCACCATCGCCACCGCGCGACACCTTGATCTCCATCGTAGCATCGTTGTCGTCTCGCCAACTATTGCTTCTCGACTATCGCTACTGCTTAGTGATAAAGTAAAGCAATTACATGGCGTTGCATTTCATACAATAAAGCGACAACCATATGGCTCCTGCCGATTGCCGATAACTCGGTTACAAAACATGATCATCTCATACAATAAGATATAGCATCACGTCTTGACCATATCACATCACAACATGCCCTGCAAAAACAAGTTAGGCGTCCTCTACTTTGTTGTTGCAAGTTTTACGTGGCTGCTACGGGCTGAGCAAGAACCGTTCTTACCACGCATCAAAACCACAACGATACTTCGTCAAATAGACTCCGTTTAACCTTCTCAAGGACCGGCGAGCCACACTCGATTCAACTAAAGTGAGAGAGACAGACACCGCCATCACCTTTAAGCAACGAGTGCTCACAGCGGTGAAACCAGTCTCGCGTAAGCGTCACGCGTAATGTCGGTCCGGGCCGCTTCATCTCACAATACCGCTGAACCAAAGTATGACATGCTGGTAGGTAGTATGACTTGTATCGCCCACAACTCACTTGTGTTCTACTCGTGCATATGACATCAACGCATAAAACCAGGCTCGGATGCCACCGTTGGGGAACGAGTAATTTCAAAAATTTTCCTACGATCACGCAAGACCATGGTGATGGCATAGCAACGAGCGGGAAGAGTGTCCGCCCACGCACCCTCGTGAGACCGAAAGCGAAGCGTTATAACAACGCTGTTGATGTAGTCGACGTCTTCACGACCGACCGATCCAAGCACCGAACGTCGGCACCTCCGAGTTCTGCACACGTTCAGCCCGATGACGATCCCGGACTCCGATCCAGCAAAGTGTCGGGATGAGTTCCGTCGAAGACGACGGCGTGGCAGGACGATGATGATGCTCCACCGACGCGGGGCTTCGCCTAAGCTCCATGACGATATGACTTCTCCAGCAGGCTTCGCCTAAGCTCGCGACGATATGACCGAAGTGGAATATGGTGGAAGGGGCACCGCACACGGCTAAGGAAATCAACTTGTGTGTTTTGGGGTGCCCCTGCCCCGTATATAAAGGAACCAAGGGGAGGTGGCGGCCAAGAGGAGGAGGCGACTAAGGAGTCCTACTCCTCGGGAGTAGGACTCCCCCAATCCTAGTTGGAATAGGATTCCGGAGGGGAGAGAGAGAGAGGGGGCGGCCCACCTTTCCTAGTCCTAATAGGACTAGGGAAGGGGGCGCGCCACCTAGGGCTGGCCTTCTCCTTTCCTCCAAGGCCCACTATGGGCCCATGTAGTTCCGGGGGTTCGGTAACCTCCGGTACTCGATAAATTCGATTTCACTCGGAACCTTTCCGATGTCCAAATGTAGGCTTCCAATATATCAATCTTTATGTCTCGACCATTTCGAGACTCCTCGTCATATCCGTGATCACATCCGGGACTCGAACAACCTTCGTGCATCAATACTTATAAACTCATTATGACCGCCATCGAAGCGTTAAGCGTGCGGACCCTACGGGTTCGAGAACTATGTAGACATGACCGAGACACCTCTCGGTCAATAACCAATAGCGGGACCTGGATGCCCATATTGGCTCCTACATATTCTACGAAGATCTTTATCGGTCAGACCGCATAACAACATCGTTGTTCCTTTGTCATCGGTATGTTACTTGCCCGAGATTCGATCGTCGGTATCCAATACCTAGTTCAATCTCGTTCTTGGCAAGTCTCTTTTCTCGTTCCGTAATACATCATCTCACAACTAACACATTTAGTTGCAATGCTTGCAAGGCTTATGTGATGTGCATTACCGAGAGGGCCCAGAGATACCTCTCCAGACAATCGGAGTGACAAATCCTAATCTCAAATATGCCAACCCAACATGTACCTTCGGAGACACCTGTAATGTACCTTTATAATCACCCATTCACGTTGTGGACGTTTGGTAGCACCCAAAGTGTTCCTCGGGCAAACGGAGTTGCATAATCTCATAGTCATAGGAACATGTATAAGTCATGAAGAAAAGCACTAGCAACAAACTATACGATCAGGTGCTATGCTAATGGAATGGGTCATGTCAATCAGATCATTCAACCAATGATGTGATCCCATTAATCAAATAACAACTCCTTGTTCATGGTTAGGAAACATAACCATCTTTGATTAACGAGCTAGTCAAGTAGAGGCATACTAGTGACACTCTGTAGGTTTATGTATTCACACATGTATTATGTTTCCGGTTAATACAATTCTAGCATGAATAATAAACATTTATCATGATATAAGGAAATAAATAATAACATTTATTATTGCCTCTAGGGCATATTTCCTTCAGATACATCCCTTCCTTTGATACCAATGCATACATAGTATAGATCTGATGCTTGTGAGTACTTTGGATGAGTACTCACAGTTGCTTTTCTACCTCTTTTCCCCTATAGCCAGTTGCTGCGATCAGGTGTTGGATCCCAGGAGCCAGATGCTGCCACCCCCGTCGACTACTGCTACTACCCCCGACGAACACTAGAAAAAAATACACTTCCGTGATGATCCGTGTTTGTCACAGTAGGTCATGTTTTCTATCATGCATGTACATCCATGACAAATTTATGACAGAATCAAGATAGTCATACATGTGCTGTCGTAGAAGTGTTCCATGACATTACCAAAATTATCATCATGGAAGTATCCACTTCCATGACAATAAATCGCACGTCATGGAAGTGCTTTCGTCAAGGGTGACCGACACGTGGCATCCATCGTAACGGGACGCCGTTAAGCTATCGGGTCCGGTTTTGGATCCGATAACCCGCTAATAGCCCGGACCAATGAGGATTTTCCATGTGTAAAATTCTCATTGGCCAGAGGAAACACGTGTTGGCTCACCATTGGGACAGATGTCATCCATTCATTGGACAGGAGGCGCCTATGATACGTCGACACGTGGCATGGCTCAATAGAGGCCCATCCCGGTGAAAAGGCCGGCCCGTTTGACTTGGTCAAAAGGTAACGGGCCGGCCCACGGAAAGCCTGTTAACGGCCTGTTCGTATATAGCCCATTTACGGCCCGCTAACTCATGGCCCGTTATGGCCTATCCGAATTAAGCCCAGTAGCTTCATCTGGGCCTTCTAATATGATTCCAGCCTGTTGTAACTTCTGGCCCATGATGTCTTTCGGCCCATACGAGACCATTTGTAACTCTTGGCCCATTAACGGCCCGTGGTGGATCTGGCCCGCAATGAATAGTATACCCCTTTATATCCATTAACGGCCCATTATTCCATTGGGCCATTTCCATCCCGTGTTATCTTTCGGCCTTCTCAGGGCCCATTTACTCTTGGGCTCATTTCCAGCATTCGGTTACTTACGGCCCGTTTGCGGCCCGTTACTCCGTTGGGCTGTTTTCATAACGTCATCAAATACGGCCGATTAATGATGGCCTGCTATTGTCGACCCATGAACGGACGGTTCCAAATCTAGCCCGTTTACGGCCCATAATGCGGTATGTTATTGGCCCATGTTTGGCCTATCGATCATACGACACGTAGAAGGCCCATTGATGCTATGACCCGTAGAAGGCCCATTGATGCTACGGCCCATAGAAGGCCCATTCTTTCTACGGCCCGTAGGAGGCCCATGGTAACTATAGTAAATATGTAGCCCATGGTTATTGTGGCCTAGTTTTAAAAAATAGGTTACTGCGGCCACTAGCAAACCGCGGAAAAAGAACTACACTGACTACAAGCAAACAAATAAAGAAGACAACAAGGAAATAAATAAGCAAGCAACCTACGCTAGGCTATCACGGCTATTACACATATTACATCCACTGGGCATCAAAGTTCGCCACCAGTGCAAATATAGGGAACAAAGTAGCATATCATAAACACTGGTTGTCAAAGTTGGCGATCAATGCAAATAAACGCCGCAGCAAAACAAGTCCAGAACTGAAACCACTTCAGAAGATCTCAAGAAACAATATCTTGGGTACCCATAATGTCGGCAAGATGCTTAGCAAGCTTATTAACTTTATCTTGTTTGGCGCTTAAATCCTCCAGCACTTGCTGTTGCACCAGAAAGTATGGATCTGAATTCTGCAGGGACTTCCTCAGTCCTTCAGCTTCTATCGCATAACATCTGATCGATGTATTTCAACTTGAAGTTGAGACTCAAGAAGCTGAACTGATTCAGGCAGCGAGTTCGAAGAGCTGGTGCCACCAGTAGTAGCCAGTAACTCGAACACAACATCAAGACAGGACTTTGGGGTTGTCTCAATGTCTTCAATATAGTTTTTATCAGCTTTCTTGGAGACCAACAGGGATGTCTCGCTATCTTGAACCTTATCTGCATTACTTCCTTTACCATTGCATAACGGGGTACTCTTCTCCAATATTCTATCCGCATTCTAAAAGAGAAACAAACAAACACATCACATGTTTACATGTAGCATATGAAACTCATTTTGGTAAACCAGTTCAGTAGTAAGGTGGACAGGATAATAGCATGAAACAAACATATATCTATGTAGTATGGTCACTTTATGGTCTATATCATTCTAGTTTATGTTGCCAAATCAAGATAGATACAGTTTGAATCATATTAAGACAAAGCAGCATAGACAGAATACAAGTGTGGGAAACTACACAGCAATAACAACACTTGTAATGTGCATGGCATGAGAACATAACTGTTTATTCAATTGAAACTGGAATCAACATAGAGCAAGTTACAATAGCAAACACGTTAAAGAAACATGTTTAAAACATACCTGTTGCGCCATTGGAGTTTCAATTGCATCCTTCAATTTGAAATTAGTTGGTATGAGTAAATACAGTGATGCAAGAGCAAAGTAGTACGAACCATAGCTTCGGAACCTGACCTGAGAACAATTCTTCTTCTGCTTTAATCGTTGACTTGGGGTTCGGAGTGGTGGTCCTCGTGCTTTGGGCACTGCAGTTGCCTTACTAACTGCTCGTGTTTGGGTGCTCTGTGGTGGAGACGATGCTGTGTGAACTGGAACTGGGTTACTATCTGCTGGGGTTGGGGTTAGAAGGGGTGTAGCTGGTTCTCTGTCCAACTGGGTAGGGGTAAAATCTGCGTGAGTCTGAGTTATGTGTGGTGGGGCTGGTTCTTGGGCAAGTACAACCGTGGTTCTATCTGCATCGATAGGTAGCACAATCTTTTCTGAAGACCGTGTTTTTACTCCCACAGATACTGCCATCACCCCCTCCAATTGAAATGGCTGATAAACAAGAAAAGTAATTGAATGTATAGACATTGTAAGATAGACAGGTGCAATGGATAGTAGAGAAGAAAACAGGGCATGAAATAATTCACATTTATGTTGTCTAACCAAACAGAATAGCAGGACATAATTTCACATATATGATGGCTAATTAAACAGGATAGCATGACACAATTTCAAATGTATGATGGCTAACTAAACAGGATAGAATGACATAATTCAAGATATGATGACTATGTAAACAGGATGAGATGATATAACTATATTATGTCTTTAGAAAATGGGTTGGCATGCCATAATTCAGATACATGTTGTCTATTTAAACATCTTGGCATGATATAATTCAAATATATGATTTATATACTAAGCAACCGAGCAGAGGGCGATCGCATATATGATGTGTCAACTAAGGAGCGGCATTCAGTATTGTGCATATGATGTAAAAACTAAGCATTGCAATACAACATATGCATGATATGAGTAATATAACCCTGCCAAGTTTGAGCATACACCTCAGGGGGGTAATAGGACTAGTCATCTGCCTCTGAATCCTCCTCTGAAGAGCTATCTGTAACCAGCAAGATATCTGCTTCAGCAGGTAGCATTGTCTGCTCTAAAGGCCTTGTTTTCACTCTAGATTTCTCCATCACCAATTCAAATGACTGATGCACAGGAAGAGTAGTTGAATATACAAACATTGTTGACAAATGCAATGAGAAATACAAAAAAAGGACGGCATGATATAATTGACATATATGATGCTTGGCTAAACAGCATGACATTGCATAATTCACATATATAATGCCTTGCAACAAGATAGCATTGCATAATTCACATATATAATGTCTTGCAACAAGATGGCATCGCATAATTCACAGATATGGTAATTAGACACGAAATAGGTGGCATTCACACAAAGCATGTCTAAACTAAGCAAATGACATAGCAATGCAAGATACCATACACATGATATGAGCAACATAACCCTGCCAAGTTAGAGCATGCACCTCGGGGGGAAATAGGACTGGTCATCTGTCTCTGAATCCTCCTCCGAGGAGCTATCCGTAACCAGCAAAACATGTGCTTCGTCAGATAGCATTGTCTGCTCTGAAGACCTTGTTTCCACTTCAGATTTTTCCATGACCGTGCCGAATGGCTGATGCACATGAAGAGTAATTGAATGTACTAAAATTGTTGACAAATTTAACATGTAATAAAAAAATGATGGCATGACATAATTCACATATAAGATGACTGGCTAACCAAGGTGGCATTGCAAAATTCACATATATGATGCCTGGCTAAACAAGATGGCATTGCATGATTCACATATACGATAAAGAAATTAAACATATGGCATTGACAAAAAGCATGTCTAAACTAAGCAGATGACATATTTGATGTATCTAGTAAGCAATGCAAGGCACCATATGCATGACATTACCAACATCAGCATGCCAAGTTAGAGCAAAGACCTCAGGGGGTAAATAGGAGTGATCTTCTCCTTCTGAATCCCCCTCAGAACAGTTATCTTCCTCTTGATTACGATCCGAAATGGATGGAGGGGGGCTGCCTTTGCGCCCACCATGGAGCGACGTCTACATGAAATTTTATTGCCACGCTAGGCTCGTCTGTTTTGCTCTACATGTTCAGTTCCATTGTGTACAATAACTGACATGCATAGGAATAAAACATAGTGAGATTATGTAAGGAGTGCATGCACAAATCCAGAGTGATGGTAGCAAACTTTGGATAGACCCAAAAGCAATGATAGCAGGCAGATAATAGCTTTAGTTAAAAAATAGAGATAATGGCTCCTTTAATGTTTGTTTGCACCCAACATGAAACTCATAGTAGACACCCGAGATTAACCAGATAATAGACAAATAGTACTGATTGCTGCCCCAATATGTACCCCACAACCATTTAAAAACTCAAGTTTCAGCATTAGTTTGGACCTGACTCGGAGTCTAATAGGTGAACACGATGATAAAGTAGCATGTCATCATATTAAGCAATGCGTAACGCAAGCAGACACGGAAGAGTGTGACCTCTCTTGCGGACCCGTGTAGTCCTCAAGGTCATCTGCTCAGTTGATGATGGTAATGAAGTTGGCGTGGCTGCCGGCGGCGGGGAAGAAGATCTGAGGTGGCGAAAGACAGTCCGGAGAGCGGATCCCTGATGTGGTGAACCCTTCCGTCGTTGGAGCAGTTGAGCTGGCGTGGAACACAGCGCAGAAGGAGCAGGACAAACCACACAAGGTTTTCTTTGACACATATTTGTAATAGAAGTAATTGTGTAAGGGCTTGTTTGAATTTGAGGATTCCAACAATGCAGGGATAGGAATAGGGTAGGAATGCACGTGCAAAACAGAGAATTTAAAAACACGGGATTTATGCCAATCTGGGTGTTTGATTGACAAGAATTGGAAGACCACATGATGCAAAGAAGCAAGGTGAGATTAACTCAAACCACAAGAAAATGTACGATTATAATGCTATTATGCTACTATCTCTTAGTCTTGTGCTTCATGAATAGGAATTTTAAAAGGAGGACAAGTGGAAATTAAAATTCCAACGGTTTTTCTTTCAAGGAGACACTAAAGGAACAAATCCTACAGTTTTCCTTTGCTCCATCCCTTTGAACCAAATTCATGAATAGTAGTACCATAGGGAACTTTCCAATTCCTATGTTTTTTCCTTCACTTTTCCTTTCAAGCACTGGCAATTCTAGTAGGCAGGCTTGAGCAAGGAAAAGCCTGCACTCAAAAAATGTTTTCGTGCTACTTCTATTACTTTGGACCCAGGCCACTGCCCTACTAGCTCAACTCCCAGTCCCATCGACAAATGCACAGCTCAAACGCGCAGAGATTAATAATGCTAGCATCCAAGAGAGTCCATCACACATAGCTAAGTTGCCTGGTACCTCACTGCTTGTCATATAGTAGGAGAAACTAATCGTATTTCACATTACTGCGTGTGCTCAGTGGACAATATATATAACATGTAGAGTAAAAAAGAGATGCAACAAGTGTACAACCTCTTTGGCGAAACCATGTCGATCTCAGCGTGATTGGGTTGGTCGGTGAGGATGATCCGGTGACTTGGCTGTCGGAGGAGGAAGAAGATCTTAGGCGTATGGAGATGGAGCCGAGTCTTGCTCGCTGTGATGGAGGTTTAAATCGTTGGAGCAGCTCGTGAGTTCCGACGCCGAGGCTGAAGCAGGACAAGAGAGACAACTTTAACCTGAGTGGAATTCTAATAGCATCTCCAATAAATGACGTAAAATACATAAGCACAAAGTGCTAGATGTAAAATACATCAGCCGCTCATCTCTGAACTTAACTGTCGAAACTGAATTTAACTGTCGAAACTGAACTTAACTGTCGAAACTGAATTTTTCTGTCGAAACTGAACGCACTAGTAGAAGAAAAGCAGCAGCAGCAGCAGCGCGTGCGAGAGCCGGGGCAGCTGGTCGTGTAGCAGCATCAGGTGAGCCTACCCTGAGCCGCCAGCCACCACAAGCCAAACAGCCGCCCCCGCCCCCCGCGGCCGGCGGTGCGCCACCACGCCCGCCCCGAAAGCACTCCCCACCGTCGGTCCGCCGCCGCCCCGCCCATCCCTCTAGCCCCCCCCCCTCGTGCCGAGCTTTTCTCTGGCGATCCCACGCCACCGCCCCACCACCGCCCGGCGACCACTGCCCCCACCCTGAACCCTAAGATGAATCTTGGGGTACCTCTTGGTGAGCCCCTTGTCGGTGTCAAAACCGGAGGATCTCGGGTAGGGGTCCCGATCTGTCGCGTCAAGGCTGATGGTAGCTGGAAGCAAGGGACACAGATGTTTACCAGGTTGGGCCCTCTCGATGGAGGTAAAACCCTACTTCTGCTTGATTAATATTGATGATATGGGTAGTACAAGAGTAGATCTACCACGAGATCGTAGAGGCTAAACCCTAAGAGCTAGCCTATGATGGTATGAATGTAATTGTGATCGGCCTTCTAAGGACCAACCTCTCCGGTTTATATAGGCACCGGAGAGGGCTAGGGTTTACATGGAGTCGGTTACAAGGAAGAAAATATAATATCCGGATTGCCAAGCTTGCCTTCCACGCCAAGGAAAGTCCCATCCGGACACGAGCCGAAGTCTTGAGTCTTGTACCTTCACGCTTCAATAGTCGGACGTTGTACAGTCCGGCTGTCCGGATACCCCTAATCCAGGACTCCTCGGTAGCCCTGAACCAGGCTTCAATGTGATGAGTCCGTAGCGATCTTGTCTTGACATTGCAGGCGGGTTCCTTCTCCGAATACTCCAAGGTAATTATCGAACACCCAAACCGTGTCCGGATCCACAAGATGATCTTCGAATGCCACCGTAGAGAGAATGATGTTTCACAAAGGCAATCTGCTGACAACTTTGTAGGCAACGCGACGTGTCACTACAGTCAGGTCATCATTCGAACTGTCTTTTCACAACCAGCCACATCGCATATTGCGAGGCAGTTTCCTTGACATGTCTTGTCAAAGCAGAGATCATGCCCCCTCATTACGGGATTCTCATCAATACGCGTACGGGTAATCCCACCACATCATTAATCATGGCGCTTGGGAAGCAAGCAATTCCCAACAGGCAAGTGGGGAGGCGCACCGCTTTCATCGCCTCTATAAAGGGATAAGATTTCCTCATTTTTACCCACGCCTTCTTCCTTCTCTACCCATTCTTGCCCCCTCGAGCTCCAACGCCCAAGCCCAAGTCTCCTCCGCACAGCTAAACATGTCCGGAGCAGGAGGCAGGTGGGTGGCTTCCACCGTCAAGGAGGAGCACATAGAAAATCTTGGTGGCGGATGCTTGGCATGGACATAGCGCACCGGCTACCGGACGCTGGGCAGGTCATCCCGACCCCAGGACCCCATGAGAGAGTCGTGTTCATCGCCCACCTCGTCCGTGGACTGGGATTTCCACTCCATCCCTTCGTCCGCGGGCTCATGTTCTACTATTGGCTAGATTTCCATGATCTAGCCCCAAATTTTGTCCTCAACATCTCGGCGTTCATCATCGTTTGCGAGGCTTTCCTCCGCATTCGGCCTCACTTCAGCCTGTGGCTGCAAATCTTCTGCGTGAAGCCGAAGATTGTACGCGGCCAACAAGCGGAGTGCGGAGGGGCCATGTTGGGCAAGATGCCTAAGGTCACCTGGCTGGACGGCTCCTTCGCGGAGACCGTAAAAGGATGGCAATCGGGGTGGTTCTACATCACCGAGCCGCGCGGCGCCAACTGGGCGGTGGCCCCCCGAGTTCTGATCCGGAATCCCCATGCGGCTCACCTCCTGGGAAAAGAAGGGCCTGTCCTAGGGCGATTCCACGGAGCTGGCTGGACTCAAGACATGCATCAAAAGCATGAAGGACAAGAACATCAAGCTTGTCAATGTGATCCAGGTCATGCTCGTTCGCCGGATCCTGCCCTGCCAAAGGCGGGCGGTAAATCTGTGGGAGTTCGTCCCGACCGAACACCAGACGCTCCGGAAGCTCTACGGCATGACGCACAAAGGCACGTGGAAAGTGCTGTTCAAGGACTCCGAAGTACCTCCTCCCATATCCGTGGACCGCGGACTTCATGCAGCGCGGCCCCAGAATTCGGTGAGTTTTGGGAGCTCCACCGGGTTTAGTCTTTTCCCAATACATTTATGGTGCAGTTTTAAGTATTTGTATATGTTTGCCTCAGGATTATGTGAAGACAGCGGAGCAGATTGACTGTCCGGCTCCGCTGCCGGAAGATCCAGCGGATGCTCTCCTGACGGAGATGCTATTCCCGGCACCATACGAGGTGCCGGAGAAGAAGGCCGAAAAGAAGGCCCCGGGGACCAGGAAGGGTCTCCGGCGTAAGGTTGCGTCCGAAGCCTCGTCCGAAGACGACGAGGCAGACTCCTCCCATGAAGGGGAGGAGGAAGAAGAAGACACCCCATCCTGGGAAGATGAGGGGCCCGGTGAAGCGGCCCAGGGGGCCGGAAAAGGCCCTCGGCGCAAGGCCGTTATTCCTCTGTCGTCCGATGACGACGAGACACATTCCTCCGGCGGAGGTGGGGGGAATCAAGAAGAAATTCCACCTCCCCGCACGGGGGGGGGGGGGGACAAGAGAAAAGCCACCTCGGAGGGGGAGGCTAAGGCGTCCAAGAAGGGGAAAGCATCCCTTTCGGACTACTCCACCACGGCCGCCTAGAGCGATGAAGGGTGGCTGCCCCGGGGAAAGCCCCCGGTGCGATCGTAAGTGTCCGCATCCTATCATGGTTTCACCGTAGTTTTATACTTATAGTGCGAACATATATGCAGTCGGCCAGGGTTCACCCGAGAATCCTCCTCCGGGTCCCTGGCGATTAGGCGATAAACTTCGCTCCCGACGGCCACTACCCCTCCACCGCGGATGACATGGAGGTGTTTTCCGAAGGCTCGGAGCAGGGGAGGTGACTCTGAGAGGCCCGGCGGGATTCAGATGTCGGGCATGCGGGGTTCAAGATCCCGCGGATCACGTCGATGAGAGCCGCAACAAGGCGAACTCTCGACCGAACACTGCTCCGGAACCCCCAATGGTTCCGGACTTGGGCGGGCAGCCCCCCGTTAGGGAGGGCGAGCCGCTCGTGCCGAGGACTTCCGGCGCATCAATGGCGCCAGATAGCCTGGTGGAAGCGCTTCGAGGCGCTTCCATGGAAGAAGAGCACCGTACTCTTATGAGTGTGGTGATTCAAAAGGTCCTGTCCGCCAAAAGCGGACTGACCGAAGCCTGCTCAAGCCTCATGATGGGCTTTGAGGTAAGTAAAAAATGTATGAAATTACCACCCGATAGGTAGTAGCCCCTGATACTCTGGTTGTTGTTCTGAAAGAAAAGCCAAACGAAGGGTCAACTATAATCCGCAGGAGCCTAATAATAAGTATTGTTGTGAATAAGCAGGCTGTCTTGCTGCTGCTTCTTTGCTACCCGTCTTGCCGAGGTTGCGGCTGAGCGGCACCTAGAAGCGGCGAGGGAGAAACTCATCCTCACGAAGGGACAGCTCGAAGAGAACAAGGGTAAATAATTCCCGCTCTTATTACCTTTAAGGATAGGCAAAATTGATGAGTCTAACACCTAAGTGTCGTGACCATGTAACAGGGGCCACCGCCGAATTGGCGTCCCTGAAGAAGGCGCTGTCCGAGGCCGAAGAAAAGGCCGCCTCGGAGTGTAAGGAGCGTGAAAAGCAAAGTGCTAGAGTGGGCGAGGTACAACAGGAGCTCCAGGACCTCGGTAAGAAGTGCGAGTCCGTGGAGCATGAGCTGAAGGCGAAGGAGGCCGAGCTTGCGAAGGCCCTTGTGAATTTGAAAGATGCCAGGGCTGAAGCCGAGAAAGCACAGCAGGAGATCAAGGAGGCCAATAAGATAGCAGCGGGTAAGAAATTCTTTATGCAAAGCAAACATGTGGAGGAGGCATTTCTTTTACTTACTCGAATACGGAGCTCTCCAGGGGCATTTGCAGATCTGCCACGCAGCTCCTCGGGCGCTGCGGAGTTCTACCGTGCCGGGAGGGAGCTCAGCGAGAAGCTGTTACATTCCCGGTATGCTAGGGGCGAACATCCGATGCCTCTGGCGACCAAGCTGAAGCAGTTGGTGAACTCCTGAGGGCGCCCGAACTGGCTATGAAGGACTTCATAGTCAGGATGTGTCCTGGTGAGCTAGTGCCTAGTAGCTACTTTGGCCTGATCAAGCGGATGGTGGATGCCTGCCCACGGCTTGAAGTAATCAAGCGATCTGTTTGCATCGAAGGTGCACGCCGAGCTTTTGCTCACGTCAAGGTGCATTGGGGCAAGCTGGATGCGGAGAAGCTGGTCAAGGATGGGCCACCGGAGGGCAAGGCGCATCGCCATCCCGAAATGTACTACGATGGCGTGATGAAGGGTGCTCGTATTGTCGCTAATGAATGTACCAAGGACGCCATATTTGAATGAATTCACTTCTGTCATGTTTGTAATTAAAGACAAAGTTACTTGCGCCATGTAAGCGCTTTTGTTATTAAAATATTACCTTACGTGGCTATTTATAAAATCCTGAAAGTAGGCGATTAAGTAAACCGCCTTTACGTGACTAACCTTTGGGGTGTTAAGTGAAAACCGGACACTCTTTACCCAAATGTTTGGTCCCTTAAGGAGGTGTCGGCGCCTTGAGCGAGGCAATCAGACTATCGACTTTATTACTTTCACTTAGCCATAGAAGTCTACAATTTTAAATTTGGTGAAGCCCTAGAATCGGAAGGCCAATTGAGGCGCTATACTGCGCCTAGATCGATGAAGCCGAATTATCGCCTAAAGCGGAAAATCTTCAAGGATTATAAAACCTCTCGAACAGCGACCAGCTCTCACCACATCATGCCGGTCAGTTTGGCTTTCTCTCTTGAGGTGTTAAATGCGGATGAACGAGGGCACAATCGCGATAATTCTCCCTCGCTACCTTAGCCGATATAGCGGGCGTAAGGCACCAAAACAAGGGGCGGGCTATCCCAGCTGTAGACCCAAGACATGATTGAGCTGATGCATATAGTGCTATAAGTTGGGGTGCCGCCTTTGTTGAAAGTGTTAGGACTTTAGTTGCCATATAGCGAGCGCCATAAAGCCCACAGCAAAGCGACCGCACCAAGGTGTATGGATAAAATATCAAATAAACATTTATAAGAGAAAAATGCTCGAATGAGAATAATACGCTGACGCTATATATAATCTCTCATTGACAAAAAAATACGTTTAAGCGTACATTTACAATGGATGCGTTAAGCAAATATAAAATAGGACTATTTGATATGTCCTATCCAGGGGTAGGCTATGTGCAGGTAGATAAAGCAGGTATAATGATCGTAAATAGATTCCACAGGTATTTTCTTACATGCTAGCGTCTATTGCCTCCTGGATGCCTCTTCCCTATAAGTCCTGCAATTCGGATCTTTTGAGGATGTTGCGCCAGCGGTGTCTGAAAGGTAAGAGGAAAAGTATGAAAGTATTTGGCGGTTACCCGCACTATTGACCGAGCCGTTGATGCGCCTCCGCCTATGCCCATGGTATTTTCAGTGCGTAATTGTGTGCACATGGCACGAATGCTGCTTTGATGGGGCTTAAGCGGAGGCCGGACTGCTAGTCGCGCTCTTGGCGTGCCTAATGATCCTGTTGCGGGGTGCTCTGGACTCGCTTGACTGTCGCTGGATTGGTTTGTTGGAGAAGGCCGCATTGTACTTCCGCCGCAAGGGATGCAGTATGTTCTTACATTACGTGGGGAGGCGGTCCATATTTCCGTTCACCATTATGACCCCTTGCAGTCTGGCATCTTGAGCTTGAGATATGCGTAGTGTGGTACCACATTGAATCTGGCGAATGCGGTTCGTCCGGCGGTGCATGGTAACCCTGCGGAAGGGGCGATTCGAAGATTAACTTCGTTGCCGGAAGTTATCCGGGGATCGAAGGCGACTTCCAGCGTTATAGAGCCGTCTGGCGGGCCTCTACTCGAGAATTACACCTTTAAAGGTGGTTTTAGTGGGCTTGATCCTTGAAGGGCAATGCCCATTTTGCTTTTCTTGTGTCTGGTAAAAGCAGGTTAGGCTCGCCACCGTCCATAGGGCGCATGTGAGGTGGAATCCGTCAATGATTGGGTCTAGGACCAATGCGGCGAGCCACCGTGATGGATGCTAGTAGGGTGATCCCTCGATCGAAAGTGATCGGACAAGCTGACCATGGGTTGAATTTGAGGCGGCTGGCTCCATCGCATAGGCGTCCCTTAGTGCCGCTTTCTTTCCTTTCGGGGATGTGCGTGGCGTAGATCATATTGACCGTTTTCACCTTGGGGAAATTTCTTGTCCCCGTGTTGGATGTCGGGGATCCTCATCGTTGTCATTGTGCAACCTTGTCCTTGTCTTGGTGTTTATCTTGCGGCCTGTTTGAATACCCAGCAATCTCTATTAGTGTGGTTGGCTGGCTTGTCAAAGTGCCATGAATTTGCACAGCGCTCGATATCACGGTCGAGCAGGGGCGGTCCCTGATTATTTCTTTTGAGCGGCTTCTTCCGCTGACGGGCTTGGACCCACTGAATCTGGCGTTGGCGTCGTGTCTTGATCTTTGTCGCCGTTGTTTCATCGCTTATATACATTACGTCGTGGCTTGCCGTTATTGTTGCGGCCATCCGAGTTGCCGGCTGTGGCGTAGTCTGCTGCGAGCCAACCAACTGTCCTCGCACGCATAAGCGGGTCATTAATGTTGTGAGAGCTGCCATGGACTTGGGTTTTCTGGCTGAGGTGTCGGCGAGCCACTGCGTCACGGATATTATGCTTGAAAGCCGCTAGGGCTTGGCGTCCGGACGATCAACTATTTGGTTCTTTTGGATAGGAACCTAGTCCGAATTTCTGGCTGACTCTCCGGGCTGTTGAGTGATGTGGCTCAAGTCATCGGCGTCGGTGGTCGTCGTATGTGCCACAGAAGTTGTCGGGAATCGTCCTCAGGTTTTCCCAACTGCCAATGGAATTTGCTGGCAGGCTGTTTAGCGATGCGGGCTGGTCCTTTGAGCTTAAGTGGAAGATACTTGATGGCGTGTAGATGCGTCTCTGCGGGCCATGTGAATGTGGATAAGGAAATCTTCGATCCATACTGCGGGGTCTATTGTGCCATCGTATGATTCGATGTTCGGGTTTAAACCCTTACAGAATTCATCTTCCATTACTTCATCGGTGAAGCGAGAGGGGTGTGGCGCCTCTGTGCGGGCTATGTGGCTCGCAGGTCGAATTGCTCGGATGGCTATATTCGGCCCGGCGGACTTGTTGAAGGTGTGTCGGCGTGGCGGTCCTCGTCGCGTGCGCGGCGCCCGCGATCCGTAGATCGATCTTGGCTGTCCCGTTTTGTTGCCCCGGGCCGTAGTATGTTGGCGTGGGGGTGTTGGCTGGTATGCGGACTGGTACGCCGTTTTATCCCGACCACGAGGTGGCCGGTCAGCCATGTGGTGCTCGAGTCCGTATTCCTCGGCTGCCAGGACTTCAGTCCATCTCTCTGTGAGCAGGTCTTGATCAGCTTGGAGTTGCTGCTGCTTCTTTTTCAGGCTCCTCGCGATTCTAGTAGGCAGGCTTGAGCAAGGAAAAGCCTGCACTCAAAAAATGTTTTTGTGCTACTTCTATTACTTTGGACCCAGGCCACTGCCCTACTAGCTCAACTCCGGTCCATCGACAAATGCACAGCTCAAAGCAGAGAGATTAATAATCTTTGGCATCCAAGAGAGTCCATCACAGATAGCTAAGTTGCCTGGTACCTCACTGCTTGTCATATAGTAGGAGAAACTAATCGTATTTCACGTTAATGTGTGTGCTCAGTGGACAATATATATAACATGTAGAGTAAAAAAGAGATGCAACAAGTGTACAACCTCTTTGGCGAAGCCATGTCGATCTCAGCGTGATTGGGTTGGTCGGTGAGGATGATCCGGCTGACTTGGCTGTCGGAGGAGGGGAGGAAGATCTTAGGCGTATGGAGATGGAGCCCGGGGTACTGCTCCGCTGTGATGGAGGGTTTCATCGTTGGAGCAGCTCCAGTGAGTTCTACAACGCCGAGGCTGAAGCAGGACAAGAGAGACAACTTTAACCTGAGTGCAATTCTAATAGCATCACCAATAAATGACGTAAAATATATAACCACAAAGCGATAGATGTAAAATACATCAGCCGCTCATCTCTGAACTTAACTGTCGAAACTGAATTTAACTGTCGAAACTGAACTTAAGCGTCGAAACTGAATTTTTTCGTCGGCCGAACGCACTAGTAGCGTAAAAGCGATAGCAGCGAGTAGCAGTGCGTCACGAGCAGGGGCAGCTGGTCGTGTAGCAGCATCGGTGAGGCTACCACGAGCCGCCGACCACCACAGGCCAAACAACCGCCCCGCCGCCCATGACGGTGGTGCGCCACCACGCCCGCCAAAAGCACTCCCCACCGTCGGTCGCCGCCGCCCGTCCATCCCTCTAGCCACCCCGTGCGAGATTTTTCTCTGACGATCGCCACGCCACCGCCCCACCAGCCCGGCGACCACTGCCCCCACCACGAACCCTAAGATGAATCTTTGGGGTACCTCTTGGTGAGCCCCCTTGTCGGTGTCAAAACCGGCGGATCTCGGGTAGGGGGTTCTGATCTGTGCGTCAAGGCTGATGGTAACAGGAAGCAAGGGACACAGATGTTTACCCAGGTTCGGGCCCTCTTGATGGAGGTAAAACCCTACTTCCTGCTTGATTAATATCGATGATATGGTAAGTACAAGAGTAGATCTACCATGAGATCGTAGAGGCTAAACCCAAAGAGCTAGCCTATGATGGTATGAATGTAATTGTGATCGGCTCTTCTGATGGTGCAGGTGAAGACGGCGGTGTGGGAATGGAGGTGGCGTGAAAGACGAGGGGAACGTCGGGGCAGCTCCTTGGAGGTGGAGGACGGGGTGGCTGAACCGGCGGGACGACAAGATCGACAACGGATCCTCATCCGGTACAGTGGATGAGGGGCGTCGAGGTGTTGCTGTGGACGACATCGTCGGGGATGAGGCTCCGGCTGGGTGGCGGGTGGAGGAGGGTGTGGGGCTTCACGGGTTTTGGCAGCCTCAGTGTACGAATGGGTGGGCGGATGGGATGGGAGTGGGGAACCATGGCTTAGGGACGCGCTTGTCCAAAATGTGGGGTAAGTTACAAAAGTACCCCCACCGATTTGACCTAGGCGGCTCTTTCGGTTCAGGGGTATCACGGGCATTTCGCGTGTCGGGATTTCACCGGAGGTGGGAGTTTTCACGCGCGTTGTAATTTTGGAATAGCAAGGCGTGGGTTGAGATGGAGGGAGTTGTCGGAGCACAACGAGACAAAGATATATCTTAAATATTTCAGGGTAACAAGGCGCGGGTTCAAGAGGCGGGAGTTTCGTAGCACGATAGACAGAGACGCTGGCTTAAAATTTCGGCGTAACAAGGCGCGTCTTCAAATTTTGGGAGAACAAGCTTAACGTGTACCAAAAAAAAGACATTCCGCACCTCATCACTAGAAAGAGCTATGTCCCGTTTTACTATATTACTATAAATGCATTCAAATACAAAAAAATAAATTAAAAAAATCAGGACAACAAACATAACGTGTACAGTACCAAAACAATTTGCACTTCCCTCAACAATAAAAAAACAATGTGTGTTGTCTAGTATATGGACTAAATTTGAGTACATTTTCCCTATTTCAATGGGATTGTACTCGGGTTAGTTATACAACCATCTAAATATTATCTTCACAACACATGACATGAATATAGGAGAAGTAAATTCTTATATAAATACGAACTACATGTACATACAATCTCAAATTCAAATATATGTATAGATTTTATGTTGAATTCAAATCATAGTACATGTATGCTCTAGCTAGATGTTCGGAATCTAAACCATGTATGATATACTACGTACAATGTGTTTAACAAGCACAACACACACACACACACACACACACACACACACACACACACACACACACAAACACCATTTAGACTAGTAAGGTACACGTGCATTGCACGCATGAGATTTGGCAACCAAATTTTGAATAAATACCACATTATAGCATGTAAGCTTTGAGTCATATATGCATGATGTAGATGTTTGTTTAATTCTTATAGTTCATTTCATTCAAAATCATCTAGTTTTTATAAGAAAGCTAATTTATTTTAAGATTCAAGGAATTGTGCGTTGTAAGGCATAAAGTAAAAAAGAAATAATGGCAAATCATGTAGAAAACATTTGGGCAATTCTGATACAAAAGATTCTAGAAAAAAGAATAAGTGTTTGTGTTTTGAGGTTTGTGCATTATGCTTAAGTTCAACCATGGAGTCTTCTAGATTGTACATGTGGCAAAATCTAGTGGAATCTTGTGGCGACCGGTTCTCCGGGTGTCAATTCCCAGAAAATGGCCGTTGTGCTCATCAGCCCCAGGATTACTGTTAGCTGGTGAGGCACTAGCTTGATACAGGAATTCCAAGCAGAAATACAATATGTGTAGTACCAGACCATTCTGGCCTGTGAATACAACAAATGGTTTCTAAAGGTTGATGGCGGAAGCGGTTTATGAAATATCCTCGCTTATGGGACTCCATTTCCCACGAGAACAACTGACCAGGTTAACTCCTATCTTCGCGTGGCGGCTATCACCGTTGCTTAGGTTCTGGGACAGTCACCGCAACGCTCCTCTCCAAACATGAAATCTGGCCAAGACAATAGCCAGGGACAAGCCAGTGAGTACTTTGAATGTACTCGCAAACATTATGAACACAGGCATAAATTAATACTGATGTGCTGAAAATATTTTATGCGTATGACGCTAGTCACATAAGATAAATAAAACTCTGAAGCGTGCAAGCATGTTATTTGTGAATATGCAATAACGTGATGGTATTAAAATTATGAAATAAATAACATGAAGGACTTCAAAAGAAATACCACGGTCGAGGCGTCGGCGACCTTGCATAAAGGGCTTTAAAAGAAATGCCACGGTCGAGGCGTCTGGCGACACCGCATAAAGGGCTTTAAAAGAAATGCCATAGTCGGCGTCGGCGACACCGCATAAAGGGCTCTAAAAGAAATGCCACGATCGGGCATCTGGCGACACCGCATAAAGGGCTTTAAAAGAAATGCCACATCGAGCGTCTGGGCGACACCACATAAAGGGCTTTTAAAAGAAATGCCACGATCAAGGCGTCGAGCAACACCGCATAAAGGGATCTAAAAGAAATGCCACGGTCAAGGCGTCGGCGACACCGCATAAAGGGCTTTAAAAGAAATGCCACGGATCAAGGCGTCGAGCAACACCGCATAAAGGGCTCTAAAAGAAATGCCACGGTCGGGCGTCGGCGACACCGCATAAAGGGCTTTAAAAGAAATGCCACAGTCGGGCGTCTGGGCGACACCGCATAAAGGGCTTTAAAAGAAATGCCACCAGGAATATCCAGGAGGTAGAACCATCCGTGGGATATTCGATAATACCAGAAAAATTTCACGGGTTAGTTCGCATCCAAAATAGTAATCATAAATTTTCACAAGTCACAATCGTGCTTCCAGGTTTAACAGTTTCACAGTTTCACCTCCGAAGACCGACACTAAGACCGACACTTGACCCATCCCAAACTGTAATCCTTAACCATGGACACGGCTATTCGAATAGGTTTAATCTCTGCATAGGGTGTACTGTTTACCCACGAGTAACGGATTTCTTTAGTCCATCGGGACTAATTCCGTCTATGGGCTAGGGCAAAACCTTAGGATATGGTGGGTAGGTCAGGAGCTCAAGCTCACAATGTAAACTTGAAATCATGCCAAAACTGGTCATGCACTCAAGGTGTTTGACAAAATGCCAAAGGCACCTGGGTAGCTCTTGGAGTGGCCAAACTCTCCAGATCAGTGTCTCTATGGATGAAAGAGGAGGTGGTGGAGTTAGTTTGCAAAAAGGAGAAAGTTGCTAGTGCAAGTTTTGCAAAACCTCAATTCTGAACAGGGAGTAAATGGCATCATTACAAGGACTCAGAGTGTTCCAAAAAGAGCAAGCTCCTGGGCTTAGGGGTTTTGCAGGGTTGACTACTAGCATGAGAAAACACAAGGTCACTAGAGCAAGAAATAACAGAGTTGCAGTAGAAAACACAAGTCTGGTCCAGAATGAAGAAGAGGCTAATGCACTCAAATTTTCCAAAGAACATCACTATGTTTTTGCATAAAGTTGAATGGCATGCTATCACTGACATCCCATAAATTGGGTGGAGGCTCTAGGGAAATTTTTAAAAGGGTTGTAGTGTAAAAGTGTCCACTGCACCAGATTTGAAAAACAGGTGTAAAACTCAAAATATGTCAAGAAATAATTATTTTAATGCACAAAAGTGATTTGGAGACCTCACATGACATCTCCAAATTTTGGTTGGAATTTTAAGAGATTCCATCAAAAGGTTGTAGTTCAAAAGGAGCTCCAAAAATTTAATATAGTTCATTTTAATGAATAAAGCTCAGGGTGAAATAATTTAATACACAATTCTACTTATTTATAAATTGTTTTAAATGAGATGGAAAAGAAGTCCAATATATTTTTGGAAAGCTCCACTAGGGAAAAAGATAAAACTCCTTAACAATAAAAGATGAGTTCTGAAATCAACAGAAATTAAGATTTTTAAAACCCTTGGCAAAATTTTTAATATTGAAAACTTGGCAAAAATTTTGGCGTGTTACAACTACTATCCCCCTTAGGAAAAATCTCGTCCTCGAGATTTGCAAAGAGTTAAATTTTAAATAAATTTGCATTAAAACGGAAATGGCTGCAGTGAGAGGGCAATAAGTGATGCAAAAATGCAGGGTGGGGTACTGGCGCGGTGTGGGGAAAACTAGCGATTTCTACACTTGTCTCAAATTTATAATAAATTCTAAATCTTAAAATACGTTGGTTGCACCCGAGAGCACAATGCCCTTTCTGGCTGACTGGTGGACCCGGGCCCACGGTCAGCCTCTTCTCCTTCCTCCGGCTCCTTCTTCTCCCTCTCTCCTGCGCGCTCTCCCGCGCTTTCTCCACCGGCGATGCCTAGCGCGTAGGGCACCTAGGCCGTACCGTGGTAGTGCGCGACGCGCTAGCTGCCGGTGCAGCGTGCACTCACCTCGCGGGCAGGCGCTGTCGGCCTTGCTCATGGATTCGCCTCCGAACACCGGCGGTCGGGCGACGAACGGCGCTGGTGGACCTGGCCCACCGTACACCGAGCTCGAGCTTATAAAATGACCGCGGCGTTCTCCTCTTCTTTCTCACACCTGGCCTCGCTCCTCCTTCTCTCTTCTTCTCCTCTGTTTCCAATTGCCGGAGCTCGAGACGAGGCGCTAATGGCGGAGGGGGCGCCGGACTGGTACGTGATCTTACTGTGCGGAGGGCTAGTAGCGATGATGGGGCTCTCCGTGCTCCTGTGCGCGATGATCCTCGATGATCGTCGTGATACCGCTGCTCGGCTCCTGGCTCTCCGCGGTCGCGGTGGCCACGACGAGTAGGTGGGGTGTGCCGGGTGATAACTGTTGTCCGGGGGTGCTTAGTTAGACGCAACACAGTTGCAAAATTTTGCAAGCAGTGTATGTGTTTGTGTAATTGTGGGGGTGAGTCTGCTGCCTTGGGGCTGTGTGAAAAAAAAATGATCTATGTCGTGAGAATACATACGATGCGGCAACTCAGGTAAAAGAAATCACGCTCCAGGATTTCTCGCGAGGGAAAACAGTAATACATTAAAGTCCAAAAGCGATAGAGCTGCTTATATTAATGATATACTCGCTGCGAAACTCGGGGTACTAAGCATAAGTTACAACACATAAATGAGAATTGCGACAATAAATACAGCGGTGCATCTAAATGAAAACGGTAATTGGATGGGGTCTTGAGAAAACGTTTCCGGTACTAGGATACACTCTTCTTCTATCGGAGGGAGTGGATTGACCAGTCGATGTATGCGTCTCTCCTGGTCGGGCCTCAGTGATCTGCCGATGGCGATCTGAGGATTTAAATCCGCGAGGCTCTGCAGATAACCCATCACATGTTGGGTCAAAAGTTCTTGCGCGATGACGTATTGGACGAGGTTGGCCAAGACTGGGTCTCTCTCAATACGTTCACCTGGAAAGGATGTTACTCCTCCGGGTGCTGCACGGCTCGGAAAATAATAATACCCTCGTTCGCTGGCGTAGGGCACCACGAATCGAAGGCGAGCAAGTGCTTCATACGCAGCAGCTTCTACGGCCATGTGCGGGGTTGGCATAGATTTCCCCACGAAGGAGAGTTCTGTTGGATCTTGGTTTGGGTTTACGGGCGGGATGTGCACGGCTGCCCAATATCTCGAGGTGGAAGGGGTGATCCTCGATTTGAACAGCTCGTACTGGGGTGGCTGGGTTGCGCCCATGGTACTGCGGATAAAATCCCGCAATATCTTGACAAAACTACCTGGGTTAGCATCTGGAGTCCTCAGATAAATACTAGGGCTCGGCATGGCAATAAATGGTTGTGGGGATGGTGCACAAGGTGAAGGTGCTTGGCAAGGTCACTTGGTGGCCCTTTTATAGCACCGGGGCTGGGTCATTTACCGTGGTAAAAGGTAAAGACCTGGCCGGCTCAGCTCGGGATCAAACACAGGTACACACATCTTACTAAAGTGACGTATCACTGTGGATGTTGTCGGGGCGGTTCTGGGTGGCTGCGCCAAGGATAGAGAAATCACACTGCATGCTAATACATCCATGCAAAACTACTATATAAAACAGATGCACGATGCCAGGCTGCGCTAATTTAAGGAATCACAGAATTACAAAGCGAGGATACACTAGGACTCGGCACTACTCGAGTGTCTCAATCTACTTCGTTTACATCCAAGTGGGCGTCCCTTGTGGACGTTGAGGCTGCTCCACGGTTCTCACCGTCGGAATTTGCTGGAGAGGGCTGAGGGGCTGCAGGCTCGGGGTAGTGATGATGACCGTCCCGGGATTGTTGACCACAACCCCGTTGGAGTGTGCTCCCAGGCGGCGAGAAGCACTTCGGGGTCATCAAAGCACCTTGGGCGACGGTGGGGCTGGCCTCGGGGTCTCGTCGGTTGTCCAAATAGCACGACAGGATTGTCGGCGTTGGGCTCGATCTCTCTCTCGGCGGGGCTCGGCGAACCAGCTCTCCACGAGCTGCGACCAGATCAATAGTGATTTGATCGAATAGGTCCTCTAGTGCACTTACATAGCGCACTAGATGCGATAATCTGAGGTCCGTCTCGTGGTCTCCGTTGGCAACTTGAGGTGGTCTACCATACCCTTCACGCTGGGGTAGTAGTGGAGCGAGACGATTAACTCTAGGCGACAGTGCACGAGATGAACTATAGCCTCTCGAGCAGCTAGTTGGATGGCTTGCGGCTCGAAGGAAGTAGTTCTTCCGGTGAACCTATAAGGCGCTCGGATGTGAGACCCACCGTAGATATGTCTGATGGACCAGAATTGCGGCTCTCGCCACTAATGGGTCCTTGGTACACAACATATTCGGTGGCTCTTCTAACGCGTAGGCACGGTGGGTAAGGTTTATAGTATGGTCACAAAACCTCCAAGGTTGGTTGCTGTAGTCTCATGGTGTACTACGGGACCAGGCATTGTGGTTTGGTTTTGGGATAAGCGGCTGTGCTGGGTTGGGTTGAGGTGGCGCGTCCTTTTTATAGAAAGGGGATGGAGTCTTCCCGCACGCTTGCGAATGAGGCGCCTTTGGTGCTGGTCACTGGTGGGTGATAGGCGGGCTAGTTGATAGGTTGGGCACCAACGCGTAAAGCGTCGGGTCACCGTGTGGCTATCTTGTGCGAGAAGCTTCATTGAGGTCTTGGTTATGGCTCGGTGGGTTATTAGCCTAAGTTTATTGACCTGGCTAAGATAGGATTAGCCGATGGTCAGCCTGGCTCTGATACCAAGTCTGTGGCGACCGGTTCTCCTGGTGTCAATTCGAGAAAATGGCCGTTGTGCTCATCAGCCCGGGATTACTGTTAGGTGGTGAGGCACTAGCTTGATCAGAATTCCAAGAAGAAATACAATATGTGTAGTACCAGACCATTACGGCTGTGAATACAACAAATGGTTTCTAAAGGTTGATGGCGAGCGGTTTATGAAATATCCTCGCTTATGGGACTCCATTTCCCACGGGAACAGTGACCGTGTTAACTCCTATCTTCGCGTGGCGGCTATCACCGTTGCTTAGGTTACGGGATAGTCACCGCATAGCGCTCCTCTCAAACATGAAATCTGGCCAAGACAATAGCGAGGACAAGCCGGTGAGTACTTTGAATGTACTGCAAACATTATGAACACAGGAATAAATTAATAATGATGTGCTGAAAATATTTTATCGTATGGCGCTAGTCACATAAGATAAATAAAACTACGAAGCGTGCAAGCATGTTATTTGTGAATATGCAATAACGTGATGGTATTAAAATTATGAAATAAATAACATGAAGGACTTCAAAAGAAATACCACGGGAAGGCGTCGGCGACACCGCATAAAGGGCTTTAAAAGAAATGCCACGAAGGCGTCTGGCGACACCGCATAAGGGCTTTAAAAGAAATGCCACGGTCGAGGCGTCTGGCGACACCGCATAAAGGGCTTTTAAAAGAAATGCATGATCGGGCGTCGGCGACACAGCATAAAGGGCTCTAAAAGAAATGCCACGGTCGGGCATCCGGCGACACCGCATAAAGGGCTTTAAAAGAAATGCCACGATCAAGGCGTCTGAGCGACACCGCATAAAGGGCTCTAAAAGAAATGCCATAGTCGGGCGTCTGAGCGACACCGCATAAAGGGCTTTAAAAGAAATGCCACAGTCGGGCGTCTGGGCGACACCGCATAAAGGGCTTTAAAAGAAATGCCACCAGGAATATCCAGGAGGTAGAACCATCCTAGGGATATTCGATAATACCAGAAAAATTTCACGGGTTAGTTCGCATCCAAAATAGTAATCATAAATTTTCACAAGTCACAATCGTGCTTCCAGGTTTAACAGTTTCACAGTTTCACCTCCGAAGACCGACACTAAGACCGACACTTGACCCATCCCAAACTGTAATCCTTAACCATGGACACGGCTATTCGAATAGGTTTAATCTCTGCAGAGGGTGTACTCTTTACCCACGAGTAACGGATTTCTTTAGTCCATCGGGACTAATTCCATCTACGGTCTTTTTTGTTGAAAACACACCTAACTTGTACACACCAGCTTAACTCACATGTGTCTGGAATCACCCACGACACCTGTTAAGCGAAACTCTAAGTGGGGAGGCTACAACCTCGACGTAACATGGGATCACAAAATTTATACCGCGCGCAAACTGGGGAGCTACCCCCTTTCGGCTACAACCGAAACACCCATGCTCCCGGACCCTGTGGCATGACTACCGGATGCCTCCAGTATCTTCCACCACGGCCTCTCTGTACGGTGTGTGCTAGGAAAGGGTTAACAACTTACTAAACCGTACCCTACTTGGTGTAGAGACGAGTGGTAGTACGAAGCTAGTATGGGGGTTACTGGCACAAGACTCGATCTACGGTCGACTCAGGAGGTTACAACATTTCCTGCATGATTAGCATAACAATGCATATATCTCAAACAACAGATGGAAACACCACGCGACATCCCCTCATGTCATACCGGACACGACCGTCTCGACGGAGGACTAGGGGCAAGCCCGTGCCTACCCAAGACAGAGGCCTTCCCGTCTTTCCTTCCGGTATGCATGGAAGACGTATGACGGTGATTTCCATCACAAATCATGTCAACTTCATTAGCATAAATTCTTTAAAATGCACCCATGAATAGGATCACATCTTCACATAAAATGACGCATGCATATGACGGGGTGGTGTTGCCACCGTGCTATGCAACATACACAAAAATTCACCAGGGTTCAGAATGCTTGCCTTCAGGTCGTGGGAAAGAGGGGTGCATCCAAAATATCTTGAAATCTTCAAAAATCCTATTTAAAAGAATATATATGAATTAACACACAAAATAAAAACAACACAAAAGTTGTTTTAAAAAAGATTTCAAATAAATCTTAAAATAAACTAGACAATATTTGAGAGAGGTAGCAAAAAGAATCAATTCATTTGGAGTTGTTTTCAAAAAGATACAGCTGGTCAAAGTTTGGTCAAAATCTGATATTAAAAATAAAACAGAAAACAGAAAAACGGTTCGATTAATTACGTACATGTCGAAAGTGTAATCTGGAAATACGCTACCACTTACTCCGCGTGGACCGTGCGTGGTCACTGACAGTGGGTCCTAGGTGGCCCACTAGTCAGGTTTGACTAGTCCGCCTTCCTTCTTCTCCCTCTGTCCCGAGCGGAGGCGGGACTCGGCGACCGTCGGCCGGCAAACGGCGGGTCCTTGAGGGAAGCCGAGGCGGGATGGATCCATGGTCGAGGGCGATCCTCTTGGTAGTCGCTGGGTCGGCGGGGACGGCGTGAGCTGTCGTGCGTAGCTCGCAGGAGGAAAGCTTCGGGGGGGAAGTGATTTTTGGGCGGCGGTGGTTCTCGATCGAAATGGAGTAGGGGGGAGTGTCCAGGGGAGGCAGAGAAGGCTTCTGGTGAAGAGATTGGAGAGGGGGAAGCTCTGGTTGCGCTGAACGGAGTCGGGAGGCAGCGGTGGCCAAACTGACCAGAGAGGTTGAAGATGACCTGCTCCCCTCCAATTGGTGGCGATGGGGGCGCTAGTGAGACGGCGAGAGGCTACCTGAGGGCTCGGAGGCGCTCGGGGCTTCCTTAAATAGGCGATGGAGGTCGGTTCCGAGGCGGCCGGAGATAAGAACGACGGCGGACCGCCATGCTGTAGCTTGGGCGATGTGGCGGCGACGAGCGCTAGGGGACGAAGCTGTGGATGAGCACGCACTTCTCACAGGGGCAGGTGGCGAGCCGGGGTGGCTTTGGCGGCGCCGACCACGGTCGGGTCTGCTAGCGGCCGGCAGCTAGCCGCCACGGCCATCCTGGCGGTGGCGATGTGGGGTGCCAGGGGTGGTCGGGGTGTCGTGGCGGTGCAAGGGGACACGGCGTGCTGGCTGGGGCCGAGTTTTGAGTGCGGGGTGAGACGCGACGGCTCGGGTGCATGCGGGTGCCAAGCGCACGCTCTAGGCGCGCCCAGAGCACGCCTGGGGTGTGCTGGACGAAAAGCCAGGGCAGCCTAGAGAGTCCCAAACCACAAGGGAGTTAGCAGAAAGGGGTTATGGGCTAGGGCAAAACCTTAGGATATGGTGGGTAGGTCAGGAGCTCAAGCTCACAATGTAAACTTGAAATCATGCCAAAACTGGTCATGCACTCAGGGTGTTTGACAAAATGCCAAACGCACCTGGGTAGCTCTTGGAGTGGCCAAACTCTCCAGATCAGTGTCTCTATGGATGAAACAGGAGGTGGTGGAGTTAGTTTGCAAAAAGGAGAAACTTGCTAGTGCAAGTTTTGCAAAACCTCAATTCTGAACAGGGAGAAATGGCATCATTACAAGGACTCAGAGTATTCCAAAAAGAGCAAGCTCCTGGGCTTAGGGGTTTTGTAGGGTTGACTACTAGCATGAGAAAACACAAGGTCACTAGAGCAAGAAATAACAGAGTTGCAGTAGAAAACACAAGTCTGGTCCAGAATGAAGAAGAGGCTAATGCACTCAAATTTTGCAAAGAACATCACTATGTTTTTGCATAAAGTTGAATGGCATGCTATCATGACATCCCATAAATTGGGTGGAGGCTCTAGGGAAATTTTTAAAAGGGTTGTAGTGTAAAAGTGTCCACTGGACCAGATTTGAAAAACAGGTGTAAAACTCAAAATATGTCAAGAAATAATTATTTTAATGCACAAAAGTGATTTGGAGACCTCACATGACATCTCCAAATTTTGGTTGGAATTTTAAGAGATTCCATCAAAAGGTTGTAGTTCAAAAGGAGCTCCAAAAATTTAATATAGTTCATTTTAATGAATAAAGCTCAGGGTGAAATAATTTAATACACAATTCTACTTATTTATAAATTGTTTTAAATGAGATGGCAAAGAAGTCCAATATATTTTTGGAAAGCTCCACTAAGGAAAAAGATAAAACTCCTTAACAATAAAAGAAGAGTTCTGAAATCAACAGAAATAAAGATTTTTAAAACACTTGGCAAAAATTTTAATATTGAAAACTTGGCAAAAATTTTGGGGTGTTGCAAATCTAGATGATATCCAACGGCCAGTTGTGCTCAAATTTGCCATCTCTGCTCCATCGGATTGACCTCATCCTACGACCATCTTTCAAAGTTAAAGTTGTCCGCACACTATATAAAAAATATAAAATAATATATATATATATATAGGTATAGATATAGATATGTGATGCGAAAGCCACCCATCATCTCCAATTAGAATAGTGTGTCCATGCACGGATGCAATGTGGCCAAATGATATCTGACGTCAATATCTCAAATACAAATCAGTCTGACCTTGTTCAATGCGTATACAGTATACCATGCTCGTTTCCAAACCACACCACGCATATCTCAGTTATGTTCATGCATGCATGGGTTTCAAACATCATGATCTCTTATTCAAATATATGAATTCTACTTTACATTGATTATGACGTCACCTAGTATTTTACACCCACACAGTCATCTTCTCTTTATAATTGTACCATTAACTTTCTCTCGTGCATGCATGCATGCACACAGTACTAGTCGGCATTATCCATCGCACACATGCAATCTTTTTCTTCAGGTCGGTCTCCCATGCATGCACACACACACACCTCCCCCTCCCCATCATATCGGGCATTCTTTATCTCTCACGTGCATGAGCAACGATCGATGTTCCTTTATGTGTGTGTATATATATATAGCTAGGTCTTTCACAGTTTTCCACACAAACCGATCAATCTATATATCTAGTGAGGTCTCTGTGACGCCCCCGATTCAATCGTACACTAATCATGCACACAAACGTGTATGATCAAGATCAGGGACTCACCGGAAGATATCACAACACAACTCTAAAACATAAATAAGCCATACAAGCATCATAATACAAGCCAGGGGCCTCGAGGGCTCGAATACAAGTGCTCGATCATAGACGAGTCAGCGGAAGCATCAATATCTGAGTACAGACATAAGTTAAACAAGTTTGCCTTAAGAAGGCTAGCACAAACTGGGATACAGATCGAAAGAGGCGCAGGCCTCCTGCCTGGGATCCTCCTAAACTACTCCTAGTCGTCGTCAGCGGCCTGCACGTAGTAGTAGGCACCTCCGGTGTAGTAGGAGTCGTCGTTGACGGTGATGTCTGGCTCCTGAGCTCCGACATCTGGTTGCGACAACCAGGTAGAAGGGAAAGGGGGAAAAGAGGGAGAAAAGCAACCGTGAGTACTCATCCAAAGTACTCGCAAGCAAGGAGCTACACTACATATTCATGGGTATATGTGTACAGGGCCATATCGGTGGGTGAAGCTGCAGAATGCCGAGAATAAGAGGGGATAGCTAATCTCAGTAAAGGGCCACCTCCATCTTGCAGCATGTAGAAGAGAGTAGATGGTAAGTTCACCAAGTAGCATCGCATAGCATAATCCTACCCGATGATCCTCTCCTCGTCGACCTGTGAGAGAGAGATCACCGGGTTGTATCTGGCACTTGGAAGGGTGTGTTTTATTAAGTATCCGGTTCTAGTTGTCATAAGGTCAAGGTACAACTCCGGGTCATTCTTTTACCGAGGGACACGGCTATTCGAATAGATAAACTTCCCTGTAGGGGTGCACCACATAACCCAACACGCTCGATCCCATTTGGCCAGACACACTTTCCTGGGTCATGCCCGGCCTCGGAAGATCAACACGTCGCAACTCCACCTAGGCACAACAGAGAGGTCAGCACGCCGGTCTAAATCCTATGGCGCAGGGGTCTGGGCCCATCGCCCATTGCACACCTACACGTTGCGAGGGCGGCCGGAAGCAGACCTAGCCTCCCTAATACAAGAGCAGGCATTCCAGTCCAATCCGGTAGGCGCGCCTTCGATCGGCCAGCGTCAAGAAGGCTTCGGCTGATACCACGACGTCGAGTGCCCATAACTGTTCCCGCGTAGTTGGTTAGTGCGTATAGGCCAGTGGCCAGACTCAGATCAAATACCAAGATCCCGTTAAGCGTGTTAATTAAAGTATCTGCGAACACCAACCAGGGCTAGGCCCACCTCTCTCCTAGGTGGTCTCAACCTGCCCTGTCGCTCCGCCACAAAGTGTGATCGGGGCCGTCGGAACCCAGGCCCACCTCTACCGGGATGGAGCCACCTGCCCCTTCAGCCCCCATCTCCGAACAGTATCATAAGTAATGTAATAGTATAAAGTACATAGCATATGGCCGTGATCACCTCCCGAAGTGATCACGGCCCAGTAGTATAGCATGGTAGACGGACAAGAGTGTAGGGCCACTGATGGAATACTAGCATCCTATACTAAGCATTTAGGATTGCAGGTAAGGGTAACAACAGTAGTGGCGAAGATAGGGTATGCAGCAAAATAGGATCCTACCGTCGAGGACGCACCATCAAGCTCCACCGGCAAGTGCAAGAAGAAGATGGCAGCTCCGCCGAAGACCAAGAGAGTGCCCGCCAAGGAGGACGGCACTGGTGGTACCTTCACCATCAGTGCCACTCTAGACCCTAAATAGGAAGGCGAGCTCGTTGCTTTCCTGCAGGCGAATGTCGATGTGTTTGCATGGCAACCATCGACATCCCGGTGTTCCTGTGAAAGTAATTGAGCACCACCTAGCTGTCTGTCCTCACGCTGCCCGTCAAGCAAAAAGTTAGGAAACAGGCAGTGGAGCGCCAAGAATTCATAGCAGAAGAAATCAAGAAGTTGGAAGCAGCAGGCCTTGTCAGAGGAGTCCTCCATCCCACGTGGTTGGCCAATCCGGTAGTTGTACGTAAGGCAAATGGGAAATGGAGACTTTGTTGACTTTGAGATGTTAATAAAGCTTGTCCCAAAGACCCATTTCCCTTGCCACGATCGACCAGATTGTTGACTCCACGGCTGGATGTGATCTGCTTTCATTTCTTGATGCATATTCAGGATACCATCAGATCTTCATGGCAGAAGAGGATGAAGAGAAAACCGCATTCATTACACCATGTGGCACGTACTGCTTCATACGGATGCCTTTCGGTTTAAAGAATGCTGGATCAACCTTTGCAAGAGTAGTCCATGATGCCTTTGAGCCACAGATACACAGAAATGTAGAATCCTACATGGATGACATAGTGGTCAAGAGCAAGGACAAAGCAACTCTGGTTCAAGATTTAGATGAGACCTTTGCAAATCTGCGCAAGATCAACCTCAAGCTCAACCCCGAGAAGTGCGTGTTTGGAGTCCCTTCCGGCAAGCTTCTCGGGTTCTTTGTGTCTCAGCGGGGAATTGAAGCCAATCCCGACAAGATCAAGGCCATTGAGTAGATTGAAGCACCAAAGCGCGTCAAGGATGTCAGAAGGCTTGCCGGTTGCGTGGCTGCTCTCAGCAGGTTCATCTCTAAGTCTGCTGAGCGCGCCCTGCCATTTTTCAAGATTTTGAAAAAGGCAGGTCCAATGAAATGGACCCCCGAAGCGGAGGTTGCGCTGCAGGACTTGAAGAGATACCTATCCTCCACTCCAATACTTGTCGCACCTAGGCCACAAGAGAAGTTGCTGCTATATATAGCAGCAACCAATCAAGTGGTTAGTGCTGCGTTAGTAGCGGAGAGGGAGGCGGATGATGAGCCGGCAACCGAGACAAGCACATCCAGCGACAAGCAAGGAACTTCGCCGTCAAGCTCTGGTCCCGACAAGGACAGATCCGCGCAGGATTGCGACAAGATTCAGAAAAGGATGGTGCAGCACCCAGTCTACTTTGTTAGTTCCCTTTTGCAGGGGGCTAGATCAAGGTACTCTGGTGTGCAGAAGTTTCTTTTCGGCCTCCTCATGGCCTCGAGAAAGCTGCGCCATTACTTCCAAGCACATGAGATAACAGTTGTCACTCGCTTTCCGCTAAAGAGGATATTGCAAAATCCAGAAGCGACAGGCAGGATTGTCGAGTGGGCACTGGAACTGTCAAGCTTTGGCCTCAAGTTTGAAAGCACTTCAACTATCCAAAGCAGAGCGTTGGCGGAATTCATAGCAGAGTGGACGCCAACACAAGATGAAGAAATTCCAGAGACGAGCATCCCCGTCAAGGAGGCAAATAAAGAGTGGCTGATGTACTTTGATGGTGCGTTCTCGCTGCAAGGCGCCGGTGCCGGCGTGCTGCTAATCGCACCCACCGGAGAGCACCTCACGTAGATAGTCCAGATGCACTTTCCCAAGGAACAAGCAACAAACAATACTGCAGAGTATGAAGGTTTGCTTGCCGGTCTCAGGATTGCCGTAGACCTTGGGATCAAGAAGCTCATTGTCAGGGGGACTCGCAGCTTGTCGTCCGCCAAGTAAATAAAGATTATCAGAGTCGGTTGATGGAAGCCTACGTCGATGAAGTGAGGAAGCTAGAAGAGCACTTTGAAGGCCTGCAAATGGAACATGTTCCAAGAGCTCAGAATGATATTGCTGATGGCCTGTCAAAGTGCGCCGCACTCAAGCTACCTGTGGAACCAGGGATCTTTGTGCTCAAGCTGACTCAGCCAACCGTAACACCATCAACAGGACAGAGCAAGAAGAGAAAATTGGTTTCCGGCGACTACTTTCCGGCAGAGCTCCCTGGAGCCGCCGCCAAGAAGGTCCCTAAAATCAATGCAAATATCACTGAGGAGCAGTCTGCTCCGACAAACCCTATGGTTTGTTTCGTTGAAGCAGACGCTCCCGACAAGCTTTGCTCCGGCAAGCTTGCCAGGGATCAACAAGCTCCGGCAGATCCACAGGTTCCTGCCGTGGAAGCTAACGTTCCCGCAGTGGTAGATGAGCCTTTAGTCCTTGTTGTCGAGCCACAGGCTCCAGCATGGGCGCAGCAAATTGTCCATTTCCTCCAGACAGGGGAACTTCCCGAAGAGCAAGAAGAAGCGGAAAGAGTAGCCCGGGAGTCAAGTATGTACCAGTTTGTTGACAACATCCTGTACAGAAGAAGACTCAATGGTGTGAAATTGAAGTGTATTTGCCGGGAAGATGGACAGAAGCTGTTGGCAGAGATACACGGAGGCATATGTGGACACCACATTGGCGCAAGAGCACTTGCCGCAAAGCTTTCCGGCAAGGTTTCTTCCGCCGAAGCCCTCCAGATGCAATCGCACAAGTAACCAAGTGTGACGCGTGCGGTTCCATTCCAAACAGATACACCAACCAGCTCAAGCTCTCGGACAATCCCTTTATCCTAGCCCTTTTCGGTGCGGGGCTCGACATCCTCGGCCCCTTCCCCCGAGCAGTCGGGGGCTTTGAGTACTTGTACGTCACAATCGACAAGTTCACAAAGTGGTCGGAAGTGGAACCAGTGAGGAAGGTGACAACACAGTCAGCGGTCAAGTTCTTCAGGTCAATTGTTTGCCGTTTTGGGATACCTAACAGGATCATCACCGACAACGGCACACAATTCACGAGCCGCACCTTCATGCACTACGCCCAAGATCTTGGCGCCAAGATCTGCTTTGCTTCATTGCTCATCCGAGAAGCAACGGTCAAGCGAGAGAGCAAATCTGAAGTGCTGCGGGACTCAAGACCAGAACTTTCGACGAGCTGCGCAAGTCGCGGAAGAAACTGGATCGAGGAGCTGCCGGTGGTTCTTTGGTCGATCAGACGACGCCAAATCGAGCCACCGCCAGACACCTTTTGCTCTAGTCTATGGAGCAGAGGCATTTCTCCCCACGGAACTCGTATACGGATCACCTCGAGTGCTCGCTTATGATGAGCTTGAGCAAGAGCAGCTGCGACAAGATGACGCGCTGCTCCTTGAGGAGGATCGTCTTCAGGCTGCTGTACGAGCTGCTCGTTACCAGCAAGCTTTGCGCCGCTACCATAGCCGCAAAGTCCATGCCAGAAGCTTCGAGGAAGGTGACCTTGTTCTTCGGCGCAAGTTGACGCCAAAGTGTGAAGGCCCTTATCGGGTGAAAAGAGTCACTAGGCCCGGCGCTGTCCGCCTTGAGACCGAAGATGGCGTTCCGGTGAGAAATTCCTGGAATATAGAACATCTTCGCAAGTTTTACCCATAAGGCGCGGTTGCCGAAACCCGTTCCGGCAACCACCCTTTTGTACAAGTCTTGCCGCTGTTGCATGTAATACTTTGTACAAAGCCGGGCGCAGACCCCGTGCATCAGTAAAGCCTATGTGTTGCGCACAACTTGTCAATACTTGCTTTCATAATCTTGTATGCATGTGTGCTCTAACATTTTGTGCAGCATCCACACCCGGTAAGCGATAACGAGCCACTAGGCTCCATAACTTTATTTGCTCTTCTTTCTTCTCAAACAAGAAGAAGGTTCATCCACCCACAAGTTAACCGGGGGGGGGGGGAGGAGAAGATAATGGTGTGGGCCGCCAAGCGGTCGCTCGAGGAACTGTCGCCTTGCCGGGAAATGGACAACAGAGAAGCTAAGTTGCTAAGTTTAAACAATCAGTTTTAAATTTTTAAGTTATCTTCCTCGAACGATACTACTTTGTATGGAAAACCTGTGTGCGGAGGAACCGACTCGCGATTAGCTTGCGCCCTTACTTTGTTTCGAGTCCGCTCAACAACTTAAGTGTGCTGCAACTAGTTGCGACAAGGTTGCTTGTCGGAAGCGACATCGCCAGCAGGCTGCTGAAGTTCCGCACTCAGCGCTCGCGGCAAAGGTGTTCGCACCGACAAGTCCCCTAAAAGCGTAGGGCGTAAACATACAAGGGAAAAAATCAAGTAAAGGAAATAACATTGCATTCGATTGCCTAAGATAATGTATATTACATAATTACTTGTCGCGGATCTAATAGATTTTTCGCCTAAACATGATCTACAGCGACAAAAGAAAGATAAGGTTGGCGGCCTAGTCCATGCGGCCGCCATCGAGCCTCTTGACTCCGCTCACCCTGTCCACAATGGGTGCGACAAGGGTCTTGAGCGCTTCAACGTCAGCAGATGGAGGCAGGGACTTGAGGACTTTGGTGAAATTGACGCCTGGGTTGCGGAAGGCCACCTTCATCAGCACCTTCAGGAGAGCCCCGGCGCAAACTTGGCGCGACTCCTCTGCCAATTGCTTTGGGATCTCCTCCCGGAGCCGCTGGAGACCCGTCAGCACGCCCTTGAAGAACAGACTGAGCTTGACGCTGGGTTGGAGGTTCTCATCGGTGGAGTACCCAAGATCCACCATCCCCAGCTCCATCAGCTCATTATGGATGCCGGCGGCGGTGTCCACAAGACCTTCCGTCCAGTGCATTATGCTATCTCTGAGATTATTCTGGGCAGTCACAGCATTCGACAGCAGTTCCTCGTTGGCCTTGATCTTATCCAACAGGCCCGCTTCCCGCTCCTTGGCGCCTTCCAACGTCCCCGTCAAGGTGGTCAGTTTCAGCTCCAGATCCGCCTTGGAGTCCTTGGCGGCATCGAGCTCTTTGATCTTTTCAGCGAAACGACCTTGCAACTCGCCGAGGGTGTAGGCGTCCTTCTCGCGCTCACGCTTCAACCCGGCGACCTCCTCGGCGCTCTTACGGAGGGTGGACTCCAGCTGAGCCACCTCGTCTCCAATTCCTTCTTGGCGGCCTCGGCAGCCGCAGCGGCATCCTTTGCCTCCTGAAGTGGCCCGCCAATCGATTGCTCGCGCACGGCGAGATCTTCCTCATAGCTATCGAGGTTGATCTTTCGCTGCGCCAGCTCACCTTCTTGCGCAGAGAGCTTCTCGCCGGCAAGCCTCTGCTGTTCCTCGACCTCGCCCTTCTCCAAGATGAAGGCCGTGCGCTCCTCAGCAAGCCGCTCCCGCGCCTCTGCTATGTCCCGGAGAGTTTCTCTGTTGGCGCGCCGGAGCTCTTACGCGCATTTCTCCAAGTCAGCTCCCGCCCTCGTGACAAGCGCCTCCCTGGACTCCAGCTTGGCTTGTCGGGCGCGGTAGAGCGACAACAACCTCCTTAGCAGCTGCTCCTCCTCAGGCTCGCCGCTGCTGCTGCTCGGAGCATCGACTAGCGACAGCCCGGCAGAGGCAAGCAGTTCCGCGTCGAAGGTCTCCCCTTCGGCCGGTGCCCAGGAGCTTGATGCCCATGGGAGCTTGATAAAGACACCCTCGCCGGCCTTCAGGTAGGCGTCGGGCTGGGCCTCTTCGGAGTCTGGTGCGGCATCGGTGGCGGGAGGATCGGCGGTTGGTGCAGCGCCTGGCGCTCCTGCGTCCTTAGGGCCGTCAGTGCGATCGCCGGATCCCTCCCCAGCCTCTGCGCCAGCAGCCTTGGCGGCCTCCTCGCCGACGGACTCATCGGCGCCGGTCTCCTCCTCCATGTTGGCGGCGTCGACATTGTCGCCGCGAGCGTCCTCCTCGTCGGCAGCCTCAGTCTCCATCGGGTCTCCGGCGGTTGGATCTGATGGTTAGAAAAAGAAAGAACAAGTCAAGCAAATGTTCGAAAGAGAAGAACAGAAGAAAAGAACCCAAGGGAAAATCTCAAACAAGAAGATTACCTGCAATGGGATCTGTTGCCGCGGTCTCCACAACCGGAGGGTCGTCGGCGCTGGTCCTTGTCGGGGAAGCTCCCCTCGTCGGAGAGGCCTCCCTTGCCGGAGAGCGCTCCCTTGGCGGAGAGTTCTCCCTTGGCAGCGTAGTTGAAGCAAGCAGAACTTCGGGAGTGACCTCCAGTGCTTCCTGATGAGGTTGCTCTGCTCCTACATGATTCAGCAAACCAGATATCAGTGACGGATAAGCACCCAAGCACACCTAACCACGAGAAGTAAACCAAACACTTACGCTGGGGGCTGTGCTGGGGGCTGCTCTGTTGAAGGGTTGCCGGGTCCGGCAAGGTAGTCCCAGACGTGCCCTGCCGCCATTGTGGGAATCATCCGAGACGACAACCACCGGGTCTTGGCCCTCTTCGACGCCCTCGAGCTAAGCGCCCCAAGAAGGAGAAGGTTCAGAGTTAAGCCAGTCAGATATAAAATAAAGCAATAAATTGAAGAATTACAAATAGCAGCGACAAGATCTTACTCTTCCTCTTCCTCCTCGGAGCTGAGGGCGGAGAGATCAAATCCGCCCGCGCGATTTAATTGGAGGAGAAGATTCCCTCGGACGCTTGGCGGGTGCAGGGGCGCGACTCGAAGACCCGCTCCCGCCGCCTTGGCGGCATGAGGCGCTCCTGCTGCAACAAAGCTTGTTGCGCGTAGAGCGCGTCGAGGCGGCGGGCGGTTGTTGGGCCGTCCGCCGCCCGCCACTTCTCGGTCTTATGAGGCGTCTCCTTGGCGGGGCGCGGGCTCCTCCTGCGGCAAGCTGCTTGACGGCGGAGGGAAGCGCCCCGCTGGCTCTTCCGGATTGACGCGGGCTCGGCCTGCTCCTCCTCGCCGCAAGCTCTTCTCGGTCGGCAAGGCTTGCCGCCTCGGCTGTCTCCGCCTCGACGGTAAACCCAAACACGCCGGGCGGCAGCTGCCGCCTCCTCCAACCAGGGGGCGATCGCGCGCCATCTCCTGATCGGTGGTGTCGCGGGTGAGCCGCCTATGCTCGTCGGCGCGGATCGGCACTTCCTCCAAGGTGTCGAAGAACTGCTGCACGACGTCGTCGGCGGGCTCCTGCAAAGTTGGAACGATTCCATGGGAATCGCACAACGGCATCATCACGCGGATGCGGCGGTCAGCGGCAGTTGTTGCACAAGGGCACGACTCCTCGGCAACATGAACCACTCGGGTGATCCGCATCATGCTTGAACAGCTCCGCAGCATGCCGCCCAGCTCCAAGACAAGAAAATTCCAGTTCAGACCGGCGCGGCCTCATGATGTCCGCCACGTTTGGAATTCCCAAGCAGGCCTCCTCCTCTCCTGCAAAGGCGCAATGCGGCGACGGCGAAGTCCGCGCCAACAGCTCCTACGGTAAGCCCTTCTTGCCGGAGACGCAAAATCCTAGTCACGGCAATCTTCAACTTGTCGCCCTCCGCGCCAAGTTGCTCCAATCATTGCCGCGCACTATGGGAGTTTGGCGCAGGGCGGTGAAAGGCTGTGGCTCCTCCTCTAAGATCCAACACCAGTCAGCTCTCCACTCCTCCCACTTGCTACGCAGCTCTCCGTCAAGATATGCTTCCTTCTTGCCGATCCCGAGACCCATGCAATCCCTCCGCAAGCGGCTCTCCTCTCTCGCTGGGCATGAAGTAATGGCGGAAGAGTGCTACATTTGGGTGGACCCCGACAAAGTTCTCGCAGAGGTGTGCGAAAACGGCCAAGGTGAGGACGGCGTTGGGGGTGAAATCAAGGAGGCGGAGGCCATATGTATTCATGACATCACAGAAGAATTCAGAAAAGGGCGAGCAGAGCCCACAGTGGAAGAAAAGCGTGAAGAAAGGGTACCCAATGGAAACTTTCTCGGATGTGGCGGCCGAGATGACTCTGGTGCGCGGGTGCGCCCGGGTCTCCGTCGACCAGAAGAGATAGTACAGCTCTCGCAGCTCCTTCTGTCAGCGAGAGGATCGAAGTGGGCCGCTCCTTCCATGGCGCCATGAGCCGCTGCAAGGCCACCGATTTCACACCTTTTCCCTTGTCGGCCTTCGGAGCCATGGGGAGAGGTGGTGGAGGAGGTCGACGGCGTTAGTGGCACGGTGGCAATGGAGGGGCAGGCGCCGCTCTCTTTGGGCTCGAGAAGAAAGGGGGAAGCGACGGGGTTTCGATGTGACAGCAGGGCAAGTGGGCGCCCTGCCTGTTCCCCGCTTATAAAGGGAGAGGGACGGGCCCGATTTTCCCATTAAAGAAAGCCCCACGATCTCCCCACGATGCCACGTCCGCACGTGACGTTCAGAGGAGGCGTGGTGGGTCCAGGCGGGTAGCTGCGAGATCCGGGCCGCGTGCCGTGCAGATTGCTTTTGGGCCTGCCCAACAGAGCTCAGCGCCGTGTGTGGCCCAGGCGGGGCTCTGTCGGTGTACTAGAGTAGGGTACCCTAGTATCCCGAACTTCGTGCAGACGATCGCAGCACCAGCAGCGGGCTGGCCTGGTAACCATCAAGATCTTCCACGGCTCCTTTGGAGCCATTCAAGAACAAAGTATCAAGGCCCGGCAAGAGGAGCTTGCCGGGAAGACCACTCAGGGCACGAAGGAAACAAGGCCTCGGCAAGAGGAGCTTGCCGGGAAGGCTTGGTGAGCGACAAGCTCCCGAGCGCGACAAGAACCTTGCCGCCACAAGGTGCTCGCCGCGGCAAGTGACCTCTCTTCATCTCCGCTCCAGCTCATCCGCCAACGTGTCGCCATGGGGCTTTCCCAAGCTCGCGTGTTGACGGGCTGTGCAGCCAGCGGGGAGCAGCGATAAGCGGCGCTGACAAGCCACCATCGTGGCAAACGGAGGCGCACTTGACGGTCCCTGTTACCTTTCGTTCAGCGATCGAGACGGGCATTTATGACTCTTGTCCCTTGCCGTCAGAGTTAGGTATAGATCACTGTACATTGTACAAAGCGGTGTACCAACCTCTGTTTTTACTATCTTACCCTTGTCTACTTGCCACATGTGGTGACCCCTTGTGCCTATAAAAGGAGGCCCAAGTGCAACGTAGAAAGGGTTGGTTTTTGGTTGGGTTCGGTTCAGTTCGACTGGTTCGAGACTACACTCAGGCTATGTTTTGTAGCCCCCATTGCTCCCTAGCAAGAACACAAATAATCCACAAAGCAGCATTAGGAGTATTATCTCTCAGGAGAGCTCCGAAGCTGGGTAAATCTGCTCGTGTGCATTGCTTCGATCTGCTCTTCGTGCATTCTCCGCCCCCCTTCGAACCACAAGGGACTCGGTCCCATAGGTGTTCGTGGGCCACGATCAGCTTCCCCGACAGTCGGCAACAACATTAGTAGCAAGGGCGAGGGACGAAGAGAACCATTTTGCTGCTCGTTGAACGAGGCAGACCAATAGGGAAAGTTCTCGTCCATCGGTGGCTACTGGAATGTCATCAACAATAGTAACAGGTTCTTGCTGACAGAATTGTACACCGAGGTGTTTACATAAGTAGGAGAATATTGCTGATTAGCCCATATAGATCACAAGAAAGGTTAAACCAAACAATGGAAAGGAAAATATGATTATCAGATCAAACAGAACAATGGAAAGGAAAATGTGTTTATACACATATTTCAAGGGTATATCCTTCCCAAGGGCAAGCAAAGCATGATATCCATGACATGATATAATGTAGAAAACTCTTTGGGTAAGGGGAGAGAAATTTCAAGACATTACCCATACAGCGGTGTTTGCATAATTGAGCAGGAAACATTTTAGCATTGGGCTTCAAATGTTCTTGTTGAAAATCGGAGTACCACAAACATGCTTCGAGATAGCATTGACATGGTCACTGGGTAAAGATCTGACTTTGGATACACAAAGGATCCATCAGGAACAACTTATAGAATAAGTCTTACAATTTCCTCATGGAAGAATGGTTAACATTGCTAAAAGGAGGAACTATAACAATAGGCCCTCCAGCCAGGTGTGCTAGGCATGACACTGATACGTCTCCAACGTATCTATAATTTTTTATTGCTCCATGCTACTTTATTTACTATTTTAGGCAATATTTGGCTTTATTTCCACTTTTATATTACTTTTCGGACTAACCTATTAACCGGAGGCCCAGCCCAGATTTGCTGTTTTATGCCTATTTTAGTATTTCGAGGAAAAGGAATACCATACGGAGTCTAAACGGAACGAAATCAACTGGAGAAGTTATTTTTGGAAGGAAACCCACCTGATGGACTTGGACCCCACGCCAGAAGATACAGGAGGTGCTCACGAGGGTGGGGGCGCGCCCACCCCCCCTGGGCGCACCCCCCTGCCTCGTGGGGCCCCCGTAGCTCCACCGACGTACTCCTTTCACCCATATATATCGTCGTACCCTAAAACTTCCAGAACAGAAGATAGATCGGGAGTTCCGCCGCCGCAAGCCTCTGTAGCCACCAAAAACCTCTCGGGACCGTGTTCCGGCACCCTACCGGAGGGGAGAACCCTCACCGGTGGCCATCTTCATCATCCCGGCGCTCTCCATGACGAGGAGGGAGTAGTTCACCCTCGGGGTTGAGGGTATGTACCAGTAGCTATGTGTTTGATCTCTCTCTCTCTCTCTCTCTCTCTCTCTCGTGTTCTTGATTTGGAACGATCTTGATGTATCGCGAGCTTTGCTATTATAGTTGGATCTTATGTTTCTTCTCCTCCTCTACTCTGTTGTAATGAATTGAGTTTTCCCCTTGAAGTAATCTTATCGGATTGAGTCTTTAAAGATTTGAGAACACTTGATGTATGTCTTGCCGTGCGTATCTGTGGTGACATTGGGATATCATGTGATTCACTTGATGTATGTTTTGGTGATCAACTTGCGGGTTCTGCCCATGAACCTATGCATAGGGGTTGGCACACGTTTTCGTCGTGATTCTCCGGTAGAAACTTTGGGGCACTCTTTGAGGTTCTATGTGTTGGTTGAATAGATGAATCTGAGATTGTGTGATGCATATCGTATAATCATGCCCACGGATACTTGAGGTGACAATGGAGTATCTAGGTGACATTAGGGTTTTGGTTGATTTGTGTCTTAAGGTGTTATTCTAGTACGAACTCTTTTATAGATTGATCCAAAAGAATAGCTTTGAGGTGGTTTCGTACCCTACCATAATCTCTACGTTTGTTCTCCGCTATTAGTGGCTTTGGAGTGACTCTTTGTTGCATGTGGAGGGATTGTTATATGATCTATCTATGTTATTATTGTTGAGAGAACTTGCACTAGTGAAAGTATGAACCCTAGGCCTTGTTTCCTATCATTGCAATACCGTTTACGCTCACGTTTATCACTTGTTACCTTGCTGTTTTTATTATTTCAGATTACAAAAACCTATATCTACCATCCATATTGCACTTGTATCACCATCTCTTCGCCGAACTAGTGCACCTATACAATTTACCATTGTATTGGGTGTGTTGGGGACACAAGAGACTCTTTGTTATTTGGTTGCAGGGTTGCTTGAGAGAGACCATCTTCATCCTATGCCTCCCACGGATTGATAAACCTTAGGTCATGCACTTGAGGGAAATTTGCTACTGTCCTACAAACTTGTGCACTTGCAGGCCCAACAACGTCTACAAGAAGAAGGTTGTGTAGTAGACATCAAGCTCTTTTTTGGCACCGTTGCCGGGGAGGCTAGGTAAGTGAAGGTATATCTTTAGATCTTCCAATCGAATCTTTTTGTTTCTTGTTTTAGAACTAGTTTAGTTTATAAAAGAAAAGTACAGAAAAATGGAATTGAGAGTGCCTCATATGCTTCATCTTTTTAATGTCTTCCGTGAAAATAAGAATTCCGATAATTGTGCTCAATTGCTAGAGGAAGAATGCATTAGAATGTTTGGCACTAAATATGTGAATGAAGAGCATGATTGCAATGTTGTTAGTATGAATTCCTTGAATATCCATGATGTTAATGATATGCAAAGCCACAAGCTTGGGGATGCTATGTTTGATGAAGATGATATTTTTTGTCCCCCAAGTTTTGATGAGCAAATTTACTATGATGAAAGCATGCCTCCTATCTATGATGATTATTGTGATGACACGTATGCTATAAAGAATAATTATAACCATGAAACTTGTCATCTTGATCTTAATTTTCAATCATATGATAGTTATTTTGTTGAGTTTGCTCCCACTACTATTGATGAGAATATATTTGCTTATGTGGAGAGTAGTAAAATTTCTATGCAAGTAGATCATGAAAAGAATGCTTTATGTGCTGGTTATATGGTTGAATTCATTCATGATGCTACTGAAAATTATTATGAGAGAGGATCATATGCTTCTACATATTGCATTAATATCAAGTTTCCTCTCTATGTGCTTAAAGTTTTGAAGTTATGCTTGTTTTACCTTCCTATGCAAGTTGAGTATTGTTCCCATAAGTTGTTTGCCCACAAAATCCCTATGCATAGGAAGTGGGTTAGACTTAAATCTGCTAGTCATATTCTTCATGATGCTCTCTTTATGTTTCAATTCTTATCTTTTATGTGAGCATCATTGAAATCATAATGCCTAGCTAGGGGCGTTAAACGTTAGCGCTTGTTGGGAGGCAACCCAATTTTATTTTAGTTTCTTGATTTTTGGTTCTGTTTAGTAATAAATAATCCATCTATCTTCTGTTTATATGTGGTTTTGTGTTTTAATTAGTGGTTGTGCCAAGTAGAACCTTTGGGAAGACTTGGGTGAAGTCTTTATGATCATGCTGTAAAAAACAGAAACTTTAGCGCTCACGAGATTAGCTTCAACTTTTTACTGGAAAGTGATATTTAGTTGATTCTTTTTGCATATGATTACTAGACAAATTCCTCAGGTCTACCAATTTATTTTAGAATTTTTGGAGTTCCAGAAGTTTGCGTTAGTTACAGATTACTATAGACTGTTCTGTTTTTGACAGATTCTGTTTTTCGTGTGTTGTTTGCTTATTTTCATGAATCTATGGCTATTAAAATAGTTTATAAACCATATAGAAGTTGGAATACAGTAGGTTTAACACCAATATAAATAAGAAATGAGTTCATTACAGTACCTTGAAGTGGTGTTTTGTTTTCTTTCGCTAACGGAGCTCACGACTTTTCTGTTAAGTTTTGTGTTGTGAAGTTTCCAAGTTTTGGGTAAAGATTCGATGGACTATGGAATAAGGAGTGGCAAGAGCCTAAGCTTGGGGATGCCCAAGGAACCCCAAGGTAATATTCAAGTATAACCAAGCGTCTAATCTTGGGGATGCCCCAGAAGGCATCCCCTCTTTCGTCTTCGTTCATCGGTAACTTTACTTGGAGCTATATTTTTATTCACCACATGATATGTGTTTTTCTTGAAGCATCATTTCCTTTCGTTAGTTTTTGCTTTCTGTCATTTAGATTAGTGTTTTGAATCTCTAGTTTCAATAAAAATGTCAAGGATAGCCTTTGCCATGCTTATTTTGCAAGTATGCATGTTGCTGTTTTAAAACAGAAAGTTTACCGATGTTGCAAAAATTCCCTAGAAAAGTCAGAGCATGATATAATGTTGAATATTTTTGCATAATGAGCTCTGATAAATTTATTACAGTGGGAATTTTAGTTCATAATTTTTGGAGTTAGGGAATTATGATGAATCTTGCATTCTTTACAGACTGTACTGTTTTGGCAGATTGCTGTATGTTTGAATTGTTTGCATATGTTTGCTTGTTTAATGATTCTATTTAAGGATAGGAGTATTAAATATGCAGAGGCATTTAGTATTCAATGTTGAATAATATTTTTTGTGATTTTTTACAGTAGAAAATGATAAGGTTTTGCATTGGTTTATACTAACCTATCTCACGAGTTCTTGTTGAGTTTGTTGTGAATGAAGCTTTTGATAAAAAGAGAAACCATGATATGAGAGGAATTGAGGAGACACAAAAGTTCAAGCTTGGGGATGCCCAATGCACCCCAAGATAATATTTTAATAAGTCTCGAGCATCTAATCTTGGGGATGCCCCGGTAGGCATCTCACCTTTCTTCTTCAACAACTATCGGTTAGTATCGGTTGAGCCTAAGTTTTTGCTTCTTCACATGAGTTGTGCTATCCTTGCAATGTCATTTTAATTTGTTTTCCCTGCTGTTTGAATAAAGAACCAAGATCTGAAATTCTTAAATGTTAGAGTCTTCACATAGTTGCATAGTTATTTGACTACTCATTGATCTTCACTTATATCTTTCAGAGTAGTTTATCATTTGCTCTAGTGCATCACTTATATCTTTTAGAGCACGGCGGTGGTTATATTTTGTAGAAATTGCTAGTCTCTCATGCTTCACTTATATTATTTTGAGAGTCTTTTAGAACAGCATGGTAATTTGCTTAAATAATCCTAATATGCTAAGCATACAAGATTTGTAGAACTTTCTTATGGGTGTGTTGAATACTAAGAAAAGATTGATGCTTGATAATTGTTTTGAGATATGAAGATGGTGATATTAGAGTCATGCTGAGTTGAGTAGTTGTGAATTTGAGAAATACTTGTGTTAAAGTTTGTGATTCCCGTAGCATGCACGTATGGTGAACCGTTATGTGATGAAGTCGGAGCATGATTTATTTATTGATTGTCTTCCTTATGAGTGGCGGTCGGGGACGAGCGATGGTCTTTTCCTACCAATCTATCCCCCTAGGAGCATGCGCGTAATACTTTGCTTTGATAACTTCTAGATTTTTGCAATAAGTATATGAGTTCTTTATGACTAATGTTGAGTCCATGGATTATACGCACTTTCTCCATCCTTCCACCATTGCTAGCCTATCTAATACCGCACACCTTTCGCCGGTATCATACACCCACCATATACCTTCCTCAAAACAACCACCATACCTACCTATCATGGCATTTCCATAACCATTCCGAGATATATTGCCATGCAACTTTCCACCCTTCCGTTTATTATGACATGCTCCATCATTGTCATATTGCTTAGCATGATCATGTAGTTGACATTGTATTTGTGGCAAAGCCACCGTTCATAATTCTTTCATACTTGTCACTCATGAATCATTGCATATCCCGGTACACCGCCAGAGGCATTCATATAGAGTCATATTTTGTTCTAAGTATCGAGTTGTAATTGTTGAGTTGTAAGAAAAATAAAAGTGTGATGATCATCATTATTAGAGCATTGTCCCAGTGAGGAAAGGATGATGGAGACTATGATTCCCCCACAAGTCGGGATGAGACTCGGGACAAAAATAAAAAAAAGAGAAAAAAAAGAGGCCATAGAAAAAGAGAAAAGGCCCAAATAAAATAATAATAATAAAATAAAAAAAATGAGAGAAAAAGAGAGAAGGGCAATGCTACTATCCTTTTACCACACTTGTGCTTCAAAGAAGCACCATGATCTTCATGATAGAGAGTCTCCTATGTTGTCACTTTCATATACTAGTGGGAATTTTACATTATAAAACTTGGCTTGTATATTCCAATGATGGGCTTCCTCAAAATGCCCTAGGTCTTCGTGAGCAAGCGAGTTTCATGCACACCCACTTAGTTTCTTTTGTTGAGCTTTCATATACTTATAGCTCTAGTGCATATGTTGCATGGACATCCCTACTCACTCACATTGATATCTATTGATGGGCATCTTCATAGCCCGTTGATATGCCTAGTTGATGTGAGACTATCTTCCCTCCTTTTGTCTTCTCCACAACCACCATTCTATTCCACATATAGTACTATATCCATGGCTCACGCTCATGTATTACGTGAAGATTGAAATGTTTTGAAAATGTTAAAGTATGAAACAATTGCTTGGCTTGTCATCGGGGTTGTGCATGATTTAAATATTTTATGTGGGGAAGATGGAGCATAGCCAGAATATATGATTTTGTAGGGATAACTTTCTTTGGCCATGTTATTTTGAGAGGAAATAATTGCTTTGTTAGTATGCTTGAAGTATAATTATTTTTATGTCAATCTGAACTTTTGTCTTGAATCTTTCGGATCTGAATATTCATATCACAAGTAAGAATAATTACATTGAAATTATGCCAACTAGCATTCCACATCAATTTTTTTTATCATTTACCTACTCGAGGACGAGCAGGAATTAAGCTTGGGGATGCTTGATACGTCTCCAACGTATCTATAATTTTTTATTTCTCCATGCTACTTTATTTACTGTTTTAGGCAATATTGGGCTTTATTTTCCACTTTTATATTACTTTTGGGACTAACCTATTAACCGGAGGCCCAGCCCAGATTTGTTGTTTTATGCCTATTTTAGTATTTCGAGGAAAAGGAATACCAGACGGAGTCAAAACGGAACGAAATCAACTGGAGAAGTTATTTTTGGAAGGAAACCCACCTGATGGACTTGGACCCCACGACAGAAGATACGGGAGGTGCTCACGAGGGTGGGGGGCGCGCCCACCCCCCTGAGCGCGCCCCCTACCTCGTGGGGCCCCTGTAGCTCCACCGACGTACTCCTTTCACCCATATATACCGTCGTACCCTAAAACTTCCAGAACAGAAGATAGATCGGGAGTTCCGCCGCTGCAAGCCTCTGTAGCCACCAAAAACCTCTCGGGACCCTGTTCCGGCACCCTACCGGAGGGGGAACCCTCACCGGTGGCCATCTTCATCATCCCGGCGCTCTCCATGACGAGGAGGGAGTAGTTCACCCTCGGGGCTGAGGGTATGTACCAGTAGCTATGTGTTTGATCTCTCTCTCTCATGTTCTTGATTTGGAACGATCTTGATGTATCGCGAGCTTTGCTATTATAGTTGGATCTTATGTTTCTTCTCCCCCTCTACTCTCTTGTAATGAATTGAGTTTTCCCCTTGAAGTAATCTTATCCGATTGAGTCTTTAAAGATTTGAGAACACTTGATGTATGTCTTGCCGTGCGTATCTGTGGTGACATTGGGATATCACGTGATTCACTTGATGTATGTTTTGGTGATCAACTTGCGGGTTCCGCCCATGAACCTATGCATAGGGGTTGGCACACGTTTTTGTCGTGATTCTTCGGTAGAAACTTTGGGGCACTCTTTGAGGTTCTATGTGTTGGTTGAATAGATGAATCTGAGATTGTGTGATGCATATCGTATAATCATGCCCACGGATACTTGAGGTGACAATGGCGTATCTAGGTGACATTAGGGTTTTGGTTGATATGTGTCTTAAGGTGTTATTCTAGTACAAACTCTTTTATAGATTGATCCGAAAGAATAGCTTTGAGGTGGTTTCGTACCCTGCCATAATCTCTATGTTTGTTCTCCGCTATTAGTGGCTTTGGAGTGACTCTTTGTTACATGTTGAGGGATTGTTATATGATCTATCTATGTTATTATTGTTGAGAGAACTTGCACTAGTGAAAGTATGAACCCTAGGCCTTTTTTCCTATCATTGCAATACCGTTTACGCTCACGTTTATCACTTGTTACCTTGCTGTTTTTATTATTTCAGATTACAAAAACCTATATCTACCATCCATATTGCACTTGTATCACCATCTCTTCACCGAACTAGTGCACCTATACAATGTACCATTGTATTGGGTGTGTTGGGGACACAAGAGACTCTTTGTTATTTGGTTGCAGGGTTGCTTGAGAGAGACCATCTTCATCCTATGCCTCCCACAGATTGATAAACCTTAGGCCATCCACTTGAGGGAAATTTGCTACTGTCCTACAAACCTGTGCACTTGCAGGCCCAACAACGTCTACAAGAAGAAGGTTGTGTAGTAGACATCATACACCACCTTACCGGGTCATATAACGACCAATGTTATAACTCTTGGAAATATGTCCCAACCATCATATATGACCGAGTTCAAATCTGATTGGCGTCAAAATACCTCAGACTCAGGATGCCTGAGAGGAAAAGGTGCAATACAAATTGACGAGTTGACAATGTAAAATTATCGAGAAATGAACTATGGAAGCGAGTTCCGAAACAAGAGTTCATCAGTAAACCAACGAGAGGATGAGGAGGTGGCTGATGAAATCAGCGATAATTCATCAGATTAACAAAAGATGGATTTCCACAATTATGTGAACAAGGAGATAACATTTGTCAGATCAAATGGTATAATGATGTATGCTCGAGGAAAACATACACAATTAAACATTGGTTGAAAGGTGCACCCGAAATATGGGCTGGGTTGCACGACCAACGTCGGAATGGTGATTCAATAATCAATAGTCTAAGAATGAACGGCCGACCATTAACTTCAAAGCAATAGGGTTGCTAGAAAGGCAGAGTCCAAACAGCACCGCTCACTTGTTGGTACCCCGTTGGAATCAACACGGGGACCAAGAAGGGAAGGTTATGGTGAGAAGTATTACTTGCGTCAATAATTCAAAAGAGGTGGTGAAATTCTCATGACATTCTTGACATAAAGGATGGTAATAATGAAGGAAATATGCCCTAGAGGCAATAATAAAGTTATTATTTATTTCCTTATATCATGATAAATGTTTATTATTCATGCTAGAATTGTATTAACCGGAAACATAATACATGTGTGAATACATAGACAAACAGAGTGTCACTAGTATGCCTCTACTTGACTAGCTCATTGATCAAAGATGGTTATGTTTCCTAACCATAGACATGGGTTGTCATTTGATTAATGGGATCACATCATTAGGAGAATGATGTTATTGACATGACCCATTCCGTTAGCTTAGTGCCCGATCGTTTTGTATGTTTCTATTGCTTTCTTCATGACTTATACATGTTCCTATGACTATGAGATTATGCAACTCCCGTTTACCGGAGGAACACTTTGTGTGCTACCAAACATCACAACATAACTGGGTGATTATAAAGGTGCTCTACATGTGTCTCCGAAGGTACATGTTGGGTTGGCGTATTTCGAGATTAGGATTTGTCACTCCAATTGTCGGAGAGGTATCTCTGGGCCCTCTCGGTAATGCACATCACTTAAGCCTTGCAAGAATTGCAACTAATGAGTTAGTTGCGGGATGACGTATTACAGAATGAGTAAAGAGACTTGCCGGTAACGAGATTGAACTAGGTATTGAGATACCGACGATCGAATCTCGGGCAAGTAACATACCGATGACAAAGGGAACAACGTATGTTGTTATGCGGTCTGACCGATAAAGATCTTCGTAGAATATGTGGGAGCCAATATGAGCATCCAGGTTCCGCTATTTGTTATTGACCGGAGACGTGTCTCGGTCATGTCTACATAGTTCTCGAACCTGTAGGGTCCGCACGCTTAACGTTACGATGACAGTTTTATTATGAGTTTATGTGTTTTGATGTACCGAAGGTTGTTCGGAGTCCCGGATGTGATCACGGACATGACGAGGAGTCTCGAAATGGTCGAGACATGAAGATTGATATATTGGAAGCCTATGTTTGGACATCGAAAGTGTTCCGGGTGAAATCGGGATTTTTCCGGAGTACCGGGAGGTTACCGGAACCCCCGGCAACTTAATGGGCCTTAGTGGGCCTTGGTGGAAGAGAGGAGAGGAGGCCAGGGCAGGGCCGCACGCCCCTCCCCCCCTAGTCCGAATAGGACAAGGAGAGGGCGGCCCCCCTTTCCTTTCTCCCCTCCACCTCTTCCCCCTCTCTCTCCTAGTCCAACATGGAAAAGGGGGGGAGTCCTACTCCCAGTAGGAGTAGGACTCCTCCGGCGCGCCTCTCCCCTTGGACGGCCGCACCCCCCCTTGCTCCTTTATATACGGGGGCAGGGGCACCCCAAAGACACAACAATTGATCTGTTTGATCTTTTAGCCGTGTGCGGTGCCCCCTCCACCATAGTCCACCTCGATAATACTATAGCGGTGCTTAGGTGAAGCCCTGCATCGGTAGAACATCAACATCGTCACCACGCCGTCATGCTGACGAAACTCTCCCTCAACACTCGGCTGGATCGGAGTTCGAGGGACGTCATCGGGCTGAACGTGTGCTGAACTCGGAGGTGCCGTACGTTCGGTACTTGATCGGTCGGATCATGAAGACGTACGACTACATCAACCGTGTTGTGCTAATGCTTCCGCTTTCGGTCTACGAGGGTACGTGGACAACACTCTCCCCTCTCGTTGCTATGCATCACCATGATCTTGCGTGTGCGTAGGAAATTTTTTGAAATTACTACGTTTCCCAAAAGTGGCATCCGAGCCTGGTTTTATGCGTAGATGTCATATGCACGAGTAGAACACAAGTGAGTTATGGGAGATATAAGTCATACTGCTTACCAGCATGTCGTACTTTGGTTCGGCGGTATTGTTGGACGAAGCGGCCCGGACCGACATTACGCGTACGCTTACGCGAGACCGGTTCTCCCGACGTGCTTTGCACAAAGGTGGCTAGCGGGTGTCAGTTTCTCCAACTTTAGTTGAACCGAGTGTGGGTACGCCCGGTCCTTGTGAAGGTTAAAACAGCACCAACTTGACAAACTATCATTGTGGTTTTTGATGCGTAGGTAAGAACGGTTCTTGCTAAGCCCGTAGCAGCCACGTAAAACTTGCAACAACAAAGTAGAGGACGTCTAACTTGTTTTTGCAGGGCATGTTGTGATGTGATATGGTCAAGATGTGATGCTATATTTTATTGTATGAGATGATCACGTTTTGTAACCGAGTTATCGGCAACTGGCAGGAGCCATATGGTTGTCGCTTTATTGTATGCAATGCAATCGCCCTGTATTGCTTTACTTTATCACTAAGCGGTAGCGATAGTTGTAGAAGCATAAGATTGGCGAGACCACAACGATGCTACGATGGAGATCAAGGTGTCGCGCCGGTGACGATGGTGATCATGGAGGTGCTTCGGAGATGGAGATCAGAAGCACAAGATGATGATGGCCATATCATATCACTTATATTGATTGCATGTGATGTTTATCTTTTATGCATCTTATCTTGCTTTGATTGACGGTAGCATTATAATTTCTCACTAAATTTCAAGATAAAAAGTGTTCTCCCTGAGTATGCACCTTTGCCAAAGTTCGTCGTGCCCAGACACCACGTGATGATCGGGTGTGATAAGCTCTACGTCCATCTACAACGGGTGCAAGCTGATACGTCTCCAACGTATCTATAATTTTTTATTGCTCCATGCTATATTATCTATTGTTTTGGACTATATTGGGCTTTATTTTCCACTTTTATATTACTTTTGGGACTAACCTATTAACCGAAGGCCCAGCCTGAATTGGTGTTTTTTGCCTATTTGGTGTTTCAAGAAATGGAATATCAAACGGAGTCCAAACGGAATGAAATCTTCGGGAACGTGATTTTCTCATCAGATAAGATCCAAGAGACTTGGACCCTCCGTCAAGAAATCCACGAGGCGGTCACGAGGGTGGAGGGCGCCCCCCCCTAGGGCGCGCCCCCCTGCCTCGTGGGCCCCTTGAAGCTCCACTGACGTACTCCTTCCTCCTATATATACCTACGTACACCCAACAGATCAGATACGGAGCCAAAATCCTAATTCCACCGCTGCAACTTTCTGTATCCACGAGATCCCATCTTGGGGCCTGTTCCGGAGCTTCGTCGGAAGGGGATTCCACCACAGAGGGCTTCTACATCATCATCATAGCCTCTCCGATGAAGTGTGAGTAGTTTACCTCAGACCTTCGGGTCCATAGTTAGTAGCTAGATGGCTTCTTCTCTCTTTTTGGATCTCAATACAATGTTCTCCCCCTCTCTCATGGAGATCTATTCGATGTAATCTTCTTTTCGCGGTGTGTTTGTTGAGACCGATGAATTGTGGGTTTATGATCAAGATTATCTATGAGCAATATTTGAATCTTCTCTAAATTCTTTTATGTATGATTGGTTATCTTTGCAAGTCTCTTCTAATTATCCGTTTGGTTTGGCCAACTAGATTGGTAGTTCTTGCAATCGGAGAAGTGTTTAGCTTTGGGTTCAATCTTTGGGTGTCCTTACCCAGTGACAGAAAGGGTTGCAAGGCACGTATTGTATTGTTGCCATCGAGGATAACAAGATGGGGTATTTATCATATTGCATGAATTTATTCCTCTACATCATGTCATCTTGCTTAAGGCGTTACTCTGTTTTCATTAACTTAATACTCTAGATGCATGCTGGATAGCGGTCGATGAGTGGAGTAATAGTAGTAGATGCAGCAGGAGTCGGTCTACTTGTCTCGGACGTGATGCCTATATACATGATCATACCTAGATATTCTCATAACTATGCTCAATTCATCAATTGCTCAACAGTAATTGCTCACCCACCGTAAAATACCTATGCTCTTGAGAGAAGCCACTAGTGAAATCTATGGCCCCGGTCTATTCTCATCATATTAATCTTCCTACGCTTTATTATTGCTTTGCTTTTTTACTTTGCATCTTTACACCAAAAATACCGAAAATATTATCTATCATCTCTATTAGATCTCACTCTCGTAAGTGACCGTGAAGGGATTGACAACCCCTATTCACGTTGGTTGCAAGGAGCTATTTGTTTTGTGTAGGTACGAGGGACTTGCGCGTGGCCTCCTACTGGATTGATACCTTGGTTCTCAAAAACTGAGGGAAATACTTACGCTACTCTGCTGCATCATCCTCTCCTCTTCGGGGAAAACCAACGCAAGCTCAAGACGTAGCAAGAACGATTTCTGGCGCCGTTGCCGGGGAGTCTACGCAAAAGTCAACATACCAAGTACCCATCACAATCCCTTATCTCTCGCATAACATTATTTGCCATTTGCCTCTCGTTTTCCTCTCCCCCACTTCACCCTTGCCGTTTTATTCGCCCTCTCTTTTCCGTTTGCCTTTTTCTCGTTTGCTTGTCGTTATGGCAAGTCTTATATCTTCTCCGTTGTCTCCTGAGAATGAAGTTCTAAATTTTAAGCAAAGGGAGGGAGAAAATCTAAAAGATGCTTGGTATAGAATTTACAATGCTCAAAATAGATCTACCAGGAAGCAATCTACCTCAATTCTTCTCTGCAATTTTTATGTAGGTGCTAATCCTTGGTATAGGTATATCCTTGATAGCATTACCGGAGGGAATTTTTTGGGTAGCCATACTTTTGATTCTTATAATGCTATGATAGATTTATTTGGCTCACCACCTCTTTTGGTTAATGGAACTATGTTAACTTTGGAGCATGTAATGCAAAGACTTGAAATTATTGAAAATAAAGTTGCTACCGTTGAGTTAATTGAAAATCTAGATAAAAAGATCCATAATCAAATTACCCAATATGGATCTAAGGTAGGAGTAACTTTGAAAAATATTAAGGAGAAGGAACCCATAGTTAATGAGAAAATAAATCAAGATTCCTCTAGAATTGATAAACTTAAGGGTATCATTACCAACTTGGGAACCGCTTTCTCTTCCATAAAAAGTACTCCAAGTCCACCTACTAAAATTGCTAAGCTCATGTTTGTTCCTAATAATAAGGGTGAATCCTCTAGTAAGGAAACCACAGATCTTAAACCTATAAGTATTCATCCCAATCTTTTTGCTATCATTAAGGAACCATTTGCTACGAATGAATTTTTCGATCTTTTGCCTAAAAATTTGATAATTAGTAGAAAGAAAGAAAATTCTAAGGAAGGTAGATGCCTCGTTGAAGAATTGCCTACCAAAGATGGCAATACCTAGATCTATCCTTGCTTTTATGCCTAGCTAGGGGCGTTAAACAATAGCGCTTGTTGGGAGGCAACCCAATTTTATTTTTAGTTTTTTGTTTCTGTTTAGGAATAAATAATACATCTACCTTCTGTTTAGATGTGGTTTTATGTTTTAATTAGTGTTTATGCCAAGTTAAACCTATAGGATCTTCTTGGATAATAGTTATTTGATCTTGCTGTAATTTCCAGAAACTTTTGCTCACGAAAATAATTTTTCAAAATCACCAGAACATGATAAAATAGTGATTCCAATTGCTGCTGATCAATAAACAAATTTCCTAGGCCGTGCTATTTTGGCTGAAGTTTTGGAGTTCCATAAGTTTGCGTTAGTTGCAGATTACTACAGACTGTTCTGTTTTTGACAGATTCTGTTTTTCGTGTATTGTTTGCTTATTTTGATGAATCTATGGCTAGTTAAATAGTTTATGATCCATAGAGAAGTTAGAATACAGTAGGCTTAACACCAATATAAATAAAGAATGAGTTCATTACAATACCTTGAAGTGGTCTTTTGTTTTCTTTCGCTAACGGAGCTTACGAGATTTGTGTTGAGTTTTGTGTTGTGAAGTTTTCAAGTTTTGGGTGAAATCTTTTGATGGATTATGGAACAAGGAGTGGAAAGAGCCTTAGCTTGGGTATGCCCATGGCACCCCCAAGATAATCCGAGGACACCAAAAATTCAAAGCTTGGGGATGCCCCGGAAGGCATCCCCTCTTTCGTCCACTTCCATCGGTAACTTTACTTGGAGCTATATTTTTATTGACCACATGATATGTGTTTTGCTTGGAGCGTCTTGTATTATTTGCGCCTTTGCTTGTTATTTTACCACAATCATCCTTGCTGTACACACCTTTTGAGAGAGCCATAAATGAATTGGAATTTGTTAGAATACTCTACGTGCTTCACTTATATCTTTTGAGCTTGATAGTTTTGCTCTATGTGCTTCACTTATATCTTTTGAGCTTTATAGTTTTGCTCTACTACTTCATTTATATCTTTTAGAGCACGGTGGTGGATTTGTTTTAAAGAAACTATTGATCTCTCATGCTTCACTTAGATTATTTTGAGAGTCTTAAATAGCATGGTAATTTGCTTAAATTAATAATATGCTTGGTATTCAATATTTGTAAGACTTCCTTTTGAGTGTGTTGAATACTAAGAAAAGTTTGATGCTTGATAATTGTTTTGAGATATGAAGGTGGTACTATTAGAGTCATGCTAGTTGAGTAGTTGTGAATTTGAGAAATACTTGTGTTAAAGTTTGTGATTCCCGTAACATGCACGTATGGTGAACTGTTATGTGATGAAGTCGGAGCATGATTTATTTATTGATTGTATTCCTTATGAGTGGCGGTCGGGGACGAGCGATGGTCTTTTCCAACCAATCTATCCCCCTAGGAGCATGCGCGTAATACTTTGCTTTGATAACTTGTAGATTTTTGCAATAAGTATATGAGTTCTTTATGACTAATGTTGAGTCCATGGATTATACGCATTTTTCTCACCCTTCCACCATTACTAGCCTCTCTAATACCGCGCCCTTTTCGTCGGTATCATACACCCACCATAAACCTTCCTCAAAACAGCCACCATACCTACCTATCATGGCATTTCCATAGCCATTCCGAGATATATTGCCATGCAACTTTCCACCATTCCGTTATTATGACACGCTCCATCATTGTCATATTGCTTAGCATGATCAGTTAGTTGACATTGTATTTGTGGCAAAGCCACCGTTCATAATTCTTTCATACATGTCACTTATGAATCATTGCATATCCCGGTACACCGCCGGAGGCATTCACATAGAGTCATATTTTGTTCTAAGTATTGAGTTGTAAGAAAAATAAAAGTGTGATGATCATCATTTTTAGAGCATTGTCCCAAGTGAGGAAAGGATGATGGAGACTATGATTCCCCCATAAGTCGGGATGAGACTCCGGACGAAAAAGAAAAAAAAAGAAAAAAGAGGCCATAAAAAAAGAGAAAAGGCCCAAATAAAAAAATGAGGGAAAAAGAGAGAAGGGAAAATGTTACTATCCTTTTACCACACTTGTGCTTCAAAGTAGCACCATGATATTTATAATAGAGAGTCTCTCGTTTTGTCACTTTCATATACTAGTGGGAATTTTTTTAATTATAGAACTTGGCTTGTATATTCAATGATGGGCTTCCTCAAATTGCCCTAGGTCTTCGTGAGCAAGCGAGTTTGATGCACACCCACTTAGTTTCATTTGTTGAGCTTTCATATACTTATAGCTCTAGTGCATCCGTTGCATGGCAATCCCTACTCACTCACATTGATATCGATTGATGGGCATCTCCATAGCCCGTTGATACGCCTAGTTGATGTGAGACTATCTTCCCTCTTTTTGTATTCTCCACAACCTGAAGGAAATATGCCCTAGAGGCAATAATAAATGTTATTATTTATTTCCTTATATCATGATAAATGTTTATTATTCATGCTAGAATTGTATTAACCGGAAACATAATACATGTGTGAATACATAAACCTACAGAGTGTCACTAGTATGCCTCTACTTGACTAGCTCGTTAATCAAAGATGGTTATGTTTCCTAACCATGAACAAGGAGTTGTTATTTGATTAATGGGATCACATCATTGGTTGAATGATCTGATTGACATGACCCATTCCATTAGCATAGCACCTGATCGTATAGTTTGTTGCTAGTGCTTTTCTTCATGACTTATACATGTTCCTATGACTATGAGATTATGCAACTCCCGTTTGCCGAGGAACACTTTTGGTGCTACCAAACGTCACAACGTAACTGGGTGATTATAAAGGTACATTACAGGTGTCTCCGAAGGTACATGTTGGGTTGGCATATTTCGAGATTAGGATTTGTCACTCCGATTGTCGGAGAGGTATCTCTGGGCCCTCTCGGTAATGCTCATCACCTAAGCCTTGCAAGCATTGTAACTAATGAGTTAGTTATGAGATGATGTATTACGGAACGAGTAAAGAGACTTGCCGAACGAGATTGAACTAGGTATTGGATACCGACGATCGAATCTCGGGCAAGTAACATACCGATGACAAAGGAACAACGATGTTGTTATGCGGTCCGACCGATAAAGATCTTCGTAGAATATGTAGGAACCAATATGGGCATCCAGGTCCGCTATTGGTTATTGACCGAGAGGTGTCTCGGTCATGTCTACATAGTTCTCGAACCCGTAGGGTCCGCACGCTTAACGCTTCGATGGCAGTTACTATGAGTTTTATGATGTTGATGTACGAAGGTTGTTGAGTCCGGATGAGATCACGGACATGACGAGGAGTCTCGAAATGGTCGAGACATAAAGATTGATATATTGGAAGCCTATGTTTGGACTCGGAATCACTCCGGGTGAAATTGGGAATTTTACCGAGTACCGGGGTTACTGGAACCCCGGGGTCAATGGGCCTTGATGGGCCTTAGTGGGAAAGAGAAAGGGGCCCTATAGCTGGCGCAGCCTTCCCCTTCCCTAGTCCTATTAGGATTAGGAGAAGGGGTGGCGCTCTCTCCCTCTCCCTTGGTCAAACCCTAGTTGGACTAGGATTTGGGGGAATCCTACTCCTAGTAGGAGTAGGACACCCTGGTGCGCCTCCCTCCTGGCCGGCCAGCCCCTCCCTTCCCTCCTTTATATACTGAGGGCAGGGGCACCCCATGACACACAAGTTGATCGATTAGATCGTTCCTTAGCCGTGTCGGTGCCCCTTCCACCAGATTACACCTCGATCATACCGTAGCGGGAGCTTAGGCGAAGCCCTGCGTCGGTGGAACATCATCATCGCCACCACGCCGTCGTCTTGTGAAACTCTCCTCAACACTCGGCTGGATCGGAGTTCGAGGGACGCCATCGAGCTGAAGCGTGTGCAGAACTCGGAGGTGCCGACGCTCGGTACTTGGATCGGTTGGATCGGGAAGAAGTACGACTACATCAACGCGTTGTTATAACGCTTCCGCTTTCGGTCTCACGAGGGTACGTGGACGGATACTCTATCCTCTCGTTGCTATGCCATCACCATGGTCTTGAGTGATCGTAGGAAAATTTTTGAAATTACTACGTTCCCCAACGGTGGCATCCGAGCCTGGTTTTATGCGTTGATGTCATATGCACGAGTAGAACACAAGTGAGTTGTGGGCGATACAAGTCATACTACCTACCAGCATGTCATACTTTGGTTCAGCGGTATTGTGAGATGAAGCGGCCGGACCGACATTACGCCAGACGCTTACGCGAGACTGGTTTCACCGCTGTGAGCACTCGTTGCTTAAAGGTGGTGGCGGGTGTCTGTCTCTCTCACTTTAGTTGAACCGAGTGTGGCTACGCCCGGTCCTTGAGAAGGTTAAACGGAGTCTATTTGACGAAGTATCGTTGTGGTTTTGATGCGTAGGTAAGAACGGTTCTTGCTCAGCCCGTAGCAGCCACGTAAAACTTGCAACAACAAAGTAGAGGACGTCTAACTTGTTTTTGCAGGGCATGTTGTGATGTGATATGGTCAAGACATGATGCTATATTTTATTGTATGAGATGATCATGTTTTGTAACCGAAGTTATCGGCAACTGGCAGGAGCCATATGGTTGTCGCTTATTGTATGAGATGCAACGCCATGTAATTGCTTTACTTTATCACTAAGGAGTAGCGATAGTCGTAGAAGCAATAGTTGGCGAGACGACAACGATGCTACGATGGAGATCAAGGTGTCGCGCCGGTGACGATGGTGATCATGACGGTGCTTCGGAGATGGAGATCACAAGCACAAGATGATGATGGCCATATCATATCACTTATATTGATTGCATGTGATGTTAATCCTTTATGCATCTTATTTTGCTTTGATTGACGGTAGCATTATAAGATGATCCCTTACTAAATTATCAAGAAGTGTTCTCCATGAGTATGCACCGTTGCGAAAGTTCTTCGTCTTTGAGACACCACGTGATGATCGGGTGTGATAGGCTCTACGTTCAAATACAACGGGTGCAAAACAGTTGCACACGCGAATACTCAGGTTATACTTGACGAGCTATGCATATAAGATATGACCTCGGAACACGGAGACCGAAGGTCGGCGTGAATCATATAGTAGATATGATCAACATATTGATGTTCACCATTGAAACTACTCCATCACACGTGATGATCGGTCATGGTGTAGTTGAAATGGATCACGCAATCACTTAGAGAATTGGAGGATATTTTTCTAAGTGGGAGTTCTTAAGTAATATGATTAATTGAACTTAAATTTATCATGAACTTAGTACCGATAGTATCTTGCTTGTCTATGATGTGTAGATAGATGGCTCGTTGTTGTTCCGTTGAATTTTAATGCGTTCCTTGAGAAAGCAAAGTTGAAAGATGATGGCAGCAATTACACGGACTGGGTCCGTAATTTGAGGATTATCCTTATTGCTGCACGGAAGAATTACGTCCTGGAAGCACCGTTAGGTGCTAGGCCTGGTGCAAGGGCTGCGCCGAAGTTGTGAACGTCCGCAAAGCAAAGCTGATGACTACTCTATAGTTCAGTGTGCCATGCTTTACGGCTTAGAACCGGGACTTCAACGTCGTTTTGAACACCATGGAGCATATGAGATGTTCCAGAGTTGAAGTTAATATTCCAAGCGAATGCCCGGATTGAGAGATATGAAGTCTCCAATAAGTTCTATAGCTGTAAGATGGAGGAGAATGGTTCGTCGGTGAGCATATACTCGAATGTCCGGATATAACAATCACTTGATTCAACTGGGAGTTAATCTTCCGGATGATTGCGTCATTGATGAATTCTCCAATCACGCCACCAAGCTACAAGAGCTTCGTGATGAACTATAATATGCAAGGGATGACCAAAACTATGCCCGAGCTCTTCGCGATCTTTGAAAGCAGCGGAGGTAGAAATCAAAAGGAGCATCAAGTGTTGATGGTTAACAAAACCACTAGTTTCAAGAAAAGGGCAAAGGAAAGAAAAGGAAACTTCAAAAGAGCAGCAAGCAAGTTGCTGATCAAGAGAAGAAACCCAAGTCTGGTCCTAAGCACAAACCGAGTGCTTCTATTGCAAGCAGGCTGGTCCTTCGAAGCGGAACTGCCCCAAGTATTTGGCGGATAAGAAGGATGGCAAGGTTAACAAAGGTATATGTGATATACTTGTTATTGATGTGTACCTTACTAATACCGCAGAGCACTGGTATTTGATACTGGTTCATTGCTAATATTTGCAACTCAAACAGGGGCTACGGATTGCGAAGATTGGCTAAGGACGAGGTGACGATCGCGCGTGGGAAATGGTTCCAAAGTCGATGTGATCGCAATCGGCACGCTACCTCTACATCTACCTTCGGATTAGTATTAGACCTAAATAATTGTTATTTAGTACCATCGCTGAGCATGAACATTATATCTGGATCTTGTTTAATGCGAGACGGTTATTCATTTAAATCAGAGAATAATGGTTGTTCTATTTATATGAATAATATCTTTTATGGTCATGCACCATTGAAGAATGGTTTGTTTTTACTCAATCTTGATAGTAGTGATACACATATTCATAATGTTGAAACCAAAAGATGCAGAGTTGATAATGATGGTGCAACTTATTTGTGGCACTCGCCGCTTAGGTCATATCGGTGTAAAACGCATGAAGAAACTCCATGCTGATGGACTTTTGGAGTCACTTGATTATGAATCACTTGGCACTTGCGAACCGTGCCTTATGGGCAAGATGACTAAAACACCGTTCTCCGGAACTATGGAGAGAGCAACAGATTTATTGGAAATCATACATACCGATGTATGTGGTCCAATGAATGTTGAGGCTCGTGGCGGATATCGTTATTTTCTCACCTTCACAGATGATTTGAGCAGATATGGGTATATCTACTTAATGAAACACAAGTCTGAAACATTTGAAAAGTTCAAAGAATTTCAGAGTGAAGTGGAAAATCATCGTAACAAGAAAATAAAGTTTCTACGATCTGATCGTGGAGGAGAATATTTGAGTTACGAGTTTGGCCTACATTTGAAACAATGCGGAATAGTTTCGCAACTTACGCCACCTGGAACACCACAACGTAATGGTGTGTCCGAACGTCGTAATCGTACTTTATTAGATATGGTGCGATCTATGATGTCTCTTACTGATTTACCGCTATCGTTTTGGGGTTATGCTTTAGAGACGGCTACATTCACTTTAAATAGGGCACCATCTAAACCGCTGAAACGACGCCTTATGAACTGTGGTTTGGCAAGAAACCAAAGTTGTCGTTTTTGAAAGTTTGGGGCTGCGATGCTTATGTGAAAAAGCTTCAACCTGATAAGCTCGAACCCAAATCGGAGAAATGTGTCTTCATAGGATACCCAAAGGAGACAGTTGGGTACACCTTCTATCACAGAACCGAAGGCAAGATTTTTGTTGCTAAATTCGGAAACTTTCTAGAGAAGGAGTTTCTCTCGAAAGAAGTGAGTGGGAGGAAAGTAGAACTTGATGAGATAACTGTATCTACTCCCTTATTGAGAAGTAGTACATCACAGAAAACAGTTTCTGTGACACCTACACCAAATAGGGAGGAAGCTAATGATGATGATCATGAAACTTCAGATCAAGTTTCTACAGAACTTCGTAGATCAACCAGAACAAGATCCGCACCAGAGTGGTACGGTAATCCTGTTTTGGAAGTCATGTCTTGGAACATGATGAACCCACGAACTATGAAGAAGCGATGGTGAGCCCAGATTCCACAAAATGGCTTGAGGCCATGAAATCTGAGATGGGATCCATGTATGAGAACAAAGTGTGGACTTTGGTTGACTTGCCCGATGATCGGCAAGCAATTGAGAATAAATGGATCTTCAAGAAGAAGACCGACGCCGATGGTAATGTTATCGTCTATAAAGCTCGACTTGTTGCAAAAGGTTTTCGACAAGTTCAAGGGATTGACTACGATGAGACCTTCTCACCCGAAGCGATGCTTAAGTCCGTCCGAATCATGTTAGCAATTGCCGCATTTTATGATTATGAAATTTGGCAAATGGATGTTAAAACTGCATTCTGAATGGATTTACGGAAGAAGAGTTGTATATGATGCAACCAGAAGGTTTTGTCGATCCAAAGGAGCTAACAAAGTGTGCAAGCTCCAGCGATCCATTTATGGACTGGTGCAAGCCTCTCGGAGTTGGAATAAACGTTTTGATAGTGTGATCAAAGCATTTGGGTTTATGAGACTTTTGGAGAAGCCTGTATTTACAAGAAAGTGAGTGGGAGCTCAGAGCATTTCGATATTATATGTGGATGACATATTATTGATCGGAAATGATATAGAATTTCTGGATAGCATAAAGGATACTTGAATAAAAGTTTTTCGATGAAAGACCTCGGTGAAGCTGCTTACATATTGGGCATTAAGATCTATAGAGATAGATCAAGACGCTTAATAGGACTTTCACAAAGCACATACCTTGATAAAGTTTTGAAAAAGTTCAAAATGGATCGAGGCAAAGAAAGGGTTCTTGCCGGTATTACAAGGTGTGAAGTTGAGTAAGACTCAATGCCCGACCACCGCAGAAGATAGAGAGAAAATGAAAGATGTTCCTATGCTTCAGCCATAGGCTCTATCATGTATGCAATGCTGTGTACCAGACCTGATGTGTGCCTTGCTGTAAGTTTAGCGGCAGGTACCAAAGTAATCCAGAGTGGATCATCGACAGCGGTCAAGAACATCCTTAAGTACTTGAGAAGAACTAAGGATATGTTTCTCATTTATGGCGGTGACAAAGAGCTCATAAAAACAGTTACGCCGATGCAAGCTTTGACACTGATCCGGACGATTCTAAATCGCAAACCGGATACGATTTACATTAAACGGTGGAGCTGTCGGTTGGTGCAGTTCCAAACAAAGCGTCGCTATGGGATCTACATGTGAAGTTGAGTACATAGCTGCTTCGAAGCAGCTAATGAAGGAGTCTGGATGAAGGAGTTCATAACCGATCTAGGTGTTGTACCTAGTGTATCGGGTCCAATGAAAATCTTTTGTGACAATATGGTGCAATTGCCTTGGCAAAGGAATCCAGATTTCACAAGAGAACCAAGCACATCAAAAGACGCTTCAACTCCATCCGGATTTGGTCGGTGGGAGACATAGAGATATGCAAGATACATACGGATCTGAATGTTGCAGACCGCTGACTAAGCCTCTTCCACGAGCAAAACATGATCAGCACCAAGACTCCATGGGTGTTAAAATCATTCTTGTGTAATCTAGATTATTGACTCTAGTGCAAGTGGGAGGCTGAAGGAAATATGCCCTAGAGGCAATAATAAATGTTATTATTTATTTCCTTATATCATGATAAATGTTTATTATTCATGCTAGAATTGTATTAACCGGAAACATAATACATGTGTGAATACATAAACCTACAGAGTGTCACTAGTATGCCTCTACTTGACTAGCTCGTTAATCAAAGATGGTTATGTTTCCTAACCATGAACAAGGAGTTGTTATTTGATTAATGGGATCACATCATTGGTTGAATGATCTGATTGACATGACCCATTCCATTAGCATAGCACCTGATCGTATAGTTTGTTGCTAGTGCTTTTCTTCATGACTTATACATGTTCCTATGACTATGAGATTATGCAACTCCCGTTTGCCGAGGAACACTTTTGGTGCTACCAAACGTCACAACGAATCGGGTGATTATAAAGGTACATTACAGGTGTCTCCGAAGGTACATGTTGGGTTGGCATATTTGAGATTAGGATTTGTCACTCCGATTGTCGGAGAGGTATCTCTGGGCCCTCTCGGTAATGCTCATCACCTAAGCCTTGCAAGCATTGTAACTAATGAGTTAGTTATGAGATGATGTATTACGGAACGAGTAAAGAGACTTGCCTGTAACGAGATTGAACTAGGTATTGGATACCGACGATCGAATCTCGGGCAAGTAACATACCGATGACAAAGGAACAACGATGTTGTTATGCGCGGTCGACCGATAAAGATCTTCGAGAATATGTAGGAACCAATATGGGCATCCAGGTCCCGCTATTGGTTATTGACCGAGAGGTGTCTCGGTCATGTCTACATAGTTCTCGAACCCGTAGGGTCCGCACGCTTAACGCTTCGATGGCGGTTACTATGAGTTTTATGATGTTGATGTACGAAGGTTGTTCGAGTCCCGGATGAGATCACGGACATGACGAGGAGTCTCAAATGGTCGAGACATAAAGATTGATATATTGGAAGCCTATGTTTGACTCGGAATCACTCCGGGTGAAATTGGGAATTTTATCGAGTACCGGGGTTACTGGAACCCCGGGGTCAATGGGCCTTGATGGGCCTTAGTGGGAAAGAGAAAGGGGCCCTATAGCTGGCGCAGCCTTCCCCCTTCCCTAGTCCTATTAGGATTAGGAGAAGGTGGTGCCTCTCTCTCCCTCTCCCTTGGTCAAACCCTAGTTGGACTAGGATTTGGGGGAATCCTACTCCTAGTAGGAGTAGGACACCCCGTGCGCGCCCCTCCTGGCCGGCCAGCCCCTCCCTTCCCTCCTTTATATACAGGGCAGGGGGCACCCCATGACACACAAGTTGATCGATTAGATCGTTCCTTAGCCGTGTCGGTGCCCCTTCCACCAGATTACACCTCGATCATACCGAAGCGGAGCTTAGGCGAAGCCTGCGCCGGTGGAACATCATCATCGCCACCACGCCGTCAGGTCGATGAAACTCTCCTCAACACTCGGCTGGATCGGAGTTCGAGGGACGCCATCGAGCTGAACGTGTGCAGAACTCGGAGGTGCCGTGACGCTCGGTACTTGGATCGGTTGGATCGGGAAGAAGTACGACTACATCAACAGCGTTGTTATAACGCCCGCTTTCGGTCTCACGAGGGTACGTGGACGGATACTCTATCCTCTCGTTGCTATGCCATCACCATGGTCTTGAGTGATCGTAGGAAAATTTTTGAAATTACTACGTTCCCCAACACAACCACCATTCTATTCCACATATAATGTTATATCCATGGCTCACGCTCATGTATTGCGTGAAGATTGAAAAAGTTTTGAGAATGTCAAAAGTATGAAACAATTGCTTGGCTTGTCATCGGGGTTGTGCATGATTTATATATTTTGTGTGGTGAAGATAGAGCATAGCCAGACCATATGATTTTGTAGGGATAACTTTCTTTGGCCATGTTATTTTGAGAAGACATAATTGCTTAGTTAGTATGCTTGAAGTATTATTATTTTTATGTGAATATGAACTTTTGTCTTGAATCTTTCGGATCTAAATATTCATGCCACAATTAAAAAGAGTTACATTGAAATTATGCCAAGTAGCACTCCGCATCAAAAATTCTCTTTTTATCATTTACCTACTCGAGGACGAGCAGGAATTAAGCTTGGGGATGCCTGATACGTCTCCAACGTATCTATAATTTTTGATTGCTCCATGCTATATTATCTATTGTTTTGGACTATATTGGGCTTTATTTTCCACTTTTATATTACTTTTGGGACTAACCTATTAACCGGAGGCCCAGCCCAAAATTGATGTTTTTTGCCTATTTCAGTGTTTCAAAGAAACGGAATATCAAACGGGGTCCAAACGGAATGAAATCTTCGGGAACGTGATTTTCTGATCAGATAAGATCCAGGAGACTTGGACCCTCCGTCAAGAAAGCCACGAGGCGGCCACAAGGGTGGAGGGCGCCCCCCTAGGGCGCGCCCCCTGCCTCGTGGGCCCCTCGAAGCTCCACCGACATACTCCTTCCTCCTATATATACCTCACGCACCCCAAAAGATCGGATCTGAGCCAAAACCTAATTCCACCACCGCAACTTTCTGTATCCACGAGATCCCATCTTGGGGCCTGTTTCGGAGCTTCGCCGGATGGGGATTCCACCAAGGAGGGCTTGTACATCATCATCATAGCCTCTCCGATGAAGTGTGAGTAGTTTACCTCAGTCCTTCGGGTCCATAGTTAGTAGCTAGATGGCTTCTTCTCTCTTTTTGGATCTCAATACAATGTTCTCCCCCTCTCTCGTGGAGATCTATTCGATGTAATCTTCTTTTTGTGGTGTGTTTGTTGAGACCGATGAATTGTGGGTTTATTATCAAGATTATCTATGAGCAATATTTGAATCTTCTCTGAATTCTTTTATGTATGATTGGTTATCTTTGCAAGTCTCTTCGAATTATCCGTTTGGTTTGGCCAACTAGATTGGTAGTTCTTGCAATGGGAGAAGTGTTTAGCTTTGGGTTCAATCTTGCGGTGTCCTTACCCAAAGGATGTAAAGGGTTGCAAGGCACGTATTGTATTGTTGCCATCGAGGATAACAAGATGGGGGTATTTATCATATTGCATGAATTTATTCCTCTACATCATGTCATCCTGCTTAAGGCGTTACTCTGTTTTCATTAACTTAATACTCTAGATGCATGCTGGATAGCAGTCGATGAGTGGAGTAATAGTAGTAGATGCAGGCAGGAGTCGGTCTACTTGTCTCGGACATGATGCCTATATACATGATCATACCTAGATATTCTCATAACTATGCTCAATTCTGTCAATTTCTCAACAGTAATTCATTCACCAACCGTAAAATACCTATGCTCTTGAGAGAAGCCACTAGTGAAATCTATGGCCCCCGGGTCTATTCTCATCATATTAATCTTCCTACGCTTTATTATTGCTTTGCTTTTTTATTTTTCATCTTTATACCAAAAATATCAAAAATATTATCTATCATCTCTATTAGATCTCACTCTTGTAAGTGACCGTGAAGGGATTGACAACCCCTATTCGCGTTCGTTGCAAGGAGCTATTTTTTTTGTGTAGGTACGAGGGATTTGTGCGTGGCCTCCTACTGGATTGATACCTTGGTTCTCAAAAACTGAGGGAAATACTTACGCTATTGTGCTGCATCATCCTCTCCTCTTCGGGGAAAACCAACGCAAGCTCAAGACGTAGCACAAGCCAGTTTTGCACACGCAGAATACTCTGGTTAAACTTGACGAGCCTAGCATATGCAGATATGGCCTCGGAACACTGAGACCGAAAGGTCGAGCATGAATCATATAGTAGATATGATCAACCTAGTGATGTTCACCATTGAAGGCTACTCCATTTCACGTGATGATCGGTTATGGTTTAGTTGATTTGGATCACGTGATCACTTAGAGGATTAGAGGGATGTCTTTCTAAGTGGGAGTTCTTAAGTAATATGATTAATTGAACTTAAATTTATCATGAACTTAGTACCTGATAGTATCTTGCTTGTCTATGTTTGATTGTAGATAGATGGCCCGTGTTGTTGTTCCGTTGAATTTTAATGCGTTCCTTGAGAAAGCAAAGTTGAAAGATGATGGTAGCAATTACACGGACTGGGTCCGTAACTTGAGGATTATCCTCATTGCTGCACAGAAGAATTACGTCCTGGAAGCACCGCTGGGTGCCAGACCTGCTGCAGGAGCAACACCAGATGTTATGAACGTCTGGCAGAGCAAAGCTGATGACTACTCAATAGTTCAGTGTGCCATGCTTTACGGCTTAGAACCGGGACTTCAACGACATTTTGAACGCCATGGAGCATATGAGATGTTCCAGGAGTTGAAGTTAATATTTCAAGCAAATGCCCAGATAGAGAGATATGAAGTCTCCAATAAGTTCTATAGCTGCAAGATGGAGGAGAATAGTTACAAGTGAGCATATACTCAAGATGTCCGGGTATAATAATCACTTGATTCAACTGGGAGTTAATCTTCCGGATGATAGCGCCATTGATGAATTCTCCAATCATCGCCACCAAGCTACAAGAGCTTCGTGATGAACTATAACATGCAAGGGATGGATAAGAAGATTCCCGAGCTCTTCGCAATGCTAAAGGCTGCGGAGGTAGAGATCAAGAAGGAGCATCAAGTGTTGATGGTCAACAAGACCACTAGTTTTAAGAAAAAGGGCAAAGGTAAGATGTCACGCCCAATATGCGACCCTATCCAAAAGGAACTCGACGGTCCCACCAAGGATAGACCCGCATATTGAAATGCTTTTGCAAGGTGGATATCATTACATAAACATTACATAATAGATGGGGATACATACATAAGGCACGAATGCCACAAGAATACATCAACATCATATACAAGATCTACATCCAACTACGGATGAAACATAAACAGAAGCTCAAACGACATCCACCCTGCTAGCCAGGCTGCCAACCTCGAACCTATCCCCGATCAAGAAGAAGCGAAGAAGAACTCCAATACAAGCAAACATCGCCTCACGCCATGATCATCGCAAACCTGTACCTGCAACTGGTGGTGTAGTAAACTGTGAGCCACGAGGACTCAGCAATCCCATTACCATGGGTATCAATACTAGCAAAGCTTAATGGGAAAGGAAGGGGTAAAGTGGTGAGGTTGCAGCAGCGACTAAGCATATATGGTGGCTAACATACACAAATGAGAGCGAGAAGAGAAACAAAGGAACGGTCGTCAACTAGTAATGATCAAGAAGTGATCCTGAACTCCTACTTACGTCAAACATAACCCGAAAACCGTGTTCTCCTCTCGATCAACCCGAAAAGAGACACTCACGGTTACGCATTACGGTTGGTGTATTTTAATTGAGATCAACTTCGGGTTTTCTACAACGGACATTAACAAATTCCCATCTGCCACATAACCGCTGGCACGGCTTTCGAAAGTTTATACCTGCAGGGGTGTCCCAACTTAGCCCATGATAAGCTCTCGCGATCAACGAAGGATATTCCTTCTCCCCGGAAGACCCATCGTCTCGGAATCCGGCTACAAGACATTTCGACAGCAATAAAACAAGACCAGCAAGACCTCCCGCGTGCCGACACCCGGTAGTAGCCACAGATCTCGTCCCTGTGCCACGACCGGATGAGCAGTCCCAGACAACTAAAACCAGCCCTCAAGTTTCCCGAGGTGGCGCTGCAAAGCACTCTAGTTTGGACCAACACTTAGACAAGCATTGGCCCGGGGGGCTGAATAAAGATGACCCTCGAGAGAGCGACTCCCAAGGGAAAATTAGGTGGTGGTGAGGCAAATGGTAAAACCAATGTTGGGCCTTGCTGGAAAAGTCTTATTCAAAGCGAACTGTCAAGGGGGTCCCATAAATCACCCGACCGCGTTAGGGACGCAAAATCCGGGAACATAATACCGATATGACGGAAACTAGGGCGGCAAGAGTGGAACAAAACACCAGGCATAAGGCCGAGCCTTCCACCCTTTACCAAGTATATAGATGCATTAATAATATAAGATATATTGTGATATCCCAACAAGTAAACATGTTCCAACAAGGAACAACATCTCCATGTTCCAACAAGGAACAAACTTCATCTTCACCTGCAACTAACAACGCTATAAGAGGGGCTGAGCAAAGCGGTAACATAGCCAAACAACGGTTTGCTAGGAAGGGTGCAAAAGGTTAGAGGCTGACATGGCAATTTGGGATGGCTTGATAAACAGGTAATGGGTAGCGCAGCATAGCGATAGAGCGAAGCAACTAGCATAGCAATGATAGTAGTGAGATCCAGGGTAGCGGTCATCTTGGCTGAAATCCCGCAAGGAAGAAGAACGAGTCCATGAAGAAGATGAACGGATGAAGCCGAACCAAGCGTAGACGAAAGAATCCTCACGATCGCAACGGAACAGGAACTAACAAGAAGAAGCACACAACATGGTAAACACACCACACATGAACAAGGCATGATGCACAAACAAGCATGATGCATGACAAGACTACATGAAGCTACTCATGGCAAGAGATGATGCAAACAAGAACAACACACCAAAGCAAGTTTAAATGAGGCCGGGAACAACATATAACAATTCCGGTAAGTCCTCATATGCAAATTTCGAAATTGGTCCAGATCTGAATAACTTTAAGTTCAAGTTGTTAAACAGCAAGTTAAGACGCACCACGATGATCTACACGAAATTCTAGTCAAGTTACATATAAAGTTCATTTAATTCAGAGCTACGGCCTAGAAGATATGAGCAAAACAAGATAAACATGGCATTGATGCAAAATGCATGCAAACATCAAGAAAACACCCCAAAACAAGGATGCAACATGTAATATGAAACTACATGCAAAATCAAGCAAGTTTCATATAGAGCACACTCAAAACGGAGCAACGGTTCAACACATACACACCATACAAGTTATAGCAACAATCTGTCCAAAACAGCAACTAGGCATATTGCAAGCATCAAAACAACATGCTACAGGACCTCAACAAGAAAACAAAAGGCATGGGCATGATGTACAGGTAAAGCATTACAAAACATGAACACTGAGCTATCTCCAGAAATCACTAGAACATGCTCAAAATGACATGGCAAGTTTGCAAATAATAACAGTTTCAGACTTTGCAGAAAATAACATCAGGTTGCAATGTTTAGAGCTATCAAACAACATGTTACAGGAACTTATCATGGCAAACAAAGGCATGGCATGATACTACTAAATGCATAGAACAAAAGTCCCTTACTGACCATAAGCCAAAAGGATCAGAAAATATGGTGGCACCCACGTAAACATGGAAAGTTATATTACAGATTCAAACATGGCAGGAACAACGATAAGTAGGCATGTTGGTGAGCTTGAACCACTCATCACAGAGAAATAAATGGCATGGCAAGGCAACCAACAGTAAGAAGGCATGGCATAGAAGCTATACATGGCAAGAACAACATCATAGCATGCAAGAATCAACTACAACAACCTTGGAAAAATTGAATAACATGTAAACAATCTGCCAGGAACATTTTATGGCAAAAGTAGAGCTCGATTGACTCAAGCTATGGCACTCCATAATTGCAAACAAGGGCATGGATGGATAGAGCAAGACATGTATAACAAAACATCCTTACTGAAGTATCTCAAAATAAGCATAGAACTCTCTATAGCATCAAGTTAACATGGCATGAAAATATCAGCAAACAGGGGCTGAAATCAGAAACATCATGAAGCCTAGTTTGCATGCTTGTGCTAGTCACCACATTGATCACAAAAATACATGGCATACACCCCTGGAAAGATGGCATGGCATATTACAAAACACATGTAGGACTCAAATTCATAGGGTGCACACATCAATCATGGCAAAAATGACAGAAGTGAATGTTCTGTTAAGAAACAGAAACGAACATCACATAGCACTCTTCCAAGAGCATTTCGGGCATCAATATGAGCTCAAATGAAAATGATGCAATGAGATGAAATGATCTACTCATCGAGACGAACATTTTAACATTTTACACGCACGAAACGGAGCTACGGATGCAGATTTACGATGCAACGAAAATGCAACAAAATATCATGAAATCTGGGACTTAGACGAAATTTGGACGGGGAAAAAGTCAACCGGGACGAGGTGGTGCGGGACGAGGAGATCCGGACTCGGGCGCCGGTGTTTGGTTCGGCGTGGTGGTGGATCTCATCCACCCCGGATGGATCCGGCCGGAGAGAGCTCCGGCGAGCTCCTCCGGCGAGGCGACGGCGGCGGGGTCGGCCGGGCGACGGGAGGATGGAGGAGGAGGCGACCAGGCGAGGGAGGGCGACCGCGATCGGGCGGGGCGCCGCGACGGAGGTGGAAGGAGGCTACGAGACGGGCCGGCCGGGAGGAGCGGCGGCGGCAAAGCGGCGGCGGTGAGGGCGCGACCGCCGGTGAGGGGGCCGGCCTGCGGGCGGCGGCGGAGCCGGGCGGCCGGAGGTGAGGCGGCGGAGGCGGTTCGGTCGGGCGGCGCTGGCCGGGCGGAGGCGGCGTCGGCGCTGCTGGCTCCGGCGAGGCGGCGGGCGGCGACCGGCCGGGCGGGCGGGCCGTGGGCCCGCAGGCAGGCGGCGGGAGGAGGCGGCAGGCGACGAGGAGCCCCGGTTGGCGCGGGCGGCGGCGGAGATGCGTCCGGCCGGGGACGGACATGTCCGGCGCGGCGCGGAGGAGAATTTTAGGGTTTGGGGTAGAATTGATCCGCGAATTCGAAGGGGAGGTGTATTTATAGGTAGAGGGAGCTAGGAGAGTCCAAATGAGGTGCGGTTTTCGGCCACGCGATCGTGATCGAACGACCGAGAGCATGGAGGGGAGTTTGCTGGGTTTTGGGCCACTTTGGAAGGGGTGTTGGGCTGCAACAAAAGAGGCTTTGCGGTTACCCGGTTAACCGTTGGAGTATCAAACGACCTCCAAATGATCCGAAACTTGACAGGCGGTCTACCGGTGCTATACCAAGGCTGCTTGACAAACCTGGTCCATTCCGAGACCGTTTAACACCCGCACACAAAAAGAGGTAAAAGGGGGCGCCGGGAGACATAGGAGTGCCGGATTGCAAAACGGACAACGGGGAAAATGCTCGGATGCATGAGACGAACACGTATGATAAATGAAATGCACATGATGACATGATAAAAATGCAGATGATGACATGGCAAAGTGCAACACGCAAGCACATGACATGGCAAAGACGGCGAATAACTGACAAACACCTGGCGCATCGAATCCGGGGCGTTACATAAGAAGAAGGGGAACTTCAAGAAGAATAGCAAGCAAGTTGCTGCTCAGGATAAGAAACCCAAGTCTGGACCTAAGCCTGAAACTGAGTGCTTCTACTACAAGCAGACTGGTCACTGGAAGCGAAACTGCCCCAAGTATTTGGCGGATAAGAAGGATGGCAAGGTGATCAAAGGTATATGTGATATACATGTTATTGATGTGTACCTTACTAGAGCTCGTAGTAGCACCTGGGTATTTGATACTGGTTCTGTTGCTAATATTTGCAACTCAAACAGGGACTACGGATTGCTTAACACCGCCAAGGACGAGGTGACGATGTGCGTGGGAAATGGTTCCAAAGTCGTTGTGATCGCGGTCGGCACGCTACCTCTACATCTACCTTCGGGATTAGTTTTAGACCTAAATAATTGTTATTTGGTGCCAGCGTTGAGCATGAACATTATATCTGGATCTTGTTTGATGCGAGACGGTTATTCATTTAAATCAGAGAATAATGGTTGTTCTATTTATATGAGTAATATCTTTTATGGTCATGCACCCTTGAAGAGTGGTCTATTTTTGATGAATCTCGATAGTAGTGATACACATATTCATAATGTTGAAGCCAAAAGATGCAGAGTTGATAATGATAGTGCAACTTATTTGTGGCACTGCCGTTTAGGCCATATCGGTGTAAAGCGCATGAAGAAACTCCATACTGATGGACTTTTGGAACCACTTGATTATGAATCTTGCGAACCGTGCCTCATGGGCAAGATGACTAAAACACCGTTCTCCGGTACTATGGAGAGAGCAACAGATTTGTTGGATATCATACATATAGATGTATGTGGTCCGATGAATTTTGAGGCTCGTGGCGGATATCGTTATTTTCTCACCTTCACAGATGATTTAAGCAGATACGGGTATATCTACTTAATGGAGCATAAGTCTGAAACATTTGAAAAGTTCAAATAATGTCAGAGTGAAGTTGAAAATCATCGTAACAAGAAAATAAAGTTTCTACGATCTGATCGTGGAGGAGAATATTTGAGTTACGAGTTTGGTCTACATTTGAAACAATGCGAAATAGTTTCGCAACTCACGCCACCCGGAACACCACAGCGTAATGGTGTGTCCGAACGTCGTAATCGTACTTTACTGGATATGGTGCGATCTATGATGTCTCTTACTGATTTACCGCTATCATTTTGGGGTTATGCTTTAGAGACAGCCGCAAGAAACCAAAGTTGTCGTTTTTAAAGTTTGTGGCTGCGATGCTTATGTGAAAAAGCTTCAACCTGATAAGCTCGAACCCAAATCGGAGAAATGTGTCTTAATAGGATACCGAAAGGAGACTGTTGGGTACACTTTCTATCACAGATCCGAAGGCAAGACACTTGTTGCTAAAAATGGATCCTTTCTAGAGAAGGAGTTTCTCTCGAAAGAAGTGAGTGGGAGGAAAGTAGAACTTGATGAGGTAACTGTACCTGCTCCTTTATTGGAAAGTAGTTCATCACAGAAACTGGTTTCTGTGACACCTACACCAATTAGTGAGGAAGTTAATGATGATGACCATGAAATTTCAGATCACATTGTTACTGAACCTCGTAGATCAACCAGAGTAAGATCCGCACCAGTGTGGTACGGTAATCCTGTTCTAGAAGTCATGCTACTAGATCATGATGAACCTACGAACTATGAAGAAGCGATGGTGAGCCCAAATTCCGAAAAATGGCTTGAAGCCATGAAATCTGAGATGGGATCCATGTATGAGAACAAAGTGTGGACTTTGGTTGACTTGCCCGATGATCGGCAAGCAATTGAGAATAAATGGATCTTCAAGAAGAAAACTGACGCTGACGGTAATATTACTGTCTACAAAGCTCGACTTGTTGCGAAAGGTTTTCGACAAGTTCAAGGGGTTGACTATGATGAGACCTCACTCATAGCGATGCTTAAGTCTGTCCGAATCATGTTAGCGATTGCCGCATTTTATGATTATGAAATTTGGCAGATGGATGTAAAAACTGCATTCCTGAATGGATTTCTAGAAGAAGAGTTGTATATGATGCAACCGGAAGGTTTTATCGATCCAAAGAGAGCTAACAAAGTGTGCAAGCTCCAGCGATCCATTTATGGACTGGTGCAAGCCTCTCGGAGTTGGAATAAACGCTTTGATAGTGTGATCAAAGCATTTGGCTTTGTACATACTTTTGGAGAAGCCTGTATTTACAGGAAAGTGACTGGGAGCTCTGTAGCATTTCTGATATTATACGTGGATGACATATTACTGATTGGAAATGATATAGAATTTCTGGATAGCATAAAGGGATACTTGAACAAGAGTTTTTCGATGAAAGACCTCGGTGAAGCTGCTTACATATTGGGCAATAAGATCTATAGAGATAGATCAAGACGCTTAATTGGACTTTCACAAAGCACATACCTTGACAAAGTTTTGAAGAAGTTCAAAATGGATCAAGCAAAGAAAGGGTTCTTGCCTGTGTCACAAGGTGTGAAATTGAGTAAAACTCAATGCCCGACCACTGCAGAAGATAGAGAGAAAATGAAAGATGTTGCCTATACTTCAGCCATATGCTCTATCATGTATGCAATGTTGTATACCAGAACTGATGTGTGCCTTGCTATAAGTCTGGCAGGGAGGTACCAAATTAATCCAGGAGTGGATCACTGGACAGCGGTCAAGAACATCCTGAAATACCTGAAAAGGACTAAGGATATGTTTCTCGTTTATGGAGGTGACAAAGAGCTCATCGTAAATGGTTACGTTGATGCAAGCTTTGACACTGATCTGGACGATTCTAAATCGCAAACCGGATACGTGTTTACATTGAACGGTGGAGCTGTCAGTTGGTGCAGTTCTAAACAAAGTGTCGTGGCGGGATCTACGTGTGAAGCGGAGTACATAGCTGCTTCGGAAGCAGCAAATGAAGGAGTCTGGATGAAGAAGTTCATATCCGATCTAGGTGTCATACCTAGTGCATCGGGTCCAATGAAAATCTTTTGTGACAATACTGGTGCAATTGCCTTGGCGAATAAAAACCAGATTTCACAAGAGAACCAAGCACATCAAGAGACGCTTCAATTCCATCCGGGATCTAGTCCAGGTGGGATACATAGAAATTTGCAAGATACATACGGATCTAAATGTTGCAGACCCGTTGACTAAGGCTCTTCCACGAGCAAAACATGATCAGCACCAAGGCTCCATGGGTGTTAGAATCATTACTGTGTAATCTAGATTATTGACTCTAGTGCAAGTGGGAGACTGAAGGAAATATGCCCTAGAGGCAATAATAAAGTTATTATTTATTTCCTTATATCATGATAAATGTTTACTATTCATGCTAGAATTGTATTAACCGGAAACGTAATACATGTGTGAATACATAGACAAACAGAGTGTCACTAGTATGCCTCTACTTGACTAGCTTGTTGATCAAAGATGTTTATGTTTCCTAACCACAGACATGGGTTGTCATTTGATTAACGGGATCACATCATTAGGAGAATGATGTGATTGACATGACCCATTCCGTTAGCTTAGCACCCGATCGTTTAGTATGTTGCAATTGCTTTCTTCATGACTTATACATGTTCCTATGACTATGAGATTATGCAACTCCCGTTTACCGGAGGAACACTTTGTGTGCTACCAAACGTCACAACGTAACTGGGTGATTATAAAGGTGCTCTACAGGTGTCTCCGAAGGTACATGTTGGGTTGGCGTATTTCGAGATTAGGATTTGTCACTCCAATTGTCGGAGAGGTATCTCTGGGCCCCCTCGGTAATGCACATCACTTAAGCCTTGCAAGCATTGCAACTAATGAGTTAGTTGCGGGATGATGTATTACGAAACGAGTAAAGAGACTTGCCAGTAACGAGATTGAACTAGGTATTGAGATACCGACGATCGAATCTAGGGAAAGTAACATACCGATGACAAAGGGAATAACGTATGTTGTTATGCGGTCTGACCGATAAAGATCTTCGTAGAATATGTGGGAGCCAATATGAGCATCCAGGTTCCGCTATTGGTTATTGACTAGAGACGTGTCTCGGTCATGTCTACATAGTTCTTGAACCCGTAGGGTCCGCACGCTTAACGTTACGATGACAGTTTTATTATGAGTTTATGTGTTTTGATGTACCGAAGGTTGTTCGGAGTCCCGGATGTGATCATGGACATGACGAGGAGTCTCAAAATGGTCGAGACATGAAGATTGATATATTGGAAGAATATGTTTGGACATCGGAAGTGTTCCGGGTGAAATCGGGATTTTTCTGGAGTACCGGGAGGTTACCGGAACCCCCCGGCAACTTAATGGGCCTTAGTGGGCCTTGGTGGAAGATAGGAGAGGAGGCCAGGGCAGGGCCGAGCGCCCCCCCCTAGTCCGAATAGGACAAGGAGACGGGGCGGCGCCCCCCCTTTCCTTTCTCCCCTCCACCTCTTCCCCCTCTCTCTCCTAGTCCAACATGGAAAAGGGGGGAGTCCTACTCCCGGTAGGAGTAGGACTCCTCCGGCGCGCCTCCCCCCTTGGCCGGCCGCACCCCCCTTGCTCCTTTATATACGGGGGCAGGGGGCACCCCAAAGACACAACAATTGATATGTTTGATCTTTTAGCCGTGTGCGAAGCCCCCCTCCACCATAGTCCTCCTCGATACATCAGAAGCGGTGCTTAGGCGAAGCCCGCGCCGTAGAACATCAACATCGCCACCACGCCGTCGTCGTCTTGTAAACTCTACCTCAACACTCGGCTTGATCGGAGTTCGAGGGACGTCATCGGGTTGAACGTGTGCTGAACTCGGAGGTGTCGTACGTTCGGTACTTGATCGGTCGGATCATGAAGACGATGACTACATCAACAGCGTAAGCAGTTAACGCTCGCTTCGGTCTACGAGGGTACGCGGACAACACTCTCCCCTCTCGTTGCTATGCATCACCATGATCTTGCATGTGTGTAGGAATTTTTTTGAAATTACTACGTTTCCCAAAAAATACTCCAAGGTAGAGCATAACATAAGTCAAATAGCAAGAAACTCAAGGTACAACGCAAAATTAGAACAAGTTTTGTGTTGGAAGGGAAATCAATAATGTTGTTGATGTTAACACAAATCATCGATGGGACAAGCATGGAATTTCTCATCAAGAACTCAATGTACATCTCGGAAGAAGTTAAAATGTTGACGATGATCACGACACATTTATCGAGAGGTTTCAAGAAGATGTAATCGATCGACAACGACATCACACCAAGGGAATGGTGTAGAAAAAGGTTACTATAACCATAGATAAGATGCCATCTCAGAATTCGGAGTTGTCTCTCAAGACAAACAATATGATGCGGAAAGTTCGATGTAAGCTTAGAGCACTGTCGGGATTGTGTCCCGAGGATGAAGGGCATAGGTAGAATGGTCAAGCAGTCAGCCTGACGATGATAATGCAGTCAATCAGTTGGGAATGACATGATCGAGTACAAACTCGTAAGCAATGAAGATTACTAAGAGTTATCGAATCACAGTGCGAACTCGATTCACTATTCGGTGTTCTCAGTTGATGACAACCTAGAACTCGTGGAGTGACTCTGATAGGGAAAGGTATTACTCCAGCACAAATTCATAAGATGTAGTGCAATGTCATGATATCCTCGAGATACCAGGGGGATAATACTCGAAGGCATATCAAATTAAAGGTTGAAGTGGGGTGTATTGATATATTGAAGACAAGCGTTTTAACTTGTCTGAGAAATGGAATCAAATGAAGAAATTATGGTCAGAACCAGATACAAGATGAACTTCTAACAAGGGGGTAATTATTTTTACGAGCAGTTTCCATGATAAGTTCTACATCGTTCTAGGTTGACTCCCACTTGTCCAATGCATAACCTTTCATTCACTTCTCGCATTTGATGAAGTTGTAGTGTCGAAATTTTGTATGGCAAAATACCAGAAGAGTATGACTCGTGAAAACTTTCGAGTTCACACATATTAAGGAAGGCATAGGTTCAACCCATTGGGGTATCGTGGAAACATATACCACAAGCTTCAATAGAAATATCAGCAGCTCGAAAGCAGAGCATGGTTGGCTAAATCAGAGAATAGGATTTACCAATGGTATTATGTATCAGGGAAAAGAACTTCTCTAGGTTTTCATATATGAAGGACACTGTTAGATGATAATTCAACAAAGGATCTGACGTCCATAACGGAGTTGATGTGAGTATCGACACACAAGCAGAGGAAGAAAATAATGCAAGGGCGTTGGATTATAGAAACAACTGACTAATTGAAAGCTCAAATGCAAAGGAATTATGGTTTCAAATTCAAGGGATCAGAAGCAACGCTCGGATCAAGGATGGATAAGTTGAGTAGGCTTAGGGGTACAATTGATGGCAATTTGATTGGTCGAGATCCAGCTCATGTTGAAAATGACGTCTGAGCCTAAAGGGTGAATTCTAGGATCTGATTAAGGATTGCAACATTCCCAACATATTGAATCAAGGGACCCAAGATGATAAAGTCAAAGGACATCCATAAATATTGCTAGTCATTTGGAATTAACCACAATGCAGGCAGACAAGCATTTCAAGAGCCATAGGCTACAGAGGATTCTCCAAAGATCGGATAGTATTTTGAAGAATTTTGTGAAACACATGAACAAATAGGGATGAGCGAATACTCGGTAAGAGCGAGGAATTACCCGTAGGGGTAATCATGTGGCAAAGAACTGCAAGGCAGTATCTCAAAGGATTTTCAGAACAATAGAGAGAATTTCGGGGTATCTTGTAATAACAAGATCAACAGGAAATGATTATATGAAGGACAAGTGTACGTGGTTATCCATAGGGTGTTTGTCGATGAAAGGGAATTGCAAAACCGATGGCACAAAGTCTCGAGAGAACATCGCAGAGTATCTTCGGGATCCTTCGGTGCATCAAGCAATCATCTGGAGTGAGGGCTCTCCGGGAGGAAGTAGTTACTAGAACCTAGTGTTAGAGTTAGCAAAATCATTTAATCCGAATAGGAGAGAGGTCAGAATCCCAGAGTAAAGACGAGGAATAAAAGATCCTAATACCACCCAAATGGCGACGTGGGCCTGTAAGACACACAGCCATGTTAGTAAAAGTTTTGCAATGTCTAGACTCGACTTCGGCCAAGGAGTTTGGAAGGGGGATTCCTATAGGCAGTCGGCTCTGATACCAACTTGTGACGCCAGGATTCAATCGTACACTAATCATGCACGCAAACGTGTACGATCAAGATCAGGGACTCACGGGAAGATATCACAACACAACTCTAAAACATAAATAAGTCATACAAGCATCATAATACAAGCCAGGGGCCTCGAGGGCTCGAATACAAGTGCTCGATCATAGACGAGTCAGCGGAAGCATCAATATCTGAGTACAGACATAAGTTAAACAAGTTTGGCTTAAGAAGGCTAGCACAAACTGGGATACAGATCGAAGAGGCGCGGGCCTCCTGCCAGGATCCTCCTAAACTACTCCCGGTCGCCGCCGCCCGCCTGCATGTAGTAGGCACCTCCGGTGTAGTAGGAGTCGCCATCGACGGTGGCGTCGCTCTGGGATCCGCATCCGCTTGCGACAACCAGGTAGAAGGGAAAGGGGGAAAAGAGGGAGAAAAGCAACCGTGAGTACTCATCCAAACTACTCGCAAGCAAGGAGGTACACTACATATGCATGGGTATATGTGTAAAGGGCCATATCGGTGGACTAAACTGCAGAATGCCAGAATAAGAGGGGGATAGCTAATCCTGTCGAAGACTACGCTTCAGGCCACCTCCATCTTGCAGCATGTAGAAGAGAGTAGATGGTAAGTTCACCAAGTAGCATCGCATAGCATAATCTTACCCGACGATCCTCTCCTCATCGACCTGTGAGAGAGCAATGACCGGGTTGGTATCTGGCACTTGGAAGGGTGTGTTTTATTAAGTATCCGGTTCTAGATGTCATAAGGTCAAGGTACAACTCCGGGTCGTCCTTTTACCGAGGGACACGGATATTCAATAGATAAACTTCCCTGCAGGGGTGCACCACATAACCCAACACGCTCGATCCCATTTGGCCGGACACACTTTCCTGGGTCATGCCCGGCCTCAGAAGATCAACACGTCGCAACTCCACCTAGGCACAACAGAGAGGTCAGCACGCCGGTCTAAATCCTATAGCGCAGGGGTCTGGGCCCATCGCCCATTGCACACCTACACGTTGCGAGGGCGGCCGGAAGCAGACCTAGCCTCCCTAATACAAGAGCAGGCATTCCAGTCCAATCCGGCGCGAGCCGCTCAATCACTGACGTCAAGAATGCTTCGGCTGATACCACGACGTCGAGTGCCCATAACTGTTCCCGCGTAGTTGGTTAGTGCGTATAGGCCAGTGGCCAGACTCAGATCAAATACCAAGATCTCGTTAAGCGTGTTAATTAAAGTATCTGCGAACGCCGACCAGGGCCAGGCCCACCTCTCTCCTAGGTGGTCTCAACCTTCCCTGTCGCTCCGCCACAAAGTAACAGTCGGGGGCCGTCGGGAACCCAGGCCCACCTCTACCGGGATGGAGCCACCTGCCCCTTCAGCCCCCATCTCCGAACAGTATCATAAGTAATGTAACAGTATAAAGTACATAGCATATGCCCGTGATCACCTCCCGAAGTGAGCACGGCCCAGTAGTATAGCATGGCATACGGACAAGAGTGTAGGGCCACTGATGGAATACTAGCATTCTATACTAAGCATTTAGGATTGCAGGTAAGGGTAACAACAATAGTGGCAAAGACAGGCTATGCAGCAGAATAGGATTAACCGAAAGCAGTAACATGCTACACTGTTCTAATGCAAGCAGTGATCAAGGGGGGGGGGGGGGCTTGCCTGGTTGCTCTGGCAAGAAGGGGTCGTCAACACCGTAGTCGTACTGGGTAGCAGCGGCGTCGGTCTCGGTGTCTAACGAGAGAAGAGGGGGAAGAAACAATAAAGATAATGCAATCATAAGCATGACGATGGAAGACATGACATTGCGCGATGCGGTGTGCCCTAACGCGGTAGGAGGTGGTACCAGCGAAGGGGGGAAACATCCGGGAAAGTATTCCCGGTGTTTCGCGTTTTCGGACAAATGAACCGGCGGGGGAAGGTTGCAGGTTTGCTATGCTAGGGACGCGAGGCGAACGAACGGGCTGTGTATCCGGATTCGTCTTGTCGTTCTGAGCAACTTTGATGTACAAGGTTTTTCCAACTGAGCTATGGTTTATTTTATATTAATTTTAAAATATTTAATCATTTTTAGAATTTATTTAATTATTTTAATTCAACATTATCCAGAATAGTGTATGCTAACGTCAACATGACGTCAGCAGTCAACAGAGGTGTTGACTGGTCAAACTGACGTGTGGGTCCAGTGGGACCCACCTGTCATTCTCTGTTTAGGTTAATTAGGGTTTAGCTAACTAATTACTGTTTAATTAAACTAACAAGTTAATTAGATTAATTAATTAGGATTAATTTATTTATTTAATTAATTATTTAAGATATTATTTTTATTATTATTTATATTATTATTATTATTATTATTATTTTATTCTCTTTTTTATGGAAATGTTCTGGAGGCGGGGCCCTCCTATCGTTGGCCCATCGGGGGCCTATCGGGTGTGCGGGTTATGGGCACTGGCGCCCAGCCCGATTGGGCATCCGCCTAGATCGACGAGGGGGAGGGGCGTCGGCCACGGGCACGGCAAGGCCGGCCGCGTGAGGCGGCAGTGGCGAGGCCACGGGGAGGCGGGCTCGGTAGGGGATGGGGCGACACGCGGGAGCAGGTGGTACGGCGCGCGGCGACGGACCGGTGCTAGCGCGTGTTGGCGAGGGCAGCCGTGGGACACGGCACAGGGGCTGCCAGCTGGAGGTGCGGGCGGCGTGCAGCGGACGCGATGCGACCCGGCAAGTGCGGTCAGGCGCCGGCGGAGCAGCAAGGCAGCGGCAGTGGCAGCAGGGCGCATCGGCGGCAGGAGAAGCAGCAGCGGCAACACGATGAGCCGGGCTGCGACGCGTTGCGGCTTGGGGGAGGGTGCAACGCGCGCGGAACGGCAAAGGCGTGGCATGGCGCCGCCGGGCGGTGGGCGGGTCTAGGCCTCGCGAAATCTTTGAAAGCGCGGCATCAAGGGGAAGAAAGCAGCGGCGGTTGACGCGAGCGATCAGCACGACGGGGAGCTTCAGCGGGTGGAGGGCGCGGTCGGGCGGAGCGCGGTGAACACGGGGTGAGGGAGAGGGGCGGTCGCGGTCCTCACCGCGGGGTTGTAGGGAATGTGGCAACGGGGTGCGAGGAGGAGACGGAGACGATGGCGACGTGGTGACGAGGTGCAGGCCGGCGAGGAGGAGGAGGCATGCCGGCGAGGTGGCGCGGGCTCCGGGCGGCGACGTCCTGGCGCGGGGCGGCGGTTGGCACGGCGAGCTCGATCCCGATTTGATCTAGATCGGGAGGGGGGAAAGTGGGGCGACGGGGAGTGGTTAGGGTTCCGGGGTCCAGGGGATAAGGGGAGTGGGGGTGGGCCTGATGGGCCAGCGAGCTGGCCTGCTAGCTGGGCCATTTGGCCAAGGGGGAGGGGGGTTTATATTTTATTTCTTTTTTGTGTTCTTTTGTTTTCTGGTTTTGTGTTTTCTTTTCTTTATTTATTTTCTTTTTTGTCTTATTTCACTTTAAAAATGTAGGCCTTTTATAAAAGCATGATTCCTTCACCATGAACATCTAGCCAATTATTGGCACGCTCCGAACATTTTTAGTTTAATATTTTGAAAAAATTTGTTATTTGCCAAACTTCAAATTTGAATTTTGGACCGTTTTGATCTAACGGGAGATTAGCAACAATAACGGAGGTGACGTGGCATCATTAGCGGGGGATCACTGTAGCTTAATTATCCGGGCGTCACAGTCTCACCCTCTTTCCCACGTCCACGTCGATCAATCTATACCTCTCTACATAGGATTACATAGCTAATACACCCACACTAATTATATATCCAACGTATCCCTCTCATCATCCATGCCTCCGCTTCATCTCTCAAACGCACAAGACGATGGCGAAGTAAGAGGGCAGCAAGGGCCCTGCCCCCTAACATCACTATATATCGAGGCTAATATGAATGTGATCATTAGACAATTGCTGGTAAAATGGTTTAAGTTGATGAATTGGCCCTCCTCGTAAAGGATTAGCAATGCTTGGCCCCCTAGCTCATTTATTTTTCATGGCTTCGCCACTGCGTGCAACAGCGCACGTTCTCGCCCCCTCTCTTCAAATATCGATCTCGCACTGTGCACTCCTTCATAGTATCCCTCCACTTGGCCCCTCGCACCATCTTCTAGCCCCCACCGGATTTTGCCACATGTACAATCTAGCAGACTCCATGGTTGAACTTAAGCATAATGCACAAACCTCAAAACACAAGTGCTTCTCCTTTGTGCAAGAATATTCTGTATCATAACTGCCCAAACTTTTTTTCTAGTTGAATTGCCATTATTTGTTTTTACTTTATGTTTTACAACGCACAATTCCATGAATCATAAAATAGATTAAGGGCTTCTTTGATTCAACGGATTCTCAAAGGAATTTTGGAGGATTCTAATCCTTAGGAATTTTTCCTATCTTGGTTGTTTGATTCGTAGGATTGTAAACCAGAGAAATTTTTCCATAGGATTCATTTGCACTAGATTTCATAGGAAACATCCCATCCACTCAAACCACTTTGAAAGAATCCTACATTTTTCTATGCATAATCAAACACTCGTACAATCCTGTAGAATTCAAGACAACATTCCACTCTAATCCCATGTTTTTTCTATTCTCGCGTTTTGGAGATCCTACGAATCAAAGAGGCCCTAGCTTTTTATAAAAACTAATTTATTTTGAATGAGATGAACTGTAAGAATTAAATGAAGGTCTACATCAGGCATATATGACTCAGAGCTTACATGCTGTAGTGTGGTATTTATTCATAATTTGGTTCCCAAATCTGATGCGTGCAATGCACGTTTACCTTACTAGTACTTCGAGTATGTGCAAACACGTAAATTAGAATTCCAATGGCACGCTACACAGTGTCTCTCTTACAGTTCATGAAGCTACGTGGCACATGTGGAGGCGTTGTTGCGACCTCCTTGTGTGGATTGATCACAATGACATGCTGCTGCTTCCAGAAGAATGTACTCGTCCTCTCTGAGCCACACTGGCGGTACATGCACAAAGCGAAGATGTGCACGCACGCCATGCACGCGCACGCGGGTACATGGGGCGACACATTTTTGTATGAAGATCCACCCCATGTGATAATTTGACGCGTGTAAAGTCCTTCATTTCATTGATGGTCAATTAATACAGCGCATGCAAATTGAGTGGATGTGAGGGCGGAAGAAAGACATTACTAATCCACTGCGCGGATGCGAGTAGTTAAATCATGGGGTGCCGGTACTTCCATTGGTCTCCTTCGTTTTTTCTGCGAAATTTTGACCATATTTGTAAGTAACATAATATTTATGCATGTCATAAAAAGTGGCACAAAAAAGGGGGCCAATAAACCAGGACGCAGGCAGCATGATCAATTTTTGCCAGGGCTACTGTTGGTGGCCTTTGTATTTAAATATGGACGGAGTGGAGTAGTACTATCTTTATCTTAGCCTCGTAGGGCTCTCCCAGCGCCTAGGCTCGCCTCCCCGCCTCGCCCACCGGATCTCGCCATGGATAATCCCTTAGATCCCAGGATCCCGCGGGCTGCCCTCTCGCTACGGCCTGCAGCATTGCTACCTTTGAGCAAAACCCACATGTGTTTTAGAGGGGATCCATTGCTCTGGTATCACAGATCGGTGGCGCCGGAGGACATGTCAGGGCTGCGTTTCAGGTGGTGGGCAGCAAGGGCAAATCAGATCAAGGAAGCATCGCATCGATTGGAGAGAAGTTCCAAGGAGCTGCGCCTGACGCAGCACAAGGCGGAGGCGCAAGTCGATCTCATGGGAGAGATGCTGAGGGATGTCAGCATCTGGCAGCGTCGCGTTGATTTCAAGCTAGGGCTAATGGCAGAGATCATATTCACGGAGTCGACTGCGGAGGAAAGAACGCGCATGCCTGCGCAATGGCATGAGCAGACGGTGCAACTGTTCAAATGGGCGGTAGGAGAAGCCAAATCACGGGACCAGTTGCGGCGGCACCGCTGGGTATGCATCGTAGGCGAGGTGAGCTTCCCTCCTTCCCCGCCAGCGATGCAGTGACCTAGTCGGTTGCTACTGCAGTGAACTTGCAATGGTATGTAGGTTTGCAACCTTGACAATCACTCCATCTATATGTATTGTATTCCTGTAAAAAATACTTGGTCGTTTTGAAAAAGATGGTAATTGATTTATCACTAGTTTTACAATGCTTGGTCGTGACAATCAACCAAAGCCACAACCAGAAGTCTCAATCGCGTAAGTACTTTACGGTCGCCCGCACCAACGAACGGTCGGTCGCACCCGCGTCTCACCGAAGGGACACGCATCAGCTTGGTTTGACATCTATGACCAGTTACATCACTACCTTGTGCGACCGCATTTGAGCAGTGTAGTACTCCCTCTATCTCAGTTTACAAGTCTTGCACGTGTACCTAGGTCGTTAATTTGACCAACTTAATAGGCATACATTACGAAAAATATATCATTACAAACTTCAAATATTCTTTTTTTTATGATATATTTTTTATGTTAAACAATTTACGTTCTACTAAACTCACCGAGAGTACTTGAAATTTATGTTCCACTAAACTCATCGGAAGCCGTTTTGGGCCTCGAAACCAAAACCATCAATTAATCTTTACCTTGTTCCCATCACATTCCAAAGTACTAGCGCTACAATTAAGTGCAAGCCTGCTCACACCTACCAGTACGTACCAAACCTGAACGTGTTCCCACTATGCAGGTTTTAGTACTAGTGCTAGTACTTAGGTTATAAAAAGGGGAACTACCTAACCGAAAATTACTCTGCCTTCCTCCTCGTAAGTCCTCCTTCTTCTTCCGTCCTTGTCATGGATGGTGTGTAGAGCTCTAGGTCGAGAACTACTCGTAACAAGGGAGCGGCAACCAAGGCTGCGGAAAAAAAGAGGGCTCGCCACCACGCAGAGACCTCGAAAGATCTCTCATGGGCAGGCGATGGCTCCCAGGAGCGCCCTAGCCGTGGAGGCAAACATGCTGAGCTGGCGGCGCTGGATCATTATCCCTCGATGGCATGCCCGATCAGCTCAATAAGCACCTCAATAAGCAGAAGGAGTTCATCCATGGCTTGGTGGAGCTGCTGAAGGAGAGCCTCGACGACATGCCCGCTGAGCTCAGTGAGCAGGGGGAGTTGACCGCCGGCTTGGTGATGCTGCTGAAGAAGAGCATTGCCTCGAAGAAGAAGGCGACCGGCGAAATCCTGCAACTTCAGGAGGACAAGGCGAAGCTCTACCACGAGCTCGACCTGCTGAAGGAGGAGAACGCTGGCTGGAAGAAGTTGCATGAGAATAGTAGTTCCTTGATAAAGATGCTGCAGGCCCTCCTCATGGAACAGAAGGAGGAGTTAGCAAAGCTCCGCATCGAGCACCCGGCTGCTGTCAAGGTACGTAATGCGGTCATGGAACAGATCATGAAGGCTCGTGTCGAGAAATCCCGCATCATGGACACAATGAAGATGATGGCAGAGGAGACGCGCAAGGAGATGGAGGTCGTGGAGGTGATGAAGAAGCAGTTACGACTCCACATCCAGCAACCCTTCATGTTGTGAGAGCAGCGCCCCAAACTTGTGTGTGCGTCTTCCTTCTTTTTTTTGGGGTGATAATCTTCCTTCTTCTTTTGCTCTTGTGTTTCTTCTTTTGCTTCGGGTGTTTCGCCGCACGTGCCACCTTCTCCGCGAGGCATGAATAGAACAATGCTAAAAATGAGCTGACTAGCAAATTAGATCATTCTTTATCTCCAATAGAACAATGCCTCTTGCTAGTAATATATAATAAGAGTAGAGAGTAGAGGATATGGCACTGGGCTGCCATGTTTCGTGCTCCTCTGTCGTACTCCAGTGGAAAACTTGAGTATACCGCATGGTTCTTTGCTCCTCCTCAGGTCGTTGGCACATTTATACGAGCAGTCAAATCACAAGGCCCCGCCTTCCAGCAGTAATGAGCCATCAAATCACAAAGGCCCTCGCCTCTCTTGAAACCGACCTAGCTAGACTACCCCGACCACTAGCCTTCTAAAAAATGTATACTTTTGTACAGTAGTAGGATCGATGGATTGCGCCATGGAGCAAAACTAACAAGATGAAATTAAAGAAAAAAGGTCGTACATATAGAGAGCGCTCTGGGCCAAATTATGCATATATAACTATTTAAAAAGCTAGTACGTCCTTAAATGGGGTGCTAAATTCTATTAAAGAAATTAGCATACCTATTTAATTCTTGGGTTCTTGTTATTTATGCCACTAGTTTGTGTATCACTACTTAGTTTTGCCATTAGAAGTTACAACTACTCAAAAATGCCATCGATCCGTGAGATGCCTGCTCAAAAATGCAATTAGATATCTCAAAAATGCCATCGTTAAGTTAGATGTTTGCTCAAAAATGCCATTAGACATTGTGATTATCACGTCAAAACCATTGACCATGTTACATGACAAAAATAAGCCGATTCTCACAATGATAAGTGTGGCCCCGCTTGTCAGGAGTAACCAAGCGAGAAGTTTTACAGGAAAATAAGAACGATGTTGGGATCAAGTAGGCCCCACACTTTATTTTACTGTAGTGAGATAGAGGGATTGCTGGCATGTTGTACCGTCGGTATTTATGTCATTATAACATGGCAAAAGAGATTTGAGTCACAATAATGGTGTCCAGCACAACACACCCCTCAAATAAAACTAAGCACCCTGAAATTCTTTGACAAAACTAAGCCCCCTGAAATTATGTGACAACTAAACTGCTGGCTATATGATGTTGGCCATATATATTGTACGTATATAATGTGAAGAAACGAGTGGTAGTCGTAGTACTATACCAACTAAAAGATGAACTGTAAAAAATACTAGTATGAACGTACTGAGGATTTAAAGTAACAAGAAGAAACATAACATAGTTCTGTTGGGGGCTCAGCACAACACACCCCTCAAAGAAAACTAAGCACACCAGAAATTAAACTAAGCAACAAATCCGGTAGACACTGCATTAGAACCATCATGAGCAACGACACTGCCACCTTACTCGGAGTCCTCGTCCACGTCCTCGACTTCGTCCTTGTCCCTTTTCCTCTTGGCCGATACTTCTTTGCTTGAACCGCACACTGGGCTCTTGCTCTTCATCCAACCCTTGTAGATATTGAAACAAAGGTAGCCATCCATTGTAGCGTAGTGGATGTGGTCTATATCTAGTACATTCCACTGCCATGCACGATGAAACGTGTGCGGAGGTTTCTTCAGTTTACCTTACGAACGATGAACCATGTTCCTGCCAGGGTCAGCTTTGAAGGCTTATCACGGGAGTACACCAGCCCATTATTCTGGAGGTCGAAGGGTTTGCCCACAATGAGGCCTATCCGTTCCAGGACTGTTATGTCGTTCTACAGTAAAGAATTTGACTCATCCGCCCTTGAGGAACTTCTTAAATTCCTCGCACTCAACGTCAGCATGGCATATGTGGTAGACCAAGCATAAGTCATGCACGCAAACCTGGATCATGGCGGCCTTCTTCCTCTCTTCCTCCTTCAGATTCTTCTCTTTTCCCAGGACTGTGGTGTACTCAACATCTAGCCCAGCGACCCACTCATCATTTCAGTTTTCGAACATGCGTCTGTAGCGATGAAGGCATCCTTTCACCTTCGCAGAAGAACGGGTGTAGACGATGTCGAACTCATCACCGGTGATGGTTCTAACCTTATACTCACCGCCGACTATGAAGATTTGGTACGCTGTGGATTTGGGAGGAGGGTTAGGATTAGTGGAACTGCCGTAATGTGAAAGGACGGGACGACTAGGAGCGGTTTATCAATTGTAAAAATGCCGAGTGAGGGTGTGCAAATGGCAGGGTAGTGGCTTTCCTGGTGGATAAATGGATTCATGCACAGTACTATGGGGGCCCAATTAGATGTCATGTCTACTCGACGCCCAATTAAATTGCTTTCGATGTCATGTGAAGCGTCGGGAAAATTACAGGTGATACGAAGCTTCCGAGAGCCCTTGGATCTGAGATCGAACGGTTGCATGGCATGATTCTAGACCTATGGGTGAATATCCTATCTTGGAGGGTTATTCTGTAAATTTTCAGCAACTTAGCATGCGACCATTCGATCTCAGATCCAAGGGTTGCCAACATCCCGTATCATGGTCGCGCCTACCACGACCGTCGCCTTGCTCGCGCGGTCGCGTCCTTGGAGATTTAACACGGTGCGTTAGGCTATATGATGTTGGCATGTCATACATAGTCATCACTTAGTCACTCATAATACAACAAGGTTAGCTATAAGGTTGTCTATAAGAGTATTTTTTGTTTACTTCTCTCTATCTCTTTCTTCGTAGTATTTATTGCATTTGCCAAGGAATGACCTCTTCCAATGAAATGGTGCTTAGATGAGGTGCTATGGGCATTAAATGGCTTAGTAACTCAAGTCCACAATGCATAGGTGCTTAGTTTTTTGTTGCTAAGTTTGCTTCATCTAGGTACACGTGCTTAGCACCGTTTCTTCCTGGGGTCACCAAACTAGTCTCTCTCTTCTTAATTAACTTGCCACATCAGACTTTATGCCTATGTGGCAGGCTTAGCACCTGTAGGATCAAGTACAATAGTGGGCTATAAGCCCGCTTTACATGGCATTTTTGCATATGTGGGGGAAAGAGGCAAGGAAAAAGTGGAGGAGTGGGCTCTCAAGCAAGAGCCAGCCTCTACATGGTGGAGCATCGAGAGAGGCACCTGTATGGAGGTGGTCAGGAATCGGCAAACTCACTCCGGTCGTAGCGCCGCCGTTAAAATAATAATGGCAAGTCAAATCACCGGGGCCCACCTATCCAGTAGTAACTCGCTGTCAAATCACACAACCCTATGTTTGCAGCAGCCTACTCCCACATATTCTTGCGTCTCTGTCGAACCGACTAGGCGGAACTGCCCCACCTACCGCGCGGCAAAATCCCCGCCATCGACTTTCAAATAGTACAGTATACTAATTTTGTATCCATGGATTGCGCCATGGAGCAAAGCCTCAAGAAAACAGCGGTACACATTTACGGAGTACAATATACAGCACGCCCGTCACATTCGTGTCGCACCCCAGACGGTCGGTCGGTCTGGCACGCCGCTCTTCAAATGGAACGTGCGTCATAATGCGTTTGCACACACATGTGGGACCGCAATTGAGAACCGACCATAGGCACACTCCCCGGCCCCGCAAGTCGGGTGAGTTAATAGAAGAGAGAGACCAGCGATAGTACTAGAGAAGTGTTGTACAGACGTTGGTGCCTGGACGATCCCTGCATGACACGGAAGATCAGTTCATCCATGCATGTGACCAGACTCCAGCAGACACGCCTGGATTGGCTATCGTCTACATATCGTGCAGCTTGTGTTGTACAGGGATGTAGTTCTGGTGAGAAATCTAAAATAAGGTTTCTTGTCATCTCGCAAAATTAGGTATCATGTGTTTCGGATCACTGCGAGGGTTAAACAGCGACAACTAAGTTCCTCCAAGGCGCTAGTCATGGGGGCCACATGCACGAAGACTACTCGGCTACCATCTATGTCAAGCCGGCTACTTTAATTGGGGCATCTATCGATGGACCCCTTTTCTACGAGTGTATCTTTAATTTGAGCTTTGATCCTCATCTAGTTTGTCCGTCGGGATTCATGTTGTCTCCTTAGGGCGGTGAGGTTATGGTTTCTTGTCATGTTATAATCCGGTGCTTCAGATAGAAATAAAGACAACTGCGCCTCCGTAGCACGTCCATGAAGACAGACATTGATGAGGTCAAGCCGGCTCTGGTAGACAAAAGAAAACTAGTAGTACTCCACTATATAGGCAAGAGCCTTCGCGCTTGCTTGCTAGTGTTGCTCTCTTCACACTGTCTCGTCCTCTCTAGATCTAAACACGACAGCGGTGGCCACTCTCTCTCTCTCTCTCTCTCTCTCTCTCTCTCTCTCTCTCTCTCACTCCGCTGGTCACAGATCCAGCCGGATCCTCTCTGCCGTGGAAGGTGAGAAGGTGCAACGTTCACGTAGTCGTCCTCGGCGACGACTCTTACCCACTGCCGGCACATCCCGATCATCATGCCTTGTTGTTCTCTCCCAAGCACCGCCGGCTAGGGAGGGCCTCCGACCCCTTCTTCCTTGTTGCCGTAGTGTGGGCAGATCCGGCCTCCCGCCGCCCACCTAGCGACATCCCAGTGACCCTCAGGTATAACTTCCTTCGAAACCAGCCTTGCTCTACTTCCCGAGCTCCTGACGTCGCTGCATTTGTATCTTTTACTATTTCCCAGTCCCCCTCGTAGATAGGATCGATCGGCTGTTCGAAAGCCACCTAAATTTTTACTGTTAAGAGGTAAAACCAGTTCATGCACTCGAATCTAGTACTACTTGGTTCAAACAAGGAAGAAAGGGGTGGGGTGGGGGTGGGGGAAGATTTGTTACCTAAATCTAGGACTTGGTCGAAAGAGGAAATAATGGGGGCGAAAAGTAGCAGAGACTGGCTATCCAACTGGTCTCTAGGTCTAATAGGGAAATAAAGGGAAACGTAGTACAAACTCAATATAAACCCGATCTACTGGTTAAAAAAGGAAAGAAAGTGGGGACTGGGGGACAAGTCAACAGAGTAAGTCCAGCACTAGATTTGCTAGCCTCACACAGTATAAGGTGCCTATACCGAACAAAAATGGGACCAACCCAGATATCCTGTTCTGATGTTTGTTGCCCCGAGCCACTCTTATGTAATGCCACTAGTAAAATGTAGTAGTCGCACTGCTAAAAGTAAGGACACATTAAACCAATGTTGCTGGTAAAATGAAGCAATGGCACCATTGAAGTAATGTCGTATTTAACGGTTGTCATAGTTAATCCTAATGCCCACACTAATATCTAGTAATACTGTTGCTTTAGAAATTGCTACTGTCCTTGTAGGATTGCCATTCAGATAAGGAAGATGCTTCTTTTCATTTGATGTATGTTTCATCACTTCTTTGTCACCCTCCTTTCCACCTTTTTTGTGCAAACAGAGACATACATTTCACGCTTGATCTTAGTTGAACTGGACAAATGATATCCAAATTATAGTTGAACATTCCAGGAGATTTACAACCAACCTTGATGTTGCTCAATTTTATTGCAACTAATGAAGGAGAAGCTCTGTGGGTTTCATTTTCTGATGGAAATGGAACCGGGGCTGGAGCCCTTTTCTTAAAAAAATGAAGAAGAAGAAGTTGCTAGCTCATGGGACATTGCTTCATTTTAGGTGAACTGCACCAAAAGGTCCCATGAATTGAATCATCCATGTTGGTGACTGGTGTCATCCGTTCTACGATGGCGTTGACTGCAGACATGGTTCCCATCACGAGGTATGTTCATTTTTTTCTGACCGTTTGCCAAAGATCCTGCATGCTGAGTCTGCTCTTGTGCTACTGTTTTGGCACTGCCATGGTAAAGCAGTAATGTTATTATTTTGCACCTTAATCTAGTGGCACTATTAATTTGAGGCAATGTTTTGGCACCGCTAGTGGCACTGATTTTTTTTATATATTGAAAGAGGGGGTTTCCTCTGATTTCATTAAAGAAATCCAACCATAGAGAACCATTATCCGACAACATCTCAGTGCAAACGGGCAGTTATGCAACTACTACTAAAACAGACTGAGTACTAGCAGGAGACAAGTTCGCCACATAAGCCAGGCAGGTAGGGGGACGCAGCACCAGCTTGACCAAGTTTGGATTCCAACACAAATGCTACCACAAAAACATCATAGGGGAAGATAGGGACTGAAAGAGCCAGCTTCAGCATCCCAGTCTAAGCACCCCCGGCCTCCATCCTTGCGACGCACGGTACACCTCGTTTGCCACCTGCTCGACCCTAGTGCCACTAATAAAATGAAGTAATGATACAGTTAAAATAGAGCGAGTGTCCTCTCTATCATTTCATTTCCAATGTAGATAAAGAAAGTGCTTCTCTTTGTTAGTATATGTTTCATTAACTAGTCCCATTGTTAATGTTTAAGCGTTTCTGCAAACTAGGGTGCTTAATTTTAGTTTATCTGCACAAAAATAGAGATTGGAATGTCTCAAGGCCCCTCCTTGTACTACTGCTGTACACCGATGTTCATCAACGCGGAAGGTGTATCGGGAGACTTGGGTTGATTTCAAAGATGAGGCGATCAGATGAGGCATCGCAGGGCCCATCTCGCCCTCGCAGCATGGCATACTATGATAATATCGCAATATTTTCTTCTATTTATTAGTGTATGTTTCATCAACTAGTGCCACTATAATGTAATCATGCCTTTTCATTATCTGTGCAAACAGGGTTATTCAGCTGCATTTTGGTGGAACTGCACAAATGTACGGATGGAACCGGCATATATGCAGAGTGCGAGGTGCCAAGTAAAAATTACCGACACCAACCCTGCTCCATCTAAGCATTGTCATCCACCACCATCAGTGGGATGTGTGGTGCTCACTATGGACGGATCTTTCTCGGCAGCAAATCCTCTAACCAAATACTAGTAGCTTAGACTTCAAAAAAAATACTAGTAGCTTATATTGGCAGTTTTATGGGGTGTACTCTTTTCTGAAAGAAGCACCAATCTATTTTTCTTTATTTGTACACAGTGTCACAACTTTGACCCAAAGGTCCAGACCTATTTTAGGGTGATTGGCGTAGTACTCGGAGACTGATTGTAAGCATGGTTTTTATTAGCTGTCACACTGATTGTAAGCATGAGAAGATGGAAGATTAGGTTAGTGTGAAGCTTACCTTAAACCCTACAGACACCGTTGAAACGAGGCGAGCGTCGAGGGACCGTGGAGAACGGAGGCGAAGCGACGTCGCGCCATCTGGCCTCCTCTTGCGGTGGGAGAACAAATACTCCTGTGGCTCCGGCTGGCTCTGCACCCTCACGAACGGCACACCGTACTCGATCGATTCTTTATCCTCTGGGTGCTCGACCTTCAACCTGTACACCCACCACCTCCGCCTGACATTCACCTCGGGAGAATCTGTCTGCTCCATCGCCTAGAGGAGATACTCGATGAACTCGAAGGACTGCGGCATGACTGCCGCCGAGGAGTACATCGCCACCCTCATCGCCGCTGTCTCGCTCTTTCGCATACATTGCCACATGGCCCTCACCATCCTTGAAATCTCCCACTCATTGTCTAACCAAGTAAGGATCTCCTTCAACCTGGCTAACTTTGCCTGGTCACCACCGGCGATCTGCCTGATTCGGTGCTAGCTTTGGAAGATGGGAGGAGAGACGGTGGTCTTGCAATAGAGAAGAGGGAGAGGCGAGACGGTGGTTTTGGAATGGAAATGATGGAGAGGAGAGGGGGTGGTTTTGAAATGGAGAAGAGGGAGAGGCAAGACGGTGGTTTTGGAATGGAGATGATGGAGAGGAGAGGTTTCCCTGCCTTTCTTGTCACATTGACAGGTGGGCCCAGGTGGGACCCATGTGTCGATCTCTTAATGGCAGGATGGGCTACGTCGGGGATCCTCGCCCGAGGAGAGAGGAGGTGGTTTTGCAATGGAGAAGAGGGAGAGGCGAGACGGTGGTTTTGGAATGGAGATGATGGAGAGGAGAGGAGGTGGTTTTGCAATGGAGAAGAGGGAGAGGAGCGGCGGCGGTGATTTAGGATTGGACGAGAGGGCGTCAAGGCTGTGGATGGATCAAAATCAAAATCAATTTACCCTTCAATTAAGAAAGCGACCCCACATTAACTAGTCTCCCTTTTATTCTCGGTCATAATTGACCACGATTTTCACAAATAAAATATATGTTGTATGTTGCAAAAATAATATAATTTGAAAGTACATTCAGATATGAACCAAACGATACAATTTTTGGTGACATGCATTCACATTTTTCTTGTCAAATACAGTACATGGTCAAACTTTGACCCAAAATACGCAAAACAAAAAATACTTCCAAGACCAGCGCCGCTCCTCTCCTCTTAAACCACCGCCGCTCCTCTCCTGTTCCAATCTAAATCCAGCGCCGCTCCTCTCCTCTTCCATTTCAAAACCACCGCCCCTCCTCTCCTGTTCCAATCCAAAACCAGCACCGCTCCTCCCCCGTTCTAATCCAAAACCAGCGCTGCTCTCTCCTCTTCCATTCAAGAACCACTACCGGCGAGTGAAGGTGCTGTGGAGAAGTAGATCGATGGAGGAGTACAACCGATATGTGAGGATCGCAGACGGCGACCCTGTGAAGCTAGCTAGGATGTTGGAGATATAGTCTTGGTTTAACAACCGGGTTGTCAGTATTTGCATGTTGTGAATTGTGTTTTGTGCTGTGTATTTTGAGAGTACTTTCAGATATGAATGTCTTTTGAATTTCAGATTTGCAGTATTGAGCATATGAAGTATTTTATGAATTCTAGAGATCTATTTTTAGCACTTAAAAAATGTAGTTTCATAGGAGTATAAAAGTGCAGACAATGTGATTCTCAGAGAAGAAACTGCAAGTTTTAGTTTCACATAAGAAACTGCAAGTTCAGTTTCAGATAAGAAACTGCAACCTTCAGAAGCAGAGCATTTATATTATCACGGTCTTTTCAAACAGGGTTAACATCATGTTGGAAGTTTTATTCATGGTCGAAAATGGAACTACCAGCCAGTTAACATCATGCTGATCAACATTCATGCATAGCACATCTTCATATGATGCACACTCAAAAAGATATTCTATTTTCAAAATGCCCACACAATGTCGAGTGTGCAAAAAATAGAGAAAACAAGGGACGAAGTTTTGGCAAGTGTTGGACGTGGTGTGCGTAGATGACAATGGGGACCCACGTGTCAATAATGGCAGAGGCAAAAAAATTGGAGATATTTTCCCTGCATCAGCTAGAATCGAACCCGGGCGGAACAGCTGTCGGGTAGTGTCACTTGGCCACTGGTCTAGTTCAGTACTTTCGTTACAAATAAGGCACTGCCTGGGGTGGTCCGATCACCTCCAGCGCCTTTGTAAGGCCGCCAAGCACACCATTGTCTGCCGTTGTGAACATGCTGAACAAACAAGAGGAATCTGGAGAGGATCTATGACGTGGAGAGGCGGACGGTCGGGACCCACTGTGTCTATGGCGACGCAAGCAAGTGCCTCATCAAAAAAAAAACTTCCTCATAATGCTATACTGACGTTGGGGCCCACAGGTTTGTCAACATAGTTACATTTTTTTAGGTGCTTCAACGTAGGAGATAAATTCACAACGAAGCTGTGGAGTTGGTAGGTAGTATCATTTATTATCACTGGGGCAGCAAGTATCCGCTGGGTTTTGGGCTGCCCCATCTAGGCTTTCTTTTTTAACATGCGCAGCCCACAACATGTCGGTTTATATTTTTTTAGGGCCGTCATGTATCGACCGGCCTATGACCTCCCATAAGAGGTTTTATTTTTCCTGAAACATCGGCATCCCAATTTATGTAATTTTTTTGAAGAAAACGCAGTGGTCTGTTCTATTTTTCTATATAAGAATAGGAACGCCTGGTCCAACTTTTGTTTCCCTTCTAACTATATTATATATGTTTAAATTATTTTATATGCTATTATATATTATTGTTCTTGTCATCATATATTTAATAGATACTTACATATATAATAAAACAATATCCCACATCTTATTAACTTATAAAACTAATTTCTTAACAATAAAATACTGGATTTTTTGGCAACGAAAATCCTGGTGATTGTGTACAAAAGATTGGTAAGATTTAAGGACCAATGTAATAATAAATCATTTTTTATTTAAATATATTTATAACAAAATGCTCAGCCCCTGTTTATTTTTTGATAACATTGCTGCACCCAACCCAACATTATAATTAGAATCAGCCCAGCAAAATCGTGTATTTTGAGATAGTGCAAATGGCCTGTAATTTTTTAGGAGAAAATAAATGGGCCGCATGGACACTACATTATTTGTTCACCCAGCCCAGCAAATGGACTGTAATTCTAAAAAAGATAGATCAAATTGACTGTAAATTCTGAAAAAATGGGTTGAATACGTGCCACATTTTTTGAGGCTGAAATGTGGGCCAATAGGTCGAAGCCAACGCAAGTCGTTGTCAACTTAGTCAACAAATGATTCTGACATTCTTAGCCGTTAGATTTATATCCAACGACCGGCATCCATCTTCAATCTCTCGTCTTCTTCCTCCAGCGCCGCCGGGACCACCTGCTCCTGCCTCCTGCTGCTAGCAGCTCTGCTTAGCATGCTTCGCTGTGCAGCGCTACCCCACCGTTGGCCAGGCCATCCCTCCACCCCTCCACACCTCCTGTTCTTCTCCACCGACTGCCGAACCACACCGCACGAGAACCAGTTAACCCTCGTACACCTCTTCGTCTGCGAGTATACTCCCGCGTCTTCCCATCTCCGGCTCGTTGCTATCCGGGGCCTCACCGTGTCCACCACCTTGGATGCACTCGGCACGGAGTAGTCAACGTGGTCAACGAACGACACCCATCAGAAGTAGACTGTGCGTGGAGAGGCTGACAGCTAGGTCCACAGCCGTACGCAAGGAAATACCCCCTTATTACGCACAAAATAATGATTCCTCCACCTGACAGCTGGGACCCACCGGAAGGGCCTCTGTATTTCGTGAAAAAAATGTTCCCCCTGCTGACAGGTCGGACCCACCAGCTATATCTTCGCACGCAAGGAAGTGCCTCCTTATTACACACACAAAAATGAATACCCCTGCTAGCTGGGACCCACCATAGTGGGAGGCTGACTTGTGGGCCTACTAAGTTGACGGGGACGGAGGGCTTTGTCAACTTATTCAATATGAACGATTCTAGCTCCAGTGACCATACGATGTCCATCCAACAGTGTAGTGTTTCTTCAACCTCTGGTCTTGTTGCTCCAGCCGCCCAAACCAGCGCCGGTCGTGCCGCGTGCTCCTGCTTCCCGTGGCCGGCTGTGATGCCGCGGAGGCCTCACCGCCCCCTACTACTCCCACCGTTGGCCAAGCCATACGACAATGGCAGCCTCACACCGCAGCCGAACCAGTGAACCCTCGTACTCCTCTACGCGTGGGCATCCACTGCCGCGTCTTCCCCGGCTCCGCGTCGTCCCCTTCCTAGGCCTTGCCGTCGTCCACTGCCCTGGTGCTCTCGCTGTGGCGTGGTCAACATGGTCAAGGAACGACTTCCATCGGAAGAGTACTGTACGTCGAGAGGCTGACAGCTGGGTCCACGGCCGCAGCAAGGAAGTCCCTCGTTATTTCACGGAAAATAATGATTCCTCCACCTGACAGCAGGAACCCACCGGACGGGCCATCGTATTTTGCGAAAAAAAACGTTTCCCCCTGACTGCTAGGACCCACCAGCTACATCTTCGCACACAAGGAAGTGCGTCCATATTACGAGCAAAAAAATGATTCGCCCCCCTAACTGCCGGGACCACCAGCTACATCTTCGCATGCAAGGAAGTGCCTGACAGCCGGGACCCACCTGGTCGAAGCATGCGTAGCGTTGTCATTCTGGTCGCGAACTGTACGTACATACTGGTCGATCGGTCTATCTATAGGCTGCAGCGATGAACCGTGGTCATGTAAGGAAGGGCACGTGTGGTAGTAGAGGCGCGCACGAGTGGTAGTAGAGGCGCGCATGTAGCATGTATACGTACGTACAGCGGCCAGGGTGCAAGAAAGTAAATAAGGCCACATACGTACATTCGGGCGGGGTCTCGAACGCCTACTCGCGCATACGTACGGCCATGGATCGTGTACATGGCTGTGACTGGGTCGGAACGGAGAAACTGCGTCGTCGTGTGTTCATGGGGAGGCAACGGAATCCGTCGTGTTCATCGGGAGGCAACGGAACGCGTGTTGTTCATCGGGAGCCAACCGGCTTGGATGGAACAGGCGATGGAAACGAGGCATGGCGTACCGCGGAACGGAGGAAACGGCCTTGTGTTCGACCGGCCATGGTGGAAGCGGGATCCTGTTCATTGGGAGGGGTCTAGCGTACCGCAAAACGGAGGAAACGGACCTCCTACGGTCGAAACGGGGTCCTCTTAATCGGGAGGGGTGTGGCGTACCGCAAAACAGAGGAAACGGACATGTGTTGGAGCGCTGTGGTCGAAACGGGGGTCCTGTTCATTGGGAGGGGTGTGGCGTACCGCAAAACGGGACTCCATGGGATACTGTTCATCTCCACGTCGACCTCCTCCGGCCTCCTCGGGCTACTGTTCATCCACCGTCGACCTCCTCCAACCTCCACCTGTGACTGTTCATCCACGTGGCTCCTGTTCATCCAGCCTCCACCGGCTACTGTTCAACCAGCCCTCTCCACGGGGTCCTGTTCAACCACCCCTCCACGGGCTACTGTTCATCTAGCACTCCACCGGCTACTGTTCAACCAGTCCTCCACCGGCTACTGTTCAACCAGCCCTCCACGGGGTCCTGTTCATCCAGCCCTCCACGAGGTCCTGTTCATCCACCGGCTCGATCGATCGGGCTACTGTTCATCCTGCGGCAATGGCCTCTACTACCACGGGTTCCTGTTCATCCAACCCCTGCCGGGAACTATTCATCCAAACCCCCCCAACAACGCTCACTGTTCATCCAGAGGGAGCATCGATCGGCTTCAGTTAGCAGCAGTAGCAAAGGAATCGCTCGATCGGGTTCAGTTAACAGCCATCGATCGATCGCTCGGGTTTAGTAACGCGTAGCCTGCAGTGCAATCACTTGGGTTCAGTTAGAGCCCAACGCCTCGCTCGAGTTCAGTTAGAGTGCAACGCCTCGCACACACGCGCGTATGTACGAGAGAAACGCGCATCGCTCGGCCCCCGACTACCCACCGTAACCGGGAACTCCCCCGATATTTTCCTCACCCTCGCTTCTACCACGGTTTTCTCCATCATGGACGGCCCAAAGAATGTCATGCAGCTGCGTCTCCGGCCCGCCCAGGACGAAAAACCCATTTTTTGTCATGATTTTTTGTCATAGAAGTAGGATCCCACCACATCTATGATGATGACGGGTTTTGTCACAATTATTGTCATAGAAGTGTCATAAGTATGACAGAAAAATAAATTGTTCGGCCCAAAATGTCACGGATGTGTCTTTTTTTGTAGTGGAAGCTACTGCCACGTGGAGACCGCCGATGACCAGGAGTAGTTAAGAGGTCCCAGGCAGGAGGCCTTGCCTCTTCGATCGTTGATGCTTTTGTGCTTGCCTTCTTAAGGCATCCTTGTTTAACTTATGTCTGTACTCAGATATTGTTGCTTCCGCTAACTCGCTTGTGCATCGAGCTAGGTATTCGAGCCCTTGAGGCCCCTATCTTGTAATATGAAGCTTGTATGACTTTTATTTTTGTTTAGAGTTGTCTTGTGATATATTCCCGTGATTCCCTGATCTTGATAGTACACGTTTGCGTGTATGATTAGTGTACGATTGAATCGGGGGCATCACAGTATCAAAGGTGGTGGAGAGAGGGCCTCCAAGGGTGACCTTGCACCGGCCATCATCGACCCCTCGTACAAGAACATGAAGAAACCATTCCCAAAGAACAAGCACCAGTTCTGGGAGTGGAAGACGCTTTCCCCGCTGCACCTCGAGTACGTAGCAAAAGAGGGGTATGTTAGCTATGAGTTGTACAGTAGGATACTAATCATGAAGATGGGCTACGTAACCTTCTCCAACCACCAACGAGGGAACGGTTTTGCGCCCTCGTAAGAACAAAGACCAGGGATCTTAGAGCGGCTAGAAGCGTCGGAAGGGAAGCAACGGGTCGTGAATTGCTAGAACTTGGATGTGTACATTCAACTAATAGTATGTTAATTTAGATTGAGCAAACATATGTTATAACTATGATTATAGTTGGTCAAAGATGTCGTGTGTATTGTATTACTTATTTACATTGAACATAGTGGTGTGCTGACGTATAAATGCATGGTACTTTATCTAAAAGAAGTGTGTGTATCCTTGTTAACTTTCTGTAAATGCTTTTCGTGAATGGTGTGAACACTTTCAGAAATAGTGTGAGGGCTTTCAAAAAATTCATGACCGATTTTTCAAAATAGTTTTAGCGATTTAAGAACGTTGAGTACTCGTTTCGGATATAGTGTGAGCACTGTTTGAAAATATGAAAAGTAGGTCGATCATTATTAGTCATCAAAATTATAAAGTGACTCTTTGCATGCAATGACCACCATGGTGTATAGGTTTCGTATGGAAAATCATTTAATTGTGAATGTAAACTTTTGGTATGTAAAATTTCCTATATATTTCCAGTACTATTGCAACACCGAACAAGTGCCTTGTTTGTAAAGGTTCGGTCGCCGCCTTCAAGGGTACCACTAGTGGAATCACGACATCTTGCATTATGCGAGGGCGTGACAAGAATACGGCAGCCCTAGTGGCTTCTTGGGGAGCATTGTGCCTCCACACCGCTTCAACTGAGACGTACCTCCCCCTAAAGGGAGGAAACTTCGGTAACACATCCTCGTCTCCTAACTCTACTTGTGGTTATTTCTATCATTTACTCTGTGCAAGCTATATTGTATTTATATCTTGTGCTTGCTTGTGTGCTTGTTGTTGTGCTTGTCATACAGGCTGTCCACCTAGTTGCATATCTGGACAACCTACTTTATTGTCAACTCTATTTTGATTAAAAGAGCTAAAAATTGGTAGTCGCCTATTCACCCCCTCTTTCCCCGCCTCTAGTTGACCATATCGATTCTTTCAATGGGTCGGCACCCAATGGCGGGGAGGTGCGCAGGGAAGCTCCGACACTAGGCGGTGGGAGGTGCGCGGGGAGGCACGGGGGGAGGCTCCCGAGCCCGACGGTGGGGAGGCGCATTGGGAGAGGTGGTGGCGGTGCTCGCGCCGGCGGGAACGCTCGATGGCGGCCCATTGAGGAGTGGTGGATGGGGATCGGGGGGTGGGTGGTGCTCTTTTCTTTTTTGGCTAGGGTGGACCATGCACAATTTTTTTCTGGGTGGGCTTCTCGGAATCGTGCAAACTCACCGTCGGGCCTATATAGGGTTGGGAGTAACAGAATAACATTTTGTTACTAGATACAAGAGCTGGATCATCATTAACTGGCCTCTAGAGGATGGTAGTCGCTACTATACTAATCAACAGTCTCACACCACATATCAGCACTGACTGGTATTACTGTCTGTGTTATTGGGCCACCACTGATGTGCCAAGCTTAACGCACCTTCAGTGAAAGCTCCATTTCGGCCTTCTGCACATAGACATCACTGATGGGTCGGTCGGTCTGTGATGACACTCATGATGGACGGACCAGGTGGACCGTTGTTGACGATGAAATCATCAATAACCCCAAGGCAATGATGCGCCCCTCGCGCGTTAGTTTTGATACATTTTGGCCGATCAATGCTATCTGCGCACGTAGTAGTGACCTTTGAAGAAAAAAACTATGACAGTAGCAGTATTACGAAAAATACATAGGCGGTCTTCGTCAGATAAACAATATGATAACAATGAATCATGGCGGTCCAATTCATGACTGTAGGAAGATAAGAATATCTCCAACATGTGTGCTAGATATGACACGAGCGGGGATAAATGCTATTTTTAGCGCGCGCGGACTGGTTTGGCGCGCTCCAGCAAGCACGGAAAAATCCGGCGTCAGAAAAAGAACAGTGTGCACGCGAAAAAGCGGCAACGCGCGCGACAGTTTTGGCGCGCGGCGTCGGGCATGCTCTATAAAACCCCTGTGCGCGAGCCCGCCAACCGTCACTCCATCGCCTCATTCTTCCCCGCCGGCCCCTTCTCCCCACGCCACTACGGCTTCTCCCCTGCTGCCGACATGCTGCCGCGTGCCCGGAGCAGTTCCGGCTACCGCGGCGTCCCCGCCCGCCCCTCCAGCATGTATTGATAACCCACAAGTATAGGGGATCAATTGTAGCCTCTTTTGATAAGTAAGAGTCTCGAACCCAATGAGGAGCTAAAGGTAGAACAAATATTCCCTAAAGTTCTATCGACCACCAATACAACTCTACGCACGCTTGACGTTCGCTTTACCTAGAACAAGTATAAAACTAGAAGTACTTTGTAGGTGTTTTTGGATAGGTTTGCAAGAATATAAAGAACACGTAAATAAAAAGTAGGGGCTGTTTAGATAAAGACACAACTAAATTAGTTTTAGTAGAGAGCTTTTTGTCACGAGAAAGTTATTTGTCCCTAGGCAATCGATAACTAGACCGGTAATCACTATTGTAATTTTATATGAGGGAGAGGCATAAACTAACATACTTTCTCTACTTGGATTATATGGACTTATGATTGAAACTCTAGCAAGCGTCCACAACTACTAAAGATCATTAAGGTAAAACCCAACCATCTATACCTATACTAATTAGGCACTTCCAAGAAATTCCCACGTTAATTAAATTTTTTTTTTGCGGGTGCATGTTAATTAGATTTTACGAGCCGTTAATCTGGTGGGACCGAACTATTATGATGTAGATCGATTCATAGAACAAAAAAACCTCCCTGTCTTTTTTACATCTATTCTAAAACTCTCACGTCTCTCTTTTTTTAATGGGACTCACGTATCTCTCTTAACCCAACTCTCTCAATCTAATCTTTCACGTATCTCTTTTTCGCAAAAAAAGGAAAAAAATCACTAATGTATCTCTAAAAAACTCTCTCATGTTGAATTTTTTTTACGTGTTGATGAAAGAAACCTGAGTAGATGCTACACGCAGCACCTCTCTCTAAAAAACATGCTAAAGAATCCTCTAAATATAATCTTAATATATTATGATTTAAATCTATCTAATTAACCGACTCAAACTGCACCGTTCCATCAAGTCTCCCTGTATCATATTATTTCTACTGGCTTAATCTCTCACGTCTCTCTCAGGTCTCTCTTCCCTATTCGGCTAATCAGGCCTTTGTCTCTCAAGCGCCAATACATGGAGGCTTTTTTCTCAAGAATTCACCCATACTCCAATCACTTTTACGGACGGCCGCATCAAAATTGGATGTACGCACAACTGCCTTCTACCTGTGTTGCATACTCCTTTTATTCTTATTTCTCCCAACCATTAATCTGCTCTTTTTGATAAACAGATCACATGTGTAGCATCGCCATCCACAATCAGCAGAAGACGAATTGCATGACCCATGCCCCACAGAAAAACATGAGGTGTAGGCGTGGAGCTAGCTAGTGTGCCTGTTGGAAGGCTTCTATGGCGCTAGGCGGACGCCTCCCCATACACACTATGGGTCAATCCTGAATTAGAGACGGCCCAGAATCTACATGATCTCAAGTGAGCAGGCTGGTATGGTTTGAGTTGACTAATGTGTTGTTAGTTTAGATCTGATTGTAGTTGCTGCCACCGCAAGTCGTTGCTAGCCTTGCCATCTATTTTTCCTATATATAATAAATTAGGCAACTATTCAAGTCTTCAAGATATATGAGTCTATCACAGTTGGACATAATTTGAAGATTTACAAAATAGATTTTAGGATATTGAACATCATTGGAATTAAGTTTCTTGATCTTCCATGTCACGTCGCAACTAGCAGGAAAGGGTGTCGGCCTCCCGTGGCAATGGAGCATCAATAAAGGTTATACCACATATGAAAGAAGATCAGTAGAATTACAAGTTCATTCCTACATGTTAACATTGATCAGACCTCTCCCATGTAAAAACAGTGGGGGGTGAGGTGCGATCTGACCATCTGCCCATGCTGCCAGGTGCATGTTCTAGGAGAGGTTTCTCCTCTACTTGACCCAGCACGTCCAGGTTTATAGTTCAGTTTTTGTTTTAGCGTCTGCGGAGTCCAGAGTATAATATGGCCATCAGATATACGTTTCCAGAACAAAACTGGAATTGTCATTTGGACTACAAAAAATCCTAATCAGATATGCGTCATTTGGACTATGATAATAATTCTAACCATTGGTATGATTATTTTGTAAGCTATGGCCTTCTGTTGTCCATCAACAGTAGTGAATTACTGACATCTATGTTTGACGAAAGACACAAGAACAAAATCATGGATAAAGTAGCATGTGCCGCATGTGGCCCTTTGTTAAGTTAGACGGCATGCTTTAGCTTAGAATTTTTTTCACCGTAGTTGATAGTATTATCTCATATTTTCAGTTTTTCTACAACGTCTTAAGCTGAAGAATTTTTTATGCAAAGAGAGGTATATTTGTACATCGGGAAACCTTTCCGAGTGTTGGAAATATGCCCTAGAGGCAATAATAAATTATTTATTATTATATTTCCTTGTTCATGATAATCGTTTATTATCCATGCTATAATTGTATTGATAGGAAACTCAGATACATGTATGGGTACATAGACAACACCATGCCCCTAGTAAGCCTCTAGTTGACTAGCTCGTTGATCAATAGATGGTTACGGTCTCCTGACCATGGACATTGGATGTCGTTGATAACGGGATCACATCATTAGGAGAATGATGTGATGGACAAGACCCAATCCTAAGCCTAGCACAAAGATCGTGTAGTTCGTATGCTAAAGCTTTTCTAATGTCAAGTATCATTTCCTTAGACCATGTGATGGTGCAACTCCGGATACCGTAGGAATGCTTTGGGTGTACCAAACGTCACAACGTAACTGGGTGGCTATAAAGGTGCACTACAGGTATCTCCGAAAGTGTCTGTTGGGTTGGCACGAATCGAGACTGGGATTTGTCACTCCATGTAAATGGAGAGGTATCTCTGGGCCCACTCGGTAGGACATCATCATAATGTGCACAATGTGACCAAGGGGTTGATCACGGGATGATGTGTTACGGAACGAGTAAAGAGACTTGCCGGTAACGAGATTGAACAAGGTATCGGTATACCGACGATCGAATCTCGGGCAAGTACAATACCGTTAGACAAAGGGAATTGTATACGGGATCGATTGAGTCCTTGACATCGTGGTTCATCCGATGAGATCATCGTGGAACATGTGGGAGCCAACATGGGTATCCAGATCCCGCTGTTGGTTATTGACCGGAGAACGTCTCGGTCATGTCTGCATGTCTCCCGAACCCGTAGGGTCTACACACTTAAGGTTCGATGACGCTAGGGTTATAAAGGAAGTTTGTATGTGGTTACCGAATGTTGTTCGAGTCCGGATGAGATCCCGGACGTCACGAGGAGTTCGGAATGGTCCGGAGGTAAAGATTTATATATGGAAGTCCTGTTTTGGTCACCGAAAAGTTTGGGTTTTATCGAGAACGCATCGGGACCACGGGAGGGTCCGGGGTCCACCAAGTGGGTCCACCATCCCGGAGGGCAGCATGGGCCAAGTGTGGGAGGGACCAGCCCTGGTGGGCTGGTGCGCCCCACAAGGGCCCAAGCGCCTAGGGTTTGGGGACGGGCGCCCACCTTGCTTGGGGGGGCAGTTCCTCTCCCCCTTGGCCGCCCCTAGATGGGATCTAGGGCTGGCCGCCGCCCTAGGGGTGGAAACCTGGGTGGGGCGCAGCCCCTCTCCCCTATATATAGTGGAGGCATAGGAGCAGCCCAACACACGAAGTTCTTCTCCTGTTGGCGCAGCCCTACCTCTCTTTCTCCTCATATCTCGCGGTGCTTGGCGAAGCCCTGCTGGATCACCATGCTCCTCCACCACAACCACGCTTTTATGCTGCTGCTGGACGGAGTCTTCCTCAACCTCTCCCTCTCTCCTTGCTGGATCAAGGCATGGGAGACGTCACCGGGCTGTACGTGTGTTGAACGCAGAGGTGCCGTCCGTTCGGCACTAGGATCTCCGGTGATTTGGATCACGACGGGTACGACTCCTTCAACCCCGTTCTCTTGAACGCTTCCGCTTAGCGATCTACAAGGGTATGTAGATGCACTCTCCTTCCCCTCGTTGCTGGTTTCTCCATAGATAGATCTTGGTGACACGTAGGAAAATTTTGAATTTCTTCTACGTTCCCCATCAGTGGTATCAGATCTAGGTCTATTGCGTAGATTCTTTGCATGAGTAGAACACAAAGTAGTTGTGGGCGTTGATGTTGTTCAATATGCTTACCGTTACTAGTCCAATCTTGATTCGGCGGCATCGTGGGATGAAGCGGCCCGGACCGACCTTACACGTACTCTTACGTGAGACAGGTTCCACCGATTGACATGCACTTGTTGCATAAGGTGGCTAGCGGGTGCCAGTCTCTCCCACTTTAGTCGGATCGGATTCGATGAAAAGGGTCCTTATGAAGGGTAAATCACAATTGACATATCACATTGTGGTTTTTGCGTAGGTAAGAAACGTTCTTGCTAGAAACCCATAGCAGCCACGTAAAACATGCAAACAACAATTAGAGGACGTCAAAATTATTTTTGCAGGGTATGCTATGTGATGTGATATGGCCGAGAAGAATGTGATGAATGATATGTGATGTATGAGATTGATCATGTTCTTGTAATAGGAATCACGACTTGCATGTCGATGAGTATGACAACCGGCAGGAGCCATAGGAGTTGTCTTTATTTATTGTATGACCTGCGTGTCATTGAACAACGCCATGTAATTACTTTACTTTATTGCTAACCGGTAGCCATAGTAGTAGAAGTAATAAGTTGGCGAGACAACTTCATGGAGACACGATGATGGAGATCATGGTGTCATGCCGGTGGCGATGATGATCATGGAGCCCCGAAGATGGAGATCAAAAGGAGCAAAAAATGATATTGGCCATATCATGTCACTATGTGATTGCATGTGATGTTTATCATGTTTATGCATCTTATTTGCTTAGAACAACGGTAGTAAATAAGATGATCCCTCATTAAAATTTCAAGAAAGTGTTCCCCCTAACTGTGCACCGTTGCGAAAGTTCGTCGTTTCGAAGCACCACGTGATGATCGGGTGTGATAGATACTTACGTTCACATACAACAGGTGTAAGCCAGATTTACACACGCGAAACACTTAGGTTAACTTGACGATCCTAGCAAGTACAGACATGGCCTCGGAACACAAGAGACCGAAAGGTCGAGCATGAGTCGTATGGAGGATACGATCAACATGAAGATGTTCACCGATGATGACTAGTCCGTCTCACGTGATGATCGGACACGACCTAGTTGACTCAGATCATGTAATCACTTAGATGACTAGAGGGATGTCTATCTGAGTGGGAGTTCATAAGATGAACTTAATTATCCTGAACATAGACAAAAGATCTTTGCAAATTATGTCGTAAGCTCGCGCTTTAGTTCCACTGTTTAGATATGTTCCTAGAGAAAATATAGTTGAAAGTTGACAGTAGCGATTATGCAGACAGTAGAAAGCTTATGTCCTTAATGCACCGCTCAGTGTGCTGAACCCCAAACGTCGTCTGTGGATGTTGCGAACATCTGACACACACGTTTTGATGACTACGTGATAGTTCGGTAATGTTAAACGGCTTAGAATTGAGGCACCAAAGACGGTTTTTGAAACGTCGCGAAACATATGAGATGTTCTGAGGGCTGAAATTGGGATTTCAGGCTCGTGCCCACGCAAGAGGTATGAGACATCCGATGAGTTTTCTAGCCTGCAAACTAAGGGAGAAGATCTCAATCGTTAAGCTTGTACTCAGATTGTCTGGGTACAATAATCACTTGAATCGAGTGGGAGTTAATCTTCCAGATGAGATAGTGATGTTTCTCCAAAGACATTGCCACCAAGCTACTAGAGCTTCGTGATGAACTATAACATATCAGGGATAGATATGATGATCCTTGAAGTGTTCGCGATGTTTGACACCGCGAAAGTAGAAGTCAAGTAGAAGCATCAATTGTTGATGGTTGGTAAAACCACTAGTTTCAAGAAGGGCAAGGGAAACAAGGGATATTTCATGAAACGACAAAAACAGTTGCTGCTCTAGTGAAGAAACCCAAGGTTGAACCCAAACCCGAGACTAAGTGCTTCTGTAATGAGAGGAACGGACACAGAAGCGGAACTACCCTAGATACTTGGTAGATAAGAAGGCTGGCAAGGTCGATAGAAGTATATTGGATATACATTATGTTAATGTGTACTTTACTAGTACTCCTAGTAGCACCAGGGTATTAGATACCGGTTCAGTTACTAAGTGATTAGTAACTCGAAATAGAAGAGCTACGGAATAAACGGAGACTAGCTAAAGGTGAGCTGACGATATGTGTTGGAAGTGTTTCCAAGTTTGATATGATCAAACATCGCACGCTCCCTCTACCATCAAGATTAGTATTAAACCTGAATAATTGTCATTTGGTGTTTGCGTTGAGCATAGACATGATTGGATTATGTCTGTCGCAATACGGTTATTCATTTAAGGAGAATAATGGTTACTCTATTTATTTGAATAATACCTTCAATGGTCTTGCACCTAAAGGAATGGTTTATTGAATCTCGATCGTAGTGATACACATTTTCATGCCAAAAGATATAAGATAGTACCACTTACTTGTGGCACTGCCATGTAAGTCATATTGGTATAAAACGCATGAAGAAGCTCCATATTGATGGATCTTTGGACTCACTCGTTTTTGAAAAGTTTGAGACATGCGAACCACGTCTATTGGTATATACGCATGAAGAAACTCCATGCAGATGGATCATTTGGACTCACTTGATTTTGAATCACTTGAGATATGCAAATCATACCACATGGGCAAGATGACTGAACAGCCTCGTTTTCAGTAAGACGGAACAAGATAGCAACTTGTTGGAAGTAACACATTTTGATGTGTGCAGTCCAATGAGTCTTTGAGGCATCTGATGAATATCGTTATGTTCTTACTTCACAGATGATTCGAGTAGATGTTGAATATATTTACTTGATGAAACACAAGTCTGAATTATTGAATGGTTCAAGTAATTTCAGAGTGAAGTTGAAGATCATCGTGACAAGAGGATAAAGTGTCTATGATATGATCATAGAGATGAGTATCTGAGTTACGAGCTTTGGCACGCAATTAAGACATTGTGGAAATTGTTTCACAATTAATACCGCCTGGAACACCATAGTTTGATGGTGTGTCCGAACATCATAGTTGCACCCTATTGGATATGATGCGTACCATGATGTCTCTTATCGAATTACCACTATCGTTTATGGGTTAGGAATTAGAGACAACCGCACTCACTTTAAATAGGGCACCAAGTAATTCTGTTGAGACGACACCGTTTGAACTATGGCTTGGAGAAACCTAAGTTGTCGTTTCTTAAAAGTTTGGGGCTGCGATGCTTATGTGAAAAAGTTTCAGGTTGATAAGCTAGAACCCAAAGCGGATAAAATGCATCTTCATAGGACACCCAAAACAGTTGGGTATACCTCCTAATTCAGATCCGAAAGCAATAGGGATTGTTTCTTGAATCGGGTCCTTTCTCGAGGAAAAGTTTGTCTCGGAAAGTTGAGTGGGAGGATGGTGGAGACTTGATATGGTTATTGAACCGTCACTACAACTAGTGTGTAGCAGGGCACAGGAAGTTGTTCCTGTGACACCTACACCAATTGAAGTAGAAGCTTATGATAGGGATCATGAAACTTCGGATCAAGTCACTACCGTACCTCGTAGGGTGACAAGGATGCGTACTACTTCAGAGTGGTACAGTAATCATGTCTTGAAGGTCATGTTGCTAGACAACAATGAACCTACGAGCTATGGAGAAGCGATGGTGGGCCCGGATTCCGACGAATGGCTCGAGGCCATGAAATTCGAGATAGGATCCATGTATCAGAACAAAGCAGGGACTTTGGTGGACTTGCCCGATGATCGGCAAGCCATTGAGATAAATGGATCTTTAAGAAGAAGATGGACGTGGACGGTGATGTCACCGTCTATGAAGCTCGACTTGTGGCGAAGAGTTTTTCATAAGTTCAATGAGTTGACTACGATGAGATTTTCTCATCCGTAGCGATGCTTAAGTCCATCGGAATCATGTTTGCATTAGCTGCATTTATGAAATCTGGCAGATGGATGTCAAAACGAGTTTCCTTACCAGTCTTCGTAAGGAAAGGTTGTATGTGATACAATCAGAAAGTTTTTGTCGATCCTAAGGATGCTAAAAGGTATGCTGGCTCCAGCGATCCTTCTAAGGACTGGAGTAAGCATCTCGGAGTTGGAATGTGCGCTTTGATGATCAAAGATTTTGGGTTTATACAAAGTTTATGATAAACATGTATTTCCAAAGAAGTGAGTGGGAGCACTATATAATTTCTGATGAGTATATGTTATTGACATATTGTTGATCAGAAATGATGTAGAATTTCTGGAAAGCATATAGGGTTATTTGAAAAGTGTTTTTCAATGGAAAACCTGGATTAAGCTAATTGAACATTGAGCATCAAGATCTATAATGATAGATAAAAAAACGCTTAATGGTACTTTCAAAATGAGCACATACCTTGACATGATCTTGAAGGTGTTCAAGATGGATCAGTCAAAGAAGGAGTTCTTGCCTGAGTTGTAAGGTATGAAGTTAAGACTTAAAGCTCGAACACGGCAGAAAAGAGAGAAAGGACGAAGGTCGTCCCCTATGCTTTAGACGTAGGCTCTACAGTATGCTATGATGTGTACCGCACTGGAAGTGTGCCTTTCCATGAGTCAGTCAAGGGGTGCAAGAATGATCCAGGAATGGATCATTGGACAGCGGTCAAAAAAATTGTCCTTGGAGTAAATAAGGACATGTTTCTCGATTATGGAGGTGATAAAGAGTTCGACGTAAAGGGTTACGTCGATGCAAGCTTTAACACCTATCTGAGTGACTCTGAGTAGCAAACCGTATACGTATAGTGGAGCGACCTTTTGGAATAGCTCCAAGTGGAGCGCGGAAGCAGCATTTACAGAAGGACCTAGAGATTTGCGAAGTACAGACCCGTTGACTAAAACCTCTCTCACAAACAAAACATGATCAAACCCCAGAACTCATTGAGTCTTAATCACATGATGATGTGAACTAGTTTAATGACACTAGTAAACTCTTTGGATGTTGGTCACATGGCGTTGTGACCTGTGAGTGTTAATCACATGGCGATGTGAACTAGATTATTGACTCTAGTGCAAGTGGGAGATTGTTGGAAGTATGCCCTAGAGGCAATAATAAATTAGTTATTATTATATTTCCTTGTTCATGATAATCGTTTATTATCCATGCTATAATTGTATTGATAGGAAACTCAGATACATGTGTGGGTACATAGACAACACCATGTCCCTAGTAAGCCTCTAGTTGACTAGCTCATTGATCAATAGATGGTTACGGTTTCCGACCATGGACATTGGATGTCGTTGATAACGGGATCACATCATTAGGAGAATCTTGTGATGGACAAGACCCAATCCTAAGCCTAGCACAAAGATCGTGTAGTTCAGTATGCTAAAGCTTTTCTAATGTCAAGTATCATTTCCTTAGACCATGAGATTGTGCAACTCCGGATACCTTAGGAATGCTTTGGGTGTACCAAACGTCCACAACGAATCGGGTGGCTATAAAGGTGCACTACGGTATCTCGAAAGTGTCATTGGGTTGGTACGAATCGAGACTGGATTTGTCACTCCGTGTAAACGGAGAGGTATCTCTAGGCCCACTCGGTAGGACATCATCATAATGTGCACAATGTGACCAAGGGGTTGATCACGGGATGATGTGTTACTGAAGCAGTAAAGAGACTTGCCGTAACGAGATTGAACAAGGTATCGGTATACCGACGATCGAATCTCGGCAAGTACAATACCGTTAGACAAAGGGAATTGTATACGGATCGATTGAGTCCTTGACATCGTGGTTCATCCGATGAGATCATCGTGGAACATGTAGGAGCCAACATGGGTATCCAGATCCGCTGTTGGTTATTGACCGGAGAACGTCTCGGTCATGTCTACATGTCTCCGAACCCGTAGGGTCTACACATAAGGTTCGATGGCGCTAGGGTTATAAAGGAAGTTTGTATGTGGTTACCGAATGTTGTTGAGTCCGGATGAGATCCCGGACGCCACGAGGAGTTCCGGAATGGTCCGGAGGTAAAGATTTATATATGGGAAGTCCTGTTTTGGTCACCGGAAAAGTTTGGGTTTTATCAGAACGCATCTGGGACCACCGGAGGGTCCGGGGTCCACCAAGTGGGTCCACCATCCCGGAGGGCAGCATGGGCCAAGTGTGGGAGGGACCAGCCCTGGTGGGCTGGTGCGCCCCACAAGGGCCTAAGCGCCTAGGGTTTGGGAGGCGCCCCACCTGCTTGGGGGCAAGTTTCCCTCTCCCACCCTTGGCCGCCCCTAGATGGGATCTAGGGCTGGCCACCGCCCTAGGGGTGGAAACCTGGGTGGGGCGCAGCCCCTCTCCCCTATATATAGTGGAGGCATAGGAGCAGCCCAACACACGAAGTTCTTCTCTTGTTGGCGCAGCCCTACCTCTCTTTCTCCTCATATCTCGCGGTGCTTGGCGAAGCCCTGCTGGATCACCACGCTCCTCCACCACCACCACGCCATTGTGCTGCTGCTGGACGGAGTCTTCCTCAACCTCTCCCTCTCTCCTTGCTGGATCAAGGCATGGGAGACGTCACCGGGCTGTACGTGTGTTGAACGCGGAGGTGCCGTCCGTTCGGCACTAGGATCTCCGATGATTTGGATCACGACGAGTACGACTCCTTCAACCCCGTTCTCTTGAACGCTTCCGCTTAGCGATCTACAAGGGTATGTAGATGCACTCTCCTTCCCTTCGTTGCTGGTTTCTCCATAGATAGATCTTGGTGATACGTAGGAAAATTTTGAATTTCTGCTACGTTCCCCATCACCGAGGTTACTGTATCATTCTCTTCTAATCTTAAAAGGATTAGTTCTTCCCGACAATGTTAGTCGTATCTGTTTCTAGGCTATCTTCTTATATGATTGTCGTGGTACCTCCTTTTTTCTGCAAATTATCTTACTACCCCTCAATCAAAATGTCAAAATTAAAGGCCTAGAAACTAAGTACTAAGCATTAATTATCTTTTTCATTCTCCATAATTAGTCCAAAAATAATACTATCTCCGTTCCTCAACATATGTCTTTTTAGATATTCTACTACAGGCTACATACGGAGTAAAATGAGTGAACCTACACTCTAAAAAAATTCTATATACATCGCTATGTAGTTCGCAGTGGGATCTCTAAAAGGACTTATATTTAGGAACGGAGGAAGTAATTATCTTGCTTGGCAGGAATCATCAACACTGCACCGCCAACCTAGAATAGAAGCATCCAGTTAATAGAATTTGTTGCTTTAACAAGTTCTAGAGGAGTTCCCTCTTGGCACGCTTTTATATATGTCTACTTTAGACTATTATTATTTCTTTCAATTACAAAGCAAGATGGCGTTTATCCTTACTCACACATATTTGGTACCTCCAAGATTTTTTGTTTCTTCCTCTCATAAGAAATTACATTCCTTTGGGTGCATGGGTTCATTTTAAGAAGAACAATTTTTTTACTGAAATTGCTATTACATTTTAGTTCATTATAGATGTCTTTAAAAAAATTCTTGCAAACCACTTGATCTGTGAGCTTCGAGAAATGGGTTTAGGGAAGAGATCTGATGTATTTGGACAATTGCCTACAAAATTTGTGTAGCTTTTTATTCTGTACTAAAGCTTTTGATAATTGAATTCAATTTTAGGGAATATTTTTTTTCAGTTTTATGATCCTGATTTGTTTTCATAGTTACAACTTTAAGAACAATGTACATATGAGCAAATTTATATCGATGAGAACACATAAATGCTATCTTTCAACAATTCCACCTGGATAAAATAGAACAAGTATGCAGGAAGAAATCATGTGTTTTCCAACATATGCTGGACTCATGTATTCTAATCGTTTGGCAAAACGGCATGATTATATACACCATACTTATCTCTCTAGCATTCAATAATTATGCACCAAATTAAAGAAAGTACAAAGCAGTTTTGTTTATTCATTTTATTTGTAATATTGTGTGTTCCCCAAATTATATTTATATTTCCAATATACTTGGAGAGTTAACAAATAGAGGAACTTCTTGGCAATGTTACATGAATGTACCGTTACTAAAAGAAACTACCGACTTTTAAATAGTACACTTTCAAGAGCTTAATACGAAGTCTCTGAATTTGCAATTAATTCCATTTCACTATGTATAACTAATGTTTCCGCAATTCCATGGAGCTATTGTCAAAATGACTAGCCCGTGCGGATGCACGGGTTGTCGACTAGTAGCATTAAAGTATCAAGTCCTCTTTATTCCCATACGCAAACAACCTACTTACTCGGGTATATGCTTTTGTCACTCACGCCACCCACCATAAGCAAATCATGAACATATTGCAAACCCTACAGCAGGAATCCCTCACGCTTGCGCTACACGGAGAGCACCATAGGACAGCACCAATAATAAAACATGCAACTCAAACCAATCACGATCATCAATTAACCCATAGGACAAAACGGATCTACTCAAACATCATAGAATAGCCATACATCACTGGGAAATAATATATAGCGTTGAGCACCATGTTTAAGTAGAGATTACAGCGGGTAAAAGAGGGGTTACACCGCTGCATAGAGGGGGCAAGAGTTGGTGATGACGGCGGTGAAGTTGTTGGTGTAGATTGCGGTGATGATGATGGCCCCGGCGGCGTTCCGGCGCCACCGGGAGAGAGGGGGAGAGAGCCCCCGTCCTTCTTCTTCTTCCTTGACCTTCTCCCTAGGTGGGAGAAGGGTTTCCCCTCTGGTCCATGGTCTCCATGGCGTGGGAGGGGCGAGAGCCCCTCCGAGATTGGATATGTCTCTCTGTCTCTCTCTGTTTCTGCGCGCTTGATTCTGCCCTTTCACCATTTCTTTTATAACCGGAGATCCGTAACTCCGATTGGGATGAATTTTGGACACGATCTCTATCCGGAAATTAGCTTTCTTGCGGCGAAAGAAGGGATCCAACCGCCTTACAGGGTGTCCACGAGGGTCCAGGGCGTGCCTGACCCCCTGGGGCGCGCCCCCTGCCTCGTGGCCCCTCGGGCATCGTATCGCGTTGATTCTTCTTCAAAAATCACAAATATTCTAAAAAAATCTCCGTCAATTTTTATCTCGTTTGGATTCTGTTTGATATGGATTTTCTGCAAAACAAAAAACATGCAACAAACAGGAACTGGCACTGGGCACTGGATCAATAAGTTAGTCCCAAAAATAGTATAAAAAGTTGCCAAAAGTATATGAAAGTTGTAGAATATTGGCATGGAACAATCAAAAATTATAGATATGATGGAGACGTATCATGTATTATGCGGAAATCCGCTCTGGTAATACACGTCTTGGTCTGGGGATGTTTGAGACTGCCCACGAGGCCACCTAAGAGTACGACGCAGTGGTGTGCCGCCTCTTGAGGCCACGTTCGCAGATGAATTTCTCGGACACGCGGACACGCCAGCAGGTGCAGGACCTCGCGCCTCCACCGTGGCTAATCAGCAACGAGGACCGCCGAATCCATCATAGGCGGGAGCATCGCCTCCTCATCGCCGAGGTGGACGAGTACGTGATAACCCACTAGTATAGGGTATCGCAGCCGTTTTTTAGGGTAGAGTATTCAATCCAAATTTATTGATTCGATACATGGGGAGCCAAAGAATATTCACGACTATTAGCAGTTGAGTTGTCAATTCAACCACACCTGAAAGACTTAATATCTGCAGCAAAGTTTTTAGTAGCAAATTAGTATGGAAGTAACGATGATGGTGATAAAAGTAACAGTAGCAGTTTTGTAGCGATTGTAACAGTGGCAACGACAAAGTAACTAAGCAAAGATCAATATGTGAAAAGGTCATCGCATTGGATCGGTGATGGATAATTATGTCCGATGGCACTCATCATGTAGCAGTTACAACCTAGAGCGACGCTTGACTAGCTCCAATTCATCAATGTAATGTAGGCATGTATTCCGTTTATAGTCATACGTGCTTATGGAAAAGAACTTTCATGACATCTTTTGTCCTACCCTCCCGTGGCAGCGGAGTCCATAAGGAAACTAAGGGATATTAATGCCTCCTTTTAATAGAGAAACGGAACAAATCATTAGCACTTAGTGAATATATGAACTCATCAAACTACGGTAATCACCAGAAAGAATCCCAGTTATTGTCACCTTGGGGTATGCGGATCATAACACGTAATAGGTGTCTACAACTTGCAAGACTGGATCAAGAACACATATATATTCATGAAAACATAATAGGTTCAGATCTGAAATCATGGCACTCGGGCCCTAGTTACAAGCATTAAGCATAGCAAAGTCATAGCAACATCAATCTCGGAACATAGTGGATACTAGGCATCAAGACCTAACAAAACTAATTCGATTACATGATAAATCTCATCCAAACCATCACCGTCCAGCAAGCCTACAAAGGAATTACTCACTCTTGGCGGTGAGCATCATGCTATTGGCGATGGAGGAAGGTTGATGATGATGATGGCGACGATTTCCCCTCTCCGGCGCCCAAAACAGGCTCCAGATCTGCCCTCCCAGTGAAGAACAGGAGGTGGCGGCGGCTCTGTATTGAAAAACGTGATGAACTCTGCTCTGTGATTTTTTCTCCCCGAATAGGGTTATATGGAGTTGGAGTTGAGGTCGGAGGAGGTCCAGGGCCCCCACAAGTCTAGGAGGCACGCCCTAGGGGGGTGGGCGCGCCCCCAGGGCTTGTGGCCTCTAGGTAGACCCCCTCTGGTTAATTCCTGCACCAGTATTTTTATATATTCCAAATATTCTGCGTAAAATTTCAGAGCAATCCGAGAACTTTTATTTTTGCACAAAAATAACACCATGGCAATTCTGCTGAAAAGAACGTTAATCCGGGTTAGTTCCATTAAAATCATGCAAATTAGAGTCCAAAACAAGGGCAAAAGAGTTTGGAAAAGTAGATACGATGGAGATGTATCAACTCCCCTAAGCTTAACCCATTGCTTGTCCTCAAGCAATTCAGTTGACAAACTGAAAGTGATAAAGAAATACTTTTACAAACTTTGTTTGATCTTGCTGTTGTAAATATGTCTAGCCAATATTCAGGTTTTCAGCAAAGATTATGAACTAATCATATTCTCATTAACATTTAGGTCTCACATTTACTCATATCAATAGCATAATCAACTAGCGAGCAATAATAATGAATCTCGGATGACAACATTTTTTCAAAATAATCATGATATAAGATGACAAAATGGTATCTCGCTAGCCCTTTCTGAGGCTGCAAAACATAAATGCGGAGCACCCCTGAAGATCAAGGACTGACTGGACATTGTAATTCATGTCAAAAGAGATCCAGTCACAGTCATACTCAACGTCAATTAATAACAAAGCATATAAATGACAGTGGTGCTCTCCAAGTGGTGCTTTTTATAAGAGGATGATGACTCAACAATATAGGTAGGTATGGTGGACTCATATGGAACAACTTTGGGTTTAAGGAAGTGGATGCACAAGCAGTATTCCCGCTTAGTACAAGTGAAGGCTAGAAAAAGATTGAGGAGCGACGAACTAGAGAGCGACAATGGTCATAAACATGCATTGAGATTAATCAACATTTAGTGCAAGCATGAGTAGGATATAAATCACCATGAACACAATTATCATGGAGGCTATGTTGTTTTTGTTTCAACTACATGCGTGAACATATGCCAAGCCAAGCCACTTAAATCATTCAGAAGAGGATACCATCCTATCATACTACAACATAACCATTTTAAAATGCATATTGGGACTCTCAAGATAAACCATTATACACTCCTAGCTAATTAAGCATGGCATGAGCTACTATAATCCCTAATTGTCATTGCAAACATGGTTCATTCATAATAGGCTGAATCAGGAACGATGAGCTAATCATATTTACGAAACAAAATAGGTCGAGTTCATACCAGCTTTTCTTCATCTCAATCATTTCATCAATTATCGTCATTATTGCCTTTCACTTGCACGATCGTACGATGTGAATAATAATAAGAGTGCACGTACATTGGACTAAGCTAGAATATGCAAACATTTATTAAAAGGAGAAGACAAGGTAATATGGGCTCCTTGTTAGATCAACAATAATGCATATGACAGCCACTCAACATTTTCATCATGGTCTTCTCCTTACGACACAAAGAAAAGAAAAGAATTTCAAAGAAACACACTGAAATATTTTTGGAGTTTTTGTTATTCTTAAGAAGCAAATATAAAAACGAGAAAAACTATTTACACAGGAAAGCTCCCAACAAGCAAAAGAAGAACGAGAAATCTTTTTGGGTTTTCTATTAATACTACTACTAATAATTAAACTGGAAAGAAAAACTAAAAAGAAGCGAGAACTAATTTTTTTTATTTTCCCAAAAAAATTCAAACACACAAGAAGAAGGCAGGAAAAATAAACTAACATGGATAATGCAATGAAAAAGTATGAACACCGACAACCGGAATGAATGTGTGAACATGAATGTAATGTCGGTGGGAAATATGTACTCTTCCAAGCTTAGGATTTTTGCCTAAGTTGGTCTAGGGCCACGGCTGGCCTGGCGGATATCCAACATCATAGTTGGGGTTGTGTTGAGCTGTGGCAGCTACCGCTTGGAGGGCCACCTCGTGAAGGCGAGCAGCCTCCCTTTCTCTCTCATAATCGTCCGCCTCCTCTTTGGTTATAAAGTATCTTTGTTTTACCTGAAAGTCAAAGAAGGCAGGAGCGGGAAGCGTAATATAGAAGACGCGCTCCCTGTCAAAAATTAGTCTGTACTGGAAGGGTTGTTCTCCCCTATCCAGGAACAGGTAATGCACCATAGCATCATAATCAAGAAAAGCGGGTGGCACTTTCATATCTTTTTCTCTTACGGTAACACCAAGATGATTTGCTAAGCGAGTGGCGTAAATTCCACCAAAGAAATCTCCATCTTTAGCATTACACTAGTAGAAAAGGGGGCAATGGCCCATGCCGGGTCAGCCCATTAGTCCCGCTTCTGCCACGAACCGGGACCAATGGAGGTATTTGTCCCAGTTCGTGAGCCCAGGGGGCCGGCCGGGCCACGTGGGCCATTGGTCCCGGTTCGTATGGACCTTTTGGTCCCGGTTGGTGGGACGAACCGGGACCAATGGGCCTCGCTCCTGGCCCACCACCATTGGTCCCGGTTGGTGGCTTGAACCGGGACCAAAGGCTCCCCTTTAGTCCCGGTTCATGCCACCAACCGGGACCAATGAGGTGCCTATATATACCACCTCGCGTAAGAGCAGAGCACACTTCTCTGCTTTTTTTCGGCGCCGAGGGGAGAGGGCTTGGTGGTGCTCTAGCTCACCTCCTATGCACACAAGGTGTTCGATGGAATGCCCGAGCCACACTACTTAAGCTTTCTCCTCCAAGATCGACCTCCAAGCTCCATTTTCCTCAATATTTGTCTAGGTTTAGCGGTCCGTCACGCCCGTCCCGTCTTCACCGCGCCGATCACCCGCCGATCTCATTGCCGGCACCACCGTGGTGAGCCTCTTGTTCTTATCTTCTTTCTGAAAGGAAAAATATTCTTACTTGTATGTTTAGATAGATACTTGTATTATTTTCTTACTTTTATTATTGCATCTTATATAGTGCGATGGTTTTGGTATCCGCCCAAGTCGGCCCTCGTCCTGTCTATGATTCGGATGTGGTATATATTATCTTTTCATAACTATTGGTTCATTTATTGTTTATGAAAATTGTGCCGACAACGTGACATAGATTTTATTTATCTAGGAGGTTGTTGAATCGGAAATTCCAACCGACCCTATTGTCGAGAGGTTAAATTTAGTTGAAGAAGAAAACAATTTCTTGAAGAAAAAAATAAAAAAAACTTGAGAAGGAGAAGATGATATTGGAGTTGCATGTTGCGGATGTCGTCGATGATCACAAGATCAAGATGGATGCAATGCGCTTGAAGATTAGAAAGATTAGAAAATATGCCATTCATACCGAGGCTTGGTGTCATTATGCCGTTGGATCAGTTGTTACCTTGGTCGCGATTATGATCGCATTTGTTTTCACATTGAAATGTTTTACTTAGTTTCAATGTATGGTTTAATTAATTTAGATGCTCTGCAGAGCTTTATGTTGTTAGATGAGAACTATGTATGTACTTTGGTTTTTATGTGATGATGAACTTCTATTAATTTGGTCACTTAATTATCTATTCATGATGTTCTGTAATGGTTTTTGACACACTTAACTATATATAATGCACGCAGATGAACCGCAATGGATGTACGGTGATGAGACACACCTCCGAGTACATTAAGGGCGTGCATGATTTTATCAAGTGGCTGAGGCAAACAAGCAGAATGGTTTTATGTGTTGTCCATGCCCTATATGTGGGAATATGAAGTCTTACTCTGACCGGAAAATCCTTCACACCCACCTACTTTACAAGGCTTTCATGCCACACTATAATGTTTGGACGAGGCACGGAGAAATAGGGGTTATGATGGAAGACGGCGAAGAAGAAGAGTACGATGACAACTATGTGCCCCCTGAATACGGTGATGCTACTGAACATCAAGAGGAACCAGACGATGTGCACGATGGTGCTGCAACGGGTGAAGCTGCTGAAGATCAAGAGGAACCAGACGATGTGCCCTATGATGATGATCTCCGTTGGGTCATTTTCGATGCAAGGACGCAATGCGAAAGTCAAAAGGAGAAGCTGAAGTTCGATCGCATGTTATAGGATCACAAAAAAGGGTTGTACCCCAATTGCGTAGATGGCAACACAAAGCTCGGCACCGTACTGGAATTGCTGCAGTGGAAGGCAGAGAATGTTGTGCCTGATAAAAGATTTGAGAAGCTACTGAAAATATTGAAGAAGAAGCTTCCAAAGGATAACGAATTGCCCGACAGTACATACGCAGCAAAGAAGGTCGTATGCCCTCTAGGATTGGAGGTGGAGAAGATACATGCATGCCCTAATGACTGCATCCTCTACGCGGTGCATACAAGGATCTGAACGCATGCCCGTATGCGGTGCATTGCGTATAAGATCGACGAGATGACCACGGTGATGTTGACGGCGAGCCTCCCGGAAGAGGGTTCTGCGAAGGTGATGTGCTATGCTCCTATAATACCACGGTTGAAACGTCTGCTTGAAACGGAGAGCATGCCAAGTTGATGCGATGGCACAGTGAGGACCGTAAGAAAGACGGAAGTTGAGAGCACCCACGACGGGTCGCATGGACAAAAATTGAGAGAAAGTTGGGATGAGTTTGCAAAGGACCCAAGGAACGTATTTTTGCTTTAAGCGCGGATGGCATTAATCCTTTCGGGAGCAGAGCAGCAATCACAGCACTGGCCCGTGACTCTATGTATGTATAACCTTCCTCCTTGGATGTGCATGAAGCGGAAGTTCATTATGATGCCGTTCTCATCCAAGGCCCTAATCAACCCAAGCAACGACATTGATGTGTACCTAAGGCCATTAGTTGAAGAACTTTTACAGCTGTGGAATGGAAATGGTGTACGACGTGGGATGAGCACAAAAGGAGGAATTTGACCTAAAGGCGTTGCTGTTCGTGACCATCAACGATTGGCCCGCTCTCAAGAACCTTTCGTGATGACAAACAAGGGATACCACACATGCACGCACTGTTTACTTGACACCGATAGTATATACCTAGGAAGCTGCAGGAATAATGTGTACCTGGGCCATTGTCGATTTCTTCCGACCAACCATCAATGTCGAAAGAAAGGCAAGCATTTCAAAGGCGAGGCAGATCACTGGAAGAAGCCCGCCATGCGTACCGGTGATCACGTACTTGCTATGGTCAATGATTTACACGTAATCTTTGGAAAGGGTCCCGGTGGACTAGCTGTTCCGAATGACGCTGAGAATCATGCACCCATGCGGAAGAAGAAATCTATATTTTGGGACCTACCCTACTAGAAAGACCTAGAGGTCCGCTCTTCGATCGACGTGATGCACGTGATGAAGAACCTTTGCGTGAACCTGCTAGGCTTCTTGGGCGTGTATGGGAAGACAAAAGATACACCGAGGCACGAGAGGACCTGCAACGCTTGCACGAAAAAGAGGGCACGCCCAAGCAAAGATGAAGGTCCCGCCAGCTACGCTTACGAAAGAAGAGAAAGAAATGTTCTTTGAATGCCTGCTCAAGATGAAGGTCCCGACTGGCTTCTCGTTGAATATAAAGGAATAATAAATATGCCGAGAAAAGTTCCGAACCTAAAGTCTCATGACTGCCACGTGATTATGACGCAATCGCTTCGGGTTGCATTGAGGGGCTTCTACCGAAAACGTCCGATTAGCCATTGTGAAGCTATGTGCATTCCTCAATGCAATATCTCGAAGGTGATCGATCCCAAATCGTACTCAACGCTAAGGAGTGATGTGGCGCAATGTCTTGTCGGATTTCGAGCTGGTGTTCCCACCATCCTTCTTCAATATCATGACGACGCCCTAGTTCATCTAGTCGATGAGATTGTCATTCGGGGCCCGTATTTCTACACAATATGCTCCCTTTGAGAGGTTCATGGAGTCCTAAAGAAATATAAAGCGAATCGCACTAGGCGGAAGGAAGCATCTCCATGGGCCATCAAATAGAGGATGTCATCGGGTTTTGTGTTGACTTCATTCCTGGCCTTAAGAAGATAGGTCTCCCTAAATCGCGGTATGAGGGGAGACTGACCGAAAAGGCACGCTTGGAAGGGACTCAATAATATGCAGGACGGATATTCTTGGTCTCAAGCACACTACACAGCTTCTACGTAACTCTACCTTGGTGACCTCATATGTCGATGAACACAAGAACAGTCTGCGCCCAAACACCCGGAGCAAAGGCGACGATCAGATTACATGTGAACACATCAGACTTTCAGCAGTTGGTTGGAAACACGCCTCAGAGGTGACAGCACTGTTTGTGATGAGCTGTACTTGTTGTCCAGGACCATCTTCGATTGTAATGATTAGGAAAGGATACGAGATAAATGGGAATACATTTTACACGATTGACCAACATCAAAAGAGCACCAACCAAAACAGCGATGTCCGCTTTGATGCAGCAACCGAGAGGGGAAAGGACACATATTATGGTTACATAGTGGACATATGGGAACTTGACTACGGAGTAGATTTTAAGGTCCCTTTGTTTAAGTGCAAATAGGTCAATCTGTCAGAGGCGGGTGCAGGTAGACCCACAAGACGGAATGACAACAAAGAGATCTGAAAAATCTTGGGTACACCGACGAACCGCTCGTCCCTAGCCAATGATGTGGCACAAGTTATCTGTGTGAAGGACATGTCTACCAGACCAAGAAAAGAAAAGATAAGGAAGCGAATACATCATATGATGAGCCAAAGCTCCACATAGTTCTTTCGGGAAAAGGGACATCCCGGGAGTGGAGGGCAAGACAGACATGTCTCAAGAGTATGAAAAGTTTCATGAAATTCCTCCTTCAAAGTCAAGGCTGACCCAAGCATCCCGATAAACGATGAAGGTTATCCATGGTTCTGGCGCAATAAGCAAATGACACAAGCGAAGAAAAAGTGAAGACTTTCTCCCACAACTATTATGATGATACCATGCCAACTTTGTAATGCATTTAGTATGATACCATTGTCCGCTTTGTACATGCACATGCTATGCCAACTTTTTCAGAGTTCATTTGAAAACTATGAATTTAGGTCGAATTTTCTCTATAGGTGCATCTATGTTCATTAGTCCCTGGGACCATTAGTCCCGGTTTGTGCCACAAACCGGGACTAAAGGGTTGTTCCTTGTTGCGCTCAGAGTTTAGTCCCACCTCGCGAACCGAAGGGCGCTCACACCGGTTTATAAGCCCGTCCCTCTCTACCTTGTTGAGCTCCTCTCAAAGTGAAAATAGATGCCCCTATACAGGGAATTTGACCTAAATTCATAGTGAATTTCTTTGAAATTCATAGAAATTGATTATGAATTTAGGTCAAATTTTCTCTATAGGTGCATCTATGTTAATTTTTTTAGTAAAGTTAATCACAAACTTGTGATTCACACAAATTTCAAAGAATTCAAATTTTAACTATTCAAATTTGAAAACTAATGGCACAAACAGAAAGTTTATAATTTTTCTAAAACTAATGGCACTAACAGAAAGTTTATAATTTTGCTTGACGTAAAAGCAAAAAGAATTAAAAAATAAAGCAAAAACCAAAAGAAAATAAATAATGCAAAAAACAAAACAAAAAACTGGAAAAAATAAAAATAGCAACAATAAGGATTTTGTTGTAAGTAGAAACAAAATAAAATAAATAAAGCAACAAAGAAAACAAAAAAGTGTTTTCAAATTTGAAAACTAATGGCACTAACAGAAAGTTTATAATTTTTCTAAAGCTAAAAGCAAAAAGAATTAAAAATAAAGCAAAAACCAAAAGAAAATAAATAATGCAGAAAACAAAACAAAAAACTGGAAAAAAATAAAATAGCAACAATAAGTATTTTGTTGTAAGTAGAAACAAAATAAAATGAATAAAGCAACAAAGAAAACAAAAAAATGTTTTCAAATTTGAAAACTAATGGCACTAACAGAAAGTTTATAATTTTTCTAAAACTAAAAGCAAAAAAGAATTAAAAAATAAAGCAAAAAACAACAAAAAATAAATAATGCAGAAAACAAAACAAAAAAACTATAAAAAAATAAAAATAGTGCCGCCTACTGGGCCCCCACGACCTGAATACGACTAGAAACCCTACCATGGGCCAGGATTCAGGCCCGCAGGAGGCCAAGTAGGCCCACATGCACATAGTAACGCATTAGGCCCGAAAGCCTGCAGTTGAGAGGAGCTCGAGAGGGTGGGCGCAGCAACGCTTATAAACCACTCTCGAGCCCTCTCAACTAGCGAGGTGGGACTAAACTTTTGGGCGCGGGGCAACACAAGGCCTTTGGTCCCGTTTGGTTGCACCAACCGGGACTAAAGGGTGCATTGGTCCCGGTTCGTGGCACAAACCGCACCAATGCCCCTTTAGTCCCGGTTGGTGCCACTAACCGACCAAAGGCCGCCGCTTCCCGCCCTTTGGGATACTGAAAAGAGGCCTTTGGTCCCGGTTGGTTGCACCAACCGGGACTAAAGGGGTGCATTGGTCCCGGTTTGTGCCACGAACCGGGACCAATGGCTTTGCTATATAAGCAAAGACTTCGGAAATTTTCACATTTCCCTCGCAGTTGCCCCCGACGACGCCGAGCACATCGACGCCGCCCCTGCCCCGACGCACGCCGCCCCTGCCCCGTCGCCGTCGCCGTGCCGCCGTCCCCTGCACCGACGTGTCGCCGCCTCTGTGAGCACCGCGCATCTGCCGCCCCCGCCGCCGCCGTGCAATTTTTTTTAATTATACATGCTATTTTTTACATGTTTTTACATATTCATATATATATGTATGTACGTATGTATTTCTTAGATATATGTATTTTTTGATATATGTCCATATATGTATGTATGTATTTTTTACATGTTTTTTGTATGTATATATGTATTTTTTCAATTGTAATGATGTTTTAAAAATACATATATGCAAAAGTTAGATTTTTAATTAGAAAAGTTTTATCTATATATGTTCTCTGATTTAGTACATTTTAGGTCAGTTTTATATATTTAGGAAGATGGAATAGAAGGAAGAAGAAGGAAGAAAAGGTATATAGAACATTTGTACAAAATATGACGAATCCGATATGACAAATGTCCCCCTCCGGTTAACTCGGGAACACTAACTCTCTCGGAGAAAAAAATGTTATCGGGGTCGAGGGTCGTCGAACATGAGAGGAAGAAGAGGATAAAAAAAGAAGAGGAAGAAGAAAAAAAAGAGGAGAAGAAAGAATAGAGGAGTTCTTCTCCTCTATTCTTTCTTCTCCTCTTTTTTTTTCTTCTTCTTCCTCTTTTTTTTATCGGGAACGAGGGTCGTCGAGAGTCGCCGAGCGGTAGAGGAAACCCTTTAAATAGCAAGTATCTTCGGTGTGAGATACATGTGGCCGTCAGTGTCGGACAGTACATCCATGTCCCACAATTGACGCGGGCGTCGATGCCCACGTCACTTGTGGGACATAGATGTTGTGTTCAACGCCGACGCCGACGTCTCATTCTTTTTTTCTAAAATTTCTATTTGAACATTATTTTTAAAAAACAAGCAATACTACTTCATGTATTTTTAAGAAGGAAAAACAAGCATATTATTTTCCCATGTACGTATGTAAATGGTTGTCGATATACCCCTCCCGATAGCTTCAACACGTGGGGGTCGATATTACCCCTCCTTGAAGCGTTCTCGAGGCCACCCTAACCCTTGAAGCATTGTCGAGGCCACCCTAAACCCTAGAGAAGCAGCGTCGAGGCCACTAATTAATATGATTCCTTATTGTGATTAGCTAGCTAGTTCTACGTTTTCCACTAATATATCCATATCTGTCATGTTTGAATAATAATTGCCATGTTATAAATATTTGTAGAAACTATGGACACCCCCCCCCCCGAGACGAAGCACAAGAACTGTTGTTGAGGGACATAATCGCGGAAGGAAGTGATGTCGTCTGCTCGTTGATGTTTCTCAACGACACCGATGGTCTGGAAGGAGAGGGTGAAGAAGCAGCTGGCTATGATTATGATGGCTCCGATGACCCAATGCGGTGCAAGAAGGAGAGGGTGAAGAAGTAGACTGTGAGGACGGCTCCGGTGATCACCGAACCGAGTCCGACCAGGTATATATATTAGTTAAGCCTGTGCTGACTAGCTAATTGATGCATTCATTGTTTTGGTATGTACACATATTAATTAACTCTCGTCTTTGTTTCTTTTTTCTAGCCCTCCGGATCAAGCACAACTTCGGTAAAGAGATGAGGCCCGAAGAAAAAGTTGAGCTCGGATGAAAGGTATGAGATCATAGCAATCGCGCGCGACGGCCAACCGATTGAACCCATCCGGACAAAGAAGGCATTTGTTGCTCAGTGCGGGGTTCTGGTTAGGGAAAGATCCCGATCAGCATCCAGCAATGGTATAAGCCCAAGAACGAAGACCCTGAGGTGTCTTATGTCAATGATCTGCACAAAAATGGACTGAGCTGAAGTCAAATTTCACCCTACCGCCAAAGGATGATCCGGAGAAGCCAGTTAAAGAGCCATTAATCAAGTCTTTTGCTCTTAAGAACATGGCAGACCTATTCAGGAATTGGAAGAAAGACCTGAATAGGTTTGTCGATAAAAAAGAGACACCAGAATTCAAGGGCAAATATGAAAAGATCAGAGATGACTGCCCCGCATTTGTGGCCCACAAGACATCGAAAAAGAGTAAAAAGATGTCGGGGACAAACAAGCAAAATGCTGCGAAGAAGAAGCTTCACCATCGCACGGGGTCAGGTGGCTACCTCATAGCCCGGCCTAAGTGGGCCAAGGCTGAGAATGATCTGCTTGATAAAGGGATCGAACCGAGACAATGAACTGGCGACCATTGCCGGACTTGGTTCTTCGGGCTGGCAGAACCTTGGACCCTATATCGTGGAAGTGCATTTGGACGGACGATCAATTGACATACTACCAAGATGCTTCAGCAATATATCGGCAAAGCGCAGCAAGGGACGTTCGCTCCAGATAGAGAGAACGACGAGCTCACAATGGCCCTCGAATCTCGAGCACCGGACGGACACGAGGCACGCCAGTCCGCTTTCGTGGAAGGCTGGGTTTTCGGACGCAGCGGTTACAAATGCCGTGGAGAGGAGGAAGAAAGTGCAGCAGATCGAACTGCAGTCGCTGCATGCAAGGGTACAAGCGATAGAGGAACGAGAAGCAAATCGCAGCAAGCGACCTGCCGAAGCTTCCCCCGAAGCTACCCTACCATCTCAGCGGAGAAGCAGCGTGGCTTCCACCGAGCCGCTTCAGCCGGAGCATGCCTTGACGGCTCCTGCCAGCTATCCCGTGGATGCTATCACGGAGGCTCAAAATTGCCACCTTATGGCGGAATGGATGAATTTGAAGGTCAAGGCGGCTGTTGGCTCTATTTATCCTACTAAATCTGACGCGGCTTTTCACTACCGGCCGATTCCAGAAGGATATGCTAGGGTGATGGTGGATGAAATAACGGAGGGATTTGAGGACCTCCGGCTTGACCACACTACCGGTGAAGGGGAGACTCGGTTGGGTTCTGCTCTGAAGACTCCATGCCTATGGCGGAAGGATCTCATCAACCTTCCGAACTGGACGCCTCCGCCTCCTCCTCCTCCGCCGGCGAGTCAGGGCACTCCGCCTCCTTCACCGCCTCCTCCTCCGGCGAGTGACGATCAGGGCACTCGGCCGGCTCCTTCTCCGGCGCGTGGCGGCACTCCGCCTCCTTCTCTGCCTGCACCGGCCCGCCCGAGCAGCCAGCCTCCTCCTTCTCCGCCTCGTCAGCAAGCGCCGAAGAGACCCGCCGCTGCTCCGGCTGCTCCGGCGCGTCGTAGTCCTTCTCCTCCGCCTCGTAAGCAAGGAAAGAAGACATCCGCTCCGTTTGCTCTGTCGGCGTCTAGCAGTACAGCCAAAGGCGGGAGGACATACAAATTCGGTCCTTCTCCGAAGACTCCAAAGAAGTTACCATACAAGATGACCCCGGAGGAGAACGCGAAGATCGCACGAACCGAAGCAAAGGACTGGTTTGAAGGGTTGAAAGCACAGAGACATCCACCTCCGGAGGAGAAGGTAGATCCAGTGAAAGTGAAGCGCACTCTGGCTGCCCTGACAAAACCACCCAAGTCTCTGCCGAAAGGCAACTATGAGCGCATTATTGGAAAGGCATTTGCCGAAGCGGAGAGGTCGGGAAGTACTGTCAGTGATCAAAGGATGAAAGAACGACGAGCTAGGAAACAAATTGCCCAGCTCGGCGAACAAGCGAAGCAATCGTGCCCCCCGCTCAAGGTGCCAGCTAGCGACATCGTCGATCCGAGGATGGTGCCCGGTTATAGCAATCCTGGAGATTACCTGTCCGGCGATGTACATTATGATTTCTTGGAGGTGCAGATACAAAGATACGAGTACGGGAAGCCTCTCGTCAAAGATGAGAGATCTCTATCAACGATGATGCGAAGATTGCATGATTGGTACATGAAAACCTGTAGAGAGTCTGAGGGGAGGAGTACTTTGTATGTGAGAGTTAAAAAGGAGCATGACCTCGTTGGAATTGAACTGTTGCCTATTCCATTTGAGGAGTTCTATCAGTTTTTCAATCAATTGGCCCTCGATAAAGCAACGGTCACCTGCTACTATCTGTAAGTAGTACTACTTCTGTCATTAAGTCTCTCTATATAATTCAGCTCTTTCATTGCATGTATTCATAATTATCCTCACTATATTATGCAAATTGAAGATCGCCGAATTGAAGAAAAGACAAGTGGGTGATATTGGGTTCATTAACACATATCTCATAGATGCAACTGAGGTTAAATATCATGCCGAAAATACCGAGGCCAACTTGCTATGATCGTTGGTAATAAATGAACACAAAGATATAATACGCTGTCCTTACAACTTCAAGTGAGTGTTACTATCTTTTGCATATTCGGTTTCCCTTTATTAGTCCAAGTTATAGTAATGTAATATTGATGAGTTATGCATGCGTGCGCAGCTACCACTATATTCTCCTAGAGATTAAGCTTGAGCGGGGAGTAGTAACTGTCTTAGACTCGAGACGAAAAGATCCCAAGGAGTATGCGGACATGACTAAAATGCTCGAGAAGTAAGTTAAATCAATCATTATCCACCATATCAGCAACTTTGTTCATTTCTGATATCAAGTAATTGTTTTATTTGTATGGCAGGGTTTGGAGAAAATTCACCAAAAAAGCTCCGGACTGCCAAGAAGCTGCAATTTAGACACCCAAAGTAAGTACTATAGTAGCATATTCCACGATCTCCTAGTGATTCAAGCGCTAGTTTCATCAATACCATTTAGCATGCTTGCTAATTATCAGTTTGATTGACCTCTATTTCTTGTAAAGTGGTTGTGGCAGGAACAAGGGAATGATTTCTGTGGATACTACATTTGCGAGTCCATCCGCCACACGACCTATGAGCGGGGCTACTCTGACAAACAATATGAAGTGCGCAAATAACAATATTCATAATTTTATTTTATTACCATCATTTGTGTTGAGTTTCATTCATTCATATATATATGTATTGACCCCCTTCTTAAAATTAGATGTTTCGGATGCGGGATGAACTCCTAGCACCAGATCGCATGCGAGCAATTCAAGAGGAATTGGCGGCATTCTTTCTTGACCACATGATCGCTGAAGACGGAGAATACTATGTGGACCATGCGTCCGTATGTTAGGAGATTATATTTGTAAAAGATAATTATTGTATATATGTAGCCGGTAGTGTCGGATAGATATACGACAACTTGTTGTTCGACCAATCTCTCGGAGAAGGAGAGGTGGTCGATATCACTTCCCTCTGTATGCATATATGTTCATGACGATCTTCTGTTTCCTTCGTTTGCTTACTAGCTAGCTAGCGTGTCTAGCTAGTCCTCTCTATACATATGTATAGTACGAAGGCCGACCAAGGACGGACAAAAGAGAGGACACTTCTCTCTATTAATTAGCTAGCTAACACAATATATGAAACACCTAAATTAACCCCCAAAACCCCCAACCCCCTCCCCTTTCAAAAAAAACCCAAGCCACGAAATGTCGACGCGTGGATGTTTATTGGTCCCGGTTGGTGCCACCAACCGGGACCAAAGGCCTCCCGCTGGGCTCAGCAAGACAGGCCACGTGGAGGCCCATCTGTCCCGGTTCGATTGAACCGGGACTAAAGGGCAGGCATTAGTGCCGACCCTTTAGTCCCGGTTGAGGAACCGGGACTAAAGGCCCTTACCAACCGAGACAATAGGCCCTTTTTCTACTAGTGTTATTATGTAATCGACGTGCAACAATAGCCCTTAAATTAAATTGTTTATCACCCAACACCGCACTCTTGAGGACACTAAGATCAGAAGCACAAAGGTGGCTATGGTCATGTTCACCATTAATAAATCTACCTATAAACAGAGAAAAATAGTGTATAGCAGGAAAGTGAATGCTCCCTAAGGCAGCCTGTGTTACATTTCTAGTTTCTCCCACAGTAATATTAGCAAGGAATTCTTGGCAAGAAGATTTACTAGGTTCAGTAAAAATGCCTCAATGCGGAATTTTGCATGCCTCATTAAATTCCTCCAAGTCCACTTTATAAGACTTATCATAAAGATCAAACAAAACAGATTGCGTACCTCGATGGTTTGAATACTCAAATCTCCGCACAAAAGAATCAGTGAGGTTGTAATATTGTAGGCACTGATCTGAGACGAAGTCCGTTAAGCCTGCGTTGTTCACGTACATATCAAACTCTTCCTTAAATCCTGCATGAGTCATGAAATGATCCAACGGCCATTCACAGGGCCGTACTAGAGCTTCCCGCGGTGGTTCAAAGTCCGGCTCCCGTATAGCGGGCCTTGCGGGTTTCTTCTTCTTCGAGGAACCTCCTTGGTATATTTTCCTAAACATTTCTTCCTCTAAAAAATTTCTAAAATTTTTAGTGACTCAAAATAAAAGTGAACGAAACTCAACAAAACTAGTAGCAACTATTCCCACAAGTGTCTAGAAGCTAAATCATGCAACAAAACTACTTTGGACCATATAAATTTGACATGCAAGCTCAAAAACAAGGTCACCACAGCAGAAAAAATTTGCAATATATAAAGCACTAGAACAAAAACTAATTGGACCATTAGAGGAGTCACATACCGATGATCAATCCCCCAAAACAATTTTGCAAACGGAGCTACGAGCAAGGAGACCGAAAATGGCAGCAAGATAAGCAAGAACACGGGTTTGAGCAATGGTGGGATTTTTTCTGGAGAAAGACTAAGTGAATGGGTGCTGGCATAAGTGAGGGAGACCCACAAGCCCTGTAGGCGCGCCCAGGGGGTGGGCGCACCCTGTGGACTTCTGGGCCACTGGTGCACCTCCATGAGGTGTTTTCAGTGCCAAAAATTCTTAAATATTGCGGAAAAAACATACTAAATTTTCAGGGCATTTGGAGAACTTCTATTTTCTGGACATTTTTTATTGCACGGATAATTCAGAAAATAGAAAAATAATAGCAATTCTACTTTATTTAATCTAAATAACAGAAGGTAAAAAGTAGGTACAGAAACTTGTGTTTACTAAATTCATCCATCTCATGCCCGTCAAAAGGAATCCATTAACAAGGTTGATCAAGTCTTATTAACAAACTTCTTCTGAATGACATGAAACCAGAGAATTTTTGTATAACACTAGGTTACCTCAATGGGGATATGCATGTCCCTGATACGTCTCCAACGTATCTACAATTTTTGATTGTTCCATGCTGTTATATTATCATTCTTGGATGTTTTACAATCATTTTATAGCAACTTTATATCATTTTTTGGGACAAACCTATTGACATAGTACCCAGTGCCAGTTGCTATTTTTTGCTTGTTTTTTACTCTGCATAAAATCAATACCAAAAGGAGTCCAAACGCAGCGAGACTTTTTGGAGATTTTTTCTGGACTAGAAGACACATGATGGGCCAAAGAAGTACCAGAGGGGGGCTCCGAGGGGAGCAAAACCCACCTGGGCGCGCACCTGGGCGCGCCTGGGTGTGCCCACGTCGGGGGCCTCCCGCACTGCCTCTTTGCTCTATAAATACCCCAATATTCCAGAAACCCTAGGGGAGTCGACAAAAATCAATTCCAGCCGCCGCAAGTTCTAGAACCACTAGATCCAATCTAGACAACATCATGGAGGGGTTCATCATCCTCATTGGTGCCTCTCTGATGGTGCATGAGTAGTTCACTGTAGACCTGCGGGTCCATAGTTAGTAGCTAGATGGCTTCCTCTCTCTCATTTGATTCTCAATACAATGGTCTCTTGGAGATCTATTTGATGCGGTGTGTTTGTTGGGATTCGATGAACTTTGAGTTTATGATCAGATCTATGTTTTTATCCATGAAAGTTATTTGAGTCTCTTGATCTCTTATATGCATGATTACTTATAGCCTTGTATTTCTTCTTCGAATCTTTGGTTAGTTAGGCCAACTAGATCGATTTTTCTTGCCATGGGAAGAGGTGCTTTGTGATGGGTTCGATCTTACGGTGCTTGATCCCAGTGACAGAAGGGAACCGACACGTATGCATCGTTGCTATTAAGGATAACAAGATGGGGTATATTTCTACAAAAATAGATCTTGTCTACATCATGGCATCGTTCTTATTGCAATACTCCATCTCTCCATGAACTTCATACACTAGATGCATGCTCAATAGTGGTCGATGTGTGGAGTAATAGTAGTAGATGCAGGTAGGAGTAGGTATACTAATCTTAGACGTGATTCCTATATAATGATCATTGCCTGGATATCGTCATGATTATTTGAAGTTCTATCAATTTCCCAATAGTAATTTATTTACCCACCGTATGCTATTTTTCTTGACAGAAGCCACTAGTGAATTCTACGGCCCCGGAGTCTCTTCTTATTATATTTTCCTTCGAGATTTATTTTTATTCACTTTTATTTTCCGATCTATTAATCCAAAACCCCAAAAATACCTTGCTGCAATTTGTTTTTATTTATTTTATCTCGCGTTCCCGCAAGATCTATTTATCCAATCTACTACAATTTTACCTATCCTCTTACCCGTGAGGGATTGACAACCCCTCTGTTACGTCGGGTTACAAGTATTTGTCCTTTGTGTGCAGGAGCTGTTTACGTGTTGTTGCGTGGTTGTCCTACTGGTTCGATAACCTTGGTCTCATCACTGAGGGAAATACCTACCATTGTTGTGTTGCATCATCCCTTCCTCTTTGGGGAAATACCGACGTAGTTCAAGCAAACATCAGTCCCCAACAATAAGAATATCATATTTCTTTTTGGCAGTAGGAATAGGGAATTTAAAACCTCCAATGGCAATTGTCAGAATTTCTCCAATAGAGTTGGTACTATTCACTTGAGGTTGTTTCTTCGGAAAGTGTACCGTATGCTCATTACCATTAACATGAAAAGTGACATTGCCCTTGTTGCAATCAATAACAGCCCCTACAGTATTCAAAAAGGGTCTACCAAGGATGATTGACATGCTGTCGCCCTCGGGTATATCAAGAATAACAAAGTCCGTTAAAATAGTAACATTTGCAACTACGACAGGTACATCCTCATAAATACCGATGGGTATGGCAGTTGATTTATCGGCCATTTGCAAAGAGATTTCAGTTGGTGTCGGGGAGAAGCTGATCGTGTCCCACGAACACCTACGGGACCTGGGTCCCTTGTGGTTCGGAGGGGGGCGGAGATTGCACGAAGAGCGGATCGAGGCGATGCACACGAGCAGATTTACCCAGCTTTGGAGCTCTCCGGAGAGATAATACTCCTACTGCTGCTTTGTGGATTATCTTGTGTTCTTGCTAGGGAGCAACTGGAGCTACAAGACCTAGCCTGAGTGTGGTTTCGTATGAGTAGAATCAACTAAGCCGGAGCTGAACCGAACCCTTTCTACGTTGCACTTGGGCCTCCTTTTATAGGCACAAGGGGTTACCACATGTGGCAAGTAGACAAGGGTAAGATAGTAAAAACATAGGTTGGTACACCGCACTATACAAAGGTACTGAGAATCTATACCTAACTCGACGGCAAGGGACAAGAGTCATCAATGCCCGTCTCGCCGCCCGAAACAGTGTAACAGGGACCGTCAAGTGCGCCTCCGTTTTCCACGATGGTAGCCTGTCAGCGCCACTTATCGCTACTCCCCGCTGGCTGCACAGCCCGTCGACACGCGTACTTGGGAGAGCCCCGTGGTGACACGTTGGCGGGTGAGCTGGAGCGAAGATGAAGAGAGGTCACTTGCCCGCCCCGGCAAGCGCCTTGCCGCGGCAGGAACCTTGTCGCGCCTGGGGGCTCGGCGCCCACCAAGCCTTCCCGGCAAGCTCCCCTTGCCGGGGCCTTGTTTCCTTTGCGCCCTGAGTAGCCTTCCCGACAAGCTCCTCTTGTCGGGGTCTTGATTACTTTGTAGGGCCGCGGAGGGTCTTGGCAGACGCCCGGCAAGGCTTGCCACGGGACGCCTGCATTGCCTGCAGACTGAGTTCGGGTACTAAGGTACCCCTACTTTAGTACACCGACAGGAGCCCCCGGGTCTGGGCCATACACGGTGCCGAGCGCTGTTGGGCCAGGCCCAAAACAGGGCACGGGCACGCGCGGCCTGGGTCCACTCCGTATCCGCCGCGTTCCCCCGTAACGACACGCGTCAATTGCGGTGTCGTGGGGGAGGTGGGCGGCGTGCGAGGTCGTCTCATCCGTCGCCTCGGTTCTGCATCCCCGCCACGTGGTCTCCATGCTCTTGGGGTCGCGGACGGTGGGAGTGGGAAACTGGGCCGTTGCGAGCAGAGGCAGCAGGTCGGCCCCGATTCCCTGCTCTTCCTATGCCTTGATTCGCTGAGCGGGGCGGCCGAGCCCCCACCTTGCTTCTTTTAAGAAGAGCGGAAAGGGAGCGCAGAAGCCCGCACTCTCCCATCTCTTCCTTTCCTAAGCTTCTGCTCCCCTTTCTCTCATTCATCATGGAGAAAGCGAACCTTGGTTCTTCATCGGTGGCGGCGAGGGTCGCCGCTAGGCAGCGCACCGCTCCCAACCCCACGCCCAGGGTGGCAGAGCCAGCCACAAGGGGAAGAGGGAGGGGGCGAGGTCGTGGACGAGGTCGAGGCGCACGGGGAAGAAGTGGACGGGGCGGCGCGCCATCTCCGCCTCCGCCGGCGGTTCCCCTCCCCGCGGCGGTCCATACAGGGGACGACCCTTGCGAGTTCTTCGTCAGGCTGCCGGGCGCCTCGTCGCCGCCCGGCTTCCAGCTCCGTTCATGGCCGCGATGGAGTCGGGTCCGCCGAGACATCGAGACTGCACATGAGGGGCTGTGGGATCAACGGCACGCGAGTCCGTGTTGTATTCCCAGCCCCTAATGTGATGTATCTTGATCATGGGTGGAAGACGTTCACCCGCATCCACAGCCTGATGGCGGGGTTTACCCTCCATTTTAAGTTAATGGAGGGTGATCTCCTCTCCGTCAAGGTCTTCGGGGATCTCGGCACTCGGGCGAAGTGCTGCGTGGAAAGCTCCTCCGACAGCGAAGATCCCCCCTCGAGCGAGAGTGACGAGGAGGAGAGCGGCAGCGATGACAAGGGTAGCGGGCCTGATTAGTTGTCAGGCGCCGCTTCGGGCGTCACCGGCGACCCAATCATCCGCGTCGCCGGCTCTTTGAACTCCCCGGGGTCGTCTCCTCGGGCGACTGGCGTAGGGAGGCTGCGGAAGGGGAAGAGGGATGGCGACAAGGCCGTCAAGTCGGAGTACGAGGGCGTAGTGCCCTCGACAGCGTGCTGACGTCCTGCCGCCCGTCTTCGAGCCCGCGCGGCGCCGCGCGATCTCCGTTAAGCCCTCGGAGAGCCCCGGGATGTTCCTTGGTGCCTTGGCGCTGTAGCTCGCCTTAGGCGCCTTTTGCCCTTCTCGCCTCCTTGTCCTACCTCCTCAAGAGAGGGACAGGAAAAGGATTACGGGCATCTTATCTTTTTAATTTGTAAGCCTTCGGGCCTTATCCGCATTTAAAACTTGTAATCCTCTCTTTCATGTTTTTCATTCTCCACGGACTATATCCGAGTAGGATGTTTTTAATGAAAAAGGGATGCTTGAAAAGGGACGAAGGCTTATCTGGTATCGCAGCCCCGGCAACTCGGCTTGTCGCAGCCCCGGCAACTCCGGCTTGTCGGGCTTGGGTCTTGCGCGCGCCTTCTTCTCCTCTTCGCTGTTATTTCAGTTCGAGAACAATTTAGCCAAATGCCGCAATAAGTTATTTTGTAATATAACTTTATTCAGGCAGTATTTGCTATGTGACTTCCTTTACTCGACTCTTGGCTTTGTATGTTACTGCCCCACGATTTTCGTGGAAACTTCACGGCGAGCACCCTTACCTTGCGAGCGCCGAAAGCGGAACTTCAACAGCCTGCTGGCGGGGCCGCTACCGACAAGCAACCTTGTCGCGGACTAGCCGCAGCTCAATTAAGTTGTTGAGCGGACTCGAAACAAAGTAAGGGCGCGACCAGTCGCGATTTGGTTCCTTCGCGCACAGGTTTTCCATACAAAGCGCGGTCGTTCAAGGAAAATAACTTTAAAAAATCGAATGCTCGAACTTTGGCAACTTAGCTTTTCTGTCGTTCGCTTCCCGGCAAGGCGAAACTAGGTCGCTGCCATGCACCAGTACTCAAAGCCCTTGACAGCGCGAGGGAAAAGGGCCGAGGATGTCGAGCCCCCCCTAGACCGAGAAGGGCCAGGATAAAGGGATCGTCTGGAGAGCTTGAGCTGGTTGGTGTATCTGTTTGGAATGGAACTGGCACGCTTCACACTTTGTTACTTGTGCAGTTGCATCCTGGAGGGCTTCTGGTCAGAAGAAACCTTGCCGGAAAGCTTTGCCGGCAAGTGCTCTTGCGCCAATGTGGTGACCACATATGCCTCCATGTATCTCTGCCAACAGCTTCTGTCCATCTTCCCGGCAAATACACTTCAATTTCACACCGTTGAGTCTTCTTCTGTACGGGATGTTGCCAACAAACTGGTACATACTTGACTGTCGGGCTACTTTTTCCGCTTCTTCTTGTTCTTCGGGAAGTTCTCCTGTCTGAAGGAAATGGACGATTTGCTGTGCCCATGCTAGAGCCTGTGGCTCGACAACAAGAACTAAAGGCTCATCCATCACTGCGGGAACATCAGCTTCTGCGGCAAGAACCTGTGGGTCCGCCGGAGCTTGATGTTCCCCGGCAAGCTTGCTGGAGCGAAACTTGTCGGGAGCGTTTGCTTCAACGATACAAACTGCATGGTTTGTCAGAGCATACTGCTCCTCAGTGATACTTGCGTTGGTTTTAGGGACCTTCTTGGCGGCGGCTTCAGGGTGCTCTGCCGGAAAGTAGTCGCCGGAAACCAATTTTCTTTTCTTGCCCTGTCCTGTCGATGGTGTTACGGTTGGCTGAGTTAGCTTGAGTACAAAAATCCCTGGTTCCACAGGTAACTTAAGTGCAGCACATTTGGAGAGGCCATCAGCTATATCATTCTGTGCTCTTGGAACGTGTTCCATTTGCAGGCCTTCAAAGCGCTCTTCCAGCTTCCTCACTTCATTGACGTAGGCTTCCATCAACGGACTCTGATAATCTTTATTTACTTGGCGACGACAAGTTGCGAGTCCCCCCTGACAATGAGCTTCTTGATCCCAAGGTCCACCGCAATCCTGAGACCGGCAAGCAAGCCTTCATACTCTGCAGTATTATTTGTTGCTTGTTCCTTGGGAAAGTGCATCTGGACTATGTACTTGATGTGCTCTCCGGTGGGTGCGATAAGCAGACGCCGCACCGGCGCCTTTGCAGCGAGAAGGCACCATCAAAGTACATCAGCCACTCTTTATTTGCCTCCTTGACGGGATGCTCATCTCGGAATCTCTTCATCTTGCGTTGGCGTCCACACTGCTATGAATTCTGCCAATGCCCTGCTCGATAGTTGAAGTGCTTTCAACTTGTGACCAAAGCTTGCAGTTCAAGTGCCCACTCGACAATCCTGCCTGTTGCTTCCGGATTTTGCAATATCCTCTTCAGCGGAAAACGAGTGACAACTATTATCTTGTGTGCTTGAAGTAATGGCGCAGCTTTCTTGAGGCCATGAGGAGGCCGAAAAGCAGCTTTGCACACCGAGTACCTTGATCTAGCCCCTGCAGAAGGGAACCGACAAAGTAGGTGGGCGTTGCACCATCTTTTTCTCAGTATCTTGTCGCAACCCCGCGCTGATCTGTTCTTGTCGGGACCAGAGCTTGACGGTGAAGCCCCTCGCCGTCGCTGGATGCAACTGCCTCGGTTGCGGCTCATCATCCGCCTCCTCTCCGCTACTAACGCAGCACTAACCACTTGATTGGTCGCTGCTATATACAACAGCAACTTCTCTTGTGGCCGAGGTGCGACAAGTATTGGAGCGGAGGACAGGTATCTCTTCAAGTCTGCAGCGCAGCCTCCGCCGAGTCCATTTCATTGGACCTGCTTTTTCAAAATGTTGAAAACGGCAGGGCGCTTCAGCAGACTTAGAGATGAACCTGCCGAGAGCAGCCACGCAACCGGCAAGCCTTTCGACATCCTTGACGCTGCTGGTGCTTCAATCTGCTCAATGGCCTTGATCTTGTCGGGATTGGCTTCAATTCCCGCTGAGACATAAAGAACCCGAGAAGCTTGCGGAAGGACTCCAAACACGCACTTCTCGGGGTTGAGCTTGAGGTTGATCTTGCGCAGGTTTGCAAATGTTTCATCCAAATCCTGAACCGAGTCGCTCTGTCCTTGCTCTTGACCACTATGTCATCCATGTAGGCTTCTACATTTCTGTGTATCTGTGGTTCAAAGGCATCATGGACTACCCTTGCAAAGGTTGAACCAGCATTCTTCAAACCGAAAGGCATCCGTATAAAGCAGTATGTGCCACATGGTGTAATGAATGCGGTTTTCTCTTCATCCTCTTCTGCCATGAAGATCTGATGATATCCTGAATATGCATCAAGAAACGAAAGCAGATCACATCCAGCCGTGGAGTCAACAATCTGGTCGATATGCGGCAAGGGAAATGGGTCTTTGGGACAAGCTTTATTAACATCAGTGAAGTCAATACAAAGTCTCCATTTCCCATTAGCCTTGCGTACAACTACCGGATTGGCCAACCACGTGGGGTGGAGGACTCCTCTGACGAGCCCTGCTGCTTCTAATTTCTTGATTTCTTCTGCTATGAACTCTTGGCACTCCACTGCCTATTTCCTAACTTTTTGTGTGACGGGCCGCGCGTGAGGACAGACAGCTAGCTGGTGCTCAATTACTTTCCTGGGAACACCGGGGATGTCAGATGGTTGCCACGCAAACACATCGACATTCGCCCGCAGGAAAGCAACGAGCTCGCCTTCCTATTTAGGATCAAGCGCGGCACTGATGGTGAAGGTACCACCAGTGCCGTCCTCCTTGGCGGGCACCTTCTTGGTCTTCGGCGGAGCTGCCATCGTCTTGTTGCACTTTCCGGTGGAGCTCGATGGTGCGTCCTCGACGGTAGCGCAGCACTCCGAAAAGGTGCGCTTGCCGGAGTGGGCAACAGAGCTCTTGCCGGATCTGGTGGTCTTCTTATTCCCCCCGGGAGCTTCAGCGGTAAGTGGTTTGCTATCTGTCGCGGCTGCTGCATCCCGGTAAATCTTGTCGGCGGAGATAAGTGCATCCTTCTTGTCGCCATGGACATAAATGACGCTTATCGGGCCGGGCATCTTGAGTAGGTTGTAAGCATAATGAGAGGCGGCCATGAACTTGGCGAGTGCTGGACGGCCAAGTATGCCATTGTAGGGCAATGGGAAATCGGCGACATCAAACGTGACCCTCTCAGTTCTGAAGTTGAGCTCGCTGCCGAATGTTACCGGCAACGTGATCTTCCCTTTGGGCTTGCTCCTTCCTTGGTTGATTCCTTGAAAGTACCAGTTTCTTCGAGCTCGTTGTCGAGGATTTGAAGTTTCGGAGCACCGCAGAGGAGATCAATTCAGGCCGGCCCGCCGTCAACCAAGCATCTTTGTGACCTTGAGGTTGCGGATGGTTGGTGAGACCAACATCGGCAAGCACCCGACCGCAGTGATGCGGTCGGGGTGATCCTCAATGTCAAAGATGATGGGCGTCTTTGGACCACTTGTGAGGTTTGCGTGACTCTATGGATGGTTCTGCTGCATTGACCTCACGCATCCATTGCTTGAGTTGGTGGTGCGAGGTATGCGAGACGCACCACCGCCAACGCAAAGGACCTCCGCCGCCTTTTGGAACTCCTGCTCATCAGCTTCATCGCCTTCCATGTCCTCGCCATCTTCATCTTCGTCTTCTTCCTTGTCACGCCGCGGGGAGGTCTCATCTCCTTGCCGCTGCTTGGCCTTGCCAAGGCGCCCTCCCCGACCGGTCTTTTTCTTACTTGCTGCACCTGCACCTTCTTGGCTTTCTCCTTGTCTCGCCGCTCAGATTCAGCTCTTCAGAGCTCAACAAGCTGCTCGACTTTCTTGCAGCTCTGGAGATCGTGGCCCTTGGTGCGGTGGATTTTACAAAGATCGCTTGTTGGAGCTGTCAGCTTGTCGGCGTCGCCATAGCTTGGCGGTCGGCGTCAACGGTAACCTCCTTGCCGGAGCCACCGGCCTTGGCTTTGTTGGCGGCACCATCCTTGCCGGACTGCTCGACAACTAGTACTTCTTCGTTTTCTTCCTCCGTTGTTTCGCCGCCGCTCTTTCTTGCCGGGCGATCCCTCACCGCCGACTCTGCCCCACATTCTCTCTCCCGAGTCTTCTTCCTTCTTCAGCTGCAGGCACACTTGTCGGCCAGGGCGAGAGTCACGACGTCTTTCACTTTGCACATCGCCATCTCCCCCCTCATCCTGCGGTTTCGTGACATTCGATGAAATGCACCGATCACCATGGCGGGGTGGACGCCCGATGTTGTAATGCACACGGCTGAATCTGGATGAATTTGCGCAGGACTCTCCTTCCTTCGGGCGCAGTAGGTGAAGGTCACTCTCCGGCCATGAGGCTTATGGTCACCGTGAAGGCGCCAACAAACTGGTGGCACAAGTCTGCCCAAGAAGAAATAGAGCTGTCCGGCAAGTGCATGAGCCAGATCTGATGTTTGGCTTGAGCACTAGAGGAAAGTAGTTGGCGAGGATCTTGTCGTCTCGTCCCCCGCGCCTGCACCGCGATGGTGTAGATGCCGAGGAACTCCGATGGGTGTGTCCTGCCATCATACTTCTCCGCACATCTGGTTTGAAGTTTTTCTTGTCGGGCCACCGGACTTGCCGCAGCTCACGAAAGTGAACGCAGGGCAACCCATCACAGACGGCAAGTCGCTGGTTCTTCGGGCGCATGTATATCGACAAGGCCCGGCGCGCTGGTCGGATTAACGGCGCTTCTCTTGGCGCCGATACGGGTTTGAGCGTCTTCTTCTTGCCGCTCGGAGAACTTGGCGCTGGTCGCGACGAGCTCATGGATTCGACGACGCAGTGGAGTCGCTGCCGAGGTGGATCCGGCGAGTCGGCGATCTTGGTCTTCGGAAGGGGAGTGCACGGTGGCTGCACCCCGCAAGTCTCGTCGCCATCAGCTCGTGCCTTGTCGCCTTTGCGGCGGCAGCGAGGCACTCGGTTGTCAAGGGATGTCGCCGTTAGCGGCCGATGAGACTGAATTGTGTCCTCCATTCGCCGACCTTTGTCGGCCGTTGGAGGGTAATCTAGAAGTAGTTGTGCTCTTGCCAAGGCTTCTGCTGGTGTGGTGGGTGGCAACGGTGTACGTAGCGAGGAACGGGAGGTGCTCGGACTCCTAACCAAGTTAGGAGGAGCAGCATCCCGCCCAAGCGACCGTACTCCACTCGTACCGGCATGCTGAGGCGCATGCGAGTCTCGAGGGCCTCGGGATCCTCCAGCTGGGCCTTGATCCAACGAGGGTATGGTGCCGCGAGCATCATGACGCTGTCGGTCCCGCGCCTCCTGCGAGGGACGCGGTACGGGCTCGGACGCCGACGCCTGTGCTGCCTTGTCTTTGGACCTGGCAGCATTGTGGGCTCTCTCGACGACGCTGGTTCCTCTGCCAGCGTTTCCCCCACCACCTGACAGCTCCGGTGGTGGTGGGTTCGACGCGGATGGCTCTGCTGCTTCCGAAGGCTTCTTCTTCGGCGCCATGTTGACGAAGATGTCGATGAAGTTGCTCGTGCGACCGCCGGATCGGGTTCACACAGCCTCGACGTCCCCTACCTGGCGCGCCAAAGATGTCGGGGAGAAGCTGATCGTGTCCCGCGAACACCTACGGGACCTGGGTCCCTTGTGGTTCAGAGGGGGGCGGAGATTGCACGAAGAGCGGATTGAGGCGATGCAGACGAGCAGATTTACCCAGCTTCGGAGCTCTCCGGAGAGATAATACTCCTACTGCTGCTTTGTGGATTATCTTGTGTTCTTGCTAGGGAGCAACTGGAGCTACAAGACCTAGCCTGAGTGTGGTTTCGTATGAGTAGAATCAACTAAGCCGGAGCTGAACCGAACCCTTTCTATGTTGCACTTGGGCCTCCTTTTATAGGCACAAGGGGTTACCACATGTGGCAAGTAGACAAGGGTAAGATAGTAAAAACATAGGTTGGTACACCGCACTATACAGTGTACAGTAATCTATACCTAACTCGACGGCAAGGGACAAGAGTCATCAATGCCCGCCTCGCCGCCCTAACAAAGTGTAACAGGGACCGTCAAGTGCGCCTCCGCTTGCCACGATGGTAGCCTGTCGGCGCCGCTTATCGCTACTCCCCGCTGGCTGCACAGCCCGTCGACACGCGTACTTGGGAGAGCCCCGTGGTGACACGTTGGCGGGTGAGTTGGAGCGGAGATGAAGAGAGGTCACTTGCCCGCCCCGGCAAGCGCCTTGCCGCGGCAGGAACCTTGTCGCGCTTGGGGGCTCGGCGCCCACCAAGCCTTCCCGGCAAGCTCCCCTTGCCGGGGCCTTGTTTCCTTTGCGCCCTGAGTGGCCTTCCCGACAAGCTCCTCTTGTCGGGGTCTTGATTACTTTGTAGGGCCGCGGAGGGTCTTGGTAGACGCCCGGCAAGGCTTGCCACGGGGACGCTGCGACTGCCCGTGCACAGGTTCGGGGTACTAAGGATCATTCCAAACAGATACACCAACCAGCTCAAGCTCTCCAGACAATCCCTTTATCCTGGCCCTTCTCAGTCTGGGGGCTCGACATCCTCGGCCCTTTCCCCCGAGCCATCGGGGGCTTTGAGTACTTGTATGTCGTGAATCGACAAGTTCACAAAGTGGCCGAAGTGGAACCAGTGAGGAAGGTGACAGACAACAAGCAATCAAGTTCTTCAGTCAATTGTTTGCCGCTTTGGGATTCCTAACAGAATCATCACCGACAACGGCACATAGTTCAAGCCGCACCTTCATGCAGTATGCCCAAGATCTTGGCGCCAAGATCTGCTTTGCTTTTGTTGCTCATCCGAGAAGCAACGGTCAAGCAGAGAGAGCAAACGCTGAAGTGCTACGGGGACTCAAGACTAGAACTTTCGACAAGCTGCGCAAGTGTGGAAGAAACTGGATCGAGGAGCTGCCAGTGGTTCTTTGGTCGATCAGGATGACGCCAAATCGAGCCACTGGCCAGACACCTTTCGCTCTAATCTACGGAGCAGAGGCAGTTCTCCCCACGGAACTCGTGTACGGGTCACCTCGAGTGCTCGCCTATGATGAGCTTGAGCAAGAGCAGCTGCGACAAGATGACGCACTGCTCCTCGAGGAAGATCGTCTTCAGGCTGCTGTACGAGTTGCTCGTTACCAGCAAGCTTTGCGTCGCTACCATAGCCGCAAAGTTAATGCCAGAAGCTTCAAGGAAGGCGACCTTGTTCTTCGGCGCATTCAATACGCCAAGAATTCCAACAAGTTGACGCCGAAGTGGGAAGGCCCTTATCGGGTGAAACGAGTTACTAGGCCCGGCGCTATCCGCCTTGAGACCGAAGATGGCGTTCCGGTGAGCAATTCCTGGAATATAGAACATCTTCGCAAGTTCTACCCATAAGGCGCGGTTGCCGGAACCTGTTCCGGCAACCACCCTTTTGTACAAGTCTTGCCGCTGTTGCATGTAATCCTTTGTACAAAGCCGGGCGCAGAACCCGTGCATCAGTAAAGCCTATGTGTTGCGCACAACTTGTCAATACATGCCCACATAATAATATATGCATGTAGTTACTAATATTTTGTGCAGCATCCGCACCCGGTAAGCAATGACGAGCCACTAGGCTCCATAACTTTATTTTCTCTTCTTTCTTCTCAACAAGAAGAAGGTTCATCCACCCACAAGTTAACCGGGGGGGAAGGAGAAGATAATGGTGTGGGCCGCCAAGCATCGCTCGAGGAACTGTCGCCTTGCCGGAAAATGGACAACAGAAAAGCTAAGTTGCGAAGTTTAAACGACCAGTTTTAAATTTTTAAGTTATCTTCCTCGAACAATAGTACTTTGTATGGAAAACCTGTGCGCGGAGGAACCGACTCGCGACTGGCTTGCGCCCTTACTTTGTCTCGAGTCCGCTCAACAACTTAAGTGTGCTGCAACTAGTTGCGACAAGGTTGCCTGTCGGAGGCGGCATCGCCAGCAGGCTGCTGAAGTTCCGCACTCGGCGCTCGCGGCAAAGGTGTTTGCACTAACAAGTTCCCCTGAAAGCGTAGGGTATAAACATACAAAGGAAGAAATCGAGTAAAGGAAATAGCATTGCATCCGGTCGCCTAAGATAGTGTATATTACATAATAACTTGTCGCGGATCTAATAGACTTTCTATCTGAACATGATCTACATCGACAAGAGAAAGACAGACTTGGCGGCCTAGTCCACGCGGTCGCCCTCGAGCCTCTTAACTCCGCTCACCCTGTCCACAATGGGTGCGACAAGGGCCTTGAGCGCTCCAACATCGGCGGAAGGAGGCAGGGACTTGAGGGCTTTGGCGAAGTCGACGCCTGGGTTGCAGAAGGCCACCTTCATCAACACCTTCTGGAGAGCCTCGACGCAGACTTGACGCGATTCCTCCGCTAGTTGCTTTGGAATCTCTTCCCGGAGCCGCTGGATACCCGCCAACACGCCTTTGAAGAATAGGCTGAGCTTGACGCTGGGTTGGAGGTTCTCGTCGGTGGAATATCCAAGATCTGTCATTCCCAACTCCATCAGCTCATTATGGATGCCGGCGGCGGTGTCCACAAGACCTTATGTCCAATGCATTATGCTGTCTCGAAGATTATTCTGGGCGGTCACAGCATTCGACAGCAACTCCTCGGTGGCCTTGATCTTTTCCAAGCAGGCCCGCTTCCGCTCCTTGGCGCCATTCAACGTCTCCGTCAAGGTGGTCAATTTCAGCTCCAGATCCGCCTTGGAGTCCTTGGCGGCATCGAGCTCTTTGATCTTTTCAGCAAAACGACCTTGTAGCTCGCCAAGGGTGTAAGCGTCCTTCTCACGCTCGCGCTTCAACCCGGCGACCTCCTCGGCACTCTTTTGGAGGGTGGACTCCAGCTGAGCCACCCTCGTCTCCAATTCCCTCTTGGCGGCCTCGGCAGCCGCAGCAGCATCTTTTGTCTCCTGAAGTGGCCCGCCAATCGTTTGCTCGCGCACGGCGAGATCTTCCTCAAAGCTGTCGAGGTTGATCTTCCGCTGCGCCAGCTCACCTTCTCGAGCGGATAGCTTCTCGCCGGCAAGCCTCTGCTGCTCCTCAACCTCGCCCTTCTCCAGGATGAAGGCCGTGCGCTCCTCAGCAAGTTGCTCCCGCGCCTCTGCTATATCCCGGAGAGTCTCTTTGTTGGCGCGTCGGAGCTCTTCCGCACGTTTCTCCAAATCAGCTCCGCCCTCGCGACAAGCGCCTCCACGGACTCGGTTTGGCTTGTCGGCGCGGTAGAGGGACAACAACCACCTTAGCAGCTGCTCCTCCTCAGGCTCACCACTGCTGCTGCTCGGGGCATCAACCAGCGACAGCCCGGCGGAGGCAAGCAGTTCCGCATCGAAGGTCTCCCCTTCGGCCGGTGTCCTGGAGCTTGATGCCCATGGGAGCTTGATGAAGACACCCTCGCCGGCCTTCAGGTAGGCGCCGGGCTGGGGCTCTTCGGAGTCAGGCGCGGCGTCGGTGGCGGGAGGATCAGCGGTCGGTGCAGCGCCTGGCGCTCCTGCGGCCTCAGGGCCGTCAGTACGATCGCCAGATTCCTCCCCGGCCTCTGCGCCAGCAGCCTCGGCGGCCTCCTCGCCGGCGGGCCCGTCGGCGCCAGCCTCCTCCTCCATGTTGGCGGCGTCGACATTGTCGCCGCGAGCGTCTTCCTCGCCGGCGGCCTCAGTCTCCATCGGATCTCCGGCAGATGGATCTGATGGTCAGAAGAAGAAAGCACAAATCAGGCAGATGTTCGAAAGAGAAGAACAGAAGAAGAAAGAACCCAAGGGAAATTATCAAACAAGAAAATCACCTGCAACGGGATCTGTTGCCGCGGTCTCCACTACAGGAGGGTTGTCGGCGCTGGTCCTTGACGGGGAAGCTCCCCTTGTCGGAGAGGCTCCCCTTGTCGGGGAGGCCTCCCTTGCCGGAGAGCGCTCCCTTGGCGGAGAGTTTTCCCTTGGTGGCGTAGTTGAAGCAAGCAAAACTTCGGGAGTGACCTCCGGTGCTTCCTGATGAGGCTGCTCTGCTCCTACACAATTCAACAAACCAGATATCAGTAACAGAGAAGCACCCAAGCGCACCCAAATTTGAGGAGTACACCATACACTTACGCTGGGGGCTGTGCTGGGGGCTGCTCTGTTGAAAGGTTGCCGAGTCCGGCAAGGAGTTCCAGACGCCCCCTGCCGCCATTGGGAGTCATCTGAGACGATAACCACCGGCGCCTTGGCCCTCTTTGCGCGCCTCCGAGCTAACGTCCCAAGAAGAAGGTTCAGAGTGAAGCCAGTCAGATGTAAGATAAAGCAATAAATCGGAAGATTACAAGTAGCAGCGACAAGATCTTACCCTTCCTCTTCTTCCTCGGAGCTGAGGGCGGAGAGATCGAACTCTGCCCCGGCGCGACGGATTGGGGGAGAAGATTCCCTCGGACGCTTGGCGGGTACAGGGGCCGCGACTCCAGAAGACCCCGCGCCCGTCGCCGTGGCGGAATGAGGCGCTCCCGCGGTAACAGTGCTTGCCGCGGTGGAGCGCGTCGGGCGGCGAAGCAGCTGTTGGACCGTGTGCCCCCCCGCCACTTCTCCAGCCTTCCGGAGGCGTCTCCTTGGCGGGGCAGCGGGCTCCTCCTGCGGCAAGCTACTTGACGGCGGAGGAGAGGCGCCCCCGGCAGGCTCGCTTTGTTCGTTGTCGGGCTCGGTCTGCTCCTCCTCACCGACAAACTCTTCTCGGTCGGCAAGGCTTGCCGCCTCGGCCCTCTCCGCCTCCTCGACAGTGAACCCAAACGCGCTGGCGGCAGCTGCCTCTGCAGCCTCCTCCAACCTCGTAGCGATGCGCGCCATCTCCTGATCGGTGGTGTCGCGGGTGAGCCGCCTCTGCTCGTCGGCGCGGATCGGCACTTCAACCAAGTTGTCGAAGAACTGCTGCACTATGTCATCGGCGGGCTCCTGCCAAGTTGGAACGATTCCATGGGAATCGCACAAAGGCATTATCGCGCGGATACTATCAAGCGACGAGTTGTTGCACAAGGGCACAACTCCCCTCGGCAACATGCACCATCCAGGGTTTTCCGCTTCAGGCTTGAACAGCTCCCGCAGCATGCCGTCAAGCTCCAAGGTAGTGAAATTCCAATTCAGACCTGGCGCGCCAAAGATGTCGGGGAGAAGCTGATCGTGTCCCGCGAACACCTACGGGACCTGGGTCCCTTGTGGTTCGGAGGGGGGCGGAGATTGCACGAAGAGCGGATCGAGGCGATGCACACGAGCAGATTTACCCAGCTTCGGAGCTCTCCGGAGAGATAATACTCCTACTGCTGCTTTGTGGATTATCTTGTGTTCTTGCTAGGGAGCAACTGGAGCTACAAGACCTAGCCTGAGTGTGGTTTCGTATGAGTAGAATCAACTAAGCCGGAGCTGAACCGAACCCTTTCTACGTTGCACTTGAGCCTCCTTTTATAGGCACAAGGGGTTACCACATGTGGCAAGTGGACAAGGGTAAGATAGTAAAAACATAGGTTGGTACACCGCACTATACAGTGTACAGTAATCTATACCTAACTCTGACGGCAAGGGACAAGAGTCATCAATGCCCGCCTCGACCGCCCGAACAAAGGTAACAGGGACCGTCAAGTGCGCCTCCGCTTGCCACGATGGTAGCCTGTCAGCCGCTTATCGCTACTCCCCGCTGGCTGCACAGCCCGCCGACACGCCAGCTTGGGAGAGCCCGTGGTGACACGTTGGCGGGTGAGCTGGAGCGGAGATGAGAGAGGTCACTTGCCCGCCCGCAAGCGCCTTGCCGCTGCAGAACCTTGTCGCGCTTGGGGCTCGGCGCCCACCAAGCCTTCTGGCAAGCTCCCTTGCCGGGCCTTGTTCCTGGCGCCTGAGTGGCCTTCCCGACAAGCTCCTCTTGTCGGGGTCTTGATTACTTTGTAGGGCCGCGAAGGGTCTTGGCAGACGCCCGGCAAGGCTTGCCACGGGGACGCTGCGACTGCCCGTGCACAGGTTCGGGGTACTAAGGTACCTCTACTTTAGTACACCGACAGTTGGTGTCAACTTATTCAAATCAAGTCTTCGGTACAAAGAGAAAGGCATAACACTAACACCGGCTCCAAGAACACATAAAGCAGTTTTAACATAGTTTCTTTTAATGGAGCAAGGTATAGTTGGTATTCCTGGGTCTCCAAGTTTCTTAGGTATTCCACCCTTAAAAGTGTAATTAGCAAGCATGGCGGAAATTTCAGCTTCCTGTATCTTTCTTTTATTTGTAACAATTTCTTTCATATACGTAGGATAAGGAGACATTTTCAAAATATTAGTCATACGTAAGCGCAAAAAGATAAGTCTAAGCATTTCAACAAAGCGCTCAAATTCCTCATCATCCTTTTTCTTGGATGGTTTAGGAGGAAAGGGCATGGGTTTCTGAACCCATGGTTCTCTTTCATTACCATGTTTCCTAGCAACGAAGTCTCTCTTATCATACCTCTTATTCTTGGGTTGTGGGTTACGAAGATCAATAGCAAGTTCTATCTCCACATCATTATCATTACTAGGTTGACCATCAACATGAACATCATCATTATCATTACTACTAGGATCATGTTCATCACCAGATTGTGTCTCAGCATGAGAAATAGAAATATCATTTGGATTCTCAAGTGTGTCTATAGTAGATTCACTAGAAGCGGGCAAAGTCCTATCATCTTTCTTTTTCCTCTTAGATGAACTAGGAGCATCAGTATTAATTCTTTGAGAACCTTGATCAGTTCTCTTAGGGTGGCCTTCAGGATACAAGGGTTCCTGAGTCATTTTACCACCTCTAGTCATAACTCTAACAACATGATCATTCATTTTATTATTCATCTGATTCAACAAATCATTCTGAGTTTTGAGAACCTATTCTACTTGAGTTTTTACCATGGAAGCGTGTTTACTAACAATCTTGAGATCATTAACAGTTCTAAGCATATAATCACTCAAGTGTTCAACTGTATAAGCATTTCGTTTCAACTGCATACTAACATATGCATTGAAGTTTTCTTGTTTAACAATAAAGTTATCAAATTCATCCAAGCATTGACTAGCAGATTTATTAAAAGGAATATCACCTTCATAAAATATATAGAGAGAATTTACCTCTACTACCTGTGTCGGGTTATCAACACCATGTATTTCTTCAATAAGTGGTAAATTCTTAACATCTTCAACTTTAATACCTTTTTCTTTCATAGATTTTTTTGCCTCTTGCATATCTTCAGGACTGAGAAATAGAATACCTCTCTTCTTTGGAGTTGGCTTAGGAGGTGGCTCGGGAAGATTCCAATCATTATCATTACTCAATATATTATTCAATAGCAATTCAGCTTGTTCAACATTTCATTCCGTGAAAACACAACCAGCACAACTATCTAGGTGGTCCGTAGAAGCATGGGTTAGTCCATTATAAAAGATATCAAGTATTTCCTTTTTCTTGAGAGGATGATCAGGCAAAGCATTAAGTAATTGGAGAAGCCTCCCCCAAGCTTGTGGGAGACTCTCTTCTTCAATTTGCATAAAGTTAAATATTTTCTTGTAAGGCAGCTTGTTTCTTATGAGTAGGAAAGTATTTTTCAGAGAAGTAATAAATCATATCCTAGGTACTACGCACACAACCAGGAGCAAGAGAATCACTACTACAGGATACTGCTAACGCGACACTACGATCAGAGACCCTTTGACGAAATTGTGTGTGATGCATTAATCGCAAACAGGGATGTAAAAAACCATGAAAAGATGCAAAACATTTGCGATGGCGGAGACATCAAACACGGTTCAGATTTTAGTTACGTGTGCGATGTGGGGCATATGGTTGATCTATACAAACTATTTGAGATTAGACAAACAACAGAAATGGGCAGCCATATCAATGTGTGTGTGATATACGGCATACAGTTCGCTCCGATGAACTGTTTGGTATTAGGCAATGCAACAGAAACGGTCAGCCAGATCAAGGTGTATGTGATATATGGCATACGGTTCACTCGGACGAACTATTTTTGATTAGGGAAGAGAACATAAACGGTTCAACATAACAAGATGTGTGTGATATGCGGCATACAGTACACATAGATGAACTGTTTGCAATGAGCCAGAAGAACACAAATGATTCGTGTAAAGGAGATGTGTGTGATACGCAGCAAACTGCTGATGACCCACAAGTATAGGGGATCAATCATAGTCCTTTCGATAAGTAAGAGTGTCAAACCCAATGAGGAGCAGAAGGAAATGACAAGCGGTTTTCAGCAAGGTAATGTCTGCAAGCACTGAAATTGTAAGTAACGATTAGTTTGATAGCAAGGTAATTTGTAACGAGCAAGTAACTATAGCGGTAACAAAAGTGCAGCAAGGTAGCCCAATCCTTTTGAGGCAAACGACAGGCCAAAACGGTCTCTTATAATTAGCAAAGTGTTCTTGAGGGTACACGGGAATTTCATCTAGTCACTTTCATCATGTTGGTTTGATTCGTGTTCGCTACTTTGAAAATTTGATAAGTGGGTGGACCGGTGCTTAGGTGTTGTTCTTACTTGAACAAACCTCCTACTTATGATTAACCCCCTCGCAGCATCCGCAACTACGAGAAAAGTATTAAGAATAAATTCTAACCATAGCATTAAACTTTTGGATCCAAATCAACCCCTTCCGGAATAGCGCATAAACTAGGGTTTAAGCTTCTGTCACTCTCGCAACCCACCATCTAATAACTACTCAACAATGCATTCCCTTAGGCACAAATATGGTGAAGTTCATGTAGTCGACATTCACATGACACCACTAAGGGAATCGCAACATACATACCATCAAAATATCGAACAAATATCAAGTTCACATGATTACTTGTAACAAGATTTATCCCGTTACCTCAAGAACAAAAGTAACTACTCACAAATGATAATCATGCTCAAGATCAGAGGGGTATTAAATAGCATATTGGATCTAAACATATAATCTTCCACCAAATAAACCATATAGTAATCAACTACAAGATGTAATCAACACTACTAGTCACTCACAAGCAACAATCTGTAGTTTCGGCACAAAGATTGAACACAAAGAGATGAACTAGGGTTTGAGAGGAGATGGTGCTGTTGAAGATGTTGATGGAGATTTCCCTCCCCATGATGGGAGAGTTGTTGGTGATGACGGTGACGATGATTTCCCCCTCCAGGAGGGAAATTCCCCCGGCGGAATCGCTCCGCCGGAGGGCAGAAGTGCTCCTGCCCAAGTTCCGCCTCAAGACGGCGGCGCTCCGTCCAGAAAGTCCTCTTTTTATTATTTTTCTAGGTCAAAATGACTTATATACTAGAAGATGGGCGCCGGAGGTGGGCCGAGGAGGGAACAACCCACCAGGGCGTGCCTGGGCTTCCTGGCGCGCCCAGGTGGGTTGTGCCCACCTGGTGGGCCCCCTCTTGTACTTATTGACTCCAATATTTCTTATATATTCCATAAAAATTCCTCGTGAAGTTTGAGCTCATTTGGAGTTGTGCAGAATAGGTAGCCTGACGTAGTTTTTTCAAGTCCAGATTTCCAGCTGCCGGAATTCTCCTTCTTTGTGTGAACCTTGCATATTATGAAAGAAAAGGCATTAGAATTACTCCAAAAAGCATTATTATGCATAAAAACATTATAAATAACAGTAGGTAAACATGATGCAAAATGGACGTATCAACAGCCCACTCGGATGAACAGTTTGCGATAAGAAATTATAACACAAACGGTTACTATAGTCAGTTCGTGTGTGATTCTATTTGTACTAAAAACTTCGAAAATTGGAAACTAGTTGCTTGCGGCGGCTAGGCGTATTGCACATGATGCATTTGCGAGTACTCGTGTGCGATGATTAGTAAGTTACACACACGTTTCCTTATGTTAACACGTTTGTGATAAATAACATGTGGCACTGCATACGGTATTCGGGTTGTGTATCTCCACTTAGTCTTCCTGCGCTCCATATGGGTGAACTGTAAAATCCACGCCTCTTCCCTCATCGGTTTCCTTCCACTAGCTAATGGCTTGCTACATATAACCCAGGCGGCAACGCACCGTCGCGACACTCTGCGCAGATCTAGTCCTAACCCATCTACCATTAGTTATTCCAAGCATGCTAGGTAACAACCAAAGCTTCGGCGTTGACCCCTTCCTGCGTTACATCTTCGGCAAGGAGAATGAGCCAGAGCAGGTCGGGGAGCAAGAGCTTCATCGGCAGGTGCGGGTACCATGGCCCATCGACATCGACATCGATATCAGCGTGACAGTCCTTGGGCGCACAATCAACATATTGCAGAGGAAGTGTGATGAGCAGTTTGCCATCCACCGTGCAAAAGATCCAGAGCTTCTCGGCGGCATGATCGACGACCCACCCGAAGATCCGTCATCACCAGTGCTCATCGAGGGCCTGATGCCCCGCAAGGAATGGGCAGAGGACCTCTGCAATTCAGTCAAGACACAGCCAGCCTACGGCTTCATCATTGCTCACGGCGGCCATGTCAACCTTGATCCCAACGATGTAGTGGCCAGGCTCGAGCGCATCCTTGGTGGAGTTGACGTCCCCAACAAAGTAGAACGTCGCCAACGTGATATCTTGAGGATGCAGGTGATGGACGGGATTTGCTACCAGGCCAGAGACATGGAAATGGAGCGGTTCCGTGGAGATATCATGCGCGTGATTGCACACTGTCAAGCTCTTCTGGAAGAGGCCCAACAGCCCCAAGAGCCTCCCAGAGCCAACAACTCTGTAGGCGGAGGCGGGTTGGGACACTTGGAATGAACGGCCGCAAGGGTGCTATGCTGACCATGCAGTCCGAGGAGACCGTCGTCAGAAGGCCGCGAGTGTTTTGGGCGTTGCCGCATGTGGCATTTTAAATTATCCTGAATATGTAAGACAATTATTAACCATTGCCATTGTAAATTTGCCTCAATGGTGAGCAGAGTGTGTCGCGGCCGCCTCAATGGCGAGCAAAACGCGCAGACAAACACGAGCAGAGTGCGCCGCAGCCACCTCAAGGGCAAGCAACCATGTGGTCAACCTTCTGGCACCTCGTGGGAGGCGCGACAACGCATCCATCAGACATGATGGTGATACCTTGACCGCGTGTGATAGTGGGCAGACACGTACACGTACATCCAAGAATGCGGGCCCATGTTTCAGCCTTCTGATGCATGGCATACGGTTGATCCATAAGAACTGTTTGCGATGAGCCAGAACAACAGAAACGGGCTTTATAGGCCCAGAACCATCAATAAATTTTGACCTTGTTTCTCGTCAAATTGCAGATTAGAACGCAATAAGTAATTGCAAATCTGTTCACACCGATCAAACCAATATGTGTTCACACTTAGCACCAGGCTATGAAAACTACCCACTCGAAAATTACTTCACAGTTCCTCTCCTCATCACCCACAAAAATGGTCTTTCCTGTCAAGTCGTTCTGCCATGACCAGTAGGAGGAGTTTCGGGTGGACATATCACCAGGGAGCAATGACCAAGGCCGCGGAAGACTAGAGAGGTCCCGCCGCCACGCGGCAGCCACAATAAAGATATCCCGGTGCGCCGCAGAGCCCTTCAATGAGCTCTCACCGGCGCGCGAGGGCTCTCACAAGCGCACTTGCCGCCTTGGCGATCGCGACGAGCTGGCGTTGCTAAAGTCCTTGGCCAGCGACGGTGACATTCTCGCTGGCGTCATTAAGCAGCATGAGCTGGTCGACGACTTGATGAAGCTGCTTGAGATCAGCGATGCCTCGGTTGAGAAGGCGACCGGCCTCATCGAGCAACTCATGGGTGACAATGCGAAGCTCCTCAAGGCGCTCGCTGAGAAGGAGGAGCAGGCCGCCAGCTGGAAGATGCTGCATGAGCAGAGCAGTGCCTCGCGGATGACACTTAATGTGATCGTCGAGGAACTGATGGGTGACTTGAGGAAGCTCCGGATCGAGCATGAGCAGGAGGTGGAGGAATCTGTGGCTACCTTCAAGCAAAGTCGTGAGGAACTGAAGATGGAGCTGGAGGATGTCGTCGCCCAGCGATCCATCGAGGAGTAGAGACAGTAGCAACCCAGATCGTTGTCTGTGATTTCCTTCTTCTCTTGCCCTCGTGTCTTCCGAGCTTTGCCTCATGTGGCATTTTAAATTATCCGGAATATGTAAGACAATTATTAGCCGTCCCATCATAAATTTGTCGTCGTATTATCCATTGCCATTTTATTTTTCATCGTATTATCCGTTGCCTTATATGGCATTTCAAATTAGGCCGGATTACGAGTTGAAAACGCGAACAAAGCAAATGCTAACGTTGAGTGGGGCCATGGGATCACAAGCAAACACCTCTGTCCAGGTGCTTTAATTAATCGCGAGTTAAACAGCGGCTCGACCACCATTAATGGAGAAGTGGTGAGCGAGGCGGGCGACTGGTGGATCGAGGTCAAAGAGCTCGCTTCCCGATGAGCATGTGCAGCCTTGCTGCTCGCACGTGTCCCGTCGAGCCTGCGAGGTGGACAGGATGCACGCATCCTGTTGAGCCTGCGTGGCAGACTGCTCGCACGCGTCCCGTCGAGCCTACACGACGGACTTCTTGTGCTCGTCCTATCTAATCAAACAGATGCACGCATGCCACCGAGTATGGTTAAATTTTGGCACAAAATACAAAGATGACCAATGAACGAGGGCGAAGGTAGTACTATCCCATAAGAAAAGAGGGATGCGTGGCCGCACTTAAATGGTTACGGGAACACATGGTTCATATAATACAACTGTTTGCGATATTAACGTGTCAGCTATTTGTTTCAAAAGGACTTCGTTGGCTATTAATGTGTGTGCCTTGTCTCAAACTGGACGATTTTTGTACCACGGCATATGTGCCATGTCATGAAACCATGCCGACTTTCATGTTTTTTGGGTGAGATTCCGATTTACTGGGATTTAAAAACCGAGATTCTCAATGTTTCAGGACGACGAGAAGTTTATAATTCAGTCCCATTCCTTCAATGAGACCTAAACTTGCAACCAATGACACATGTGTGATTTTCCACCCATTTTGCTTCACGGGAGCATGTGCTTGTATTTCAAATTTGAATTATGGACTACATTAAATCCTAGAGAACTCAATTAATATATAAAATGGCCAAACAAACCTTGAACAGTTTCAAATTTCAGCACGACACTCCTGTTATTCTATGTTGCCTGTAGAAAACAAAGTTCAAGGCGAGAAGAAGCAGCAATTATCGTTTCACCCGAAGAGGGGCATGTTTGCCTACCAGAACCACGAGGGTTGCGAGAAGCTTCGGTTTGTAAGAGGCTTGTAATATAGCTTGGCCCAAATTGGAAAATTATTTTACCACGACACATACGTGCCATGTAGCGACACCATGCCAAGTTTCATCATTTCTGGTGAGTTTTGGATTTACAGAGATTTAAAAAAACCGAGATTCGCAATGTTTGTGGTCGAGCCAGGACGCCAAGACGATTGAATTCATTCATATTCCTTCCATGGGACCTAAACATGCACCCCAAGGATACATGTATGGTTTTTCTAGCCATTTTGGTGCATTGGAGTATGTATTTGTAGTTCGGATTTGAATTATGGACATTAAATACCTAGAAAAATCAATTAATGAATAAAAAAGGTCAAACGAACCCTGAATAATTACAAAGTTCAGCGCGAATCTCCTGTTGTTCCATGTTGCATGCGTGTAGAAGAAAATACAAGGCTATAAGAGGGAGCGATTATCGTTTCGCCCACAAGGGGACACGTTTCCCTATCGAAAGCACGAGGGTTCTTGCGACAGGCTCCGGTTTGTAAGAGGTTTGTAATAAAGCTTGGCCCAAATCGGACAATGTTTTTACTACGACATATATGTGCCATGACGTGACACTGTGCCAAATGTCATGACTTTCTGGTGAGTTTTGGATTTATGGGGATTTAAAAACCGAGATTCCAAATGTTTGAGGATAAGCCAGGACGCCGATACGGTTGTAATTCATTCCCATTCCTGGCATGGGATCTAAACATGCACCCAAGGACACATGTATAATTTTTCTAGCCATTTTGGTGAACTGGAGCATGTATTTGTAGTTCAGATTTGAATTGTGGACATTAAATGCCTAGGAAACTCAATTAGTCTATAAAAAGGCCAAACGAACCCGGAATAAGTTTAAATTTCAGCACAGTTATCCTATTGTTCCATGTTGCCCGTAGAAGAAAATACAAGGCAAAAAGAGGCAGTGATTATCTTTTCACCCACAAGGGTGACATGTTTCCCTATCGAAACCATGAGGATTCTTGAGAGAAGCTCCGATTTGTAAGAGGCTTGAAATAAAACTTGCGCTAAAATGGACAAAAAAATTCCTCGACATATATGTGCCATGTCGTGACAACATGATAAGTTTCACGATTATCGGGTGAGTTTTGGATTTACGGGGATTTAAAAACCGAGATTATTCTAATGAAATGTTTTCAAATAGCACACAGTTCACTCACAAAAGTCGTGTGCCTACCAAACCGTGGCCAATGCCCCCTGCTGCGCACGTGATCTGATTCATGTGTTCTGATTGGCCAGAACCCAAACCCCACGGATAGTACATCTACATCGTTGGATGCTCCCAGATCCATCGACAATCCTCATCCCTTTCGACAGCACATGCAATTCCGTTGTGATTTTATTTATATGGGTAAGCACTGTGCGCATGCGTCGTGCTAGCTCACGCTTCCTTCTCTACCAAGTTTTCTATATTAATGTTGTTATATATCCAAACACGCTACTGTTTCCCACCACTCCTCTCATCGGTTTCCCGCCTCTTCCCCCATTGTTTTCCCGCTGCCAGTGTCAGTGCTCATTGAACGCTAGGCGGCGACACACCGGCCATGTAAATATCGCACACATTCTCTAAAAGCACATATGTGTGTGATAGTATGGAGTAGGTCCTATAGGGTGACCAGCGTGAAACGCCTTAAAGGCAAGGAGACAATTCCTATCACCAAGGGGCGGCTTCCCATCCGCTAGCCTAGTCGAATAGAACGCGGAAATTAAGCATGCTCGTGCTGGAGTAGTCTAAGGATGGGTGACCAGGTGGGAAGTTGCATATCTCAAGCTTCATTTAAACGCTATGACACGGTCATTGTAGTGATAAATCACTACTGGAAACAGGGAATTTGCCATCAGTCAGCTCTTTGCCGTCTGCCAGCGGATGGCAAAGAACGTCTTTGCCATCTGCTTACAAAAAACAGACGGCAAAGAATTGACAGATGACAAAGAACCTGGTTGCCATCAGCCAGTTCTTTGCCATCCGCCCGCAGATGGCAAAGAATCTTTTCCATCCGCTGGCAGATGGCAAAGAGGTGGGTAGGGTCCAGTGCTGTAACGGCCTATCAACCCACCTCTTTGCCATCTGCCAGCAGATGGCAAAGAATCTTTTCCGTCTGCCGGCAGATGGCAAAGAAGTGGGTGGGGCCCAATAGATGACGGTGCTGTAACAGCCCAGTAGCCCCACCTCTTTGCCATCGCGCCACCGCTAGGCGATGGCAAGATATGAGCCTTGCCATCCCTGGCTGATGGCAAAGAAGTCGGACTATCTCCTCCTCTCTTCTTCTAAAAGATCTCCTCCCTCTCTCCCAGCCCGACCCACCCCTCTCTCTCTCTCCCAGCCCGGCCATGTGAGGGATTGATCCGTGGGACTTGTGGAGCGACCAATTAGGATCGGGGGCAACGAGCGATCCACCAAAATACAAGTAGTAGTACAGTACTATTTTTCTTTGTTTCTTGGGAGAGGAGAGGCGGCCACCAACCCCAACCCCAGCCCAGCCCCAGCCCGTTCGCCTCCCCACCCATGCCGCCACCGCCGAGCCACCCACCGCCCGCCTCCCTCACTGAGACCTCGCCGCCAGCCATGGCCTTCCCCAACAGCTGCCGCTCAGACCCTCTCCTCCCTCCCCTTATCACAAGACAAGAGAAGAGAAGAGGGAGGAAATCGATCATGACCGAGCAGGTCGGTGGCGACAATGGCGCGCCAGACCCCTTGGCCGCCGTCGTCGTCGAGCTGGGCTGGGCGGCGCAGTCCGGTAGAGTAGGAATGAGGGGCGGAGGATGCCTCCCCTGCTCGAGCTGCTCCAAGCGGCGACCACAGCGCCGGATCCACCTCCACAACCACCCACCGCGGCCACGGAATGTCGGGGACCTTCGTCCGGTCCGTGTGCTTCTTCTCCATGGAGCTCCGACACCGCAGCAGCCGCATCCATGGAAGGTCCCTCTTCTCCTCCCGCCTCTCTCCCTCCCTCCCTCTGTTTGTTTCGATCTGGAAACCGCTGATTCGATTTCCTCACATGCGACGTGCTTCTTCCGCTCTCCGCTGCTCCAACCCTAGTGCCGACGCCATGGACCTCGTCAATCGTGGTTTCTTTGCTGCCGCCGACCGTTTCACGACAAGTTGACACCAAAGCCACCATTGTCAAAGTCGTCGTTGGCGGCGTTGCCAGCGGTCGCTGCTCCACGCATCTTGTCGGTGCTGCGGCGATGCCATCTGCATCTGTTGCTGCAGCCAGGAGGTGGCAGGGTCTCGGTATGCACTGCTCACGCCCATACCCACGGCATGGCGTCGCTCTGCTGCATGAATCATTCCATCAGGCTGCTAATTCCAACCACCTCTTCCGATTTTGCGAAGGTGATGCCCTCTTTGCTGCCCAATCGTTGAAGATGCCATAGGACGAGATCCTCTGCTGCTGCTGTGTCGGTGGTTGAAGAAGGGTGTCTTTGGGAAGAGGAGGCGGTGTTGAGAGTGCTCGATCTGGAACAGGGACGAGCTTCGGCTGCATGGGTGTGTTTGCTGCTGCTGAATTTGCTAACTACTACTACTCCCTATAGCGTTATTACATTTGGCTTCGTGCTTTACCAACGACCTCTCCTTCTAGACCTGGCTACGCAGGTCATCGGAGACGGAGAGGATAGTGGAGTATATAGTAAGTACTTTGTTTTCTGTGTGTGGCTAATGGGTTGATTCCATTTTATGCAGTCTCTGGTTCTCAACCTCCAACATGAGTCCCTTTCTTCCGTGCCTCGAACGCCACGAGTCATCATGGGCACTGCAGATGCGGAGGAGTTTTTCCGGGGCGATCTGCTTGTTCCCGGCCGCGCTGGTGTCAACTACCTCGAGCCACTATGACCATCCCAACCACGCTCACCCCCCTGTAAGTCACGTGTTTCTCCTACCAGATCAAAACAATTGTCAATTTTTGGAGTACAGTTGTGTATCAGATCCGTTCATGATCGAAATCGTGGTCCCCTAAACATGTGATTTGTGAAATGTTTAGGAACGAATTGTTTGTGGATCTGCAAAGGGGGATTCAATTAATTTTCAGTTGTAGAAAAGGGAGAAGGGGGATTCAATTAATTTTCCTCCTCAAGATCAAAGAAATAAAATCTTTGTGGCGATGATAGAAGGGGTTCACGACTTCACGTTAATACACAGACTATTGGTAAGGGCATTAAAACATATATCTGGTGTGAAATGGTCGTACATGCTTGATTATAATATTTTCAAGTGTTGTAGGTGTACGGCTGTGGGGAAACATTTTCATGGTCTAATTTTCTAATTGATGTATGCACGAGACATGAATCTTGGATTCTAAACTTTTTCCTCGATGTTTGGGCTTCCTCTAACTTTTCGTATATTGCACACAACACAACACATAGATTCATGTCTTCCATGCTTGCTGTCTTGTAACAAACAGATGTTGGGATGGATACTAATTTTCTAAATGATTTGAACTCATGTTGTTTTCTATTCTACTGTCATTGGTTCATCATTCTGAACCATTCAATTGTTGGAACTCCAGCATATATTGGTCCTGAAGTTATCTTTGAAGAAAGAATATGACGCAAGCTACGATCCATCCTATTTTGTGCTTTAAACGGTCTGCTGCATACTCTGCCATCTGCTGCATAACTTAATTCTGTTTGCTCGGCCATAAAATCCTTACTTGATTTCTGAATCTTCCATTCACCTTTCGTTGTCATGAGTGGTGAATGGTCTTGAGGAGTAACCATTTAGATACTATATGTTTTTTTGCTCAAACACGATCTCGACATTGATAATAGCAGAGAGATAATATACGCCTTATAATCTTGTAACTGTAGAAAAAAGTATAGATAACCCCCAGAAGTATCCCGTTTGGATCACATAACCCCCCATGTTTAAAACCGAGTTCTTAATCCCTAAACTATTCTAAACCAGACATATCACCCCAGCACCCACTTAAGTAGTTTGGGACGGTGGTTTTGCATATGTGGCGCTGGCTGGGCCCATCGACCCGGCCACGTCGGATTGGGCCTCTTTGGGTCTTGTCTAAATGCGCCCTCGAGCAGGTTCGACCAGACTCGGCCTCTTCGCCTCCCAATTTAGCGTGAGCTTTTAATTTTTCAGCAGTGTACTACAACAAATTGTTGATCATTATCTTTGTTCAGTATGCAATGCTATGTTAAAGAAGGAAACTTTTGACAACAAATATTTTATGACTGTACTATTCTGTATGGAATGGTGTGTTGCAAGATATTTTATCAGAAGTGTACATATTATTGGCATCAAATTCAGAAATAGACAGCAAATTTCCATAGCATTGAAGATCTTAAATTCACACAATAAGTTCCATGGAATACTCAGGTTCAACCTGATAAAAGCTACAGGTCTTTGACATGCAAAACTCCACAAACGACACTTAATTGTCAAGGAATTTGATGTTTCACATCAAATAAAAGCACACACTTCTATCTGGTGTTACACATCAACTACGTGACATTGAAAAACAATCTGGGCATTCACTTTTTCCCAGTGAGAAGTCATTCCAGCCTGTTATTTCTTTGCACTTGCATCTGCTGTGATCTTGAAGAAGCCCTGTTGTGAATGCCCAGATTGTATGTGCATCTGCTGTGAGCTTGAAGAAGCACTTGCATCAACTACGTAACTGTATGTGCAGAAGTAGTTGTGGTGTTCCTTCCACCTTATGAATTAGTCTGTGAAGAGGTGAATAGTCAGGAGCCTCATGGAGCCAAACAAACATTATGTTAAGGCTAGAGATTATATTCATACTACAGCTTGAGTTTGAATTTGTATTGATACACGAAAATGTCATGTGTGCCAAGAAAAGTATGTTAGCTGTACAATCAATTTTGCTGTGCATTTATTATTTATTTTTGAGTCAGACGTGTGCATTTCTAATTAGAAGGAGAAGAAGAAAGATGTGACACGGACTTCCTAAGATCACATACACATAGTTGAATAGTATAATTAGAATAATAATAATAAAATTCAAAAAGCTTATTTATTTTGGCTAGAAATTTGCTGGAGTGTTATAGATGTGCATACCATTTCGTGAAGGAATAACATAAATGGTGGTCGGGACAAATGAAAATTGATCATTTTTAAAGCTTCTTGGAGCATCGATTTTGTTTAATATTGTGCAAAGCATAACAAATATTTTTTCCTCATGAAATTTTGCACATAACCAAAAAAATGTAATTTTGTTGGGGAGCAGGATTGCACATCTGATGTAAGATAAAGATATAAGTACTGTTAGACATGAGACCTACTCGCGCACATGTCAATCTCAACATGCATCTTGTTGTTCCGTGCAACGCACGGGCATCTTACTAGTGTTATCCTAAAATTGGCTAATTGTGGCTCATATTGTTTTCCCCAGGTAGCTCATGGCGAGTGATGCGTGAGCCGTCTCGATCCTTTTGCTATGTTATTATATTTTAGCCATGAAGGATTTATTGCTTGTCGATTCAGAGTGGTTCGGCTGTTTGCTGAACTTCTGTTCTTGCTTGTGCTATTTTTTTACAGTTTAGATGGCTCAATTTACTTCCAATTTTACTCTTGAGTTTTCCCATGCATGCATATTCTTATACCCCTCCTACTTGCTTGTTGGTTCTATGCTCTGCCTTTGTGAGGTGTAATTGTTCAATTTTGTTCATAGTCGAGCATTGGATGATATTGTATTTGTCATGATGTACATGGTTCATGAACTATGCCAACCTGCAGCTTTGTTGTACTAGTGATAGTAGGATAATGCAAGTTTTGACAGTCCATGCATATTTCCGCATCATAATAATCTTCTTCTAGTCTTCTTCTAGTGTTCTTCTTCTAACTTTCTTCTTTCCCATTTTACAGATTTGCTTAAGATCACGGAAGCTTGGGTTGATGGAGTGCTTGTATTTAGTTTTTGTTTTGACGTTGTGAAACTTGCTACCTATGGATGAAACTGTGTAATATTGATGAAACTATGTATATGTATGGATGAAACTTGCTACTATTGGTAACATGTGTTGGATATATATGTGTTCATGACTATTGGTAATATGGGTTGAATATGCTATATTGGTCATATAAATATATTTGTGTTTGATTTTCTGTGAAAAGGAACTGATATAAGAAAAATCAAAATTAAATGGGGCAATATAGTCACTTTGCCATCTGCTGGCAGATGGCAAAGAGGCCACGTGTCATCTAGATGTAAAATTTGGGCTGGCCTATTTGGGCTCTTTGCCATCTGTTTGGCGGATCGCAAGAAAACTGCAGCCTGCCATCTGTTGGCGAGAGCGGCAAAGTATCTTTGTTAGCCTTCTAACGGGGCTAACCCCGTTAAGAGGCTTTGCCATCTGCCAGCTGATGGCAAAGGCACAAGCTCTTTGCCATCAGCCAGCAGACGGCAAAGAAGCCTTTACCGGCAGGGTTTTAGACAAACTGTTTGCCAGCTTTGCCATCCGCCGACCATGCCTTTGCCATCTGCCATGGCAGATGGCAAAGTGCCAGATTCCAGTAGTGAATATCTCTATAGTGACTTGTCATGATGATTATATAAACCTCGAGATCCTTGTTTTGCTAATTTGTAGACTATTTTTTATTGGTTATTTTTTGTTCCAAAAAATCTAAGGATGGGTGACCCGGTGGGAAGTTGCATATCTCAAGCTTCATTTAAACGCTATGACACAGTCATATAGAGATAAATGTCTCGATAGTGACCTGTCATGGCGATTATATAAACCTTGGGATCCTTGTTTTGCTAATTTGTAGACTATGTTTTTATTGGTTATTTTTTATTCTCAAAAATCAAAGAATGATCGACTCTATAGTGACCTGTCATGGCGATTACATAAACCTTGGGATCCTTGTTCTGCTAATTTTTAGACTATCTTTTTTATTGGTTTTTTATTCTAAAAAATCAAAGAATGATCGACATTTGTAGGCCCACACAAATTATCCCTTTGACTCAATGCACGAGAAGGGTTAACTCTTTACTCCATCTGCCATGTTAGAGCAAATCACGTTTCAGCACATGCCTTAGACGGCACCGACCCTACCCCCAATCCGCCTCGAAGGTCCATTCCCGACATCATGCGTCTTTAACCTGGCCGCGGGGGCCGGGGTACGATGTTCAGTTTGTAATGTTACTGATGTAGTTGGTGCCCCATCGAACTTGTGCTTTCGGGATTTGAACAAATCACACACCATACCCATACATTTTTTTGGGTCGCATGCAGGGGATAGGGGGCGGGTGTTCTGGTCGAGCATGTCTCCCTTGTGCGATTCATAGACGCCGCACATATCTGTGGGCTCCTAAGATATATATATATATATATATATATATATATATATATATATATATATATATATATATATATATATATATATATTATCCTTCTTGATAACGAGAGGGGCCCACACAATCTATCCCTTTGACCCAACATACCAGAAGGGTTTGACCATGATGGTTTCCTATTGCTATGTGTGCCATGTTAGACCAAATAAAGTTTGAGCGCATGCATTGGACGAGACCCCCCCGCCTCGAAGTTGGGAACCGACATCGTACGTATTGAACTGGGATTGGGGTCGGGTACGGTGTTCGGTTTGTAATGTAGTTGGTGGCCCATCGAAGTTGTGCATTTGGGATTTAAACACATCACACACCACCGTACCCATACATATTTTCGGGCCGCATGCAGTGTATACGGGGTCTTCTGATCGACCACGACTCCCTTGTGCGGTTTATTGTGACGACGCGCATATTTGTGGGCTCCCCAACTGTATATATATCATCCCTTTGACCAATAACGAGGGGTATGTGTTGGCCATGAATGCATTCCTCCTAGTTCGTGTTAGGTCCGGTCACCATCACATGTCGTTCAACCAAAGCTCCAGCTCATGCATTGTCAGGATCCCCTCCCACATGCTCGGATTGCTGGGTTCGACTGGCACCGTACCCTGCGGATCTTGTCCCTAACTACCTGACTTTCATAGTTGTTGTCAGTATCGAGAGGCAGGCACCACATATAAATTGTACATTATTCTATATTGAAAACACATATCACCCCTTCCAACGTACATCATTTTGGGCCGCATGCAAGAGGTGTTGGTTTTGTGGTCCCTCTCGTGCGATTTTTTATGATGGTTCAATCTATTGGCCCAAGCGGGTTATCCACAACAACAGTTGTCGTTTGACCAAACGATAGATTCACGGGTCCGTCTCATGGTAGGTCATGGCGACATGCATGTATGGCCAAAGTATCATTACGTGCATCCGCCCCGCTGAGTCGAAGTGGGAGGTGGGTCAAGCACCCTAGCTAGCTATGACATTATGTCATTATAGATATATCCAAGGGTGCTTTCGGGTTTGCGAGGCAGGTGCCACTAAAGTTGTGCATTGTGTATTTAAAAATTTAAACATCACACCCTATATTCCTACATATATTTGGCCACTTCTAGGTGGTTATTGACTTCTGGCCCCTCTCATCGATCTTGGACGACGCGCCCAACCATGGGCCCGCGCGGTCAAAGTTGTTCATTGGAATTTTGAACATCAGAGACCACCCTTTTCACTCATATATATTTGGGCCACATGCTGGTGTGGCTGTCTTCTGACCCTCTAACGTTTTTTGCTGCAAAGACTTTGATGACGCTCAATGGACACGGGTATAATGTCTTAGCCGTGTGCGATGCAAGTGCGTTGTGAATCACCACGACTACGCAAGCGCGAGCGAAGGTGGAGGTACTGGATTAACCGTGTGTGATGCTAGTGCTCTGTAAAATCACCACGACTGCACAAGCGCGAGAAAAGGTGGAGGTACTGGCTTAACCGTGTGCGATGCAAGTGCGCTGTAAATCACCACCTGCGCAAGCTAAAGGCAGGTATTTTATTTAGATTGAATTCCACGTCTGCGTCTGAAAATTAGGACGAACCGTGTGCAATAGACCAGCTAGCTAGAAATCTAAAACCAAACTACCCACCTTGAGCTTGAAAAATCGGCAGTTCCGCCACTTCTCCTTATTATCATACATGCATATTCTTATTGGACCGTGCGCGATCTTGGGTACTCCCGCGCGCCCTGCATCAATTCCTTTACCCAAATTTTAGTAGTCGTCGTACTTCAACCGTCGCCCACACTCCTCCAGCATCGACCTTATAGTAAAATTGCAGTAGCCGAGGCATTTAAACCGTTGCCCTCCCTCGTCCACCACCATCACCACCCACCATTACTAAAAATTTTAGTAGCCGCGGCGTATCCTCAAACACCACCCCCTCCACAGTCCCCCACCCGGCCCCGTCTCCCACCTCAAACCCTAGCTCACCGTCGCCACCAACCCCTGCCGGTCTGCCCGTTCCTCCTAGCTTAGATACTAAAGTTCAGGTTACCCAGCGATTCCCATACCGTCGCCCCACTCTCCTGAGTTTCGAGATGAGGCCTGTGGTATTCCTCCCCTCCAGATCCACATCCCCTACTCCAGAATGTCGCAGCCTAAGCTCGATCATGTATCCCGGGGAGCCCGACGAGTGTTCGGCCAAGAAGAGGTTTATCATGGCCTCTCTGGCGGACATTGGCGAGGTGGACGCCCTTCGCCCCGACCTGTCGATCCCGGGGCAACACCTCGCCGTGGAAGCCGGCGAAGACGTTGACTATGTTGACATGCCGAAAGCTTGACGTCAGTGGGCTAGCGTATTACTATATCTCGGGAAAGCTGGCTACGACATCAAGCTCGTCGATGGCGGCGACTTTACGCGGGCCATGTCACAGGTTAAGTTGTCCATCCCCAACCCCTCTAGTTCAACCTTCGTCGATCTCTTTGACGGCCCTGCCTCTGATCTCCTCCGCCACATGGTCAAGGATTTGCGATCCTTGTATGCCATCGAGCCCATTTTGTCATTTCTGAAGGACACGTTCTACGGCGGCGGCTTGGCATCCTCAATCGCCAAGTCAGATCTCATTGACCACGACCACGAGGAGGGCACCCACAAAGGTTCTTCCAAGGTGAAACAGCCCATTTGTGACATAAGAGAGCGCACCATGGGTCTGTGCTCTTCCAACTGGAAGGATCCCGTCCATGACATGTGAGGCAACATCCTATCAGCAAATCTTACCTTTTCTATCTTGCCAACCCATACCCTTTGTTGTAGTATCATTTAATGTGCGGTGTTTTAACGGTGCCGTGTTTAATTATTTCAGTTATGCAAAAATGTATTGTTCAATAGGGCTATGTGATGTTTAAGTATGAGTTGTCCACTTCAGTTTCACGAATGGCTATATTTGGTTGTTTATAGTGAGTAGATGCCTTGTTTATCTGTATTTGGTTGTTAGGTTGGTTGCAGTGAGCATTTTTTCAGTTATCGAGCAGATGCCTTGTTTATATGTATTTGGTTCTTAGGTTGGTTGCAGTGAGCATTTGTCCAATTATCAAAGCAGATGCCTTGTTTATCTATATTTGCTTGTTAGGTTGGTTATAGTGAGCATTTTTCTAGTTTTCAAGCAGATGTCGTGTTTATCTGTACTTGCTTGTTAGGTTGGTTGAAGTGAGCATTTATCCAGTTTTCAAGCATATGCCCTATTTATCTTTATTTGCTTCTTAGGTTGGTTGCAGTGAGACTCTGTCCAGTTTTCAATGGTTATATTTGGTTGTTATACTGATCATTTATGCCTTGTTTATTTCAGTCATTCACAATGTGATGTTCATTATGTGCAAGTCGGAACTGTGTCGCTCGATTGCATCAATACCAGTTTGAACGGCTATATTTGGTTCCAGTTATGCCTGGTGTAGTTAACACATGTCCTTTATTGCAGTTTTACACATTTATCCAATGTGATGTTTAAGAATTACCTACGTTCTATTCATTTTCAACATAACAGTTTGAATTGCAATATTTGATGGATGTTAAGCCTGTTGTCGGTAATATTGCCTTCCATTTTATATCTGCTTTAAAAGCATGCTGAAACCAACACATTGAAGCTATCATTTGGAGATGATGTTGTTTACCTTTGCTATATTTGTTCAATGTCAAGATTGATGTACTATCATGCCTTTACACTACTTATGCAGAACAACAACGGAAGTGGCCACAATTTTCTGCTGAGGTTAGTTTCATCCCTTGGCTTGTACTCCCCTCGTGGTTCCATAATATAGTGCATATAGATCCAGGCCTGGACACTTGTTAGCTTCTAATATTTGACTTGTTTCTTGTAGGTAAATATGCCCTTGGCAAGGATCCACGCATCAACCCTTTTTGTGTATGGGGCAATGAGATATTCATGAACAATCATCAAGTGAGGAAACTAATGAGGATTATTAGCAAAAATATACGAACAGTGGCAAGCAAAATTTTTTTTATGCTCTATCCAACACAACAGTGAGCTGTAGGATGGTAACTACAAACTCTGCAGCCTTCTCTTTTTACTTCCCATAATGAGTTGTTAGACAACAATGTCTGAATCTTTTTCGTTCGCAGTGATTCCCGAAGCAGTTCACTCAAGATTACCTCGCAAAGTACATGATTGGTGGACAGGCAATGAAGGTTAAAGTATTTCATCCAGACTACAATGAGCATCGAGAAGTCCTAATGAAGACAGTGAAGGATGGACAGGCAACCATCACAAGGGGTTGGCCTAGAGTCGTGCACGCATTACGCATGGAGGGCACAATATGGGCATTCCGCTTCACCTTCTCTAGCAACCAGAATGTCTTTCGCCTCTCTCTTTACAGTCTTTAGTACAATTGTGGTTCATCATTCTTTACTTGGTGCTTCTGTAGTTCTTCAGTATATGTACATGTGCATCGAATTACGCATTTGTGGTTGAATCTCTTGCTACCTCTTGAGCACTGCGTTGGTTTTCCCTTGAAGAGGAATGGGTGATGCAGCAAAGTAGCGTAAGTATTTCCCTCAGTTTTTTTAGAACCAAGCTATCAATCCACTAGGAGGCTACACACGAGTCCCTCGCACCTACACAAACAAATAAATCCTCGCAACCAACGCGATAAGGGGTTGTCAATCCCTACACGGTCACTTACGAGAGTGAGATCTGATAGGTATGATAAGATAATATTTTTGGTATTTTTGTGATAAAGATGCAAAGTAAAATAAAAGCAAAATAAAAGGCAACGGAAATAGCTAAGTGTTGGAAGATTAATATGATGGAAAATAGACCGGGGCCATAGGTTTCACTAGTGGCTTCTCTCGAGAGCATAAGTTTTTACTGTGGGTGAACAAATTACTGTTGAGCAATTGACAGAATTGAGCATAGTTATGAGAATATCTAGGTATGATCATGTATATAGGCATCACGTCCGAAACAAGTAGACCGACTCCTTCCTGCATCTACTACTATTACTCCACACATCGACCGCTATCCAGCATGCATCTAGAGTATTAAGTTCATAAGGACAGAGTAATGCTTTAAGCAAGATGACATGATGTAGAGGGATAAACTCATGCAATATGATATAAACCCCATCTTGTTATCCTCGATGGCAATAATACAATACGTGCCGTGCTTCCCCTCATCCTTTGGGAAAGGACACGCAAGATTGAACCCAAAGCTAAGCACTTCTCCCATTGCAAGAAAGATCAATCTAGTAGGCCAAACCAAACTGATAATTCGAAGAGACTTTCAAAGATAACCAATCATACATAAAAGAATTCGGAAGATTCAAATATTGTTCATAGATAAACTTGATCATAAACCCACAATTCATCGGTCTCAACAAACACACCGCAAAAGAAGATTACATCGAATAGGTCTCCACAAGAGAGGGGGAGAACATTGTATTGAGATCCAAAAAGGGAGAGGAAGCCATCTAGCTAATAACTATGGACCCGAAGGTCTGAGGTAAACTACTCACACTTCATTGGAGAGGCTATGGTGTTGATGTAGAAGCCCTCCGTGATCGATACCCCCTCCGGCGGAGCTCCGAACAGGCCCCAAGATGGGATCTCACGGGTACAGAAGGTTGCGGCGGTGGAATTAGGTTTTTGGCTCCGTATCTGGTAGTTTGGGGGTACGTAGGTATATATAGGAGGAAGGAGTACGTCGGTGGAGCAACATGGGGCCCAAGAGGGTGGAGGGCGCGCCCATGGGGGGTAGGCGCGCCCCCTACCACGTGGCTTCCTGGTAGCTTTCTTGACGTAAGGTCCAAGTCCTCTGGATCACGTTCGTTCCGAAAATCACATTCCCGAAGGTTTCATTCCGTTTGGACTCCGTTTGATATTCTTTTTCTGCGAAACTCTGAAATAGGCAAAAAAACAGCAATTCTGGGTTGGGCCTCCGGTTAATAGGTTAGTCCCAAAAATAATATAAAAGTGTATAATGAAACCCAATAATGTCCAAAACAGAAGATAATATAGCATGGAGCAATCAAAAATTATAGATACGTTGGAGACGTATCAAGCATCCCCAAGCTTAATTCCTGCTCGTCCTTGAGTAGGTAAATGATAAAAACAGAATTTTTGATGCGGAATGCTACTTGGCATAATTTCAATGTAATTCTTCTTAATTGTGGTATGAATATTCAGATCCGAAAGATTCAAGATAAAAGTTCAATATCGACATAAAAATAATAATACTTCAAGCATACTAACTAAGCAATTATGTCCTCTCAAAATAACATGGCCAAAGAAAGTTCATCCCTACAAAATCATATAGTTTAGTCATGCTCCATTTTCGTCACACAAGAATGCTCTCATCATGCACAACCCCGATGAAAAGCCAAGCAATTGTTTCATACTTTAGTAATCTCAAACTTTTTCAACCTTCACGCAATACATGAGCGTGAGCCATGGATATAGCACTATGGGTGGAATAGAATATGATGATGGGGGTTATGTGAAGAAGACAAAAAAGGAGAAAGTCTCACATCAACGAGGCTAATCAATGAGCTATGGAGATGCCCATCGATTGATGTTAATGCAAGGAGTAGGGATTGCCATGCAATGGATGCACTAGAGCTATAAATATATGAAAGCTCAACAAAAGAAACTAAGTGGGTGTGCATCCAACTTGCTTGCTCACGAAGACCTAGGGCACTTTAGGAGGCCCATTGTTGGAATATACAAGCCAAGTTCTATAATAAAAAATTCCCACTAGTATATGAAAGTGACAAAACAAGAGACTCTCTATTATGAAGATCATGGTGCTACTTTGAAGCACAAGTGTGGTAAAAGGATAGTAACATTGTCCCTTCTCTCTTTTTCTCTCTTTTTTTGGGCCTTCTCTTTTTTTGGCCTTTCTCTCTTTTTTTTATTCCTCACTTGGGACAATGCTCTAGAAAATGATGATCATCACACTTCTATTTATTTACAACTCAATGATTACAACTCGATACTAGAACAAAGTATGACTCTATATGAATGCCTCCGTGTGTGCGGGATATGCAATGAACCAAGAGTGACATGTATGAAAGAATTATGAACGGTGGATTTGCCACAAATACTATGTCAACTACATGATCATGCAAAGCAATATGACAATGATGAACGTGTCATGATAAACGGAATGGTGGACAGTTGCATGGCAATATATCTCGGAATGGCTATGGAAATGCCATAATAGGTAGGTATGGTGGCTGTTTTGAGGAAGATATGAGGAGGTTTATGTGTGAAAGAGTGTATCATATCACGGGGTTTGGATGCACCGGCGAAGTTTGCACCAACTCTCAATGTGAGAAAGGGAAATGCACGGTACCGAACAGGCTAGCAATGGTGGAAAGGTGAGAGTGCGTATAATCCATGGACTCAACATTAGTAATAAAGAACTCACGTACTTATTGCAAAAATCTACAAGTCATCAAAAACCAAGCACTACGCGCATGCTCCTAGGGAGATAGATTGGTAGGAAAAGACCATCAATCGTCCTCGACCGCCACTCATAAGGAGGACAATCAAAGAACACCTCATGTTTCAAATTTGTTACATAACGTTTACCATACGTGCATGCTACGGGACTTACAAACTTTAACACAAGTATTTCTCAAATTCACAACTACTCAACTAGCACAACTTTAATATCACTACCTCCATGTCTCAAAACAATCATCAAGCATCAAACTTCTCTTAGTATTCAACACACTCATAAGAAAGTTTTTACTAATCTTGAATACTTAGCATATTAGGATTTTTTAAACAAATTACCATGCTAGTTAAGACTCTCAAAATAATCTAAGTGAAGCATGAGAGATCAATAGTTTCTATAAAACAAATCCACCACAGTGCTCTAAAAGATATAAGTGAAGTACTAGAGCAAAAACTATATAACTCAAAAGATATAAGTGAAGCACATAGAGTATTCTAATAATTTCCGAATCATGTGTGTCTTTCTCAAAAGGTGTGTACAGAAAAGATTATTGTGGTAAACTAAAAAGCAAATACTCAAATCATACAAGACGCTCCAAGCAAAACACATATCCTGTGGTGAATAAAAATATAGCTCTAAGTAAAGTTACCGATGGAAGTAGACGAAAGAGGGGATGCCTTCCGGGGCATCCCCAAGCTTTGGCTTTAGGTGTCCTTAGATTATCTTGGGGGTGCCATGGGAATACCCAAGCTTAGGCTCTTTCCACTCCTTGTTCCATAATCCATCAAATCTTTCACCCAAAACTTGAAAACTTCACAACACAAAACTCAGCAGAAAATCTCGTGAGCTCCGTTAGCGAAAGAAAACAAAAGACCACTTCAAGGTACTGTAATGAACTCATTATTTATTTATATTGGTGTTAAACCTACTGTATTACAACTTCTCTATGGTTTATAAACTATTTTACTAGCCATAGATTAATCAAAATAAGTAAACAACACACGAAAAACAGAATCTGTCAAAAAACAGAACAGTCTGTAGTAATCTGTAACTAACACAAACTTCTGGAACTCCAAAAAATCAGAAAAAATAGGACGACCTAGAAAATTTGTTTATTGATCAGAAGCAATTGGAATCAATATTTTATCACGTTCTGGTGATTTTTAACAATTATTTTCGTGAACAGAAAGTTTCTGGAATTTTCTGCAAGATCAAATAACTATCATCCAAGAAGATCCTATAGGTTTAACTTGGCACAAACACTAATTAAAACATAAAAACACATATAACCAGAGGCTAGAACAAATATTTATTCCTAAAAATTAGCAAAAAGCAAAAAAACTAAAAATAAAATTGGCTTGCCTCCCAACAAGTGCTATCGTTTAACGCCCCTAGCTAGGCATAAAATCAAAGATAGATCTAGGTATTGCCCTCTTTGGTAGGCAACTCTTTAATAAGACATCTATCACTTTTGGGAGTTTCTTTCTTTTTATTAATTATCAAACTCCTAGGCATAAAATCGAAAAATTCATTTGTCACTACAAGAAATATGTCAACTGGTGACCTTCTGTCAGTGACCCTGGAAGAATTGGTCATAGATCTATGACCATTTCAGACCAATTGGTCAAAAGCTGTTCGGGGGGCTCCAAACCCTAAACTATAACGACCATAACGACCACTTTGGTCAGAAAGGTCGTAATTTCCTTACACGAAATGGTCATAAAGCAGATAGCACTGCTCCGCTGCCTTATTTCTAGCTGATCATGACCAATATAGATGGTCATAACCTTGTAAATTGTGGTGGGTTGCTATGACTAGGCGCCACCTCATCAGTTTTGCCTATGTGTCATGTCCATGTGGCAGTTTTTGCCCTAGGTTGTGAAGCAACATATATTTCTGTCATTTCCAAAATTCCCAAAAAAAATCTCATAAATTCTTTGGGTCATATCTTCGTCAAATATGTAAAAAACCTTCTTTGCCTAGTTCAGAAAAAAATTCAAAAATATTTATTTTCCTATTTTGTTCAGAAAAACACTTTGTGAAGGAAGTACCACTTTGGCATGTCCAAATGGTATCCATTTTCTGATGCTTTCCTATGCCCAAATAACCACCCTCCACCAAATGCCACTCAATCCATTCATTATTTTGAGCCCAGCTTCAACATTCAGTATTTATGTCCAGTGTGGTACTTTGCAAAGCAAGTACCACCTATGCTCCTCCTTTTGAGCTGAAAATTTGTGAAGACGGTCTTTTTAGTAACTGATCATCCTCAGCCAAAACTCACGCCCATTAGCCATGTGCATTTTCCGTACCGCTAATCAAACACTTGGCTGCTTATTCATGTTTGAGCATCGATCGGTCTCCTCGTGAGAATCTTATGTTGTGATTTTATTCCTAGCACCTACCTGGGGAGTGCCCAACCCACTAGACATGCCTAGGCCGCCCAAAACACATGGCAACACCATAGTCACGCGGTGACCACGCGGCGGGCATGCGAGTTTACGCGCTCTAGAGTTGGGGCCCTCGACAACCGTCCAAACCTCGACGTATCGCCACCAAACCATGTATTTATGATTAAATAGGTACTTATGTAACTAGAAATGATTTTTGGAAAAATAAATAGCAAACTATGAGGCAGCCGCAGTTCAAATTTGACCTGCTTCCTCCACGAATCGTGGAATTTCTCTTTTCACAGAGGTGGATCAAAACTTTGACACCCAACCATTTTGTCAATTGTGCATTAAATATGGCCTAGTATTTTATAAAATTGATTTGGTCCATTTTGCAACAAATATATGGTAGGTCCTTCACAAAAAACTCATTTGGGGCACTTGGAAAATGGAAAATGAATTTTCCGTGCACAGAAAATGAAAACTTCCTTAGGCAACATTGTTTGCCATTCCAAGATTCACCCTTGTGCACAATATGAGATCATTTGAACAAACTATGCCATGAATGTGGCCATAAGATTGATCATTTGGCTTGAAAGCCATGAATCTTCACGCATGATAGCTCATTTTTTAGAACACTTTTTTAAAATAATTTCTGTATTACAAGATTATTATTTTTTATGGAAACTTGGTCACATATAATGACACAATGCGAAGGTTTTCCAATTTTTTGATTTTTTTTTCAATTTTTTATGTCCGTTTCAAAATGCGGTCAAAACAGCGGGCTTGACCGTTCCTAGCTAGTGGTTGAATCTTGGAAAAAATTTGATGTTTCTCTATTAAATAGATACTTACGTACCTAGAAATGATTTTTGGAAAAAATAAAGAGCAAACAATGAGGCAGCTGCAATTCAAATTTGACCCGCTTCCAACTGAATCGGCGGAAATTTGTCTTTTTCACCAGAGGTGGATCAAAACTTTTTACACCCAGCCATTTGGTCAATTGTGCATTAAATATGGCCTAGTATTTTAGAAAAATGATTTGGTCCAATTTTGCAAGAATTATTTGGTAGGTCCTTCACAAAAAAACCTCATTTGGGGCACTCGAAAAATGGAAAATGAATTTTCCGTGCACAGAAAATGAAAACTTCCGTGGGCAACATTGTTTGCCATTCCAAGATGCGCCCTTGTGCATAATATGAGATCATTTGAACAAACTATGCCATGAATGTGGCCATAAGATTGATCATTTGGCTTGAAAGCCACGAATCTTCACGTATGATAGCTCATTTTTTAGAAATTTTTTTTAAAATAATTTCTGTATTACAAGTTTATTATTTTTCCTGGAAACTTTGTCACATATAATGGCACAATGCAAAGGTTTTCCATTTTTTATTTTTTTTTATTTTTTATACCCGTTTCAAAATGCGGTCAAAACGGTGGGCTTAACCGTTCCTAGCTAGTGGTTGAATCTTGGAAATTTTTTGATGTTTCTCTAATTAAATAGATACTTATGTACCTAGAAATGATTTTTGGAAAAAATAAAGAGCAAACTATGAGGCAGCTGCAGTTCAAATTTGACCCGCTTCCAGCTGAATCGGCGAAAATTTGTCTTTTTCACCAGAGGTGGATAAAAACTTTTTACACCCAACCATTTGGTCAATTGTGCATTAAATATGGCCTAGTAATTTAGAAAAATGATTTGGTCCAATTTTGCAAGAATTATTTGGTAGGTCCTTCACAAAAAAACCTCATTTGGGGCACTCGAAAAAAATGGAAAATGATTTCTTTGCCAAAAAAACTCATTTCTCATGGCACCTTTTTAAAGATATTTATCTCATTTCATGTTTATTATTTTTCCTGGAAACTTGTCCACATTTGGCGACAAAGTGAGAAAGTTTTACATTTTCTTGTTGAATTTCTCGAGTCATAAAATAGCTAACATGATTTTAACACATTATTTTTAGTCAACTACGACCAATTTAGATGGTCATAATGTCTTACTGCACTCTGATTAGTCCGTGGACGTCTCACGCGGATCATGCATCGCACACCGTCGGATGCTCGCGGATCCAACGGCAGTCATTGACCCTTTCACACCAACCCCGAAACCCTAGCTATGTCCTCGTGCTCATTTTCCATCCACCCCCCGCCTCCTTTCTTTCCCTCTCCTCCTCTCCCCTTCCAGATCCGGCGGAGCTCCTCTCCATCCTCACCACATTGCCACCCCCTCCCCTTCCTCTCATGACGCATCCACCGCATCCGTCGTCTTCTCTCTCACGACACTGCACCCTCCCCTTCCTTCTCCACACAAGCCGATCCAAGACTCGAAACAATCGTCCTCTCCCCCCTCATTCGATCGATCCCGACCAGCCGTGGCGGCACTGGATCTCTTCGGCGGGGCTGGCGGCGGCGCGATGCTGTCGGAGATGTACTAGAGCGCGGGGCCGCTGCAGGGCAGGGGAGAAGCAAAGCAGCGCAGGGGAGCCGCCGCGACCTCCCGCTAAAAAATCCCCCCCACCCCACCCCCGGCGCCACTCCACCCCCTCCGCTGCGCCCGAGCCCGCATGAGCCGGGCCGTCCTGTCGCATCCAGATCCCTCCGCCGCCGCACCGCCCTCCTCTCCCCTCGCCTCCGCCACCAACCTCTCCCCTCGCCTCTGCCACCCACCTCCCCATGGCGCGCCTCTTCCCCATCCCAGATCAGATCCAGCACGCCCCGTGCAGAGTGATTCCGCGATGAACGCGGAGGGGCTCCATCTCATCTCCATGGCGTCATTTGCTTCTGCTTGGCTGACGACGCCATCCGCGTCCTTCTGCTGCTCGTCGAGGTAAGGTATTCTCTCGATTTGATCTTCTCTCCTTAGCTTCCCTTCCCTTGCCTCATGTGACGTGGCTTCCTTCCTCTCGCAGGTGCACTTGGTCAGACATCACCAGCCATATCGCTGGACGTGGCCATACCTGCCTACTCCTCGTTGGTTCCCCAGCCTGGGCATCTGCATCTGGTTTCGTTTCTTCAGAAGAATATGATAGGTATAAGCCCTCCCTCCTCTGCTCTGTCAGGCTCTCTGTCACTTATGCGCCTCTGTTTTTTTGGGACTGCCATTATGGCTGCTTCTTGTTGGTTGTAGTCAAAATCAGTGACAAGCTAGCAAGCTATCATGCGTGTGTGGCCATGGCCTTCTTTAGAATAGGGGTGCCACTGTTTTGCTGTGGGAGTAGGAGTAACTCTTGTTCGAGATCTGATCTACTAGAACTGAATTGCTCCCCTGTTTTGCTGTGGTCGTATGCTCTGTGGCCACTGATGCGCGCTGCATACCAGTAGATTAGGACCAAAATTTGAGCAGTTTCAGTCGTGCAGATTATAAATGAATCATGCCCTGCTTTGTTGTAGTTGTATGATCTTACTGCTGAATTGATTGTTGTATTGTTCAAACTGAAGTCTTCCAGTTGGCTTGCTATGATGTAGTATATCACTGTACTTCAGACTTATTGTAGAATTTGGGCCTGGGCGCTTTGGAATTTAGCTGTAGTCTGTCCCTTAATTTACTCCGCACTTTGCTCTGCTTGGCGATCGGCTGCCTTGCTACTCCATAGTCCTTGATGCGTCTTGTATATCTGATTAGGACCAAAACTGGAGTAGTTATGACAACAGTTTGATATTCCTTTGCTAGCACATGTCCTTTATCTCTTAGCACATATTGTGATTATGACATGTGGGCTCTTGGAAAAGCCATCTGTCTGTGTTTCTGTAGTTATTTGTATTAAGTGCTCCACATTTGTTTTTCAACATGGACAATCCATAATCAGCTTTAAGAGCTTGTTGCCCTTGGTCACAAAGTGGGTTTCTATTAACTTGATGGAGACTAGTTATAAACTAGTCAGTGCATCTTAATTGATTATTGCGTAGCACTGTTTTGTACTCCTACTTCATTTATTTATGCAAATATTGCAATAACAAGTACTGCTGTTTGCAGACCTCTTCCACCACTGCCTAATCTAGAGGTCTTCGATGTGGTCGTTGAGAAAGCTGCAGGTCAGGCTCCTGTATGGGTAAACAAGGTGTTGGCTGTTGCCCATGACATTGCCATCAAGAGAGACTATGACAGTTTTTATACAGTATCTCTCTCGTGTACCCGTAACTTGTTCGTGATGCATGTTTCATATACATGCACACACAAACTTCTCTCTGTACTGTACCTCATGCACGTTTCACGCTTTCTCTGAAATGAAATAATAAGGTTCACACTCCATGGACCAGGACGACCACCAGGACCTCCACGGCGATGATGAAGCCCTGCACATGGTCGAGCTTGATGGAACAACAGTGCCTCGGTGTGGTGCAGCCAAGTTGGGCCACACCAGTGCATTAGGAACTCTGCATGATGTTGTCCTTTGTCTTGTCATCTTAACTTCTACAGTAGTAGGAGTATTTTATATTTGTTCTTTTCTTGGCCACCCAGCATGTTTGCTAATCATCCATCTGCCTCATGTTATATGATCCCTACCTAGTAACTTCATTATATGCAGACTTGTGGTGTTGGTTCAGTTTAGTCAAATTAATATATATACTGCTATGCTACTACTACTATTGTCTGCATTTAATCTAGATTTGTAGCTTCATCAATCAGTGGCAAACAAAAAAAAACAATCCTGAACGACACCCTGGTTGTTATAAGTGTAATATAATTTATCTTTGCTTAATTTGTATCTAATTCCACTGTTTGATTCCTCCCTAGATTTGTGTCTAGTTTAAACATTACATGGAATATTTTTCAGCAGTCTGGTAGGCAACGATGATATCAATATAAGAGGTTATCTTAGCTTGTTAGTGTGTGCTTAGTGAACTATATGAGCTCTCTTTATTGCATCTTGTATGCTCATACATTAGCATGAAATAGTATTGCTCATATAGTACATGGACTATTTATGAGCATAGTTTTTGTGCCATATCCATTTCACACCTGGCATCTGCCATTGTAACTTCATGATGATGTAACATGTGAATCTGTTGGTCCTTCTTATTGTCTTTAAAGAAGTCAATGTACCTACCTATTTTTGTGCTCTGTTATTATCTTTGATCAGTATCAGTTGTGTCTCTTAGATATACACTCCTACCTTTTCTGACTTGAGTTGTTAACTATTGTTCCATACTTCTGTTAGTTATAACAAAAAATCTTTGAATTTGGTACTGCATGAGTTTTTACTACTGCTAACAGAGAGTATTTGCTACTACTAAAACAACGATTTTGTATGCACTGCTACCTGATGAGTGCTTTATTTGTAATATTTCACCTTGGCATGCATATGTTTGTTCGGTTTGAACTTTGCATGACATGATATAATTATTTCCAGTGTTTTTCTCAACTTATTTTCATTGCCACTTGATATATAGTTAGCTTGTACTTGAAGTTGTAGGTTAATGTGGTGATTTTATTCTACTTGGATGCATTGGTACCCCCATAATCGAGTGCATGGACACAATGGCAAGAAGATCATGGTTGTACGCATCATCCAGCACACCATGGAGATAATCGACCTCCTCACCGATGGTAACTCAATCTAGATCATCACTTTATACTCTCCTACCTTTGTGATGTTAGTATGCTTCTGCTGACTAGTATTGTTAGATCTTGCCAGTAGTAGAATGGTATTTTGTTTTAGGCACAATGTGTTGCAGCGAAGTCTTTTGCATGATCTGCACTTGCGCAATGCATATTTGTCTGTGTTTTCTTGTATGAATGAGTACCTCATTTTAAGTAGCTGGAGAACAAAAAGCATGGTACCAGCTGAATTTATGTTGTCATTCTAAATAACTATCCTTTTTTGAATGGTCAATTCATACTATATTGGCATCTGTCCTTTTTTTAATGGCCAATTCATAGTATATTTGGCTTCTGTTTTCTAATTCTTCTCTGCTGATTCATGGCGGGAGCGGGTGCCTAGTTTGTGATAGCTATTGAAGGAGCTCAATGTGAAGAACATAACACTTGTAGAGTTCGATGGCTATCTTGTATTACACTTGTAGAGCTTGTAGCTGTTATTACACTTCTAGAGCATCTAAAGTATATGCTAAGAGCTTGTATCACGTGTTATTTGTACAACTAAGAAGTATTATGTGGTCATCTTTCAAACGAGCTTCTAAGGTCTCTGTCTTGAAACAAGCTGATAATATGTGAAGTATTATGTGGTCTGTTCCAATTTAAATACTGGTTATTTATTTCTTTGTTAAATTGAAATAAGAAGAATATGACTCGACATCCGGGACCCTTGATCGAGAACCTAACAACTGTGGCCCAATCTGACAGTGGACCCCTTAAAAAAAAGAAAAACTGAGTATTAAGAAAGAAGGCCATGGCCCAAAAAGAAAAAGGCTGAAATATTAGGCCAGGCCCATTTAGCCGACCAGAAAAAAATGATGACTAAAAAGGCTGAATTAGTGGGCTCGGCCCATGTAAAAGACAGAATTGGACCGGGCTCATTCTAAGTAACGACCTTTTCAATTCGTCGCAATTTTGCCACGTCAGATTGCCATGTCGGATCCGACGTGGCCTGGGCAGACAGCCAGTGACCAAAACAAAAGGTCATAGGTTCCACAACCTTTTGTTTTGGTAAAGAACGCTCACGACCTTATCCGAAGAAGGTCGTTAATTTCAGATTCTGTTGCCGACTTTTGACCTACATTTTTGGTCACAAAAAGGTCACAAATGAAAAACCATGACCTTTCGGTGACCAATAGTGGTGGTCACAAGTTGACATATTTCTTGTAGTGTGTAGAAAATGGTTCCTTAATGATAGCAAAAAGATTGGGATGAATACTTATAGATTTGAGACCCGCAGTTTCCTTACTAGAGGGTTCACCCTTGTTTTTAGGAACATACATAAGCTTGGTAATTTTAGTTGGAGGACTTGGAGTATTCTTTACAGAAGAAAAAGCGGTTCCCAAGTTGGTAATGATACCCTCAAGTTTATCGATTCTAGTGGAATCTTGATTTATTCGTTCATTAACTAAGGGTTCCTACTCCTTAATATTTTTCTAAGTGACTCCTACCTTAGATACATATTGGGTAATTTGGTTGTGGATCTTTTTATCCAAATTTTCAATTAACTCTACCGTAGCAACTTTATTTTCAATAATTTCAAGTATTTTCATTACATGCTCCAAAGTTAACGTAGTTCCATTAACCAAAAGAGGTGGTGAGCCAAACAAATCTATCATAGCATTATAAGAATCAAAAGTATGGCTACCCAAGAAATTCCCTCTGGTAATGGTATCAAGGATATATCTGTACCAGGGTGTAGCGCCTACATAAAAATTGCGGAGAAGAATGGAAGTAGATTGCTTCCGGGTAGATCTATTTTGAGCATTGCAAATTCTATACCAAGCTTCTTTTAGATTTTCTCCCTCCCTTTGCTTAAAATTTAGAACTTCATTCTCTGGAAACAACGAAAAAGATAGAGGACTAGCCATAACGACAAGCAAACGGAAAAGAGAGGGCGAATAAAACGGCAAGGGTGAAGTGGGGGAAAGGAAAACGAGAGGCAAATGGCGAATAATGTAATGCGGGAGATAAGGGTTTGTGATGGGTACTTGGTATGTTGACTTTTGCGTAGACCTCCCCGGCAACAGCGCCAGAAATCCTTCTTGCTACCTCTTGAGCACTGCGTTGGTTTTCCCTTGAAGAGGAAAGGGTGATGCAGCAAAGTAGCGTAAGTATTTCCCTCAGTTTTTTGAGAACCAAGGTATCAATCCAGTAGGAGGCTACACACGAGTCCCTCGCACCTACACAAACAAATAAATCCTTGCAACCAACGCGATAAGGGATTGTCAATCCCTACACGGTCACTTACGAGAGTGAGATCTGATAGGTATGATAAGATAATATTTTTGGTATTTTTGTGATAAAGATGCAAAGTAAAATAAAAGCAAAATAAAAGGCAACAGAAATAGCTAGGTGTTGGAAGATTAATATGATGGAAAATAGACCCGGGGGCCATAGGTTTCACTAGTGGCTTCTCTCGAGAGCATAAGTTTTTACTATGGGTGAAAAAATTACTGTTGAGCAATTGACAGAATTGAGCATAGTTATGAGAATATCTAGGTATGATCATGTATATAGACATCACGTCCGAAACAAGTAGACCGACTCCTACCTGCATCTACTACTATTACTCCACACATCGACTGCTATCCAGCATGCATCTAGAGTATTAAGTTCATAAGAACAGAGAAATGCTTTAAGATGACATGATGTAGAGGGATAAACTCATGCAATATGATATAAACCCCATCTTGTTATCCTCGATGGCAACAATACAATACGTGCCTTGCTGCCCCTACTGTCACTGGGAAAGGACACCGCAAGATTGAACCCAAAGCTAAGCACTTCTCCCATTGCAAGAACAAATCAAACTGATAATTCGAAGAGACTTGCAAAGATAACCAATCATACATAAAATAATTCGATAGATTCAAATATTGTTCATAGATAAACTTGATCATAAACCCACAATTCATCGGCCTCAACAAACACACCGCAAAAGAAGATTACATCGAATAGATCTCCAAAAGAGAGGGGGAGAACATTGTATTGAGATCCAAAAAGGGAGAGGAAGCCATCTAGCTAATAACTATGGACCCGAAGGTCTGAGGTAAACTACTCACACTTCATCGGAGAGGCTATGGTGTTGATGTAGAAGCCCTCCATGATCGATGCCCCCTCCGGTGGAGCTCCGGAACAGGCCCCAAGATGGGATCTCACGGGTACATAAGGTTGCGGCGGTGGAATTAGGTTTTTGTCTCCGTATCTGGTAGTTTGGGGGTACGTAGGTATATATAGGAGGAAGGAGTACGTCGGTGGACCAACGTGGGGCCCATGAGGGTGGAGGGCGCGCCCATGGGGGGTAGGCGCGCCCCCCTACCACGTGGCTTCCTGGTAGCTTTCTTGACGTAGGGTCCAAGTCCTCTGGATCATGTTCGTTCCGAAAATCACGTTCCCGAAGGTTTCATTCTGTTTGGACTCCGTTTGATATTCTTTTTCTGCAAAACTCTGAAATAGGCAAAAAACTACAATTCTGGGCTGGGCCTCTGGTTAATAGGTTAGTCCCAAAAATAATATAAAAGTGTATAATGAAGCCCGATAATTTCCAAAATAGAAGATAATATAGCATGGAGCAATCAAAAATTATAGATACGTTGAGACGTATCACCTCTATTTGTCATAAACATGGTTGGATATGAAATAAGTGATTACCTACTTTCAAAATCAAAACATGTGATTTTTAAATTAGGGTAGGGATTAATTAGGGATTACACTACACACGATTTGCGAAAGCGAAACGGGTGCGATAGACCTGGAGATCAGACACGTTTTTAGGATACACTACGTGTGCGATCAATCTCTAATGCACACACGACCAGCCAAGAGAAAACGTGTGCAATTAACAATAGCATCGCACACAGTTCTTTCTTATCAAATGTTTGTGATAGTCACCTTATCACACACGCTTCGCAATTATGGACTGTTTGTGATGTTGTGCACATCACAAACATTTGGTCATAGAAGAACGTGTGTGATAGGTCTTCATCCGACGTGAGTACGACGAATGAATCATGTGGGATGTATTCAAGCTTCACACAAAGTTTTATAGCGACAACTGTGTGCGCTCTTACATCGAATCGCATACATTCGAGGAAAAATAAATGTGTGTGATTGTCTTCTTCTATAATCGTGAACTATTTGTGATGGGTTGCGCATCGCAAATGTAGCACCACAGAATACCGACTACGATGGCAATGCGAGCACAAACGAGTTGCAAGGATGGAGCATTTTGGATATTCGAGATATCATAAACAGTTTAGTAGGGACAACTGTATGCATCAAGGCTCCCTATCCCCGACGATTTCTAGGTCGTGTGGGAAGGACCCCCCCCCCCCCTATTGCAGTCACTCACTTGACGACGGTTCAAAACGCCGTCTTGGAAAGGGGTTAAAAACCATTTGTATAGCACCTCGTTGTACCATTGAATTAAACCATGTCTTAGCATCACCCTTTAATGAGAAAGGGAACAACTTAAGAATATAGTAGTAGTGAATTTTTTCCTCATGAGCAAATAGGGTGGCTATATCACTCATTTTAGTAAGATGTGCTACAATAGTTTCAGATTCATAACCATGGAAAGGATCGGATTCAACCAAAGTAATTAACTCGGGATCGACAGAGAATTCATAATCCTTATCAGTAACAAAGATAGGTGAAGTAGCAAACTTAGGATCATATTGCATTCTAGCATTCAAAGATTTTTCTTTCCACTTGCATAATTATTTCTTAAGATCATCTCTATCCTTACAAGGAAGAAAGTCCCTAGCTACCTCTCCATCCATAACATAACCATCAGGTATAACAGGCAATTCATATCTAGGAGGAGAATCATAATCTTCAGTTTCAATAATTTCATCAGTTTCAAAAATCTCATTTTCTCTAGCTCTAGCAAGGTGTTCATCAAGCAATTCTCCTAGTGGCACAGTCTTATCAAGCAAAGTACTAGCATCATCGTAAGTATTATTCATAGCAGAAGTAGAATCATATATTACTGCGACCTATCAGAATTAATAGCAGGTGGCGGTGTCGCAAGCCTACTCAAAACAAAAGGTGAATCAAGTGAAAAGCTAGAAGGCAGTTCCTTACCTCCCCTCATCTTAGAGGAAAAAATCTTGGTTTTGGTATCTTTCAAATTCTTCATAGTAACCAATAGATATAAATCCCAAGTGACTCAGCAAATAGAGCTATGCTCCCAGGGGGCGCCAGAAAAAGGTCTTGATAACCCACAAGTATAGGGGATCGCAACAGTTTTCAAGGGTAGAATATTCAACCCAAATTTATTGATTCAACACAAGGGGAGCCAAAGAATATTCACGAGTATTAGCAGTTGAGTTGTCAATTCAACCACACCTAAAAGACTTAATATCTGCAACAAAGTTTTTAGTAGAAAAGTAGTATGGAAGTAATGGTAATGGTGATAAAATTAACAATAGCAGTTTTGTAGCTATTGTAACAGTGGCAAGGACAAAGTAACTTAGCAAAGATCAATATGTGAAAAGCTCGTAGACATTGGATGAGTGATGGATAATTATGTCAGATGGCATTCATCATGTAGCAGTTATAACCTAGAGCGACGCTCAACTAGCTCCAATTCATCAATGTAATGTAGGCATGTATTCCGTATATAGTCATACGTGCTTATGGAAAAGAACTTGCATGACATCTTTTATCCTACCCTCCCGTGGCAGCGGGGTCCATAAAGAAACTAAGGGATATTAAGGCCTCCTTTTAATAGAGAACCAGAACAAAGCATTAGCACTTAGTGAATACATGAACTCCTTAAACTACGGTAATCACCGGAAAGAATCCCAATTAGTGTCACCTTGGGGTATACGGATCATAACACGTAATAGGTGTCTACAACTTGCAAGATAGGATCAAGAACACATATATATATATTGATGAAAACATAATAGGTTCAGATCTGAAATAATGGCACTCGGTCCCTAGTGACAAGCATTAAGCATAGCAAAGTCATAGCAACATCAATCTCAGAACATAGTGCATACTAGGCATCAAGCCCTAACAAAACTAACTCGATTATATGATACTCATCCAACCCATCACCGTCCAGCAAGCCTACGAAGGAATTACTCACTCCCGGCGGTGAGCATCATGGAATTGGCGATGGAGGAAGGTTGATGATGATGATGGCGACGATTTCCCCTCTCTGGAGCCCAAAACAGGCTCCAGATCTGCCCTCCCGATGAAGAACAGGATGTGGCGGCGGCTCCGTATCGTAAAACGTGATGACCTCTTCTCTCTGATTTTTTTTCTCTCCCCGAATAGGGTTATATGAAGTTGGAGTTGAGGTCGGAGGAGGTCCAGGGGCCCCACAAGCCTAGGAGGCGCGCCCCCAGGGCTTGTGGCCTCTGGGTGGACCCCCTCTGGTTAATTCTTGCGTCAGTATTATTTATATATTCCAAAAATATTCTCCGTAAATTTTCAGGTCAATCCGAGAACTTTTATTTTTGCACAAAAATAAAACCATGGCAATTCTGCTGAAAACAGCGTCAGTCCGGATTAGTTCCATTCAAATCATGCAAATTAGAGTCCAAAACAAGGGCAAAAGAGTTTGGAAAAGTAGATACGATGGAGACGTATCAGTACGCTTCCCGGAGGATGTCGCTGCCGACAATGACTTCTAGGCGCAGAGGATGGCGCAACGAGCCAAGGATCTGGCGGACAGGCATGTGCGGAAGGCACTGGCGATAGCGCAGTGCGAACTGGGATCTGCGTCGACCTTTGATGACAATGATCCTCGTTTGGATGACGTGTTTCTGTCGTCGGACTACACCATCGAGGAGGAGGATGGCAATGAGGAGTAGTTTCTAGTATATTTGTATCATAGTATCCTTTTTATCTATTTTTATTTGTATCGTATGGACTAGTTTGTGGTGTTGGGCTTGAACTATGCTATTTGAATTTTATCTATATGTTTTTTTGTATTGTTCATATGTGTTGCATCGTAGTACTGGTTGCTCGTGCGCGCCGGATTTTGCAGCGCTTGCTGGATCTATGGTGTCGGGTCTTATTTTGCAGCGCCTGCTGGAGAAAGCGCCCTCCCGCGTGCAAAAAAGGCTATTTCGACGCTATAAAAATTATTTAGCGTGTCGTGCGTTGCGCGCCTGTTGAATATGCTCTAAAGCGGTGTGATGTAGATACAAGGAGGAAGTGAGGAGTTTAGTCTTAAAACATAACCGACGACACATATGTGATAAACACTACAGTGTACGGGGCAGAGCTTAGCATATTGTTGAGTATCGTGAATATTAGGAAAGCTAGAATAGCGTAGGATATTAGTCTACCTTGCCTTCTACTCCAAGATGATCATGTACTTCTATATATATGCCCATGTTGCTCAAGCAATAACATGGTATCAGCCTTACCTCGATTTTAAACCTTAGCCGCCGCCGCTTCCGCACCCGCGCGCCGCCCCCGGTGCGGTCGACCTTCATGACCGCCGTCGGGGGCCGCGCCGCCAGTACCTAGGGTTCGTCTGCCGGTCGTGTTGACCGGCTACCCTGGAGAGTCTTTTTCCCGAGCCCTTGCTCCGAGTTTTTTCGCTCTCTCGCCGGTCGTTTTGATGGGCGTTTTGTTTTTTGTTTTCCAATCTATGCGTGACCGTCGACCCCCATATGCCTCTACTCCGACAGCGGCGTGACCGGCAGGCTCTTCACCGACCCTGTGGCCTCGCGCGACCGGAGGCCCCTCACGGCCGTCCTCCGCACGTCGGCCCGCTCGTCGATAGATGTCGGCTGTCACCGCCCTCTCTGACCAGGACACCTACATCGCCCCAACCATCGGCCTCGCGCCATGCGGCGGCCCATCATAGCCGCCGTACGCTTGCCGGCCCGCCCATCGATCCACGCCACCTCCCACCGCCGTATCTGCATGGCGTCCCTGCTTGCCGGCCTCGTCCCTTGTTGCGTCGGGTCGGCTGCTTCAGGCTCATCGTCTGCCTCAGATCGGGCGCCGCTGCTAGGTTTGTCGCTCGCCCAGGCGCTAGCGCTGCTTTGACAGCCTGGGTGTCGGTGCTGACGCGCTTGTCCGCACGACGTCCCACGCCGCCCGTCACCGTCGGCTTCATCTCGGACTCTGCCGCCACACCACCTCCACCGAGTGGCGTCCCCAACGCGTCGCGCGATCGGCTTGATCACCCGCTCGCCGTCGCGATCCGCCTCATCTACGCCCCGCGACCGACCTGGCCCGTCGGTTGCTCGCGCCTTTGCAGGTCCCGTGAAGATCGTCCCCGAGTTCAGAGCGCCCCTCCACGGATCGAGCAACGGGTTGCCGCTGCGTCGCCCTGTCGGGCCGCAGCGCCGCCGCCCCGTGGTTCTCCTCGCGGCTGCATCAACTTGCGTGTCACCACTACGTCGCCCCTTTGGGCCGTAGTGTCGCGATACGCAGTCCCGCCGCCGCCTCGAGGCCATCCCCACGGTTGCACCGACCCGCGTTTCGCCGCTGCGCTGGCTCTTCGGGTTGTTGGGCCACGGCTCATGGTTCCCAACACCGCCCCGAGGCCTTCCTGCCGTCACCGCGCGTCGACCTCCCGTGGTATGCATCGTGCCATCTCCCTCGGTGCAAGAACGCCACCATCCACGCTGGTCTTCGTCACGCTGTCGGGTTCCTCGCCTACTTCGAGCATCGCCGCCGCGTGTAAGTGCATCTAGTGCCCCTTAGTGATTTTGGTGTATTGAAGACTTATAGGTTAAGTAACTAATGCGTTTGTGAGTGTACACAGGTCTATAAGTCTATGAGGAGTTTGATATTTACAGAGAAAGTTGACCCCTAAAAATAAAGTTCTTCAACTGAAGACTTTGATATTTCAAGACTTTACGAAGACTTTGAAAGTGAAGAAATTGGTGTGACCTTGAAGACTTGGTATTCATTTGAGGAACATGAAGCGTGAAGACTTTTGTTTTCGTAGTTTCATTTCTCTTTCTTGAGTCATAGGAAACACCGTCTTTGTTAAAGGGGTCGAGGAAATACTAAGGAAAAATTTCCATGTGATGCTCAATTCAAAATCCTACACCTACCAATCCCTTGAGTGAAGCTTTTGGAAATCTCATACAGTTCAGTCAATTTCTTGATGTGAGACGAAGCTCTTCTAGTCATTGAGAATTTATTCGGCCCGAGGAGTTAGGAATTCGCCGGTAATTGAATTGCCTACTGATGAGAACATGATAGCCCCGAGGAATTTGATGTTCAAATTTCCGACCGTTCTTGTCTTCTTGGCGCGCCACCTGTCCCAAATATCTTATCCACCTAACGGTCATATCATTGAAGGGCATTTATGTCTTATCATGTCGGGCTGCTCCTAGGCTATAAATAGCCGCCCCTACAACCACTAGCTGGTTGGCTGCTCGAAGAACTTGACACTTGTCATTTGAGAGCAACCCATCCTCCGAGGACTTTGGCGAAAATCATCAAGTGAGAAAAACCCAAAACCAAACCCTACAAACCCAAAGTGATTGAGCATCATTGAAGAAATTGATCCTGCGTGGATCCGGCGCTTTTACCTTTGAAGACTGTGCTTCTTCCAGACGGTTAGGCGTCAAGGTCTAGAGCATCCAAGAGGAATTGTGGATCGCCGAGTGACCAAGTATGTGAAGGTTTGGAAGTCGCTGAAGACTTACCACGAGTGATTGGACGAGGTCTGCGTGACCTTAGTTCAAGGAGAATACGGTGAGGACTTGGTGTCTGAGCTGCGTGCTTTCGGTGGTGGGTGTCTTGGGACTGTGTGTCCTCGAGTTTAAATACTCAGCCGCTCCAACGGACGTATAACCGAGACAGCAGTTGGAACTGGTCTACCAAATCATTGTCTTCACCGACCTAACTGGTTCTATTTCCTCAACCCTTTCATTTCCTCATTCTTGTGTTGGGTGTTTGTTCATATCTGTGTTTGAAGACTTTGGTGAAGACTTTCTCTATTTCCTCAGTTCAATTTCTTGATCTGTTTGTCTTCATCTTGTGTTATCCTGTGATTACGCTTTACGTACTCGTGATTGTCTTCAATTCATCATGATGACAATGCTTGTAATCTGTTATGCTTACTTCGAGTACTTATTCCGCTGCAAGTATTTCTTCGCTAAGGAATTTCCTCACCGCAAATTCCTCGATGAAGAATTCATAAAATCGCCTATTCACCCCCTCTAGTCGATATAACGCACTTTCAATTGGTATCGAGCAAGGTACTCCCTTGTTACGTGTGATTTTAGTTTAACCACGGAGTTTTAGTTATGTCGATTGCAGGTATGATCAAGGTCTCAGCAGGGTGTCCTACCTTCGATGGGACGGACTACCCTCATTGGAAGAACAAAATGCGAATGCATCTTGAAGCAATTGACAATGATCTACGGTATGTTGTGACAAAAGGTGTTTCCTCGGTCCACCTTCTACGAATGATGCTGATGTGAAGAGATTCAAGCAACTCGATTATCAAGCGAAGAATATCATATGTGGCCATCGAGCAAAGGTCAATATGGAAGAGTGAGTGCTTTGGAATCTGCCAAACTCATACGGGACAGGCTGTCCAAAGTAAATGAAGGTGTTTCAACTCAGCGTGACTCTCGAGTTGGCGTTCTTGGAATCTCTTCAACGCTTCAAAAGACTCGACAACGAAAATGTTCAACAAACCTTGATCGCCTCACCGACATCTCAAATGAGCTTCAAGCACTGGGTGCCTTGACATCACCGACCATGAGGTGGTGAAGAAATTGCTAAGATCGCTGATTCCTCATTTGATACTCGCACCGATGATACAAGAACGAGCTGACTACAAGTCTCTTGATCCTGCTGATATCCTCGAAGGCTAAATACTCACGAGTTCGACTTGCTGAAAGAGAGATCTCTATGGTTACGGCTATGGAAAACACGTGCCACGAAGGCCAAGGCGTGTCCGAATCGAGAGTGAAGACTCGGTAGTAGCCTAGGAGATCTGAAGAATTTGGCGAGGAGCTAGCCTTTGCTCGTGAAGAAATTCCAGAAATTCTCAAGACGTGGTCGCTTTGGAAAATCCTCAAGAAGCAGTGATTCCTCATCTAGTGACTATAAGAGAAGACTTTGTCACAAATGCAAGAAACCTGGTCACTATATCCAAGATTGTCCTCAGTGGGAAAAGGAATTAAGGAAGAAGAAACACAAGGATTACAGTTCTGATGACGTGAAGAAGAAGAAGAAACCATCAAAATCTTCATCATCAAAATCCTCAAAACCTTCTTCTCACAAGAAGAGCAGCTCCAAAAAGGCTCGGGCATTCATTGGCAAGGAAATGGACTCTGAAGCTGAATCTGAGGAAAATGAGGAAGAGGAGGAGTCTGAAGAATCTGAATCTGGTGTGGCTAGTCTGGCTCTTGCTACTGCTTTTGTTAGCAAGTCCATCTTCAACACTGAAGAAACTGACTCACCGACAAGCCCGATGAGGAAAATGATGACTACGCCCCACCTATTGCTTCATGGCAAAAGGTGCCAAGGTACTCAATTTCACCACCTCTGAATCTAGTGAAAATGAATCTGATGAGGATCTCAAGCCCAGCTACTCTAAACTTGCTAAGATTGCTATAAAACAACAAAGGGCTTTTGAAAAGGTTCAAAACATGCTAGATAAGAGTGATGATATGTTAGGTGAAGAAATGGATCGCACTCAAGCCCCGATGAAAATCTTGAGAGACTTGAGTCTAGGCTTGACAACCTTCAAGGTCATCATAACACTCTCCTAATCGATCATGAGAAACTTTCTTATGAATTTCTTCAAAGAAAGCAAGATCTTGAGAAGCTAAGAGTGAGTTATGAAGATCTTGAAGGAGCGCGATTCATTACTTGCTCAACAAATCAGCGCTTCTCAAGAAGAATTTGTTCCTCCATGCTTAAAGTGCATTGAGCGTGAATCGCTAATTCTTCACTGAATGTTCAAATGCTTCAACTGTTACAAATTCTTCACCTGCCTCTGCTATCACTAATTCCTCATCGAGGACATTGCTAGTATCTTGACAATGCAGGATGAAGGAATTGTACATGAAAGGCATGTACAAAAGCCTCAAAGGGCATCAGACTCTTTGTGATGTGCTTAAAAGCAGATCCTCAATAGGAACCCTAGGAAAGAGGGTATTGCCTTTGAGAGGAAACTCAATCTTGATGGAGCGTCTTTGGAAACCCGAGCGGTATCCCAAAACCTCATGGGTTGCTACAAAGGGACCTCCAGTTGATCCATCTACCTTATCTGGCTTCACATGCGAATTTCCTCATTCTGCTGATGAGTCATTTGATTCCAACTATAAACTGTTCAAAAATCAGAATGGTGAAGTATTTGCTAGATATGTTGGCACTAACTGCAGGAACGGTTCCCCTATGAAGAAAATCTGGGTTCCCAAGGAGTGCCTTGAAAGTCTTCAGGTGAATGTCCTCATGACACCACCAGTGAAGAATAGGAACCCCAGATCAAATCCTTCATATGGACCAAATTCTTCATATGGATCCAAGTCCTCATATGGACCAAATTCCTCACGTGGATCAAATTCCTCAAAAGGATCAAAGTCCTCATATGATTATCATCGTGCTAACAACTTTGTTTCGCAGGGTAGAGCTAAGGGCTATGAATATGTGCATTATTCTTCAAACCAATATGTTCATAAGTCCTCGAAGAATTTCTCTGCTTATTCATATGCTTACCCTAACCCCTCTTATGTGAAAAGAAATGGTTTGGCTTCTATGCCACCATTCTCGTATGGTGCTTTCAGAGTGATGAACTCTTTGCCACCCCTTGAGATGTGGGTGGTGAAGAAAAGAACTAATCTCTTCTCAGGGTCAGGTCTCGGGCGTGCCTTAACGTCTGAAGAATTTCTTGGGGCACGACAAATTGCTCGAAAGGACGAGCTAATCATGATGAAATGAACTTTCATTTCACACGTCCTCATCTTGCTTATCTGTTATCTTGGTGATGAAATTCATCGATGAACTTGATATCATATTCTTCACCGATGAAGTATGTGAGATCGTAAGTTGTACTAATTCATCTACAGGATGATCAACCCAAAGCCACTGAGTGGATTCTCGATAGTGGATGTACAAATCACATGATTGGTGACAAGAATCTATTGATGGATGCTCCTTATCACCGTCACATCTGAAGCATATCATCTTTCTTGACAAAGGCAAAAGTCGTATTGGGACTTGGTAAGGTTTCTATCTCTAAGGACATGCACATGGACAAAGTCATGCTTGTTGAGTCTTTAGGATATAACCTCATGTCGATCTCAATGCTTTGTGATCTCGATATGGTAGTTATCTTTGGCAAGTATCGTTGTGTTGTGATTATGGAAGCTGACAATTCCAAAGTCTTCGAAGGCTTTAGGAAAGGAGACTTGTATATTGTTGACTTCTCTACAGGACCACAACCAGCCGTGTGCCTACTTGCAAAAGCTTCAGAAGGCTGGCTATGGCATCGACGACTTGGTCACGCAGGCATGAGGAATTTGCACATGCTTGCGAAGAAGAAACATGTCATTGGCATTGAGAATGTCAAATTCCTCAAGGATCACCTATGCGGAGCCTGTGAAGCTGGAAAAATGACCAAGGCCAAGCATCCAGCGAAGACTATCATGACCACTACTCGCCCCTTGAATTGCTTCACATGGACCTCTTTGGTCCCAATCATTATTCATCGTCGTTAATGAAGCATCACTATATGGCTTTGTTATTGTTGATGATTACTCTCGTTACACATGGGTACACATTGTTACTTACAAGAATCAAGTGCAGGAAATCTTCAAACGATTTTCCTCGAGGGCTTCAACTAACTTTGGTGTGAAGATCAAGCACATCAGGAGTGACAATGGAACTGAGTTCAAGAATTCCGGTCTTGATGACTATCTTGATGAACTTGGTATTACTCATGAGTTATCTGCTCCTTATACTCCTCAGCAAAATGGCGTCGTGGAGCGCAAGAACAGAACTCTTGTTGAGATGGCTCGCACTATGCTTGATGAATACAAAACGCCTAGTCGTTTCTGGATTGAAGCAATTGACACTGCGTGCCACATCATCAACAGAGTATATCTTCACAAATTCTTCAAGAAGACTGCCTATGAACTCCTCACTGACAAGAAACCTAATGTAAGTTATTTCAAAGTCTTGATTGCTAGATGCTGGATTAGAGATCCTCACCACACCTCTAAATTTGCACCAAAGCACATGAAGGTTTTATGCTTGGTTACGGAAAGGACTCGCACACCTCTGAGTCTTCAACATCGCTCTTCACAAGATTGTTGACCTTTGTAGATGTGCGGTTCGATGAAACTAATGGCTCGCAAAGAGAGCACCTACCTACGTGTTAGATTAACCGCACCGAGGATTCTATCAGGTTAAAGGCAAGCGAGGATGTCATTCCCATCAAGAAACTGCTGAAGAATTCATCCATGTACGTGAAGAACTTCAAGCTGATGCACTGAAGATAATTTGAAGAAAATGGTCTTTGAGAAAATGATCAAATTCCTCGAAGACAACCAGCTCATCCTCACGTTGCAAAAGAAGTACAAGTGGAGAAGATCATCGATGACATTAAAGCGCCAGGTCCTCTCACTCGCTCAAAAGCTTCACATTTATCTAACTTTTGTGGGCACTATGCTTTTGTCTCTATCACAGAGCCCACTAAGGTAGATGAAGCATTTCTGGAGCCGGAGTGGATTCAGGCCATGCAAGAAGAATTACATCATTCGAGCTCAACAACGTCTGGGAACTGGTCAAACGTCCAGATCCTCGCAAGCATAATATCATTGGCACAAAGTGGATCTACCGCAACAAGCAAGATGAAAATGGTCTTGTGGTGAGGAATAAGGCACGACTAGTAGCTCAAGGCTACACGCAGGTTGAAGGAATTGATTTCGATGAAACTTTTGCACCTGTTGCTAGACTTGAGTCTATTCGCATATTACTCGCCTATGCTAACCATCACAATATCACTTTATATCAAATGGATGTGAAAAGTGCATTCCTCAATGGTAAGCTTGAGGAAGAAGTATATGTTGCTCAACCCCCAGGTTTTGAAGATCCAAAGAATCCTGACAAAGTCTTCAGACTAAATAAGGCCCTCTATGGCCTCAAGCAAGCCCCTCGGCGTGGTATGATACATTGAAGGAATTCTTCGTGAAGAATGGCTTCACACCAGTTCACTCGATCCTACTCTTTTTACTAAATCTTATGATGGTGAACTTTTGTGTGCCAAATATATGTTGATGATATTATCTTTGGCTGTCTTGACCAACGTTATAGTGATGAATTTGCCTATATGATGAGTGAAGAATATCAAATGTCTATGATGGGAGAGTTGAAATTCTTCTTAGGTCTTCAAATTAAATCAACAACACAATGGCATATTCATATCTCGGAGAAATACCTCAAAGATGTCACGAAGAAATTGGCATGCAAGATTGCAAAGGTGTCAAAATTCCTATGCCCACAAATGGCCATCTATGCCTTGATGAAAATGGTATTGACTTGATCACAAGGTATACCGCTCCATGATTGGTTCTTTATTGTACTTATGTGCATCTAGGCCAGATATAATGCTTAGTGTTTGCATGTGTGCCCGATTTCAAGCTACACGAAGGAATCACACCATAAGGCTGTGAAGCATATTCTTGATATCTAGCTCACACACCAACACTAGGATTATGGTACCCCAAGGGCTCTACTTTTGATCTCATTGGATATTACGACTCGACTATTTGGTGATCGTGTGGACCGCAAGTCAACATCTGGTACTTGTCATTTCCTCGGACGATCTTTGGTCTGTTGGTCCTCGAAGAAAGCAGAACTGCGTATCACCGTCCATGCGGAAGCTGAATACATTGCTGCTGGCTCGTGTTGTGCTCAATTACTATGGATGAAGCAAACCCTCAAGGACTACGGCATCAACGTGAAGAATGTGCCTCTCTACTGTGACAATGAGAGTGCCATCAAGATTGCTCACAACCCAGTTCAGCACTCGAAGACAAAGCACATTCAAATTCGTCATCATTTTCTTCGTGATCATGTGTTGAAGGCGACATCTCCATCGAGCACGTGAAGATGAAGAACAGCTAGCTGATATCTTCACTAAGCCCTTGGATGAGAAGAGATTTAGCAAGTTGCGGTGTGAGCTAAATATCTTAGAATCTTCGAACGTTCTTTGAAAAGGCACACATCCTAACACTTATGCAAAATTGATGACTTAGATGTGCAACACATGAAGAAAGCGTTTTCTTCAATCAATGAAGAATAACACTCTAAGTGTGAAGAAATTAATGAAGAATTTGATTCTCGAACCCTCGACAATTGTGCGCGGTGTCTGAAATCATCATTCTTATCTGATTGGGTCACGCCACCACCAAAGTTGAAAATCTTCAATTTGAGTTTTCCTCAGTTTTGAAATTCTTCAGTTTTCAAATTCTTGATGTTTCAAATTCTTCAACTTTGCAAAATCTTCACTTTCCGTCGTCTTTCTTCATTGGCTATATATATATATATATATATATATATATATATATATATATATATATATATATATATATATATATATATATATATATATATATATATATATATATATATATATATATATATATATATAGGTTTATGTCCTCTATAGCATTCACTTATAGCTATTTCTTCAAGTCGTTTTTCCTGCTAAGTGAATGTGATCGGACCCTTCCCCCTCTATGCTATACTCAACCCAATCCATTCACAAATTCTTCATGTGCGTTCTACTTTGAAACTCGTTCAAAATCTTCACTGTGTCCTTGACAGCTGAAGAAATTGCAACGGAACTTTTAAAACGAATCTTATCCAAACCTTCGTTTTTGCCGCTCAAACCGTTTCGCATCCCACGATGCATTATTATATTCACCCACGATCGTACACGATCTCCACTACACAGTACGTGGGTGACACATGTCGTGAGAAGGGAAATGGTCAGGGGCATGTTCGTCCTAAATCTTCGGGCGATCCGTTTTTCACCGCGTCTATAAATACCCCTCTCCCCTTCCTCACTCTTTTACTCTGCTTGACCTCTCTCTCCCGCTCGAGCTCCTCAAACCCTAGCGCCGCCGCTACTCCATCGTCGCCGGTGAGGAAAAGCTTCACTGCCTTGACCTCGTCGCCGACGTACTCGCGCCGACCGCGGAAATCCTCACTCCGCCGCCGCCGTAGCTGTCTTCCTCTGCCAAGTTAGGGCGTGGAAGATCTGAACGGACGAACTTCCCAACTGTTCTTCTTAGTTCGTCGTGTTCTTCACTTCGGGTAAATTAAAAGTTACTTTTATTACTCGCTTTGATTCTCAAATCTTCTTCAAATTCTTCAAAGGTGTTTATTCTTCAAATTCTTCACACATATGAACACCTCAAATCTCTTGATTCATTTCTCTAAGCAATGATTTTCTTCAAGATTCCTCAATTGTGTGGATCCTCGATCTATACAACTCTGGAACCTAAGACAAAGAACGCTTAGTGAAATTCTTCAAGGCTCATCTGGTCAAAATCCTCAAAACTTGTTCTTTTTGAAAAACCTTCTGAGAACGCATATGACCTCTCCAAATTCCTCGCACCTATACTCTGTTCAGGTACAAATGTCCGCTGCTGAATCCCTAGGTTCTCATCAACTTAACTCATTTGCAGCGTTCCTCGAAGAAAAACTGCATACTTCTTCAGAGAACTCAATTGTTCAATTTCCTCAACTGAAGAAAATGGCAGACGGTAAGAAGCCGCAGAAGGGAGGAAAGAAACCTGAGGTTATGACAGCGTTTGAAATCCCTGAGGAAATATATGCTGACTACTGCACACCGGATGAAGAAAGCAAAAATCAACGCAAGGTGCGTATTCAGAAGATTGAACGGAGATGGGCACGGGAATGGAAGGAATACAGATATGTAACTCCTAAGTACATGAAGAAATTCGCTCTAAATCCTCCATGCCCAAGAGCTCCTTTGGCACCTGGCCAAGTAGCTGATCCCACAAGCATCAAACGAGGTGAGGACTTTCCTGATGAATGGGCTAAACGCCAAGCAAAATTGGCAAAGCAAGCAAAGGAGGCAGTGAAGAAATTCAATGAGGATTCTGCGCTGCTATCGCCATCGAGGTCTCGGTCAAACCGAGGAAATCAATGCAAAAGAAGCCTGCTCATAAGCCAAGTGCTTCACCATCTGCGCCCTCACGGCCAAGTTCCTCAGCAGCACCTTCCAAGCAAATTCCTCACACTGCTGCTGCTCCACCAAAGTCCTCAACAGCTCCGTCAAAACCCTCAGTTCCTGTACACCTAGCTACATGTCAAAGGACCACTGGTTTTTCAATTGCCTCAGGCATCTCTGCAAGTTCCTCAGCTGCCCCCATTTCTTCATTTGGCCCGTCTCAGCTGAAGACCAAAGCAACAGCTGGACGAGGTCCTCGGCCTAGTACAAGGACGAAACAGGTTGTACTCCATGTGCCATCCGATGATGAGGCATCTGATGAAGAACTTGAAGAAATCATCAGAGACCGTCAAGTGAAGGCCGCTAGAGCCAAAGGTACATTTGTGCCACTGCTATTGGATCCGAAGAAAGTCCTAGACTTTATTGATCTCCGCACAATGATCCCAATACCCTCTGCTGATCTTCATCGACACTGGTCAAAGTCATGCGCTGACTCACTTCATCGCTGAAGAAAAATGGAAGTTTGAGAAGGCAAGGGAAATCAAGAAGGCTCAATACAGGAAGGAGAAGTTCCTGAAGAAAAACGTTGTCAAGATGACACCTAAGGAACTTCTCCAAATTCAAACTGAAATTCAAGACCTCAGCAAAAACTTCGATACCCACTATGCTGATTGGCAAGGAGTAAAGACCAGATTCGTCAACCTGACGAAGAAATTCACAAGTGTTGCTGCCCCCGTGCAACATGAAATTCCTCAAGCTGGAGCCTCAGCTCAGCCTACTGAAGAAAGTGCCAGCACCGCTGATGACATTCAGCCTGCTGAAGAAAATGCTGATTCCAGGGCTGATGATCCCATTCCAGCCGCTGAAGAAACTGCCAGGGCACCCACTAGTGGTGCGCCTAAAGAAATTGCTCAAGACAGGGAAACTGCATCAGTTGCTCCTGAAGAAACTGCACCAAATTCCTCAGCTCCTCCTGCGCCAACTCCAACTCCAATTCTTCCATCTGCTTCTGATGTGAAAAAAACCAAGGCTGCAGAACGAGCTGCTGTGAAGAAAAGGAAAGCATCAGCTGCGTCAGATTCTTCGGCTGCGAAGAAAATGAGGCCAATGACCAGCTCATTTGAAAACCCAATTGATGCTGTTCCAATTTCCTCCATACCATCAAAGGAAGTTGTTCCTTTTGGAGAAGACTATGAGATCCCAATCGGATCGATGAAGAACATCGATCTCTTGCTTCGTCGGAGAAAATTGATGAAGAAATTGAAGTGGAAGCAATCCCTTCAACCCCAGTTATTTCCTCATCAGACTATGAAATTCCTCAAGCTGGTGTTGAGGAAATTGAAAATGAAGATGTGGATATTGGATGCACCACTCCAGTGATAAATGATGACTTTTGGGAAAGTCAGCATCCCAATACTCCTCTCTTCACCCCGCTCCAACAAGTTCCTCACTCCCCTGCACAAACAGTCCAAATGGACTCTGAAGAAAATCAACCCACTGGTTATGTGCATGAAGAAATTCCAGCCACTAGTGCTGATGAAACTGCTGTTGCTGCTAATCCTCAGACTGCACCTGTTGAGGAGCAAGAAATTCCTCAGTCTGAAGAACATGAACTTACGGTTCCTGAGGTGGTGATGCAACTCACTGACACCCCTCTGCCCAAGCAAAAGAATCCGTTCTCAACCAAGCAAAAGTTCAAGGCTGAAGATTTCTTTGCCGAGCACGTGTTCTTCACTGAATATAATCCTTATGATTCTGCTCGCATTAGGAAGAGGCGCTTCTGGACTGCCAGCCAAGCCAACTTCTATTCCTCAGTGCTTTTCAACAAGGATAAAATCTTCGATCATGCTCATATTCCTCATGTGGATATGGAGTCGCTGCCAGGCTTTGAGCCAGTCCTCAGTGTTCTTCACGACGCAGGACTTCTAAACTTCTGCACTGATATTTGTGACTGGAATGAAGAGCTAATTCTTCAGTTCTATGCAACCCTGCACATCACCGGAGACGCTGAAGACGTAAATTCATGGGTCTTAGATTGGATGACTGAAAACACTCACTACAAGGCACCAGCAAGTGAATTGCTTCGTGCCCTACCACTCAGTCCTCCGCTTGATGGTGCACGTCGTATCTATGAAGAAAAAGAACTTTCAAATCACTATATGCAAGTGCTGATGAAGCCTTTGAAGCCAAGGCAGGCCCCAAGAACCAAATTCCTCGTCAAGGAATTATTATATGTGCCTCGGACAGTCTATCGAATTTTGACGAAGACTATGAGTCCTATCAAAGGCCACGACTCGAGCGATGAAGAAGTCGTTGGCATCATGAAGAATATGCTTTTCAACATCATCCATGGCGTTCCGTCAATTTCCATGATTTCTTCATGAGAACACGGCTAACATTGCCATGTCACCTTTTGAGCTGAAGCCTTATGCGCCTTGGATTATGAGATTCATCGGTCAAGGTCTTCACTAAATTACAAGGCTGATACTTTGAACCACTGCAGCTACCCGCCTCGATTGAAGTCCTCAAGCGGACGATTACCTCGGTGATGAAAAGGGCAAGGCTACTGCTGTGATAGATGAAGGCATTCGTCCATTGGATGGACAGTTTCGCAAAGCAGCATCCTACTCCACAAATGATGACTCTGCCACACATGACTCAGCAGCAAATACCTCAGTCAAGCAAAGTCCTCAAGCTACTGCACCCAGGGTGATGACTGATCGTGAATTACTCCTCAGTCTTCATCAGAAGGTTGATCACAATCATAAGTGGGTCAAGCGTCAGTTTGGTACTCTTCTTTACAACATGACCTCCACACACAATGCAGTGAAGAAAAACCATTACTACCTCGATGAAACCTTCAAGCGCACCTGGGCTGTTCTTTCACATGTCTATAATGAAGAAGAACTGACTTCAATGGCTCTCAAGGAAGAATTTGACTGGTCTGCACCTCCTCCGAAGAAATTCAAGAAGGTCAAAGTTCCTTCCTTAGTGGCCAGCTCCTATTCTTCATCTCGCGACACTGATGAAAATGAAGATTTGGAAGACACTGCTGCTGGTCCTACTTCAACAACCGACCCCAACAATGCTGGCGCTCCGTCTTCAACTTGAAATTCTTCACGAGCGTTAGTCCTTAGTTTCGATCCTTTTGGTCATTTGATGACAAAGGGGGAGAAATTTGAGTTAGTCTTCAAGCAGGTCTAGTTTTTGTCTATATACAGTATTTTATTAAGTTACAACTCTCGTTCTTCCGAAACCGTTTATTGGATCGAGTTGTAATCTTAAACCCGATGGTGCTTTGATACTTTTGATGCATTATGCTCTTGCTCTATGCTCTGATTACAGTAGTTATGCTCTGATTCTCGTGAGCTCCTTGAAAATCTTCATAGCAAATCAATTTGGCCTTTGGGCTCTGGTACTCTTGATGTGTTACATTGCATAACATCAAGCACCATATTTCATCATGCATTTCAAATTCTTCATATTATATGTTAAATGCGTGTATGAATTACAAGATATAGGGGAGATCTCCATGATTCATTTCTTCAAATGTGCATTTCCTCAAAAGCAAATTCCTCACTATGCACATCTTGGGGAGTTCTTCTATATCTTGCAATCAAATTCCTCATTATCGATATTCACACTTCATATGTTTATCCCGTTGAAAACTTAACCTATATTGTCATCAATCACCAAAAGGGGAGATTGTAAGTGCATCTAGTGCCCTTAGTGATTTTGGTGTATTGAAGACTTATAGGTTAAGTAACTAATCGCTTGTGAGTGTACACAGGTCTATAAGTCTATGAGGAGTTTGATATTTACAGAGAAAGTCGACCCTAAAATGAAGTTCTTCAATGAAGACTTTGATATTCGAAGACTTTTCAAGACTTTGAAAGTGAAGAAATTGGTGTGACCTTGAAGACTTGGTATTCATTTGAGGAACATGAAGCGTGAAGACTTTTGTTTTCGTAGTTTCATTTTCTCTTTCTTGAGTCATAGGAAACACCGTCTTTGTTAAAGGGGTCGAGGAAATACTAAGGAAAAATGTCCATGTGATGCTCAACTCAAAATCCTACACCTACCAATCCCTTGAGTGAAGCTTTTGAAATCTCATACAGTTCAGTCAATTTCTTCAAATGATGGAGACGAAGCTCTTCTAGTATTTGAGGAATTTGTTCGACCGAGGAGTTAGGAATTCACCAAAGTCGAATTGCCTACAGTGAGGAACATGATAGCCCCGAGGAATTTGATGTTCAAATTTCCGACCGTTCTTTGTCTTCTTGCGCCACCTGTCCCAAATATCTTATCCACCTAACGGTCATATCATTGAAGGGCATTTATGTCTTATCATGTCGGGCTGCTCCTAGTCTATAAATAGCCGCCCCTACAACCACTAGCTGGTTGGCTGCCCGAGAGAACTTGACACTTGTCATTTGAGAGCAACCCATCCTCCGAGGACTTTGAGCGAAAATCATCAAGTGAGAAAAACCCAAAACCAAACCCTACAAACCCAAAGTGATTGAGCATCACTAAAGAAATTGATCCTGCGTGGATCCGACGCTTTTTACCTTTGAAGACTGTGCTTCTTCCAGACGGTTAGGCGTCAAGGTCTAGAGCATCCAAGAGGAATTGTGGATCGCCGAGTGACCAAGTATGTGAAGGTTTGGAAGTCGCTCAAGACTTACCACGAGTGATTGGACGAGGTCTGCGTGACCTTAGTTCAAGGAGAATACGGTGAGGACTTGGTGTCTGAGCTGCGTGCTCAATGATCGGGTGTCCGGACTGTGTGTCCTCGAGTTTAAATACTCGGCCGCTCCAACAGACGTATAACCGAGACAGCAGTTGGAACTGGTCTACCAAATCATTGTCTTCACCGACCTAACTGGTTCTATTTCCTCAACCCTTTCATTTCCTCATTCTTGTGTTGGGTGTTTGTTCATATCTGTGTTTGAAGACTTTGATCAAGACTTTCTCTATTTCCTCGTTCAATTTCTTGATCTGTTTGTCTTCATCTTGTGTTATCCTGTGATTACGCTTTCTGTACTCCGTGATTGTCTTCAATTCATCATGATGACAATGCTTGTAATCTGTTATGCTTACTTCTGAGTACTTATTCCGCTGCAAGTATTTCTTCGCTAAGGAATTTCCTCACCGGCAAATTCCTCAGTGAAGAATTCATAAAAATCGCCTATTCACCCCCCCTCTAGTCGATATAACGCACTTTCAATTGGTATCAGAGCAAGGTACTCCCTTGCTCTGTGTGATTTTGGTTTAACCACCTGGAGTTTTAGTTATGTCGACTGCAGGTATGATCAAGGTCTCAGCAGTGTGTCCTACCTTCGATGGGACGGACTACCCCTACTGGAAGAACAAAATGCGAATGCATCTTGAAGCAATTGACAACGATCTCTGGTATGTTGTGACAAAAGGTGTTTCCTCAGTCCCACCTTCTCTGAATGATGCTGATGTGAAGAGATTCAAGCAACTCGATTCTCAAGCGAAGAATATCATATGTGGCCATCTGAGCAAAGGTCAATATGGAAGAGTGAGTGCTTTGGAATCTGCCAAACTCATCTGGGACAGGCTGTCCAAAGTAAATGAAGGTGTTTCAACTCAGCGTGACTCTCGAGTTGACGTTCTTCGGAATCTCTTCAACCGCTTCAAAAGAATTTCCTACGAGATGGACATTATTTTAGCTTTAAATAAAATATATACAAATTCAAATAAAACAAACAGTGCTTCAGCTCTAATAAAATCCAATAAAAATCATTTCAAAAATACCAAAATGAATTCAAATTTATTCCTCTCCAATTTTTCATTGTAGGAATCATGTTACCCTATTTTCCATGTATTTTATTTTTGGAGAAAATAATTTGAATAAAACTCAAATAACGCCAAATTGAAAATAAATTCAAAAGAACTTTGAATTTAATTCTTTGAAACTCACAACTCGTATTTCATATGTTGTGAAGAAGTCATTTTATCTTCGCTCGTGAAAATCATTGAGTTGCATAAAGTTCCTGGGTTGGAAATATTTTCCAAATCAAATTCAAATATTTTCAACACCCCTTGTCATTTAAATAAATGGAAGAAGTCATGTCATCTTCTCTCCAGGGTTTTGTGGTGAAAAGAATTTGAATTCCTGAAGATCATAAAAGCAAAAATGAAAGTTTGGGGAAGTCCTTTTATTCCCTCTCATCTAACTTTAAAAAAGTTTCGAATTCACTCACCTTCAGTCAATCAATCAAACAATCAATCAAAACTATCTATGTGTTTATAACATTCCAAAATTTAGAATTTTGGGATGTTACAAACCTACCACCCTTAAAAGGAATCTCGTCCTCGAGATTCGGAGAGGTTAGCAAGAATAGGTTAGGGTTTGGGGGTCTTCTCGAAAATCCATTGATCGTCTCCGGGTCTCGGGTGCTACCACCCTTAGAAGCATTGTTACGGTTCCATCAAAACTCATATACTCCATCCTTATTATCGATGATTGTCGGTCTTCTCAGGTCGGAAGGATAATTCCTTCTCTGGGCTCTTCCGGTCGTGGCATAACCTTTTCCTCAATACTTTTGTCCATTCCTCTTGGTAAGGTTATTCCGAGATTGGGTCTTCATAGCTGACGGGTCTGGCGCCAATACTAAACAACTATTGATATCTCATGGTGGTCAACGATTTATGGTTTCTCCTGCAGAAACGGGTCAGGTTGAACCTCACCGTATGACCTACGGTTGGCAACAGCTGCCGTGTACAAGGGGAAAAGAAATACCTATACCGTTCTAAGGTTTAAACAAGGTTTAATATAAATCGTCTTGCAACTATAGGTAAGTCACTCAGATTTACTATCCCATATAGCAAAGCGAATAATAAGAGTAAGTCGGTATGGTGATCAATCCATCCGCACCCAAATCATTACCTTGTACATGGTTTAGCTTAATCTCGCATTCTAACACTCGGTCATCCTCACAAGCATTGCAGAATTTCTCTTGTCGACGAACCAAGTTCGGAAAATCCATTGATTACGCAAGCCAAACAAACATCTATCGTTCCTTAACAACTCTCGGGTTTTGCGTAAACTCCTATAGAATCGCCGGTTGATACAACTCGTAACTTCTTCGAGGTTTTTCCTTCAGCAAGAGTGTGCTTGCTTCTTGGCAGGTCACGGAGCACGTGGGTTATGGCCCATCTCATCACTTGCAATCCTTGAACACATCCTCGGGCAACTGATCGTTATCCCAACATCCAACTCCCTGGCATACTTAAATCCATCCAATTGTACTGTCTCGTTTCCTTATATTTGCACCAAACTAAGACGTGATTACTCAGACTCATCATGGAATTTCCATTGATCCATATTTCCAACATCATACCTCCTTTATATCCAATAACACTTCATCTCTTCATCCTCGTGGGATGTCCCACATACCGTGATAAATCTTATACTTATGAAATCCATACTCCACTTCGTGGAACCTCATTATCCTTTCCAGGGTCAAACGTCCTTACAAGGAAATATTGGCCATCTCTGCATGGCACTTCTTCAACTGGAAAATGTGAAACACATCATGAACTCCTGACAGTCCTTCGGGTGACTTCAACTTGTTAGCCTATTCTCCCAGACGCTCCAAAACTCGGTATGGTCCTACAAATCTCGGGGCTAACTTTCCCTTAACTCCAAATCGTTTAACTCCTCGCAGAGGTGGCACACAAAGATATGCTCATCTCGATTTCATAGACTACCTCCTTGCATTTTGAGTCTGCATAACTCTTACGCTCGGGTGAGCTATCTTGATCTATCTCGAATCAACTTAACATTCTCTTGACTCCTTGATCATATTTGGTCCAAACAACAGACGGTCTCCAACTTCATCCCACATCAACGGTGTCCGCTCCTTCTCCCATACAAAACTTCAAAGGGCCATCTTCAAACTGACTTGGTAGCTGTTGTTGTATGAGAAACTCAGCGAAGGTAAATTATCATCCCTACTAGACCCATAATCTAGCGCATACGTTCTCAACATGTCCTCCGGTATCTGATTGACTCTCTCGGTCTATCCATCGTATGCGGATGAAAGGCTGTCTTGAACTCTAGCCTAGTACCTAAAGTGCAGTGCGGCTGATTCCAAAACTTTGAGGTAAACTGTGTTCTCTCGATGGTCCTCGGAACTCCATGCAGACATACGATCCTTGTCCAATATATCTTGGCCAACTTCTTTTCAGATTTCTTTGGGATAAAGTGAGCCACTTTGGTCAAGCGAGTCAACTACTACCTAGATAGAATCATATCCCAATCGGGTTCGGGAAATCCGAAATGAAATCATGCCAAGCTTATCCTACTTCCATTCGGTATCGGCATAGGCTGTAGTAATCCTGCTGGCTTCGATGCTCTGCTTTTACTTTCTCCGCATGCATCACTTACGACTACATACTCCATAATATCCTTCTTCATACCAGTCCACCGTAAACACTCCTTCAAATCCAAATGCATCTTGGTGTTTCGAGGCGAATCAAGTATGGTGAGTCATGAGCCTCAAGTATTAACTTCCGATCTTTGCATTATTGGGTATATGTACACTTGTCCTCAAACCATAAGGTGTCGTGCTCATCCTTACGAAAACCTTTGGCCTTTCCTTTGCTCATCCTCTATTTTACCTCAACAATATCTTTGTCATCCTTCTGAGCTTCACGGATCTTTCTCAACAATGTAGACTGAACTTCCATTGCTGCAACAAAACCTTTGGGAACAATCTCCAACCAAAGTTCCCTGAAAACCCTCGGCTAACTCCTTTGATAATCCTCCGATTATGAGGGTTTTCGTCCTTATTTTCTTTATGGTTGTGTCCTATTTCTCCACAAAGCTTGCATGCACTTTCTCCATATCATTTCCATAAGGCTTCAACTTCTGGGACACAAACCGAGACTTTAGCAAAGTCAACTTAAATTCTTCCCAAGTGGTTACTCCTGGCCACATTGATATTTTGGTACATCCTCCACTAGATAGCAGCACCTCTTTCAAAGCACTGAAGAGCATGCTGGGTCATATCTTTTCTGACTATCGGGTTATTCTTCATGTGATCCTCCATGTTCGAATCCATCGGTCATCTCCAATTGACTCATTGGTCCGAAATTACAAGCTCATCTCCATCCATCCTCTAATGGGTCCATGGGTTTGGGGTGGGATAAGAGAGATCGAGAGGATGCACACATTACAAACAATGGTTTTGAAAAGACAGATTTTATTGTGGCTGTCGGAAAACATCAAACAAATGACAGCTCACAATCGTCAGATCTAACGAGGTATGTAACAGGGTTTGGTCTTCTAACGGTCAATAAATCTTCAAAGTCATCAAACTCTTCCAATCTTGATCATGTCTCCGATGGCTCCTTCGATCATGCTTGTCCTTCTCAAGTTCCTTTGCGGATCATCTCTGTTGACTTGAAGTCTCTCGCGACGTCCTTCAATATTTCGGAGTTACGTTCCAACCGCCGGTTTCAACATCCTTGACATGATCCATGATCCTACTTTCCTTCAGTTACTGTCAAATCTCCGGTATCTCGATGTTTTGCTCCTTCATCTTGTCTACTTTCAGCTTCTGGGTCCTGAGTTCTTCACGAACTGCTTCCTTATCAAATACTGCTTCCTGCAGATCCACCTTAAACTTCTTCATGTAATACTCCAGATTCGGTGATACACCAGCTAAGGTTAAAACTCCAACGTTTGCGATAGATGCTCCATCAGCTTTCTACCATCCAATCCTTCCATGCATCTGCATGCTTAACTCCATACGATGACAATAGCATAGGCGGCGATAACATCATGGATAGCGTGTTTACGCTCTTGTCATTTTCATGAGCTATCATTCCATAGTTGATATCTCCTGCCTTAGGGTTTTCGACAAAGCTTTGAATTCTAATGCTCCATGTTCCGGTCTTTCTCCGATACACCTTGATCTCGGTTATTGATAACTTCCATAGTCTGCCAAGTTCCATAAGCGTAACCTTCCTAGGTCATACAAACCGAATTTATTTGGAGCCTTCAAATCTCCTAGTCTTCGGAGTCTTCACCGTTGTAGTTTCCGTTTACACGGTAAAATCATCTTCATTCCAAATGGTCTTAGTTGTCCGATATCTTGTCTCCTTGGAGTGGTCTCATCAGTCAAATCTTCGAGTGGTCAAAAGGGAAAAGGGGTATGGTCTCACTAAAAGGAATATTTGAATAAGCTCAGAAGAGAAGAGAGGTAAAAGATCTTTTTGAAAATGAAGTTGTAGAGAAAAATCTTTCCTATGGGCTTATCAGTTTCTAGGGTCACGTCCTACAGTCAACATGGGCTCTGATACCATCTTGTAGCGACCCGACCCGAATGGATCAAGTCTCTGTGCTTTCGTGTCATCCCTGGATCGGTATGCTGACACACACAGTACTCGAAGGATTTATAACAGAGGTAAATCACATGTATAAAGTAACGTAAATACTATTACCTCGATCCAAATATATAGCGGAAGCAACAAGGTTGTGGATTCCCATCAACACCAACGGCAAAGTTGAGTATAGGAAATCGTAACCCTAACGTATCACTTACTCGTTGTTCGAAAATTCGCAACATGAAAAGTTGCAGCCGAAACGGGTCAGCACATGGAATATCTTGGCAATGTAACACATAGAGAGTAATGAAAGAATAGGCTATACTACATGCATATATGGCTGGTGGAAAGCTCTATGGTTACAATTTTTATGAAAAGCCAATTTTTCCCTACTGCAAAGGAATAAATTTATTTAACTATCATGGTGGTTGTTAAACATTGAGAATGGTTGACAGCATTCTCAATCCCAATTAAAAGTACTCATTAAACCCAAACAAATTATATTAAGTAACGTGATGAGATCAACAGGATATCCGGTACTAGATACTCAAAATTGTCCATAACCGGGACACGGCTAACCATGATTAGTTTGTACACTCTGCAGAGGTTTATGACTTTTCCCCACAAGACTCGATCGCCTCCGTTTGGTTTCTCGCACTACATGGTGTTTGAGAAGCGGATGACCGAGACATAGTCTTTCGAAGCGCTAGCACCTTACATGTGGGTAGACCGTACCAACCTACATTCCCTACATCAGCTAGCCTACCCGTAAGAGTTCGCACAACTTACTCAACTATGCGAGCCCATAATGGCTTGTGGCTGCACACGGCAGTTTCTAGTTTGAATAATCTTATGATCCCTTTGAGCACTGGGTGGCGGTCCGAAGAAATACAGGCAAGTCTGATAGAAACCAGGTGCCTCAATCCACCCAGGATGTGTGTTTAAGTTGCCACCTTAGATAAACCATTAATTTAACAATCTCACATCCGTCATGGAATATCACTCACCCAATCCACGTCTACTAGCATAGCATGGCATAATAAGCAAACGAGAAGTAACTCCCAAAGGTTTCATAAGTAAAACAGGTAATAGGTACTACCTCAATCTACTTCCCATCCCACAATTTAGTTAGATCCTAATCATGCAAGAGTTTGAGGGTTGATCTAATGCATAAAAACTGGGTATGAGAAAGTATGATCAAAGTGTTACTTGCCTGCAAAGTTGATGAAGATGATTCGCACTCAAAACTCTTGATAGCTCTACTCGTCACACTCCGGTCAATCTATCGTAATCAAGCAATAGTAACCACACATAAGCAATCACTCAAAAGATCGGAAAGAACGAAGAAAACAATTCGGAAAACGTCAAAACCAAATTAAATAACTCTTGCAGCATAAAACAATTTCTAACAATACCAAAACTATGTGTATTTGGCCTTATCAGAAAGTTTAGGTCAAGAGCTTCGATTTGCAAAAAGAATCAACTAAATCGGAGTTACGAAACTCAAGTTATGATCAAACGAAGTTCAAATACAAATCTGTTTGGATTCAAATTTTAAAACTTTCAAAAACATGTTTGAGTTGTGTTACTGGATAGAGGAGATCATAACGAAGAAGTGGGCGTTGGTTTCGTTGGATTCCGACTTACGAGTAAAAAGTTATCATCGTTTGAAGATTAGGGACTACGGATAGGTCCATGACGGAAATTAAAAATAAAAAGAAAAATCTATCGAGCGAACTCTCGCTAAACAAAACCGGAAAGAAAAACCGGCGAGAAAACCGATCTGGGGTTTCGGAAAGGAAACCGAAATGAAAAACCGATCTAGAAAACGGAACGGAAACCGATCTAGAAACGGCGTGGCTGAGGCTAGTACCTCGAAGAGGCGAGGGGCTCCGGCGGTGGCGGCGTAGGGCGGCGGCGGCGGCAAGTGGCGGCGGAGGCGCTGGTGAGGGGCGGCGGCGTAGGGCGGCGGCGGCACTGCTGCTGCTGTTGCTGCGGAGGAGAGGAGAGGAGAGTTGATTTGATGTGTTGGAGGGGGGGTGCTTGGGTATTTATATTGGGGAGGGGAGGGTTTTGGTTGGAGTAGGGGGCAAGAAATAGATTAGGATTAGGAAATAAGAGGGAAAAGATCTAGAAATAGATACGAAATAAACGAAAGTAGGAAAGAGTCCTACTAGGACTTGGGAAAAGGAGGCGGCTCCCTGGCTTCCCAGGTGCGCGCGTGTGATGGCCTTGTGGCCGGCCGGCGGCTAGCGGCTTGGGCGCTGCGCTCTTTTTTTTAAAAAAAAAGATTTACAGACAAAAGAAAAATAGTAAAACCAAATAAATAAATATGTTATATAGGCATATAATATATCAAAATTTTCAGAAAAGAATTTCCTACGAGATGAACATTATTTTAGCTTTAAATAAAATATACATAAATTCAAATAAAACAAACAGTGCTTCAGCTCTAATAAAATCCAATAAAAATCATTTTAAAAATACCAAAATGAATTCAAATTTATTCCTCTCCAATTTTCTGTTGTAGGAATTATGTTACCCTATTTTCCATGTATTTTATTTTTGGAGAAAAATAATTTGAATAAAACTCAAATAACGCCAAATTGAAAATAAATTCAAAAGAACTTTGAATTTAATTCTTTAAAACTCCCAACTCGTATTTCATATGTTGTGAAGAAGTCATTTTATCTTCGCTCGTGAAAATCATTGAGTTGTATAAAGTTCCTGGGTTGGAAATATTTTCCAAATCAAATTCAAATATTTTCAACACCCCTTGTCATTTAAATAAATGGAAGAATTCATGTCATCTTCTTTCCAGGGTTTTGTGGTGAAAAGAATTTGAATTCCTGAAGATCATAAAAGCAAAAATGAAAGTTTGGGGAAGTCCTTTTATTCCCTCTCATCTAACATTCAAAAAGTTTCGAATTCACTCACTTTCAGTCAATCAATCAAACAATCAATCAAAACTATCTATGTGTTTATAACATTCCAAAATTTAGAATTTTGGGATGTTACAATCTTCGTCCAGCACCAGCCCATCGCCGTCATCTACCCGACCACTTTGTCTACTCCGACAACAGCAGGCCACATCGGCTCCGCGCCGATTGGCGCCGCAACCGTCGTCAAGCCTTCTTCTCTGACTGGCCCTCCGACTCCTCGACCTGGCGTACAGCTCGTGCAGGTCCGTCGTCTACGCATGCCCGGTGCTGGCAACACTGAGGTGTGCCTTCATCCATGATGTGTCCCCAGGCCTGGCAAGCCTGGTGTGGCGCTTCGTCAACTTCGTCTTCGTCCGTCTACGCATGCCCGGTGCTGGCAACACCGACGCGTGCCTTCGTCTACGATGTGTCCCCGGGTTTGGCACACTTGCGCGATGCCTCGACAACACCGTTCTCCTTTCCGGCGCACCACTACCTCGACACCATTGCGCCCATGACTAACTCGGCGCCTCCTTGCGCCCGCGGCTCCACGGCGACTTCCTCAACACCGGTCACCCCGACACGACATCGACCACGACATTCTTCGCACGGCTACCTCGACCACAGCTACACCACCCCTACGCTCTCGGCTACCTCGAAAACAGCATAAAGGGCTACCGCCCTGCATGAGTAACCTCGTCGGGTTTCACTCCAGCCACGACCTCCGCGATGCATCAACCGTTACGACTGTGGGGGGGGGGGTGTCCATCGGCTTGCCTTCGGATTCTTCTCGAGTCTCACCGTCGACTGCGAGGGGATGTTGAGTATCGTGATTACTAGGAAAGGTAGGATAGCGCAGGATATTATTCTACCTTACCTTGTACTGCAAGATAATCATGTACTCCAATATATATACCCACGAGGCTCAAGCAATACAATAAAATAACTATTCCACCAAATATCTCTCTCTCTCTCTCTCTCTCTCTCTCTCTCTCTCTCTCTCTCTCTCTCTCTCTCTCTCTCTCTCTCTCTAACACATATAATCATCTTGATAGATAGCCAAATGATGTCAACGGTATCCAATGACATATGTAAATTTAGAAGAGCTGGGCTTGAGAAGATTTGTGGAAGACAATAGTACGTGTACCATCACCTCCTTTATATGATATAAATTACACATAAAGATTAAACGACAACATAACCTAACAGTCTTACATGTATATATACGCTACAAGCATGGAGGGTAAAGCCACATGAGAGAATTCTTATAACCCACCATGTAATATCCTGTTCTCTCCACACCATCGCCAATGCTTTCATCTTCCCTGCAATACATGTGCTCGTCGTCGTTTGTTATTACAGAGTACAATATATCATCAGGCAACTCATTTTTTGGCCAACATTCTTTTTTTGTGGAGTAGTAGATATGATTTCTCTTCACACCATGATGTTTGTCTGTCACGTGCACCGCCTTAGACGAATTGAGCCCGAAGAACAAGGCGTGGTCACCAAAACTCATCACTTCTGCCCACTTGTACATGTAGCCCTCATCGTTTCCGGTGTCGACAAGTGTGAAGACCTTAAAGAAAGGCTCTCGGTTGGGCAACCAACAATGTCGTATCGCCATAGATGGCTTGCCGTGTAGCTCGATGAGGTAGCCCTGGAACGACTGGTAACGGTTGCGCCTTTCAACGGCCAGCGTGTGGTTGGATGTGATGATCGGCGTGCCGTCTACCTTGATGTCAATTTCAAATTTAACCAGCTCCTCATTGGGATACATAAGACCATAGAGCTCTCCGTTGCAGAATGCGATGTCTATAATCGTCGTCTCCCCCATTTTTTCTACGGTCCATCCGCTCGTATCGCCACCAACTTTGCACACTGCAACGTAGGACCACGAGTGAGGGATGGCAGCAAGGATGCAGCTGCTAGAGGTGGGGTCTCCGGAGAAGATGATTTTTCGATGACAGTTTGGCGCGATGTGTTCTAGTTTAGGCGAGCGTATTGGGGAGGCCTCCACCACCTCCGCATCAGAGAAGAGATTCACGATGACGAGCGTTCTCCAGTCGACCGCAGCGACCCAGCCGCCTTCGTGTGAGCCGACGAACAACTTGCCGTCTGCCTTGTCTGGAACGCGCACGACCCAGCTGTCGTCGGGGCCGCACAGGTGCTTCGTCCCTACGAGTTGCGCTCCCGTCCGGGCCTTGCACGGCGACAGGAGCAGCAGCGGGACGGGCGGTGGCGCCGGGAGCCGCGACATGGCGGCGCGCCACACCTTGCAGACAGCGGCGAGGCGCACGCGGTCGTGCGGGGAGGCAAGCCTGAGGCGGACCATGCCGAGGAGGTCGTCCGGGAGGTCGGACCACTGCGGCGACGACCACGATTGGGCGCTTCCGTCGGTTGTCGACATATCGTATGTCCCCGTCGGTTACGAGAGCGGCAAGCAGAAGTCGCGGTAGAAGCCAGACTAAAGATTTTGCTGGCTACTTATAGGGATAGATTGAGTCGATTCGTATTACCCTGTTACCCTATGGCTGGTCTCGATCGTGTCCCTGCCCGAGTCTACCTAGCATATATATCTTCTTTACAAAAAAACTATCACATCTATCTCCGATTCCGCTTCGGCTTTAAGTTCACCGATGGACGCCCGGCGTCCAAAACCGACTCTACAAGCAGGATTCCATCCATCAACACTGTACAGAACAATGGCGCCTCACAGGAAACCCCATACAGCGCAAGACAAGAACGGAGGTACTTTGAGTGCATTCCTCATCATGTTGTAAAGTGCATGAACTGAGCCAGCACAAATTATGGTCCATCAACTTACTATTGGTAAATCGAAAAGCAGTCAGCACTACTGGCAAGTTGCAAGCCCGGCCTTTACAAATCGATCCATTGCAGATACCGCTCTACTGTTCAGTAAAAGCATCGCCCGCAGAAGAAAGGGTTGAAGTGATTTTTTCGCCACTACAAGAACTGGTATAGTAGGTTTTAACTGGAAATGCGCAGGGGCACGAGAGTGCGGGGGCACTCACCTGCCAAGTCCTGCGGCCGCTCGTTTGCCACACGATTCGCTCAATAGTTTAATCCTGTACGAGAGCACAGTGAAACAGAATATCACTCAAAAAGTTTTAAGTTTCAACGGCATCTAAAACTGCCAAAGTCAACCAATTTCAGAGATATAATTTCAAGCATTTTTTTTTCTATCGGTCTTTGACACAAAATAATTGATTTTTATCGGTCGCTCGAACTAAGTTTCAACATTGAAACTTAACATTTTTTTAAAGTGATCAAAATATATTTAAAATGGATCTTATTTGAAACCGCTGGTCATGAGGAACACGACAATGAAAGCAGAATTTAATTTGGAATATTCGTTTAAAAGATATAAACTGTGAAAATCTAAAGCCAAAATAAAAAGCGGGACCAGGGACATGTGTGCCCCCGCACTTGTATACCGCAAATCATCTCTTGTGTGCCCCCGCACTTGCATACTACAAATCATCTCTCGGGTTTTAACGAGAATTAATGTATATCTGGGACATTATCTGAAAAACAACTATTTCTACTATGCAATATCAAATTTTTTAAGGCAGTCAATCAGTCAATATATATAATGACGTGTTCTGTCAATCTTGTGTCAGCGAGAGCATACACAATTTGTTATTATTCAAGGCTTCAAGCTATTATTTTTGAAACTTCGGGAACTTTTATTAAATCAAAACACAGTTACATCATTCACCGACCACCTTACAATTGATGTCGGTGGGTCATCAAACCATGTAGACGGTGGTGTAGAGCTCGCTAGCCTAGCTAGTTCATGAGGGACAACATTCATCTCCCTTGGGCAGTGAAGAAAAGAAACCGAAGTATAGCGTATCGATAAAACATTGCAATTAGCATAGATAGCAGCAACTCATGTTGAAGAACCCCCCCATCATGAATCGTATTGATCGCCTCCATACAATCTGATTTGACAATCAGGTTCCTGATCCCAAGCTGTTGCGCTAGAAGAAGTCCATTCCTGGGCGCATACGCCTCTGCCATTGTCCCATTCACTACATGCTCGATGTAGTCATTTGAAGCAGCAATAAAACTACCCTTGTCATCCTCAAGAATTGCAGTGACGGCACATTGAAGATCTTCTGAGCAAAATTGTTACGTCAAACATTGAGCTTGACACATCCCTCAGCAGGCTTCACCCATCTTCCTCTCCGGTTACCTGTGTTCTTTAGCCGTGACTTCCAATAGTTCGTTGTTAGAGCACCGATTGACATAACTATTATTCTACCATTGCACCTCCCTCTTGGGGGCATTGTTTTGGAGCAGGAAACTGACTGAAGGGGCCAATAGGTGGAGCGTGTTGTATCTCCCGCATCGAAGACGGCGGGTCTCGACAGCGTGGCGCGGTGGAGTCTCAACGTTCGACACAGGTTGATAGACACACGCAGGCTGGTGGCACTGTCTGACGGCGTGGTGACGCCGACGGCAGTTGGGCCTGACAAGGTCAATGCGTTGATCACTCCTGAAAATGAGACAGTGGAAGATGGCGGCGGCAGATCCAGAGTGTGCGCATGTGGTGCGCTCTATAGGACGGCCAGACCGGGTGGTGCTCTCGGCCCGACACTGGGCATTTAAGTGAGGCCATCGGACTAGATAGTGTGTTTTCACGCGGTTCGCGCACATTATTAAGATTGTAGGTGTTGCGACTTTGTTTGCCAAATAGGTGCCTTCGGGTTGATTCATGTATTCATGTTGCTAGACTCTGTTGAATAACAATAAAAATTGTTGTATGCATTGACGCAGAGGCCAGGGTTATCCTCCTTTCCTAAAAAACTACAATTAAGAACAATTGCTTCGCCAAAAGCCTCAGTCGTCTGTGGCTTTTTTAGATAATACCATCGTCCTCAAGAGGTGTCAGTCCACCCCTTGTCTTCTGAGGATGGCAACCTGCTTGTATCAAATGCTTCATCACATGTGCCTGCCCAAGCATTAATACTCTTTAGGATCATTGGATTAACTATTATCAAGGAATAACATAAACTCCCCCGCAAAAAAAAAAAAGGAATAACATAAACTGACTCAAAATTAATGTCTTGTATATGCTCTCTCACAGTGGGCATTTCAAGGAAAAGGGGTGAATAAAAAGTGGTTCCGACGTTTGCAAGGTGAGCACGAACTTGATTTTTTTTTTTTTTTTTTTTTGAGGAAAAACTTGATTTGCTTTCATTGGTTTGTGATGATGTTCGTGAATATCTTACGGGGTCAATATATTGGAAAAATCAATTTTGTAGTATGTAAACTTAGTTGGATGCAAATGAATGCCTGAAACTACCGAAGACTTAAAATATATATCTACCACATTATTTACAAGATATTTGTGTAGGAATTAATCATAAAATGAAATTGTAGCAAGGCAGTTCAAACCAGGATTTTCTAATGACTCCCCTACCTACCGAGCGGAATACGCTCTCCATGCACCCTTTCTGACAGGTGATGAATATGGGCATTTTCCAGTACATTCTCATATATATCAAGTGCAAATACAAATATTAATACCTCCCATGAATAGAGTGCATTTTTGTTAGCATGTGTGAGCTACAGTGAGAGAGCATATTAACTCCTTATCGTGAAATCACGAGCATCGTCAAGGACGGACCACGTGTGAGAGCATGCTAGGAGCGCGGGCCATTATCGTGGAGCATTGGGGGGGCATAAGCTCTCTCTCTCTCTCTCTCTCTCTCTCTCTCTCTCTCTCACACACACACACACACACACACACACACACGTAGTGTAGAGCCCACCTATGTGGCATTTTTCTATGTGATGTTTCCCCAAAAAATGGAAGTTTGAAATTCCCTAAGTTCTTGAATTTTTTTAATGTTTATTTTTTATTTTTTGAAAAATTGAAACTTGAGTTTTCATTTTTTTCTGAAAGTTTAAATTGAACTTCAGTTTTTTAATTTCAAAAGTACATTCTTAAGGACTGAATCCTTAAAGTAAGTACTGGATTTTTTGGAAGTTTGAAATCCTCAAATTTCGTGTTGAATTTTCTGAAATTTTAAATCCCAAGGGTTGGGTCCTGATTTTCTGAAAGTCACACATGGATTTCCAAAAGTTTCTAAAATGGAAAAGCACCAAAAAAAAGTTTGACCAATGTTGTCCCCAAAAGGGAAAAGAACCGGTGCAGGGTGGTTAAACCCATATAAAAGGCACGCGTTTAGATGATTGTTACCTCTTTAATCAAACTTCCAATTTTTTTATATTTTTATGTATTTGAATTCCTAGCGATAAGACCTTTGGAAAAGACCGATCTTGGATATTTAACAAGTTTAGATTTCATAGATTCAACTGTAATTCAAATTAGCATAAAAACTTTTTGTATGTGACATCTCCGCATCCTCCTTTCAAGTTCATGTTGCTTCTATGACATCTCTGCATCCTCGACACATATCATGGTGTCGAAGAGCTCTCAATTTGCAGTTTAGTATAGCCTTTTCCCTTCTGATTTGTCATGCATGTGTCATAGTAAGAAGGAAAGGGCACAGAGCTCCATGAGGAAGAAAAAAAGAAAAAAGAGGGCAATGGGGATAGACTGGTGTTTATTATTAATATTATTAGAAATTTTTACAAATGTTCAGGGTAGTGGTGCGGTGAATAGTTGTGTTAAATGTTGGTGGTGGGGTATGTTTGTTCCTTTTGATACTACAATTCTGATGTTGTGTAGTTTTTTGAGGTATGTCACACACACACAATACTCTCACAATGTTTTTATTTTACTGATTTAAATTGTTTATCGGTCTATATCAATATTTTCTATACTCTTTTGGAGAAGAATTCCAAATAATGGAAGACCGTCCTACTCTTTTTAGCGAGATATTTTTCAAATTAGTTATCTTCAAATATCCCTGAAATCTAAGCAGCTCAAAGGTACTTTTTGTGCTCCAGCAATTTTTTTGTACTCCGGGACCCACTTGAGTCGGCAATGATGTTTTGGCGTTATTAGCAGTGCGACTAATCCTGTGGGATCCTTGGATCCCTACATATACGTGTTGGGGAACGTAGCAGAAATTCAAAATTTTCCTACGTGTCACCAAGATCTATCTACGGAGAAACCAGCAACGAGGGGAAGGAGAGTGCATCTACATACCCTTGTAGATCGCTAAGCGGAAGCGTTCAAGAGAACGGGGTTGAAGGAGTCGTACTCGTCGTGATCCAAATCACCGGAGATCCTAGTGCCGAACGGACGGCACCTCCGCGCTCAACACACGCACAGCCGGTGACGCCTCCCATGCCTTGATCCAGCAAGGAGAGAGGAGAGGTTGAGGAAGACTCCATCCAGCAGCAGCACAACGGCGTGGTGGTGGTGGAGGAGCATGGCAATCCTGCAGGGCTTCGCCAAGCACCGCGGGAGAGGATGAGGAGGAGAGGCAGGGCTGCGCCATGGAGAGGTCAAAACTCATGTGTTGGCAGCCCCAAAACCCTCAAGTATATATAGGGGAGAGGGAGGGGGTGCGCCCCCTCTAGGGTTTCCACCCCAAGGGGTGCGGCTGCCCCCAATCCCATCTAAGGGTGGCGGCCAAGGGGGGAGAGGGGGGAAACTTGCCCCCCAAGTTAGGTGGAAGCACCCCCTCCCCAAACCCTAGGCGCCTTGGGCCCTTGTGGGGGGGCGCACCAGCCCACCTGGGGCTGGTCCCCTCCCACACTTGGCCCATGCAGCCTCCGGGCCAGTGGCCCCACTTGAGTGAACCCAGGACCTCCCGTGGTCCCAGACGTTATCGATAAAACCCAAACTTTTCGGTGACCAAAACATGACTTCCCATATATAAATCTTTACCTCCGGACCATTCCGAACTCCTCGTGACGTCCGGGATCTCATCCGGACTCAACAACATTCGTAACCACATACAAACTTCCTTTATAACCCTAGCGCCATCGAACCTTCATGTGTAGACCCTACGGGTTCGGGAACCATGCATATGACCGAGACGTTCTCCGTCAATAACCAACAGCGGGATCTGGATACCCATGTTGGCTCCTACATGTTCCACGATGATCTCATCGGATGAACCACGATGTCAAGGACTCAATCGATCCCGTATACAATTCCCTTTGTCTAGCGGTATTGTACTTGCCCGAGATTCGATCGTCGGTATCCCGATACCTTGTTCAATCTCGCTTCCGCAAGTCTCTTTACTCGCTCAGTAACACATCATCCCGTGATCAACCCCTTGGTCACATTGTGCACATTATGATGATGTCCTACCGAGTGGGCCCAGAGATACCTTTCCGCTTACACGGAGTGACAAATCCAGTCTCGATTCGTGCCAACCCAATGTACACTTTCGGAGATACCAGTAGTGCACCTTTATAGCCACCCATTCGTTGTGGACGTTTGGTACACCCAAAGCATTCCTACGGTATCCGGGAGTTGCACAATCTCATGGTCTAAGGAAAAGATATTGACATTAGAAAAGCTTTAGCATACGGAACTACACGATCTTTGTGCTAGGCTTAGGATTGGGTCTTGTCCATCACATCATTCTCCAAATGATGTGATCCGTTATCAACGACATCCAATGTCCATGGTCAGGAAACCGTAACCATCTGTTGATCAACGAGCTAGTCAACTAGAGGCTTACTAGGGACATGGTGTTGTCTATGTATCCACACATGTATCTGAGTTTCCTATCAATACAATTATAGCATGGATAATAAACGATTATCATGAACAAGGAAATATAATAATAACCAATTTATTATTGCCTCTAGGGCATATTTCCAACAGTCTCCCACTTGCACTAGAGTCAATAATCTAGTTCACATCGCTATGTGATCAACACTCATAGGTCACATCTCCATGTGACCAACATCCAAGAGTTTACTAGTGTCACTAAACTAGTTCACATCATCATGTGATTAAGACTCAATGAGTTCTGGGTTTTGATCATGTTTTGCTTGTGAGAGAGGTTTTAGTCAACGGGTCTGCAACATTCAGATCCGTATGTACTTCGCAAATCTCTATGTCATATTGTAAATGCTGCTTCCACGCTCCACTTGGAGCTATTCCAAATGGTTGCTCCACTATACGTATCCGGTTTGCTACTCAGAGTCACTTGGATAGGTGTTAAAGCTTGCATCGACGTAACCCTTTACGCCGAACTCTTTATCACCTCCATAATCGAGAAACATGTCATTATTTACTCCAAGGACAATTTTGACCGATGTCCAATGATCCATTCCTGGATCACTCTTGTACCCCCTTGCCAGACTCATGGCAAGGCACACTTCTAGTGCGGTACACAGCATAGCATACTACAGAGCCTACGTCTGAAGCATAGGGGACGACCTTCGTCCTTTCTCTCTTTTCTGCCGTGGTCAAGCTTTAAGTATTAACTTCATACCTTACATCTCAGGCAAGAACTCCTTCTTTGACTGATCCATCTTGAACACCTTCAAGATCATGTCAAGGTATGTGCTCATTTGAAAGTATTATTAAGCATTTTGATCTATCCTCAAAGATCTTGATGCTCAATGTTCAAGTAGCTGGATCTAGGTTTTCTATTGAAAAACACCTTTCAAATAACCCTATATGCTTTCGAGAAAATTCTACATCATTTCTGATCAACAATATGTCAACAACATATACTCATCAGAAATTCTATAGTGCTCCCACTCACTTCTTTGGAAATACAAGTTTCTCATAAACTTTGTATAAACCCAAAATCTTTGATCATCTTATCAAAGTGCATATTCCAACTCCGAGGTGCTTACTCCAGTCCTTGGAAGGATCGCTGGAGCCAGCATACCTTTTAGCATCCTTAGGATCGACAAAACCTTTCTAATTGTATCATATACAACCTTTCCTTACGAAAATTGGTAAGGAAACTGGTTTTGACATCCATCTGCCAGATTTCATAAATGCAGCTAATGCTAACATGATTCTGACGGACTTAAGCATCACTACGAATGAGAAAATCTCATCGTAGTCAACTCCTTGAACTTGTGAAAAACTCTTCGCCACAAGTCGAGCTTCATAGACGGTGACATTACCGTCCACGCCCGTCTTCTTCTTAAAGATCCATTCATCTCAATGGCTTGCCGATCATCGAGCAAGTCCACCAAAGTCCATGCTTTGTTCTGATACATGGATCCTATCTCGGATTTCATGGCTTCTAACCATTTGTCGGAATTTGGGCCCACCATCGCTTCTCCATAGCTCGTAGGTTCATTGTTGCCTAGCAACATGACCTTCAAGACAGGATTACTGTACCACTCTAAAGTAGTACGCATCCCTGTCACCCTACGATGTACGGTAGTGACTTGATCGGAAACTTCATGATCACTATCATAAGCTTCTACTTCAATTGGTGTAGGTGCCACAGGAACAACTTCATGTGCCCTGCTACACACTAGTTGTAGTGATGGTTCAATAACCATATCAAGTTTCCACCATCCTCCCACTCAACTTTTCGAGACAAACTTTTCCTCGAGAAAGGACCCGATTAAAGAAACAACCCATATTGCTTTCGGATCTGAATTAGGAGGTATACCCAACTGTTTTGGGTGTCCTATGAAGATGTATTTTATCCGCTTTGGGTTCGAGCTTATCAACCTGAAACTTTTTCACATAAGCGTTGCAGCCCCAAACCTTTAAGAAATGACAGCTTAGGTTTCTCTAAACCATAGTTCATACGGTGTCATCTCAACGGAATTACGTGGTGCCCTATTTAAAGTGAATGTGGTGGTCTCTAATGCCTAACCCATGAACGATAGTGGTAATCCGATAAGAGACATCATGGTACGCACCATATCCAATAGGGTGCAACTATGATGTTCGGACACACCCTCACTATGGTGTTCCAGCGGTATTAATTGTGAAACAATTTCCACAATGTCTTCATTTGCGTACAAAGCTCAGAACTCAGATACTCATCTCTATGATCATATCATAGACATTTTATCCTCTTGTCAAGATGATCTTCAACTTCACTCTGAAATTACTTGAACCATTCAATGATTCAGACTTGTATTCATCAAGTAAATATACTCAACATCTACTCGAATCATCTGTGAAGTAAGAACATCACGATATTCACAGCATGCCTCGCACTCATTGGACTGCACACATCAAAATGTGTTACTTCCAACAAGTTGCTTTCTTGTTCCATTTTACTGAAAAACGAGGCTTTTAGTCATCTTGCCCATGTGGTATGATTTGCATATCTCAAGTGATTCAAATTCAAGTGAGTCCAAACGATCCATCTGCATGGAGTTTCTTCATGCGTATACACCAATAGACATGGTTCGCATGTCTCAAACTTTTCAAAATGAGTGAGTCCAAAGATCCATCAACATGGAGCTTCTTCATGCGTTTTATACCAATATGACTTACATGGCAGTGCCACAAGTAAGTGGTACTATCATTACTATCTTATATTTTTGGCATGAAAATGTGTATCACTACGATCGAGATTCAATAAACCATTCCTTTAGGTGCAAGACCATTGAAGGTGTTATTCAAATAAATAGAGTAACCATTATTCTCCTTAAATGAATAACCGTATTGCAATAGACATAATCCAATCATGTCTATGCTCAACGCAAACACCAAATGACAATTATTCAGGTTTAATACTAATCTTGATGGTAGAGGAGCGTGCGATGTTTGATCACATCAAACTTGGAAGCACTTCCAACACATATCGTCAGCTCACCTTTAGCTATTCTCCGTTTATTCTGTAGCTTTTGTTTCGAGTTACTAACACTTAGCAACCGAACCGGTATCTAATACCCTGGTGCTACTAGGAGTACTAGTAAAGTACACATTAACATAATGTATATCCAATATACTTCTATCGACCTTGCCAGCCTTCTTATCTACCAAGTATCTAGGGTAATTCTGCTCCAGTGGTTGTTCCCCTTATTACAGAAGCACTTAGTCTCGGGTTTGGGTTCAACCTTGGGTTTCTTCATCGAGCAGCAACTGATTTGCCATTTCATGAAGTGTCCTTCTTGCCCTTGCCCTTCTTGAAACTAGTGGTTTCACCAACCATCAACAATTGATGCTCCTTCTTGATTTCTACTTCGCATGTGTCAAATATCGCGATACCTCAAGGATCATCATATCTATCCCTTATATGTTATAGTTCATCACGAAGCTCTAACAGCTTGGTGGAAATGACTTTGGAGAAACATCACTATCTCATCCGGAGGATCAACTCCCACTCGGTTCAAGTGATTGTCGACTTCGGATAATCGAGCACAAGCTCAACGATTGAGCTTTTCTCCTTAGTTTGCAGGCTAAGACAATCGTCGGAGGTCTTATACCTCTTGACGTGGGCACGAGCCTGAAATCCCAATTTCAGCCCTCAAACATCTCATATGTTTCGCGACGCTTCAAAACGCCTTTGGTGCCTCAACTCTAAACCGCTTAACCGAACTATCACGTAGTTATCAAAAACGTGTATCTCCGATGTTCGCAACATCCACAAACGACGTTTGGGGTTCACGCTGCGGTGCATTAAGGACATAATCTTTCTATTGTCCGCATAATCGCCATCGTCAACTTTCAACTATATTTCTCTAGGAACATATCTAAACAGTGGAACTAAAGCGCGAGCTATTTACATTATTTGCAAAAGGTCTTTTGACTATGTTCAGGATAATTAAGTTCATCTTATGAACTCCCACTCAGATAGACATCCCTCTGGTCATCTAAGTGATTACATGATCCGAGTCAACTAGGCCATGTCCGATCATCACATGAGACGGACTAGTCATCATCGGTGAACATCTTCATGTTGATCGTATCTACTATACGACTCATGCTCGACCTTTCGGTCTCGTGTTCCGAGGCCATGTCGTACATGCTAGGCTCGTCAAGTTAACCCTAAGTGTTTCGCGTGTGTAAATCTGTCTTACACCCGCTGTATGTGAACGTAAGAATCCATCACACCGATCATCACGTGGTGCTTAGAAGCGACTTAACTTTAGCAACGGTGCACGTTAGGGAGAACACTTCTTGAAATTGTTGTAAGGGATCATCTTATTTACTACCGTCGTTCTAAGTAAACAAGATGCATAAACATAATAAACATCACATGCAATTATATAGTAGTGACATGATATGGCCAATATCATATAGCTCCATTGATCTCCATCTTCGGGGCTCCATGATCATCATCGTCACCGGCATGACACCATGATCTCCATCATCGTGTCTTCATGAAGTTGTCTCGCCAACTATTACTTCTACTACTATGGCTACTGTTAGCAATAAAGTAAAGTAATTACATGGCGTTGTTTAATGACACGCAGGTCATACAATAAATAAAGACAACTCCTATGGCTCCTGCCTGTTGTCATACTCATCGACATGCAAGTCGTGAATCCTATTACAAGAACATGATCAATCTCATACATCACATATCATTCATCACATTCTTCTTGGCCATATCACATCACATAGCATACCCTGCAAAAACAAGTTAGACGTCCTCTAATTGTTGTTTGCATGTTTTATGTGGCTGCTATGGGTTTCTAGCAAGAACGTTTCTTACCTACGCAAAACCACAACGTGATATGCCAATTGCTATTTACCCTTCATAAGGACCCTTTTCATCGAATCCGTTCTGACTAAAGTGGGAGAGACTGGCACCCGCTAGCCACCTTATGCACCAAGTGCATGTTAGTCGGTGGAACCTGTCTCACGTAAGAGTACGTGTAAGGTCGGTCCGGGCCGCTTCATCCCACAATACTGTTGAAACAAGATTGGACTAGTAACGGTAAGCATATTGAACAACATCAACGCCCACAACTACTTTCTGTTCTACTCGTGCAAAGAATCTACGCAATAGACCTAGCTCATGATGCCACTATTGGGGAACGTAGCAGAAATTCAAAATTTTCCTACGTGTCACCAAGATCTATCTATGGAGAAACCAGCAACGAGGGGAAGGAGAGTGCATCTACATACCCTTGTAGATCGCTAAGCGGAAGCGTTCAAGAGAACGGGGTTGAAGGAGTCGTACTCGTCGTGATCCAAATCACCGGAGATCCTAGTGCCGAACGGACGGCACCTCCGCGTTCAACACACGTACAGCCCGGTGACGTCTCCCATGCCTTGATCCAGCAAGGAGAGAGGGAGAGGTTGAGGAAGACTCCATCCAGCAGCAGCACAACGGCGTGGTGGTGGTGGAGGAGCGTGGCAATCCTGCAGGGCTTCGCCAAGCACCGCGGGAGAGGAGGAGGAGGAGAGGCAGGGCTGCGCCATGGAGAGGTCAAAACTCATGTCTTGGCAGCCCCAAAACCCTCAAGTATATATAGGGGAGAGGGAGGGGGTGCGCCCCCTCTAGGGTTTCCACCCCAGGGTGCGGCTGCCCCAATCCCATCTAAGGGTGGCGGCCAAGGGGGAGAGGGGAAACTTGCCCCCAAGTTAGGTGGAAGCACCTCCCCAAACCCTAGGCGCCTTGGGCCCTTGGGGGCGCACCAGCCCACCCGGGCTGGTCCCTCCCACACTTGGCCCATGCAGCCCTCCGGGCCGGTGGCCCCACTTGGTGGACCCTCGACCCCCGGTGGTCCCAGACGCTACCGATAAAACCCAAAACTTTTCCGGTGACCAAAACAGACTTCCATATATAAATCTTTACCTCCGGACCATTCCGAACTCCTCGTGACGTCCGGGATCTCATCCGGACTCAACAACATTCGTAACCACATACAAACTTCCTTTATAACCCTAGCGCCATCGAACCTTATGTGTAGACCCTACGGGTTCGGGAACCATGCGAACATGACCGAGACGTTCTCCGTCAATAACCAATAGCGGATCTGGATACCCATGTTGGCTCCTACATGTTCCACGATGATCTCATCGGATGAACCACGATGTCAAGGACTCAATCGATCCCGTATACAATTCCCTTTGTCTAGCGGTATTGTACTTGCCCGAGATTCGATCGTCGGTATCCCGATACCTTGTTCAATCTCGCTTCCGCAAGTCTCTTTACTGTTCCGTAACACATCATCCCGTGATCAACCCCTTGGTCACATTGTGCACATTATGATGATGTCCTACCGAGTGGGCCCAGAGATACCTTTCCGCTTACACGGAGTGACAAATCCCAGCCTCGATTCATGCCAACCCAACAGACACTTTCGAGATACCTGTAGTGCACCTTTATAGCTACCCGATTACGTTGTGACGTTTGGTACACCCAAAGTATTCCTACGGTATCCGGAGTTGCACAATCTCATGGTCTAAGGAAAAGATACTTGACATTAGAAAAGCTTTAGCATACTGAACTACACGATCTTTGTGCTAGGCTTAGGATTGTCTTGTCCATCACATCATTCTCCAAATGATGTGATCCCGCTATCAACGACATCCAATGTCCATGGTCGGAAACCGTAACCATCTGTTGATCAACGAGCTAGTCAACTAGAGGCTTACTAGGGACATGGTGTTGTCTATGTATCCACACATGTATCTGAGTTTCCTATCAATACAATTATAGCATGGATAATAAACGATTATCATGAACAAGGAAATATAATAATAACCAATATATTATTGCCTCTAGGGCATATTTCCAACAATACGCACCTTCGAGACATCGCCAATATGCCAAATAATACCTTTCTTGAGCAACTCCAATCCATGCTCAATTGCTTGCTATGTCGAGGAGGCGTTCCCTATAAAAAAAAACGTGTCCACCCAGAACCCATTAGGGAAATATTTCGCTTTAAGAACCTAGGCGCATAGACTCTGAGGGTTCTTGATCAACCTCTAGGCCTGCTTAGAAAGTAAAGCTTGGTTAAACAGTTTCATGTCTCTGAACCCTAGACCACCATGAGATTTAGGCTGCAGCATGATATCCTAGGCTACCCAATGTGTATGTTGAAGCCCTTAGTTCACACCCGCAGGAAATCCCGTATCATCTTCGTGAGGTCCTCGCATAGGCCGTCGGGTAGCTTGAATGCACCCATAAGATAAGTTGGGAGAGCCTGGGCTACCGCTTTCACAAGCACCTCCTTACCTCCTGATGAGCAATCCCCCCCCATTGCACAAGTATTTTGAGCATCTTTGCTTGCACATCTTGGAACTTGCCTCGGTGCATTCTCCCCTCCGGTGTTGGGAGTCCAAGGTATTCGGGCTCAAACTCAACTTGTGAGACTTGCAAAATAGCCTTTACCTCATCATGGGTCTCAATGGGGCAAGATTTGAGTGAGCATTTGTCAAAGTTTACCAACTTACCCGTACCTTGTGCATATGTGTTGATGACCTGCTGCATCCGGGAAGCCTGTACTGTGTTTGCTTTGAAGAAAAGTAGGGTATCATCGGCGAAGAGCATGTGTGATATACCCAGAGCTCCGCGACACACCTTAAGGGGGGTGATATTGTTGTTGGTTATTTCCTTTTGCAATAGTGTCGAGAGCCTATCAACAACAAACAGGAACATGAATGAAGAGAGGGGGTCACCTTGACGCAACCCTCGCGTCGAGGTGAATGAATCCAGCAAGGTTCCATTTAATTTGACTGAGTAACTCACTGGGGACACACACGACATGATCCAACCGATCCACCGGTGAGTGAAACCTAAGCCTTTCATCGCCTTCTCCAAGAAGCCCCAATCGACGCGATCATAAGCCTTTGACAAATCAATCTTATAAGCACAAAAGTTCTTCCCTGGATTATTATTCTGCTCAATAAAGTGAAAGCACTCAAACGCCACAAGTGCATTATCCGTGATTAAGCTACCAGACACAAATGCACTTTGGTTCACTGAAATGATGTCACCCAGAATTGGCCTCAATCTGTTTGCGAGGCATTTTGCAATCACCTTATATAGCTACATACATAGACTGATAGGGAGGAATTCCTTGAGAGTAGCCGGTTGATCCACCTTGGGGATTAAGACAATGGCAGTGTGATTAACATTAGCCGGCATACAACCAGTAGCAAAAAAAATATGCACCGTGGGCACCACTTTCTCCTTCAATAATCCCCACTTGCGTTGATAAAATTTGGCCGGAGAACCATCCGTGCCTGGTGCCTTGAGCAGCCGTATCTGAAACAAAGCATCGGATATCTCCTTCTCAAAGAACTCCCGACATAATTCCTCATTCATCTTGAGTGTCACTTTTTTCTCAGATAGTTGCACTATCTCTTCCGGGTTGAGACTATAGGATCACAAGTGAAAGGTCCTCAAAATGCCTGGTTGCCCTGGCTTTTAGTTCCGTCGAAGATGTAACCCACATACCATTCTCATCCTTGAGCTTGGTGATTTTATTTTTCTTAGCCCGCTACATAGCTTTTTTGTGAAAGAACTTCGTATCGCGGTTACCCTCACGTGACATCTGCAGCCATAGCATTTCTTTTTTGTACAAAAATTCATTCAGCTCATCATTTACCTTATGGACTTGATTCTTGTCAGCACCGCAATTAAGCAACCGGTTCAGTTCAGCGCGTGATGCAAACCTAGGGTTTGATTAATTATTGATGAGCTACGAGTGCAACCACAGTCCTAAACATCCAACTACCAGTAGGTTGTCAATTTGATGCATATTGTGTGGGATAGTGGCTGATTGTCCCAATTAACGTGACAACATGCATGTCCAAACGTGAGATGGAGTGGGCAATGGGTGTGATTGCATTATGAGTTTACAATTACTCCCTCCGTTTCAAAATAGATGACTCAACTTTGTACTATCCGTTTTAAAATAGATGACCTAACTTTGTACTAAAGTTAGTACAAAGTTGAGTCATCTATTTTGAAACAGAGGAAGTACTTACGAAAAGACATTCCTCCACGCGCAACTTACATCGAAAGGAGAAGGCACATGCGAGCATAAAGGTGGTGCTTTTATATTGATACATACCTAAGGGCCTAAGGCCACACTGCAGGCAGCTTTGTTGGAATGTTTAGAAAAAGGGATACGAGGTATATATATCCATTGCTGCTCGATCGAATACTAAAAGCACGCCATGATCGAGGAATTAATTAACAAAGTTGTAGATCGCGTTGCTCGTCGGTCTAGTTTTTTTTTTTTTTTTTCAAATGCAATGAGCTGTGGTCATCATCAGGCATAACGTTGCTCGGTTATTTTAGGACCTCATGTATATGCTTTGGCACATAAGCACATGGTTGTTGTTGGTAGTGCTCAATGTCAGAGCCACCTCAGTAAGCTCACCTCCACCGTGGCCTCCTCGAAGGTGCCATATTCATGCGATCATACCCCTAATCCCCCACGCCCTACAGACCGGACCTCCTCTCATGCACCCCACGTGACGGAAGCAAGCAAGGGGCGGCGACCGACACGGTCGCCGGAGGAACTGTGCCCTGCTCACCTACCATCTCCCTCCGGCTACACCCAAATTCAGATCTGTGTCAGCTTTCATCATCATAGGCCATCCAGCGACTCCCTCTCGGCCCGCTCCCATGCCAGTGCCGGGCAAAAAATAGTTAGGGCAAATGAGCTACTTTTTTGTCCTAATCCAACAAGTCGCGACGAACGGCACCTATGTCGAGTTCAATCACGAACTCATATTTTTTTTTTAAGAAGAACAGCCAGCTCCTTGTGCTTAGGGTTGGTGGAACTAACAATTTATGTTGCGAGTTGCATATGTTTTCGCACATATTTCACTTTTAGTTTGACACTGGCCGCCCCTTGGTTGCTTCTCATGCTCCGCCACTGTAGTGGTAGCTCCCACTCATGACGAACACTTATGAGTAAGCCTCCACATTTTGTTCCCTTTTGACGAAGTTCTGCTTAAAATTACTCAATTTGTGTAATTTACTTAAACAATGCCACATGTGTGTGGTAAATTTTACCAGCAACTAGTACTCCCTTCGTTCAAAAATACTTGTCATTGAAATGGATGTATCTAGATGTATTTTAGTTCTAGATACATTCATTCTAATGACAAATAATTCCGGAAGGAGGAATATCATACAACCAGTAAGTAGTAAAGTATTGAAGGAGATGCCCCTACTTACTTACTCCTAAGAGACTTGACTGCCTCGAGCAAACCGACAAATGCGCCAACGACGGTCAGCACGGTGACGATAGTCTTCATGTTCTTGTAGCCAAACCTGTACACCATGGTGCGCACCGGCCTATGGACCCTGTAGTTCTCGATGGCCAGCATGGTGCGGAGGTAGCATCTCCCGGGCCGCAGGTGCTTCTCGAGGCTGATGAAGAGGCGGAGCGCGTCCTCGTTGGTCAGCCCCGCTCCCCCCTGCAGGATGTGATTCGTCCGCAGCTGCTGCACGTCCTCCACCCGGTCCGTCACCATGCCCAGCAGGCAGAGGTACGAGCACACGGTGGACCGCTCCTCGCCGGCCTCGGAGAAGTCCGGCGTCGTGCACAGCTCCAGCGCAGCCATGTTGACGAGGAACCCCGCGTTCGCGTCGTCCAGGGACAGCGGCGCCAGGAAGAGCTCGCCGGAGAGGAGCCCCTTCTTGACGCCCATCTCCTTCAGCTCCGCCCCGTCTTGGTGGCTGTCAGCTGGATGCCCATCTCCGCGAGCTCCACGGCGCTCACGGAGATGGACACCTCTCGGCCTTCTCGGATAGGCCCCGGAGGAGGACTCGGACGAGAGCTTGGTGCCGGTTCCGACGATGTAGTACCATGCGGGGTCTTCCCTCGAGCTCTTGCCGGGCCTGCAGGGTTTCACGCGTCCGACGAGCTTCGGCATGTCCAGGCCGGGCGCGGGCACGAAGCTCATGAGCGTCTCGACCACCACCCACGGGAGCTGGTTCTCGAGCAGCACGACGTCGGAGAAGATGCGGTCGGAGTCGGAGCTGAAGGCGCTCCGCAGCGCCGGGTCTACTGCCATCCCCTCGTCGTCGCCGCCGTACGTGCACGCGAACAGCAGGTACTGCAGCAGGAAGCAACCGTCAAAGAACATCATAGGCTTGAAGTCGTCGTCGCCGAAAGCTCCCGCCATGTCCTCGTTGTAGCAGCCGCGGGCCTCGTCGGCGACGGCGCAGACCGCGGAGTACACCTCCTCGACGGAGCGGCCCGAGGCCCTGACGAAGTGCCAGGAGGCCACGCGCTTGGTGCTCTCCATCTGCAGGACGGCGGGGCTCCGGCCGTGGTGGTACGGGCCGATGGAGACGGTCCTGGGCGCGGCGTAGCGCTCGGCGAGGTTCACCATGCTCGCCGGGAACAGGTGGATCTTCGTCTCCGCCATGCCGAGCTTGTCCTCGAACGCCCGCGCTGCTTGCTCGAACGCCTCCACCGGGCCGCTCCACTCGTACTGATGGTGATGATCGGTGGTGCTCTCGACAATCGCCAGCTGCTGCTGCTGCCGTCCGCTGGAGCTGACAGCCAGATCACCGTGGCTAGCAGCAGGAGCAGTGACTGTCATCTCCAGAGGGAGGCCGGGAACCCATGCAGTAGCTGCTGGCTCCATGGCCGCCGGCCTCCCCTTCCAGTAATCAGCCACGGCCAGCTGATACTCCCAAGGTATTTGCTGCATGTCAACAACCTAAAGAGAACTACTGGAAACTGACAAATACAAATGGCCTAACCACCAGAGAATGAAGAGAGAAGAACAGGAGTTGAGAAGCAGAGACTGCATCAATTATCCTCCAGCGGAAGATGTCGCCCCTCTTTATAGATCATAGACCAACAACAGGCCTACCATCATAATCTGCGGATTGCATAATGTACAGAGAAGAATCCTTTCGACTTTTTCGACGTGCAATGCAACACAACCTGGAGGAACCTTTTCAACTTTTGATCCATGATTAACATACTATTAGGCTTTTATAATGTCATGATGATGTGCACGCCTTGACGAATCTGCAGCTGAGTGTGCAGTAGGAAAGACAGGAGGTGCTCAAAACGAGCTTCAATTTACAAGTCAATTACACAGGCCAATATATCTGACAGTCTCAACTCTCACTTGTTACAGAAAAAAAAACTTTCACTTATTGAATTGCATGCATGACCATGTCCATTTACATCATGTTATTCAGGATAACCGCGCCGAAACTACAATAGCCTATGAACAGATTTCTAAGGATACGATCTTGTGGTCAATGGCCGATGCACAGATTTCTCTTGGAAGCAGATGGCATGGCAATAGGAATGATTACCCCAGCAGAAATGGTACCCTCGTTTAGACAGAAGAGGCATACCGATGAACTAAACCAGCTAGGACCCCCCCACTAGTCCTCGGCCCAGCTAGCCGCCGGGCCAACCAGGCCGGCCCAGCCGCGCCTATTAACCCTCCCCACCCCTGAAACCCTAGCGCATAACCCCCCACTACCCCACTCGTTCTCCCCCACGCCTCCCTCGCTTCCCCCAATCTGGATCGGGGGCAGGTGACCCCGTCGCCCTGCTTCTACCTCACCGGCACGCTCGTGCCCGAGTAACCGCCGCCTCCCCGCCGGGCAGGCCGTCCTCGACCTCCTCCTCGCTGACCCTCCCTCTCCCTCGCCCCCCCCTCTGCCCGATTTGGATCGGGAGGGGGCCGTCCCGACGTCGCCGGCGCCCTCGAGAACGCCGCCGCTCGCCGTCCCTGGAACCACCTCGACGTCGCGTCTCGTCGCCCGCTGTCGTCCGAAGCTACTCCACCTCGCCAACCTCGCCGGACCGCCGTCGTCCCCGTCCTCCTCCACAACGGACCTCCCCGAACTTCCCCGCACCCATTGCCCCGACCCGTACACTCCCGGTGAGGCCCCCGGCCTCCTCTCTCTCCCTCGCCCCGGTTCGCCAGCCCTACTCCGTGCCCTCCTCTCAGACGTCCCAGCAGTTCGCATGGCGCACGCCAAGGCGATCGTGCCCGTCCACGCGCCAGCCACCGCGCCCCGGCACCTCCCCACGCCTTGATGCGCCTCGCGCTGCCTCCGCCGTCTGCGGCGAGCCCGCCATTGCTCCCATCCTCCTACCTTGCACCGAGGCTGCCTGTTCTTCTTCTTGGTTGCCGCAGCCTCGCCGTCGCACCACCTCGCCCGGCAGCGCCAGAATCGCCGGCCGCTTCAAGGCAAGGCCGGCGCTTAGCTGCGTCCGCTCGGCCCTCATCCGGGTCGGGCCCCCGCACCCCCTGTACCCGTTAAATCACAAACCCGGTTGGCCCTATGAGCCACTGCCCAGTGGGCCTCCCCCAGCCCCAGAATGTTTTAATAAAAAAAAGAGAACTAAAATAAAATAAAATATGATAATAAATAACAAAAACAATTAACTAATTAATTAACTTAATTAATTCTGATTAAATTAACCAATTAAGATTAATTAACCTAATTAACTACTGTTAATTAGCTAATTAATTAGTATGACAGTGGGGCCCACCCCCTAATTAATTATGATTAGTTTAATTAATCTGTTTAATTAAAATGTGTCACTGACCAGTGGGACCCACTGGTCAGGTTGACCAGTCAACTCTGTTGACTGCTGACGTCAGCATGACATCATGCTGATGTCATTAATTCATTTTCGAATTAATTAAATAATTAATTAAATTCCAGAAATTAATAAAATCTTTAGAAAATCATATCTTTTAATCCGTAACTCGGATTAAAATATTTTCAACATGAAAGTTGCTCAGAACGACGAGACGATTCCGGATACGCAACCCGTTCGTCCGCCACACCCCCCTAACCTATCGAACTCGCAAATTTCCCCCTCCGGCTGTGACGCCCGGATATTTAAGCTATAGTGAACCTCTGCTAATGATGCCACGTCACCTCGATTACTTTTACTAATCTCGCGTTAGTTCGAAAACGGTTCGAATTCAAATTCAAAATCAAGCAAACAATAAAAGTTTTCAAATATTAAAACTAAAATGTTCGGAGTGAGCCAAATAATCCATATTAAATATTGGTGAAGAAACCACACTTTGGTAAACATTTCAAATGCACTAAAATAAATAAAACAGCAGCTAAACCTATTATAAATGCCCTTTTTGAAATTTATATAAATGCGAACTAAATATTTTAAATACCAAAATATATTGTGGCGGTGGGCTAATTTGCAACCTCCATTTAGGTAGTGGTCTACAAACCTGTCCTACAAACCATCCACTTGAGGGAAATTTGCTACTGTCCTACAAACCTGTGCACTTGCAGGCCCAACAACGTCTACAAGAAGAAGGTTGTGTAGTAGACATCAAGCTCTTTTCTGGCGCCGTTGCCGGGGAGGTGAGTGCTTGAAGGTATATCTTTAGATCTTGCAATTGAATCTTTTTTTCTTGTTTTATCACTAGTTTAGTTTATAAAAGAAAAACTACAAAAAAATGGAGTTAAGTTTGTCTCATACGCTTCATATTTTTAATATCTTTCGTGAGTTTGATGGAAAGGAAAATTGTGCTCAAGTGCTAGAAGAAGAATGCTTTAAAATGCTTGGTACTAAATCTTTGAATGATGAGCATGATTGCAATGTTGTTAGTTTAAACTCCTTGAATATTCATAGTACTAATGATGATTGCTCTAGTCATGATGAAAATATTTCTTATGAGCATGTCAACTTTTGTGGAGTGCATGTTTGCATGAACACACCAAATAGAGAATATATATATATTGCAAGAGGCATAAGCATTTAGAAACTAAATGGTTACAAGAAAGGCTAGATGTGAGTGCTGAAAATTTAAAATTCCTTTGCCGTACTTGTGAACTTTGCAATGAACGTGGTCATTTACATCTCCAATGCAAATTGTTTCATGACCGAATCATGTCCAAAAATTATGATGATTTGATTTCCCTTGCACATTATGATGAACTTAGTTTTCTTTTGGGTTATGAAGAGTTGAAACGTTTAACCAAGCCTATTCCAGAATTTAATCTTGAGCATTTCCTTGATATTGATCTAGAAAAGATTTATATATTTTGTGCGGAGAATTGCATTGAAAATCCTTATATTGCCAATTACCTAAAGAAAAGAAAGAAAATAAAAGATGATGAGAATACTAATGAACGGGAAGAGACTTCCCAATATCCTCCTATTATTTCTTATGATGAATTAGGTAACAAGGAGGAGCTTTCTATTCAACCAATCTCATCAATAAGGAGCTCAAAGAGGAAGGTTGAGCCCACACATAATGTGAAGAAGAAAAGGAAAAGAAGGGGCAACAAAGGTAAAAAGGTATCCCTTCCAAATGATGTTGCTCCTACTACTTGTGATGATGATAATTGTTATACTATTGGTGCTATCCATACTATTAATGATGAGAGTGATTATGCTTATGATATGAAAAGGCCCAAGCTTGGGGAAGCTATGTTTGATGAGAATGACATATTTGAGAATATATTTGCTGAAATTAATGTTTGTCCCAAGCTTGGGGATGCTACGTTTAGTGAAGATGATATTTTTAGCATCCCAAGTTTTGATATGAAAAGTTGTTATGATGATAGCATGCCTCCTACGTATGATGATTATATTGATGAAAGTGGATTTGGAAGAGTGTCAACTTTATTTAGTGATTCCACTATCTTGGGAGAGGTTTCAATCGATTATGATGAGAACGAAGTTGCTACTTATGATGATTATTGTGATGAAACTTATCCTATAAAAAGTAGTGATGATTATATTTACAAATCTTGTCATGATTATGATTATCCTTTTTCTGAACATTACTATTTTAATGTGGAAACATTTTTTAGTGTTCAAGTCTCTTATGATACTCCCACTATTCCGAATGAGAAGAATTTTGCTTATGTGGAGAGTAGTAAATTTTCTATGCTTGTAGATCATGAAAAGAATACTTTAGGTGCTGGTTATATTGTTGAATTCATTCATGATGCTACTGAAAATTATTATGAGAGAGGAACATATGCTTGTAGGAATTGCAATAATGTCAAGTTTCCTCTCTATGTGCTTCAAGTTTTGAACTTATGCTTGTTTTACCTTCCTATGCTAGTTGATTATTGTTCCCATAAGTTGTTTGCTCACAAAATCCCTATGCATAGGAAGTGGGTTAGACTTAAATGTGCTAGTCATATTCTTCATGATGCTCTCTTTATGTTTCAATTCTTATCTTTTATGTGAGCATCATTGAAATCATCATGCCTAGCTAGGGGGGTTAAACGTTAGCGCTAGTTGGGAGGCAACCCAATTTTATTTTAGTTTCTCTTTTTGGTTATGTTTAGTAATAAATAATACATCTAGCTTCTGTTTAGATGTGGTTTTATGTTTTAATTAGTGTTTGTGCCAAGTAGAACCTTTGGGAAGACTTGGGTGAAGTCTTTATGATCATGCTGTAAACAAACAGAAACTTTAGCGCTCACGAGATTAGCTTCAAATTTTTACTGGAGAGTGCTATTTAGTTGATTCTTTTTTCAGGTGATTACTATACAAATACCTCAGGTCCACCAATTTATTTCGGAATTTTTGGAGTTCCATAAGTTCGCGTTAGTTACAGATTACTACAGACTGTTCTGTTTTTGACAGATTCTGTTTTCATTGTGTTATTTGCTTATTTTGATGAATCTATGGCTAGTAAAATAGTTTATAAACCCTAGAGAAGTTGGAATACAGTAGGTTTAACACCAATATAAATAAAGAATGAGTTTATTACAGTACCTTGAAGTGGTGTTTTGTTTTCTTTCGCTAACGGAGCTTACGAGTTTTCTATTAAGTTTTGTGTTGTGAAGTTTTCAAGTTTTGGGTAAAGATTCGATGGACTATGGAATAAGGAGTGGCAAGAGCCTAAGCTTGGGGATGCCCAAGTAAACCCAAGGTAATATTCAAGGACAACCAAGAGCCTAAGCTTGGGGATGCCCCGGATGGCATCCCCTCCTTCGTCTTCGTTCATCGGTAACTTTACTTGGAGCTATATTTTTATTCGCCACAAGATATGTGTTTTGCTTGGAGCGTCATTTTATTTTGTTAGTTTTTGCTTGATGTTATTTAGAATAATGTTTTGCATCTTTAGTTTCAATAAAAATACAAGGATAGCCTTTGCCATGCTTATTTTGCTAGTATACATGTTGCTGTTTGAAAACGGAAAGTTTACCGTTGTTGCAAAAATTCCCTAGAAAAGTCAGAGAATGGTATAATGTTGAAACTTTTTGCATAATGAGCTCTGATAAATTTACTACAGTGGGAATTTTATTTCATTTTTTTGGAGTTAGGGAAGTATGATGAATCTTGCATTCTTTACAGACTATACTGTTTTGGCAGATTGCTGTTATGGTTGCATATGTTTGCTTGTTTAATGATTCTGTTTGAGGATAGGAGTATTAAATATGCAGAGGCATTTAGTATGAAATGTTGAATAATAATTTTAGTGATTTGTTACAGTAGAAAATGATAAGGTTTTGCATTGGTTTATACTAACCTATCTCACGAGTTCTTGTTGAGTTTTTTGTGGATGAAGCTTTTGAGAAAAAGAGAAACCATGATATGAGAGGAATTAAGGAGACACAAAGGTTCAAGAAGTCTCAAGCATCTAAGCTTGGGGATGCCCCGGTAGGCATCCCACCTTTCTTCTTCAACAACTATCGGTTAGTATCAGTTGAGCCTAAGTTTTTGCTTCTTCACATGAGTTGTGCTATCCTTGCAATGTCATTTTATTTTACTTTGCTTGTTGTTCGAATAAAGTACCAAGATCTGAAATTCTTAAATGAGAGAGAGTCTTCGCGTAGTTACATAATTATTTAGCTACTCATTGATCTTCACTTATATCTTTTTGGAGTAGTTTGTCATTTACTCGTGTGCTTCACTTATATCATATGAGTAAATGGTTGAATGAGTTGATTGTCATAAATCTGAAATTATATATGCCTCGTTTGCTTATCCCATGGGGAGTAATGACTTCACGTCTAAGAAGTAGAGGTTGTAAATTTATTGAAGGTTAGCAAGCGTTGTATTGGTCATTTGAACAATTCATGAAAGAATATTGAAGGAAGAGAGATTTCACATATAAATATACTATCATAGACATATTTTATAGTTGGGAGCACTCATTAAGTATGACATGCTAAAGAGTTAATGTTGTACAAGGAAGATAATGTAATGGGTTATGTTTTCCGACATCTCAGTTAAAGTATATTGTCATGGATCATTCAAACATGTTGAGCTTGCCTTTCCCCCTCATGCTAGCCAAAATTCCTTGCACCAAGTAGAGATACTACTTGTGCTTCCAAATATCCTTAAACCCAGTTTTGCCATGAGAGTCCACCATACCTACCTATGGATTGAGTAAGATCCTTCAAGTAAGTTGTCATCGGTGCAAGCAATAAAAATTGCTCTCTAAATATGCATGACTTATTAGTGCGGAGAAAATAAGCTTTGTACGATCTTGTTATGGAAGCAATAAAAGCGACGGACTGCATAATAAAGGTCCATATACAAGGGGCAATATAAAGTGACGTTCTTTCGCACTAAGATTTTGTGTATCCAACCCTAAAAGCGCATGACAACCTCTGCTTCCCTCTGCGAAGGGCCTATCTTTTACTTTATGTCTTTTACTTTTATGCAAGAGTCAAGTTGTTCACCTTTCCCTTTTTCATTTTATCCTTTGGCAAGCACTTTGTGTTGGGGTGATCCTGATATATATATATCCAATTGGATGTAAGTTAGCATGAACTATTATTGTTGACATCACCCAAAGGTGAATACGTTGGGAGGCAACACTATAAGCCCCTATCTTTCTCAGTGTCCGATTGAAACTCCATAACCATTAGTATTTCGTGAGTGTTAGCAATTGTAGAAGACTATATGATAGTTGAGTATGTGGAGTTTGATATTCCTGAAAATAAGATGAATTGCAATTGTTTGAATGACTGAGAATGAAGTTTGCTAGTTTTCAAGAAAGTTTATGGTCTGTGCTTTGACATGTGAATTGCTTGTTACTTTATCATGAGAAGTTTTATGAGATGAACTACTGTTATGACATATTATCATGCTAGAAAAGGTGATTGAAATTATCATTGATCAAACTTGTGCACCTCTAGCATTCACACTTCATAAATTCTTTCTTTATCATTTACCTACCGAGGACTAGTAGGAATTAAGCTTAGATGTTGATACGTCTCCAACGTATCTATAATTTATGAAGCATTCATGCTATTTTATTATCTTTTTGAATGATTACGGGCTTTATTATACACTTTTATATTACTTTTGGGACTAACCTATTAACCGGAGGCCCAGCCCATATTGTTGTTTTATTGCTCGTTTCAGTATTTCAAGAAAAGGAATATCAAACGAGTCCAAACGGAATGAAACCTTCGCAGCGTTATTTTTGGGAAGAATATGATCCGGAGACTTGGAGTTCACGTCGAAGATCCCGAGGACTCCACGAGATAGGAGGGCCCCAGAGGCGCGCCCCTGTCTCGTGGACCCTCAGCACCCCCGACCGACTTCTTTCGCCTATATATGCCTACGCACCCCAAAACCATGGAATATCAAGATAGATCGGGAGTTCCGCCGCCGCAAGCCTCTGTAGCCACAAAAGACCTCTAGGGAGCCCGTTCCGGCACCCTGCCGAAGGGGGAAACCATCACCGGTGGCCATCTTCATCATCCCGGCGCTCTCCATGACGAGGAGGGAGTAGTTCACCCTCGGGGCTGAGGGTATGTACCAGTAGCTATGTGTTTGATCTCTCTCTCTCTCGTGTTCTCTCTCGTGTTCCCTCTATGGCACGATCTTGATGTATCCCGAGCTTTGCTATTGTAGTTGGATCTTATGATGTTTCTCCCCCTCTACTCTCTTGTGATGAATAGAGTTTCCCCTTTGAAGTTATCTTATCGGATTGAGTCTTTTATGAGAACACTTGATGTATGTTTTGGTGACCAACTTGCGGGTTCCGCCCATGAACCTATGCATAGGGGTTGGCACACGTTTTCTTGACTCTCCGGTAGAAACTTTGGGGCACTCTTTGAAGTACTTTGTGTTGGTTGGATGAATTTAAGATTGTGTGACGCATATCGTATAATCATACCCACGGATACTTGAGGTGACAATGGAGTATCTAGGTGACATTAGGGTTTTGGTTGATTTGTGTCTTAAGGTGTTATTCTAGTACGAACTCTTGAATAAATTGATCTGAAAGAATAACTTTGAGGTGGTTTCGTACCCTACCATAATCTCTACGTTTGTTCTCCGCTATTAGTGGCTTTGGAGTGACTATTTGTTGCATGTTGAGGGATAGTTATATGATCTATCTATGTTATTATTGTTGAGAGAACTTGCACTAGTGAAAGTATGAACCCTATGCCTTGTTTCCTACCATTGCAATACCGTTTACGCTCACTTTTATCATTAGTTACCTTGCTGTTTTTATTATATCAGATTACAATAACCTATATCTACTATCCATATTGCACTTGTATCACCATCTCTTCGCCGAACTAGTGCACCTATACAATTTACCATTGTATTGGGTGTGTTGGGGACACAACAGACTCTTTGTTATTTGGTTGCAGGGTTGTTTGAGAGAGACCATCTTCATCCTACGCCTCCTACAGATTGATAAACCTTAGGTCATCCACTTGAGAGAAATTTGCTACTGTCCTACAAACCTGTGCACTTGCAGGCCCAACAACGTCTACAAGAAGAAGGTTGTGTAAATAGAACAACCATTATTCTCTGACTTAAATGAATAACCGTCTCGCATCAAACAAGATCCAGATATAATGTTCATGCTTAACGCTGGCACCAAATAACAATTATTTAGGTCTAAAACTAATCCCGATGGTAGATGTAGAGGTAGCGTGCCGACCGCGATCACATCGACTTTGGAACCATTTCCCACGCCGCATCGTCACCTCGCCCTTAGCCAATCTTCGCGCAATCCGTAGTTCTGTTTCGAGTTGCAAATATTAGCAACAGAACCAGTATCAAATACCCAGGTACTACTGCGAGTATTAGTAAGGTACACATCAATAACATGTATATCACATATACCTTTGTTCACCTTGCCATCCTTCTTATCCGCCAAATACTTGGGGAAGTTCCGCTTCAAATGTCGATCTGCTTAAAGAGAAGCACTCAGTTTCAGGCTTAGGTCCAGACTTGGGTTTCTTCTCTTGAGCAGCAACTTGTTTGCTGTTCTTCTTGAAGTTCCCCTTCTTCTTCCCTTTGCCCTTTTTCTTGAAACTGGTGGTCTTGTTAACCATCAACACTTGATGCTCCTTTTTGATTTCTACCTCCACGGCTTTTAGCATTGCGAAGAGATCGGGAATAGACTTGTCCATCCTTGCATATTATAGTTCATCTCGAAGCTCTTATAGCTTGGTGGCAGTGATTGAAGAATTCTGTCAATGACGCTATCATCCGGAAGATTAACTCCCAGTTGAATCAAGTGATTGTTATACCCAGACATTCTGAGTATAAGCTCACCGATGAACTATTCTCCTCCATCTTGCAGCTGTAGAACTTATTGGAGACTTCATATCTCTCAATCCGGCATTTGCTTGAAATATTAACTTCAACTCCTGGAACATCTCATATGCTCCATGACGTTCAAAACGTCGTTGAAGTCCCGGTTCTAAGACGTAAAGCATGGCACACTGAACTATCGAGTAGTCATTAGCTTTGCTCTGCCAGACGTTCACAACATCTGGTGTTGCTCGTGCAGCAGGCCTGGCACCTAGCGGTGCTTCCAGGACGTAATTCTTCTGTGCAGCAATGAGGATAATCCTCAGGTTACGGACCCAGTACGTGTAATTGCTACCATCATCTTTCAACTTTGCTTTCTCAAGGAACGCATTAAAATTCAACGGAACAACAAGACGAGCCATCTATCTACAGTAAACATAGACAAGCAAAATACTATCAGTACTAAGTTCATGATAAATTTAAGTTCAATTAATCATATTACTTTAGAACTCCCACTTAGATAGACATCCTCTAATCTTCTAAGTGATTACGTGATCCATATTAACTACACCATGTCCGATCGTCACGTGAGATGGAGTAGTTTCAACGGTGAACATCAATATGTTGATCATATCTACTATATGATTCACGCCGACCTTTCGGTCTCCGTGTTCCGAGGCCATATCTTTTATATGCTAGGCTCGCCAAGTTTAACCTGAGTATTCGCGTGCGCAACTGTTTTGCACCCGTTGTATTTGAACGTGGAGCCTATCACACCGATCATCACGTGGTGTCTCAAAGACGAAGAACTTTCGCAACGGTGCATACTCGTGGAGAACACTTCTTGATAATTTTAGTGAGAGATCATCTTATAATGCTACCGCCAATCAAAGCAAGATAAGATGCATAAAGGATAAACATCACATGCAATCAATATAAGTGATATGATATGGCCATCATCATCTTGTGCTTGTGATCTCCATCTCCAAGCACCGCCATGATCACCATCGTCACCGGCGCGACACCTTGATCTCCATCGTAGCATCGTTGTCGTCTCGCCAACTATTGCTTCTACGACTATCGCTACCGCTTAGTGATAAAGTAAATCAATTACATGGCTTTTGCATTTCATACAATAAAGTGACAACCATATGGCTCCTGCCAGTTGCCGATAACTTGGTTACAAAACATGATCATCTCATACAATAAAATATAGCATCACGTCTTGACCATATCACATCACAACATGCCCTGCAAAAACAAGTTAGACGTCCTCTACTTTGTTGTTGCAAGTTTTACGTGGCTGCTACGGGCTGAGCAAGAACCGTTCTTACCTACGCATCAAAACCACAACGATAGTTTGTCAAGTTGGTGCTGTTTTAACCTTCGCAAGGACCGGGCGTAGCCACACTCGGTTCAACTAAAGTGAGAGAGACAGACACCGCCGGTCACCTTTAAGCAACGAGTGCTCAAGCGGTGAAACCAGTCTCGCGTAAGCGCACGCGTAATGTCGGTCCGGCCGCTTCATCTCACAATACCGCCAAACCAAAGTATGACATGCTGGTAAGCAGATGACTTATATCGCCCACAACTCACTTGTGTTCCACTCGTGCATATGACATCAACGCATAAAACCAGGCTCGGATGCCATTGTTGGGGAACGAGTAATTTCAAAAATTCCTACGCACACGCAAGATCATGGTGATGGCATAGCAACGAGAGGAGAGTGTATGTCCACGCACTCGTGAGACCGTAAGCGAAGCGTTATAACAACGCTGTTGATGTAGTCGACGCCTTCACGATCCGACCGATCCAAGTACCGAACGCACGGCACCTCCGAAGTTTAGCACACATTCAGCTCGATGACGATCCCCGGCCCGATCCAGCAAAGCGTCGGGGATGAGTTCCACAAGACGACGGCGTGGTGACGATGATGATGCTCCACGGCGCAGGCTTCGCCTAAGCTCTGCGACGATATGACCAAGTGGAATATGGTGGAGGGGGCACCGACACGGCTAAGGAACGATCGTAGATCAACTTGTGTGTCATGGGGTGCCCCCGCCCCGTGATATAAAGGAGCAAGGGGTGCGGCCAGCCCTAGGAGGAGGGCGCCGAGGAGTCCTACTCCCACCGGAGTAGGACTCCCTTTCCTAGTTGGATTAGGACTTGGGGAGGGAAGAGAAGGGGTGCCCCCCTTCTTTGTCCTATTCGGACTAGGGGGGGCGCGCGGCCTGCCCTGGCCGGCCCTTCCTCTTCTCCCTCATGGCCCACTAAGGCCCATTAACCCCCGGGAGGGTTCCGGTAACCCCCCGGTGTTCCGGTAAAATCCCGATTTCACCCGGAACTATTCCGAAGTCCAAACATAGGCTTCCAATATATCAATCTTTATGTCTCGACCATTTCGAGACTCCTCGTCATGTCCGTGATCACATCCGGGACTCCGAACAAACTTCAGTACATCAAAACTTATAAACTCATAATAAACTGTCATCGTAACGTTAGCGTGCGGACCCTACGGGTTCGAGAACTATGTAGACATGACCTAGAACTATTCTCGGTCAATAACCAATAGCGGAACCTGGATGCCCATATTGGTTCCTACATATTCTTCAAGATCTTTATCGGTCAAACCGCATAACGACATACGTTGTTCCCTTTGTCATCGGTATGTTACTTACCCGAGATTCGATCGTCGGTATCCAATACCTAGTTCAATCTCGCTACCGCAAGTCTCTTTACTCGTTCCGTAATACGCCATCTCACAACTAACTTATTAGTTGCAATGCTTGCAAGGCTTATGTGATGTGTATTACCGAGAAGGCCTAGAGATACCTCTCGACAATTGGAGTGACAAAACCTAATCTCGAAATACGCCAACCCAACATGTACCTTTGGAGACACCTGTAGTACTCCTTTATAATCACCCGATTACGTTGTGACGTTTGGTAGCACCCAAAGTGTTCCTCCGTAAACGGGATTTGCATAATCTCATAGTTACAGGAACATGTATAGGTCATGAAGAAAGCAATAGCAATATACTAAACGATCAAGTGCTAAGCTAACGGAATGGGTCATGTCAATCACATCATTCTCCTAATGATGTGATCCCATTAATCAAATAACAACACATGTCTATGGTTAGGAAACATAACCATCTTTGATTAATGAGCTAGTCAAGTAGAGGCATACTAGTGACTGTATGTTTGTCTATGTATTCACACATGTATTATGTTTCCGGTTAATACAATTCTAGCATGAATAATAAACATTTATCATGATATGAGGAAATAAATAATAACTTTATTATTGCCTCTAGGGCATATTTCCTTCACATGCACCCTTGAAGAGTGGTCTATTTTTGTTAAATCTCGATAGTAGTGATACACATATTCATAATATTGAAGCCAAAAGATGCAGAGTTGATAATGATAGTGCAAATTATTTGTGGCACTGCCGTTTAGGTCATATCGGTGTAAAGCGCATGAAGAAAATCCACACTGATGGACTTTTGGAACCACTTGATTATGAATCACTTGGTACTTGCGAACCGTGCCTCATGGGAAAGATGGCTAAAACACCGTTCTCCAGAACTATGGAGCGAGCAACAGATTTGTTGGAAATCATACATACAGATGTATGTGGTCCGATGAATATTGAGGCTCGTGGCAGATATCATTATTTTCTCACCTTCACAAATGATTTGAGAAGATATGGGCATATCTACTTAATGAAACATAAGTCTGAAACATTTGAAAAGTTCAAAGAATTTCAAAGTGAAGTTGAAAATCATCGTAACAAGAAAATAAAGTTTCTACGATCTGATCGTGGAGGAGAATATTTGAGTTACGAGTTTGTTCTTCATTTGAAACAATGCGGAATAGTTTCGCAACTCACGCCACCCGGAACACCACAGCGAAATGGTGTGTCCGAACGTCGTAATCGTACTTTACTAGATATGGTGCGATCTATGATGTCTCTTACTGATTTACCGCTATCGTTTTGGGGTTATGCTTTAGAGACGACTGCATTCACGTTAAATGGGACACCATCGAAATCCGTTGAGACGATGCCTTATGAACTGTGGTTTGGCAAGAAACCAAAGTTGTCGTTTCTTAAAGTTTGGGGCTGCGATGCTTATGTGAAAAAGCTTCAACCTGATAAGCTCGAACCCAAGTCGGAAAAATGTGTCTTCATAGGATACCCAAAAGATACTGTTGGGTACACCTTCTATCACAATTCCGAAGGCAAGACTTTTGTTGCTAAATTTGGTATCTTTCTAGAGAAGGAGTTTCTCTCGAAAGTAGTGAGTGGGAGGAAAGTAGAACTTGATGAGGTAATTGTACCTACTCCCTTATTGGAAAGTAGTTCATCACATAAACCAGTTTCTGAGACACCTACACCAATTAGTGAGGAAGTTAATGATGATGATCATGAAACTTCAGATCGAGTTGTTACTGAACCTCGTAGGTCAACCAGAGTAAGATCCGCACCAGAGTGGTACGGTAATCCTATTCTAGAAGTTATGTTGCTAGACCATGACGAACCTACGAACTATGAAGAAGCGATGGTGAGCCCAGATTCCGCAAAATGGCTTGAGGCCATGAAATCTGAGATGGGATCCATGTATGAGAACAAAGTGTGGACTTTGGTTGACTTGCCCAATGATCGGCAAGCCATTGAGAATAAATGGATCTTCAAGAAGAAGACTGACGCTGACAGTAATGTTACTGTTTATAAAGCTCGACTTGTTGCAAAAGGTTTTCGACAAGTTCAAGGGGTTGACTACGATGAGACCTTCTCACCCATAGCGATGCTTAAGTCTGTCCGAATCATGTTAGCAATTGCCGCATTTTATGATTATGAAATTTGGCAAATGGATGTCAAAATTGCATTCCTGAATGGATTTCTAGAAGAAGAGTTGTATATGATGCAACCAGAAGGTTTTGTCGATCCAAAGGGAGCTAACAAAGTGTGCAAGCTCCAGCGATCCATTTATGGACTGGTGCAAGCCTCTCGGAGTTGGAATAAACGCTTTGATAGTGTGATCAAAGCATTTGGTTTTATCTGAGACTTTTGGAGAAGCTCTGTATTTACAAGAAAGTGAGTGGGAGCTCTGTAGCATTTCTGATATTATATGTAGATGACATATTGCTAATTGGAAATGATATAGAATTTCTGGATAGCATAAAGGGATACTTGAATAAAAGTTTTTCAATGAAAGACCTCGGTGAAGCTGCTTATATATTGGGCATCAAGATCTATAGAGATAGATCAAGACGCTTAATTGGACTTCCACAAAGCACATACCTTGACAAAGTTTTGAAGAAGTTCAAAATGGATCAAGCAAAGAAAGGTTTCTTGCCTGTGTTACAAGGTGTGAAGTCGAGTAAGACTCAATGCCCGACCACTGCAGAAGATAGAGAGAAGATGAAAGATGTTTCCTATGCTTCAGCCATAGGCTCTATCATGTATGCAATACTGTGTACCAGACCCGATGTGTGCCTTGCTATAAGTTTGGCAGGGAGGTACCAAAGTAATCCAGGAGTGGATCACTGGAGAGTGGTCAAGAACATCCTGAAATGCCTGAAAAGGACTAAGGGTATGTTTCTCGTTTATGGAGGTGACAAAGAGCTAGTCGTAAATGGTTACGTCGATGCAAGCTTTGACACTGATCCGGACGATTCAAAATCGCAAACCGGATATGTGTTTACATTCAACGGTGGAGCTGTCAGTTGGTGCAGTTCTAATCAAAGCATTGTGGCGGGATCTACGTGTGAAGCGGAGTACATAGCTGCTTCGAAAGAAGCAAGTGAAGGAGTCTGGATGAAGGAGTTCATATCCGATCTAGGTGTCATACCTAGTGCATATGTCCAATGAAAATCTTTTGTGACAATACTGGTGCAATTGCCTTGGCAAAGGAATCCAGATTTCACAAAAAAAACCAAGCACATCAAGAGATGCTTCAATTCCATCCGGGATCTAGTCCAGGTGGGAGACATAGAAATTTGCAAGATACATACGGATCTGAATGTTGCAGGCCCATTGACTAAGCCTCTTCCACGAGCAAAACATGATCAGCACCAAGACTCCATGGGTGTTAGAATCATTACTATGTAATCTAGATTATTGACTCTAGTGCAAGTGGGAGACTGAAGGAAATATGCCCTAGAGGCAATAATAAAGCTATTGTTTATTTCCTTGTATCATGATAAATTTTTATTATTCATGCTAGAATTGTATTAACCGAAAACATAATACTTGTGTGAATACATAGACAAACAGAGTGTCACTAGTATGCCTCTACTTGACTAGCTCATTGACCAAAGATGGTTATGTTTCCTAGCCATTGACATGAGTTGTCATTTCATTAACGGGATCACATCATTAGAAGAATGATGTGATTGACTTGACCCATTCCGTTAGCTTAGCACATGATCGTTTAGTATTCTGCTATTGCTTTCTTCATGACTTATACATGTTCCTATGACTATGAGATTATGCAACTCCCATTTACCAGAGGAACACTTTTGTGTGCTACCAAACGTCACAACGTAACGGGTTGATTATAAAGGTGCTCTACAGGTGTCTCCGAAGGTACTTGTTGGGTTGGCGTATTTCGAGATTAGGATTTGTCACTCCGATTGTTGGAGAGGTATCTCTGGGCCCACTCGGTAATGCACATCACTATAAGCCTTGCAAGCATTGCAACTAATGAGTTAGTTGCGAGATGATGTATTGCGGAACGAGTAAAGAGACTTGCCAGTAACGAGATTGAACTAGGTATTAAGATACCGATGATCGAATCTCGGGCAAGTAACATACCGATGACAAAGGGAACAAACGTATGTTGTTATGCGGTCTGACCGATAAAGATCTTCGTAGAATATGTGGGAGCCAATATGAGCATCCAGGTTCCTCTATTGGTTATTGACCGGAGACGTGTCTCGGTCATGTCTACATAGTTCTCGAACCCGTAGGGTCCGCACGCTTAAAGTTTCGATGACGGTTATATTATGAGTTTATGTGTTTTGATGTACCGAAGGTTGTTCGGAGTCCCAGATGTGATCACGGACTTGACGAGGAGTCTCGAAATGGTCGAGACATGAAGATTGATATATTGGACGACTATATTCGGACACCGGAATGGTTCCGGGGGTTATCGGATGTATACCGGAGTACCGGGGGGTTACCGGAACCCCCCGCGGGGGTTAATGGGCCACATGGGCCCAAAGTGGAGCAGAGGAGGGGCGGCCAGGGCAGGCCGCGTTCCCTCTCTCCCTCTTGTCCGAATAGGACAAGGAGGAGAGGCGGCGCCCCCTTTCCTTCCTCTCCTCTCTCCCTTCCTTCCCCCTCTCCTACTTGGACAAGGAAAGGAGGGAGTCCTACTCCCGGTGGGAGTAGGACTCCTCCCTGGTGCGCCTCCTCCTGGCCGGTCGCCCCCTCCCCCTTGCTCCTTTATATACGGGGGCAGGGGGCACCTCTAGACACAACAATTGATCATTGATCTCTTAGCCGTGTGCGGTGCCCCCCTCCACCATAACCCACCTCGATAATATCATAGCGGTGCTTAGGCGAAGCCCTGCGTCGGTAGAACATCATCATCGTCACCACGCCGTCGTGCTGACAAAACTCTCCCTCAACACCCGGCTGGATCGGAGTTCGAGGGACGTCATCGAGCTGAACGTGTGCTAAACTCGGAGGTGCCGTGCGTTCGGTACTTGGATCGGTCGGATCGTGAAGACGTACGACTACATCAACCGCGTTGTCATAACGCTTCCACTTACGGTCTACGAGGGTACGTGGACAAACTCTCCCCGCTCGTTGCTATGCATCACCATGATCTTGCGTGTGTGTAGGAAATTTTTTGAAATTACTAGGTTCCCCAACACAAATGAGTTGCAAGAATGGAGCGTTTCGGATATTCGAGATATCATAAACAGTTTAGTAGGAACAACTGTATGCATCAAGGCTCCCTGAGGGAGTCCTGGATTAGGGGGTGTTCGGATAGTCGAACTATCACCTTTGGCCGGACTCCTGGACTATGAAGATAGAAGATTGAAGACTTCGTTCTGTGTCCGGATGGGACTTTCCTTGCCGTGGAAGGCAAGCTTGGCAGATATGTAGATCTCCTACCATTGTAACCGACTCTGTGTAACCCTAACCCTCTTCGGTGCCTATATAAACCAGAGGGTTTTAGTCCGTAGGACGAACAACAATCATACCATAGGCTAGCTTCTAGGGTTTAGCCTCTCTGATCTCGTGGTAGATCTAATCTTGTACTACCCATATCATCAATATTAATCAAGCAGGAGTAGGGTTTTACCTCCATCGAGAGGGCCCGAACACGGTAAAAACATCATGTCCCTTGTCTCCTGTTACCATCCGCCTAGACGCACGATTCGGGACCCCTACCCGAGATCCGCCGGTTTTGACACCGACATTGGTGCTTTCATTGAGAGTTCCTCTGTGTCGTCATCTTTAGGCCCGATGGCTCCTTCAATCATCAACAACGACGCGGTCCAGGGTGAGACTTTTCTCCCCGGACAGATCTTCATATTTGGCGGCTTTGCACTGCGGCAGTCGCCAAACAAAGAGCTACCCGAAGCGCAAACTACTGCCCGAATTCGATGAGGCGGCCGTAGATCCCCCACAATCAAAGAACAAAGAGGCCGCCCGGTCGGATAGACGACCACATGGCAAACATAGAGCGGCGGCGCCGCACACAAGCCGGCACGCGATCCGCATAAGGATTCGCACCAAAAGGATGGCCCAGTCAGGTCTATCTATGGGCCAAGAAAACAAGCTCTAGTAAGCAATGCAACACGTCGAGTATCCGAACATCACGGCACACCCAAATATAGGGGCACCGCACACCCCCTATGTTTCACCGATGAGGTGCTGGATTATGAATTTCCAGCGGGATTCAAGCCCGTAAACATAGAGGCATACGACGGAACAACAGACCCTGGAGTCTGGATTGAGGATTACATCCTCCACATACACATGGCAAGAGGAGATGACCTCCACGCCATAAAATACTTACCCCTCAAGCTCAAAGGGCCAGCCCGGCATTGGCTTAAAAGCCTCCTCGAAAACACCATCGGAAGTTGGGAAGAGCCCGAGGATGCTTTTCGGGGAAATTTTCAAGGGACCTATGTCCGCCCTCCGGACGCAGACGATTTAAGTCACATAACTCCACAGCCCGGAGAGTCAGCCCGAAAATTCTGGAACAGGTTCCTCACCAAAAAGAACCAAATAGTCGACTGTCCGGACGCCAAAACCCTAGCAGCTTTCAAACACAATGTCCGAGACGAATGGCTCGCCAGACACCTTGGCCAAGAAAAGCCAAGAACAATGGCCGCATTAACAAGCCTCATGACCCGCTTTTGCGCAGGAGAGGATAGCTGGCTGGCACGATGCAATACCAGCGACCCAAGTACATCCAAGTCGGGATGGAAATGGAAACCACGACGCAGCAAGGACCAGCGCCGACCAAGGAAACCGCCCAAGAGCACGCCACCAACGCCGGATTCAAAAGCTCTCGGCAGAATAATAAAACTGCCCTTAAGGATAACAGCGACGAGCTATCCAACTTAAACAAAATCTTGGACAAGATATGCCAAATCCACAGTACCCCCGGGAAGCCTGCAAACCATACCCACAGAGATTGTTGGGTCTTCAAGCAGTCCGGCAAACTCAACGCCGAACACAAGGGGCTTGACACACCAAGCGAGGACGATGACGAACCCCACAAGCAGAGCACCGAAAAACAAAAGAATTTCCCACAAGAAGCCAAAACAGTAAACTCACTTCAAGTGACGAAAGGGAAAAACAGAGCGGCGCCCATTGAAATACGCGCCGCATGGTCTATCCCAGCGGAGTCCCGACACTGGTTGTCAAAACCAATCACCTTCGACCATCAGGATTACTCCGGAAGTATCTGGAACGCAGGATGGACTGCCTTGATATTAGATCCTATAATCGACGGACTCCAATTTACACAAGTCCTAATGGACGGCGGCAGTGATCTAAACCTGCTATATCAGGATACAATCCGCAGAACGGGGATAGACCCAACCAAAATTCGCCATAGCAGCACTTCCTTTCAAGGGGTAATGCCAGGCCCATATGCCCATTGTACGGGCTCCCTACGGCTAGAAGTTGTGTTCGGCTCATCCGACAACTTCCGTCTCGAAAAGTTAACCTTCCACATCGCCCCATTTAAAAGTAGCTATCAAGCACTATTGGGACGTGAAGCTTTCGCCCGCTTTAACGCAATACCGCATTATGCATCTCTTACACTTAAAATGCCCGGTCCACGCGGCATCATCTCACTAACAGGAAACATTGAGCGTTCCTCGAGCACGGAAGAATATGAGACTGCCTTGACAGCCACACACTAATCCGGCTTCGCTAATCAAAGCACGCAAACAAGTCGTCCAGACCCCGGACACGGTTAGACGAGTCTGGCGTAAACATACAAGAGCTTACTAGCCGTATACCCCTGTACAAGGGGCTCCATGCATGTACAACAAGAGACCATAAAGCTCAATTTTATTCATTTTTTGAATCGTACTCTGCTTATTTAATATAAAGTACATTTTTCGCACGATCTTTTTTCAACTAAGTTCCTCTCTTTTACAAATGAACACCGTGCTACACCCGTCCAGGATACGGCACAACGGAGACATAGGCGCAGACGTGCAGTAGGGACCCGTTGCAAGGATTCTTTTCATATTAAGACCCTGCGTAAACCTTTTTTACTGTCTCTTGTTGATACACATCCCCCGGTTTCTTGATATAACCGAGGAGGAGGCTGGCGTTTTTGCATCGGCCGCGTCAGAATTTTGCGCGTACCTGGACACCAGGGGCTTGTTACCAAGGGCGTTGTTCGGCCCGTTTTCATAAAGACCGAATACCTTAGGGAGTGTTCAGCGTCTCGAGTTAGGCCTTATATGCATCAGCTCCGAATCATGTCTTTGGTCAAATATTGGGTTTGCCCGGCTCCTATGTTTTGCTGCCTTACGTTCCGTTCTATCGGCTAACGCGGCACCAGGAGAACTACTGCGATTGTGCCCCGATTCGGCCAGGCGAGCACCTCAGTAGAGAAAGGCGAAAACTGACTGTCATGATATAGCGTGAGACTGGTCAACCAATTGATGACCCACCAGAATGCTTAGAATTCCTCCGCATTAACGAAGGACCGTTTCCCGGCCAGGCACATACGCGCCCCGAATTCGGGAGAGCGCGGTGCCCCTAGGGGCTATATAGTAGCCCCACCATCGAACTCCTATGGCTAAGTGAAAGTGATAAAGCATTATAGTCTGGTTGCCTAGTTTGCTACGCTATCACCTCCTTTACAGGACCAAGACGTTGGATTAAGTGTGAAAATGCGCCTTTTTGCAAACACCCCCGCATTACGTGCCTGGGGGCTGAAGCCGAAGACTGCCATCTTTCAGGTTATATACACATATACATTAACGGCCGCACAGGAGGTATTTTACTACTTGAATGCACAAGTATAAAAATCTCTTATATTCTATTGAAACATCGTTTCACAAATCATACATGTCATTAGAACATAATATCCTTCGAGCACTGCATCTCTATTAAACGAGCGCCCTGCAGGACTTCCTCAAAATAGTGCTCGACAGGCACTTGGCTTCCGTCCGAATCTTGGGATGCAACGTCGGTGGCCTTCATCTCCGCCCAGTATGTCTTGACACGGGCAAGAGCCATCCGCGCACCCTCTATGCATGTCGACCGCTTCATTGCATCGATATGCGGCACCGCACCAAGGAACTGCTGCACCAAGCCAAAATTACTCTTCGGCTCGGGCCTTTTCGGCCACAAATGAGTCACGACATCCTTCATGCCAAGTCCGGACAACCTATTCAGCTCAGCCCATTCGGCTAACCGATCGGTTAATGGAAGTGGACGCTCTGGATTACGGAACTGCGACCAAAATAGCTCTTCCATTCCGTGATCCTTTTGACTTCGGAAGTGCTCGACCGCGTTCGCGGCACTCGCTGCTAAGTCCAGATAAGCATCCTCCGCACCCCATAGCCGGTCCAACTGAGCATATTTCGGATCCGTGAACTTCCTCCGCAGCAGAAAGGGCTTTCCAGCCGCGATATCCCCGGCTTGACGTAGCTCCTCCTTTATAGCCCTCATCGCGGAGCGAGCATCCTTGGCCTCGGTGGTCCTCTTGCTCCGCTCGACCTTCTTTTTCAAGAAACTCGCAGCGGTCGATAGCATTCTTCAACTTCACGGCCATCTCGGCCATTTCCTTCTTGCTTCGGCAGTGAGCAGCCTGTTCAGCTTTTAGCTCTTCGGCCGCCTTTAAGGCAGCCGCATCACTTTTTCTGGCTTGCTCCTTGGCTCGGGCGAGCTCCGCCCGAAGGTTCTCCATAGCAGCGGCACCATCTGCATTAAGCATACATGTTGTAAGGCATGGGCGTCAAGCTCTCTTACCAGGCGTCCGCGGAGAAACCACATACCTTGTGACTCGTCAAGCCGCTTATTGACAAGCGCGATATCAGCATCCGCCACGTCAAGTTGCCGCTTTAGTTCGGCAAATTCATCAGTCCGGCTAGCCACCGGACGCTTCGCCACCTACATAGGAAGGGCGACATGTTATACCTGGGGTTATGATCCTCGGCGCACCGTCATTTTTGACAACGCACCGAGTCTCAGGGGCTACTATCTACACAGGGCGCATTTTATGTGCAGAACTGTTGGAAGGTACATCATTTTGCGTACCTCAAAACCTGTCAGTAAACTTCTGACGGCTTCGTGCAATCCGCTCTCAGCGGATGAAATCCTTTCAATCACCGTACCCATTAATGCACGGTGATCTTCTGAGAAAGACGCTCGCCCGAGCAGATCCTTCAGCTCCTCCGACCGTACACCAGTTGGTGCCGGACTCATTCGATGGCCTTTTTCGACGGCCGGACGTGGAGGGCTTCGAGGGGACATACGACTGCCTTCTGGTCCCGCCGGATTCGTAGAAGCCCTCCGCGACGACACCTCAGGGTCGCCCGCCTCGCATGACGGTACGGCAGGCGGAGGCGTTTCGCTCTCCATCATCTCCGGACGAAGATCCCCCGAAGATGAGCTCTGCTGAGAAGGGTTGGGATCCGAACTACAAGGTAAAATCTCGGTTATCTTCAGAAATAAAAACAGGGGTGTCCCCTATTACGAAACTCCCCTCTCTACTTACGGCTCGCTGGAGGGCTGATCCCCTTAGGGAAATAGTGCGGCTGGGGCATCTCCCAGCGCAGGACCCTCTGGCGAAGATTTCTTCCCCCGTTTTGAGGCCTTGGTCTCCGGATCTTCAGAAGCGGTCCTCTTCTCCCCTTGGATGGAGGGATTCTCGATCCCCCCTTTCTTGATAGCCTCCTTCGGGGAGGCAGTAGCTTCCATGTTCCCCCCTTCGCCTTCTTTCAAAGGCGCAGCCTCCAGCATCTTGGCTAACACGGGATCCAGCGTGGCCTCAGGGAGGGGGGGCCAGACACCTTATCAGTTTTGCTTTCGCTATCCACTCCTGTTCAAGGGACAGCTCTTTTAAGGGCAAGTTTATGATAAATGTACGGATAGCGTGTCCGGGTACAGGACTACTTTCTTGAGTATCCGGGCAGTTGCAGCTCAGACCTGCGTCCTCGGTCAAGACCGGACACATCTCTTGTGATCCGAAGAACAGTTTATACATCTCCACGGGCGTAGCGCCCATAAAATGTTGGAGAGCTCGTGGTCCCTCCAGATTAAACTCCCACAGGCAGAGGGGTGACGTTTGCAGGGCAGAAGGCGCCGAATCAGCATGACCTGCGCTACTACGATCAGATTGATCTCTCTCTCTCTCTCTCTCTGAGGTCTCGAATACGGCCCTGCAACAGAGGTACGTCCTTGGACGGCCCCCAGTCAAGCCCTTTATTGACCCATGACGCCAGCCGCAATGGAGGACCCGAGCGGAAGGCAGGTGGCGCCACCCATTTGGTGCCCCTGGGAGCGGTGATATAAAACCACTCCTGTTGCCATAAACTGAGCTCGTGGTCCCTCCAGATTAAACTCCCACAGGCGGAGGGGGCGACGTTTGCAGGGCAGAAGGCGCCGAATCAGCATGACCTGCGCTACTACGATCAGATTGATCTCTCTCTCTCTCTGAGGTCTCGAATACGGCCCTGCAACAAAGGTACGTCCTTGGACGGCCCCCAGTCAAGCCCTTTATTGACCCATGACGCCAGCCGCAATGGAGGACCCGAGCAGAAGGCAGGTGGCGCCACCCATTTGGTGCCCCTGGGAGCGGTGATATAAAACCACTCCTGTTGCCATAAACTGAGCTCCTCTTGAAAAGAGCCCTCGGGCCATGGAGCGTCAGCATTCTTGCTTATAACAGCCCCTCCGCACTCTGCCTGCTGCCCCTTGATCATCTTCGGCTCCACTTTGAAGGTCTTGAGCCACAATCCGAAGTGAGGGGTAATGCGAAGGAAGGCTTCGCATACGACAATGAACGATGAGATGTGGAGGATGGACTCCGGATCCAAGTCATGGAACTCCAGCCCATAATAAAACATGAGCCCCCTCATGAAGGGGTCCGTCGGGAAGCCTAAACCCCGAAGGAAGTGAGACACGAACACCACGATCTCACCAGGCTCGGGAGTGGGAATAACCTGCCCTTGGGCAGGCAGCCTATGCGAAATTTCGCCGGTTAGATACCGGGCGTCTCTCAGCTTTAGCACATCTTCTTCCATGACGGAGGAAGGCATCCACCGGCCGTGCAGGTCGGAGCCGGACATCGTCGAAGGTCCGAAGCGCCTGAAAATGGAGCTTTGGGTGTTGGAACTCGAGGCGAGGGGCGGATTCGATTGTGATTGAAAGAAAGGAGCGAGCCTTGGTCTCGTTATAAAGAGGTTGAATACCAAGAGCCCTCCCCGTGACCGTTCGGGGCTCACCTTCGATAGACGAGGCGTGCCAACGAGCATGACTGGGTTACCCATGCCCGTATTGATGATAATCCCGGAATAAGGGGGCACGATCTCCGCTTTGATAAGACGTGCCAAGGAAACCGCCTCGCTAAACTCGCTGAGGTGGGACAGTAAAAACGATTCGAATAAAGGCCTGGCCGTGGTGTGATGTCACGCCGCGGAATACGTCAGCAGATTTGTGTAAAGATTATTCTCTCTACGGTGGTATGTGGAACTTATTTTGCAGAGCCGGACACTATCCTTGTGTTCAAAATCTTCTATGAAGTATTCGGAGGAGGAACCCGCCTTGCAATGCCGAAGACAATATGCGCGCCGGACTCGTCGTCTTTGGAGCCTGGTTCGGGGCTCTTGAGGAGTCTGGATTAGGGGTGTCCGGATAGCGAACTATCACCTTTGGCGGACTCTGGACTATGAAGATACAAGATTGAAGACTTCGTTCCGTATCCGGATGGGACTTTCCTTGGCGTGGAAGGCAAGCTTGGCGTCTGGATATGTAGATCTCCTACCATTGTAACCGACTCTGTGTAACCCTAACCCTCTTGGTGCCTATATAAACCGGAGGGTTTTAGTCCAGGGACGAACAACAATCATACCATAGGCTAGCTTCTAGGGTTTATCCTCTCGATCTCGTGGTAGATCTACTCTTGTACTACCCATATCATCAATATTAATCAAGCAGGAGTAGGGTTTTACCTCCATCAAGAGGGCCCGAACCTGGGTAAAAACATCATGTCCCTTGTCTCTTGTTACCATCCGCCTATACGCACAGTTCGGGACCCCCTACCCGAGACCCGCCGGTTTTGACACTGACACTCCCTATCCCCGACGGTTTCTAGGTCGTGTGGGAAGGACCCGCCCATCGCAGTCACTCAGTTAGCGACGGTTCAAAACGCCATTGCGGAAAGGGGTTAAAAACCATTTGTATAGCATCTCGTTGTACCATTGAATGAAACCATGTCTTAGCATCACCCTTTAATGAGAAAGGAAACAACTTAAGAGTATAGTAGTAGCAAATTTTTTTCCTCATAAGCAAATAGGGTGGCTATATCATTCAGTTTAGTAAGATGTGCTACAATAGTTTCAGATTCATAACCATGGAAAGGATCAGATTCAACCAAAGTAATTAACTCAGGATCGACAGAGAATTCATAATCCTTATCAGTAACAAAGATAGGTGAAGTAGCAAACTTAGGATCATATTGCATTCTATCATTCAAAGATTTTTCTTTCCACTTGCATAATTATTTCTTAAGATCATCTCTATCCTTACAAGGAAGAAAGTCCCTAGCTGCCTCTCCATCCATAACATAACCATCAGGTATAATAGGCAATTCATATCTAGGAGGAGAATCATAATCTTCAGTTTCAATAATTTCATCAGTTTCAAAAATCTCATTTTCTCTAGCTCTAGCAAGATGTTCATCAAGCAATTCTCCTAGTGGCACGGTCTTATCAAGCAAAGTACTAGCATCACTATAAGTATCATTCATAGCAGAAGTAGAATCATCAATTACTTGTGACCTATCAGAATTAATAGCAGGTGGCGGTGTCGCGAGCTTACTCAAAACAAAAGGTGAATCAAGTGCAGAGCTAGATGGCAAATCGTTACCTCCCCTCGTCTTATAGGGAAAAATCTTGGTTTTGGTATCTTTCAAATTCTTCATAGTAATCAACAGATATAAATCCCAAGTGACTCAGAAATAGAGCTATGCTCCCCGGGGGCGCCAGAAAAATGTCTTGATAACCCACAAGTATAGGGGATCGCAACAGTTTTCGAGGGTAGAATATTCAACCCAAATTTATTGATTTGACACAAGGGGAGCCAAAGAATATTCACGAGTATTAGCAGTTGAGTTGTCAATTCAACCACACCTGAAAGACTTAATATCTGCAACAAAGTTTTTAGTAGAAAAGTAGTATGGAAGTAACGGTAATGGTGATAAAAGTAACAATAGCAGTTTTGTAGCTATTGTAACAGTGGAAAGGACAAAGTAACTTAGCAAAGATCAATATGTGAAAAGCTCGTAGACATTGGATCAGTGATGGATAATTATGTCAGATGGCATTCATCATGTAGCAGTTATAACCTAGAGCAGCGCTCAACTAGCTCCAATTCATCAATGTAATGTAGGCATGTATTCCGTATATAGTCATACGTGCTTATGAAAAAGAACTTGCATGACATCTTTTGTCCTACCCTCCCGTGGCAGCGGGGTCCATAAAGAAACTAAGGGATATTAAGGCCTCCTTTTAATAGAGAACCAGAACAAAGCATTAGCACTTAGTGAATACATGAACTCCTCAAACTACGGTAATCACCGGAAATAATCCCAGTTAGTGTCACCATGGGGTATACGGATCATAACACGTAATAGGTGTGTACAACTTGCAAGATAGGATCAAGAACACATATATATTCATGAAAATATAATAGGTTCAGATCTGAAATAATGGCACTCAGGCCCTAGTGACAAGCATTGAGCATAGCTAAGTCATAGCAACATCAATCTCAGAACATAGTGCATACTAGGCATCAAGCCCTAACAAAACTAACTCGATTACGTGATAATCTGTCACGCCCAAGATGCGACCCTATCCCAAAGGAACTCGAAGGTCCCACCAAGGATAGAAGCGCATCTTGAAGACGCTTTTGCAAGGTGGATATCATTACATCAACATTACATAATAGTGGGGATACAACCAAGACATACAATGTCACATGAATACAATAATACATCATATACAAGATCAACATCCGACTACGGATGAAACAGAAAGAGAAACTCAAACAATATCCACCCTGCTAGCCCAGGCTGCCGACCATGAACCTATCCCTCAATCGAAGAAGAAGCAGAAGAAGAACTCCAACACAAATAAACATCGCTCTCGCGTCATGAGCATCGCATGACCTGTACCTGCAACTGTTGTAGTAATCTGTGAGCCACGAGGACTCAGCAATCCCATTACCATGGGTATCAAGACTAGCAAAGCTTAATGGGTAAGTAAGGGGTAAAGTGGTGAGGTTGCAGCAGCGACTAAGCATGTATGGTGGCTAACTTACGAATACAAGAGCGAGGAGAGGAGCTTAGCGGTTGTCAACTAATAATGATCAAGAAGTGATCCTGGACTCCTACTTACGTCAAACATAACCCAGAAACCGTGTTCTCCTCCCGATCAACCCCGAAAAGAGACACTCACGGTTATGCACACGGTTGGTGTATTTTAGAATAGACTACTTCAAGTTTACTACAACCGGACATTAACAAATTCCCATTTGCCACATAACCGCGGGCACGGCTTTCGAAAGTTCAAACCCTGCAGGGGTGTCCCAACTTAGCCCATGATAAGCTCTCGCGGTCAACGAAGGATATTCCTTCTCCTGTGAAGACCCGATCAGTCTCGGAATCCCGGTTACAAGACATTTCGACAATGGTAAAACAAGACCAGCAAGACCTTCCGGCGTGCAAACACCTTGATTGTAGCCGTGCGTATCTCGTCTCAGGCCACGACCGGATAAGCCAAGCGTACATGTACCAACATAACCCAAGTTGCCAAGGGACGGTCCCGCACGGTGCTCTAGTTTGGACCAACACTTAGACAAGCATTGGCCCGGGGAGCTGAAATAAAGATGACCCTCGGGTTAATTACTCCCAAGGAAAAGGTATAGGTGGTGGCAAATGGTAAAACCAATGTTGGGCTTTGCTGGAGGAGTTTTATTCAAAGCGAACTGTCAAGGGGGTCCCATAAATCACCCAACCGCGTTAGGGACGCAAAATCCGGGAACATAATACCGATATGATGGAAACTAGGGCAGCAAGAGTGGAACAAAACACCAGGCATAAGGCCGAGCCTTCCACCCTTTACCAAGTATATAGATGCATTAATAATATAAGAGATATTGTGATATCCCAACATAAACATAATCCAACCATGGAGCAATCTTCATCTTCACCTGCAACTAGCAACGCTATAAGAGGGGCCGAGCAAAAGCAGTAACATAGCCAAACAACGGTTTGCTAGGTAGGGTGACAAGGTTAGAGGTTCATGGCAATTTGGGAGGCTTGAGCAGCAAGTGATAGGTAACACAGCATAGTGACAGAACGAAGCAACTAGCATAGCAATGATAGTAATGAGATCCAAGGTGACGGTCATCTTGCCTGAAATCCCGCTAGGAAGAAGAACGAGTCCAAGAAGAAGACGAACGGGAGTAGTCGAACGAATCCTCACAATCGCAACATTACCAGAACTAAGAAGCAACACTGGAAAGAAAACAAACAACATGGTAAATGCACAGGCATAAACATGGCATGATGCACAATCAAGTATGATGCATGTCCGGTTTAATGAGGCATGGCATGGGAAAGTGCAACAAACAATGCTACAAGTTAAGTGGAGCTCAATATGCAACGAGTTGCATATTGACAAAACACCACATTGACATATTTAGTTTAATCTCGTTTAAGCTACCAAACAATATTAAATGTTGTTAAACATGGCAAGAGGTGAAGCATAATTAAACTACCTATCTAGGCAAGCTTAAATGAGGCCGGAACAACAAACAACAATTCCGGAAAATCCCCATATGCATATTTTAGATTTGGTACTGTTCTGCCCTAAACCACATTTTATTGTTGTTAAGCAGTAAAAAAAAGTGCACCAAGTTAATCTATGCATTTTTCCACCCCATTTACATATAAAGTTTATTAAATTCGGAGCTACGGTTATTTAGTTATGGAATAAAACATTTTAACATGCTATTTATGCAAAATAAATGCAAACAGCAAGTTAAGCATTTTAAACATGGATGAAAGCAGCATATTATGAAACTAGATAAAATTCTAAGCATTTTGCATATATAAAACATTTTAAACCGATGCACGGTTGTGGAGTTATTAAATGCATGATCATGAGGGTTTTCCTGTAAAACTGTAAATCACTGGATAATGCTAAATTCGCAGAACTGAAAAAAAACAAGAACTGGGCCGAATCTGAGCAGGAAGCCCAACAGGGAAAAGGCCGAGGGGCTGCTCACCAAATGCCTTGGGCCAGATCGGTGAGGTGGGGACTGGGCCTCGGTCAACAGGCAAAGAGGAGGCGGCCCAGGCGCGTGGAGGCGCTGGATCTGATCGGCGAGGCGTAGACGCAGTCAACGCATGCTGCGATCTGAGGAACTTGGCATGGCTCTGCCGAGGGCGGACGAAGGCGCCGGATCCAGCGGCGAAGGAGGAACGGCGATGGCTCCACGGCTTAGCAGCGTCAAGCGGCGAGCAGAGGGGCTTGAGCGAGTCGCGGTGGCCATGGCTCGGCTGGTACGAGTATACAAGAGAGGGAAGGTCGAGGAGAAAGGGAGTCAGGGAAAAGAAGGGAAGAAAGGGCACGAGACGGGAACTGCTCATCCGCGGCTCTGCTCGGAGAGGTGGCAGCGGTGTTGCACCGTTGAGGAGGTCTGTGGCCTTGGTCGCCGCGACGTGGCTGACGAGGAGGCATAGCGGCGCAGGACTTGGCGGGCGACGCAGGTGGTCTCCGGCGAGGGCACCGTGGCCGGGACGGGCCCTGCGGTGGGATTCGGCGGGGAACGGGCAAGGGCGGCGAAGGCCGGCCGGGTGCAGTGGTGGAGACGAGGCCTCGGCGGCAGCCATGATGCAGTGATGGGGTTCGGATGGCCATGGTAGGACTCCTGCTGCTGTTGAACCATGAGAGGGAAAACGAGGTCAGGAGGGGGAGAGAGAGAGAGGAGGTGCGGCAAGAAGGGAAGGGGGCGACGTAGCTTAGCTGCTGCTGCTGGTGGTAGACGGCGGGGACGACACGAGGTGGGAGACGGCAGGGAGCTCCTCTCCTGGCTCGCGACGAGGGAAACGAGGCAGGGCTAGGCAGGGGAGATCGAGCAGAGGAGGCATGGCCTCGCGCTCAAGGGAGGTGACTGCGGTGAGCTACGGGAAGGACGGATGGTGAACGAGAGGAGTGGTGGCCACTGCGATCTGATTGGGTGGAGATGGATCGGGAGGGATCCCGAGGCGGAAGAGAACTGGCGGCGGCGGCTGAGGGGATTTGGTGGATGGGACAAGGCTCCTAAATTCTAGGGTTAGGTAGGTAGGTGGCCTATTTATAGATAGAGGAGAAGGTTTAGGGACTCATCGATTTAGATCCGACGGTCAGAAAAATAGGTTAGGGAAAACAAATAAGAAACCGAAGATATTTAGGGGATGATTGGAGATGATCCGGATTCATCGGTAACGACAAACCGGTTCGGGTTCGGGTAAGTTTCGGACACGCACACGAGGGGTCTGCGAGCTGGCAAGAGAGGTTAGGTGGTCGGACAAGAGGGAAACGAAAACACGGTTGGTCTCGGGATGGCCACCGAACGCAACGGAGAGAAGCGAGGAGCGGCAACTACGAGCGGATGCAAGTTTTTAAGAAAACAATGCCGATGCAATGTGCATGATGCTATGAGATGAGATGCATGACATGAACAAAATACAAAATAAAAGACAAAACCCAACCACGGAGGAAATAACATATCACATCTCCGGAAAAGGCAAGAGTTGGAGTTACGAATTTGGAAAGTTGTATCCGGGGCGTTACAAAATCCCATCCAACCCATCACCGTCCAGCAAGCCTACGAAGGAATTACTCACTCCCGGCGGTGAGCATCATGGAATTGGCAATGGAGGAAGGTTGATGGTGATGATGGCGACGATTTCCCCTCTCCGGAGCCCAAAACAGGCTCCAGATCTGCCCTCCCGGTGAAGAACAGGAGGTGGCGGCGGCTCCGTATCGTAAAACGCGATGACCTCTTCTTTCTGATTTTTTTCTCTCCGAATAGGGTTATATGAAGTTGGATTTGAGGTCGGAGGAGGTCCAGGGGCCCCACAAGCCTAGGAGGCGCGCCCCCAGGGCATGTGGCCTCTGGGTGGACCCCCTCTGGTTAATTCTTGCGTCAGTATTATTTATATATTCCAAAAATATTCTTTGTAAATTTTCAGGTCAATCCGAGAACTTTTATTTCTGTACAATAATAACACCATGGCAATTCTGCTGAAAACAACGTCAGTCCGGGTTAGTTTCATTCAAATCATGCAAATTAGACTCCAAAACAAGGGCAAAAGAGTTTGAAAAAGTAGATACGACGGAGACGCATCAGTACGCCTTGGTGGAGTGGCGCTAGCGCTTCTCGGAGGATGTCATTGCCGACAATGACTTATGGGCGCAGAGGAGGGCGCAACGAGCCGAGGATCTGGCGGACAGGCATGCGCGGAAGGCACTGGCGATAGCGCAGTGCGAACTGGGATCTGCGTCGACCTTTGACGACAATGATCCTCGTTTGGATGACGTGTTTCTGTCATCGGACTACACCATCAAGGAGGAGAACGGCAATGAGAAGTAGTTTCTACTATATTTGCATTGTAGTATCTTTTTTATCTATTTTTATTTGTATTGTACCGACTAGTTTGTGGTGTTGGGCTTGAACTATGCTATTTGAATTTTATCTATATGTTGTTTTGTATTGTTCATATGTGTTGCATCGTAGTACCGGTTGCTAGCGCGCGCCGGATTTTGCAGCGCTTGCTGGATCTATGGCGCCGCGTCTTATTTTGCAGCACTGCTGCTGAAAGCGCCGCAGCGCAAATAAAAGGCTATTTCGACGCTGTAAAAATTATTTAGCGTGTCGTGGCGTTGCACGCCTGTTGAATATACTCTAAGGCGGTGTGATGTAGATACAAGGAGGAAGTGAGGAGTTTAGTCTTAAAACATAACCGACACACATATATGATTAACACTACGGTGTAGTGGTCAGAGCTTAGCATATTGTTGAGTATCGTGAATATTAGGAAAGCTAGGATAGCATAGGATATTAGTTTACCCATATGACTCAAGATAATCATGTACTTCTATATATATGCCCATATGGCTCAAGCAAGAATATGGTATCAGCCTTACCTCGATTTTAAACCTTAGCCGTCGCCGCTTCCGCACCCGCGCACCGCCCCCGGTGCGGTCGGCCTCAATGACCGCCGTCGGGGGCCGCGCCGCCTGTACCTAGGGTTCGTCTATCGGTCGTGTTGACCGGCTACCCTAGAGAGTCTTTTTCCCGAGCCCTTGCTCCGGGTTTTTTCGCTCTCTCACCGGTCGTTTTGATCGGCATTTTATTTTTGGTTTTCCAATCTATGCGTGATCGGTTTGCGTCGCCCGCCGCTGTCGTCGACCCCCGTATGCCTCTACTCTGACACCGGTGTGACCGGCAGGCTCTTCACCGACCCGGCGGCCTCACGCGACCGGAGGCCCCTCACGACCGTCCTCCGCGTGTTGGCCCGCTCGTCGATCGACGCCGGCTGTCACCGCCCTCTCTGACCAGGACACCTGCATCGCCCCGACCATCGGCCTCGCGCCATGCGGCGGCCCATCATAGTCGTCGTACGCGTGCCGGCCCGCCCATCGATCCACGCCACCTGCCACCGCCGTATCCGCATGGCGTCCCTGCGGTCTGACTTGCCAGCCTCGTCCCTTGCTGCGTCGGGTCGGCTGCTTCAGGCTCGTCGACTGTCTCAGATCGGGCGCCGCTGCTACGTTTGTCGCTCGGGCCTTGCTGCCCGGGCGCTGGCGCTGCTTTGACAGCTTGGGTGCCGGTGCTGACGCGCTTGTCCGCACAACGTCCCACGCCGTCCGTCACTGTCGGCTTCATCTCGGACTCTGCCGCCACATCACCTCCACCGAGCGGCGTCCCAACCTCGCACGCGATCGGCTTGATCACCCGCTTGCCGCCGCGATCCGCCTCATCTACGCCCCGCGACCGACCTGGCCAGTCGGTTGCTCGCGCCTCTGCAGGTCCCGTGAAGATCGTCCCCGAGTTCAAAGCGCCCCTCCACGGATCGAGCAACGGGTTGCCACTGCGTCGCCCTGTCGGGCCGCAGCGCCGCCGCCCCGTGGTTCTCCTCACGGCTGCATCGACTCGTGTGTCACCACTACGTCGCCCCTTCGGGCCGTAGTTGTTGGAAATATGCCCTAGAGGCAATAATAAATTAGTTATTATTATATTTCCTTGCTCATGATAATCGTTTATTATCCATGCTATAATTGTATTGATAGGAAACTCAGATACATGTGTGGGTACATAGAAAAAACCATGTCCCTAGTAAGCCTCTAGTTGACTAGCTCGTTGATCAATAGATGGTTACAGTTTCCTGACCATGGACATTGGATGTCGTTGATAACGGGATCACATCATTAGCAGAATGATGTGATGGACAAGACCCAATCCTAAGCCTAGCACAAAGATCGTAGTTCGTATGCTAAAGCTTTTCAAATGTCAAATATCTTTTCCTTAGACCATGAGATTGTGCAACTCCCGGATACCGTAGGAATGCTTTGGATGTACCAAAGCGTCACAACGGCTGGGTGACTATAAAGGTGCACTACAGGTATCTCCGAAAGTGTCATTGGGTTCGCACGAATCGAGGATGGGATTTGTCACTCCGTGTGACGGAGTGGTATCTCTGGGCCCACTCGGTAGGACATCATCATAATGTGCACAATGTGACCAAGGGGTTGATCACGGGATGATGTGTTACGGAGCGAGTAAAGAGACTTGCGGTAACGAGATTGAACATGGTATCGGGATACCGACGATCGAATCTCGGGCAAGTACAATACCGCTAGACAAAGGGAATTGTATACGGGATCGATTGAGTCCTTGACATCGTGGTTCATCCGATGAGATCATCGTGGAACATGTAGGAGCCAACATGGGTATCCAGATCCGCTGTTGGTTATTGACCGGAGAACGTCTCGGTCATATCGCATGGTTCCCGAACCCGTAGGGTCTACACACTTATGGTTTGATGGCGCTAGGGTTATAAAGGAAGTTTGTATGTGGTTACCGAATGTTGTTGAGTCTCGGATGAGATCCCGGACGTCACGAGGAGTTCGGAATGGTCGGAGGTAAATATTTATATATGGAAAGTTGTTGTTGGGTTCGGAAAAAGTTCGGGTTTTTCGGTATTGTACCGAAGCTTCGAGAAGGTTCGGAGGATTCGGAGGGGTCCGGAGGTCGGAAATTGTTCCACCACGTCCAATACAGTAGAATGGGCTGTAGGGGGGCGCCCTAGCCTTAATGGGCCAGGGGCACCAGCCCCCCCAAGGCCCATGCGCATGGGAAGGGGAAAACCCTAAAGGGGGAGGCCTCCACTTGACTTGGGAGGCACTCCTTCCCCCTTGGCCGCCCCCCCTAGATGGGATCTAGGGCTGGCCGCACCCCTTAGGGTGGGAAACCCTAAAGGGGGCGCAGCCCCCTTCCCCCCTATATATACTTGAGGTTTGGGCTGCCCAACACACATGAGTTTTCTCCCTCTATTGGTGCAGCCCTGCCTCTCCTCTTCCTCCTCTCCCGTGGTGCTTGGCGAAGCCCTGCTGGATTGCCACGCTCCTCCACCACCACCACGCCATTGTGCTGCTGCTGGATGGAGTCTTCCTCAACCTCTCCCTCTCTCCTTGCTGGATCAAGGCGTGGGAGACGTCACCGGGTTGTACGTGTGTTGAACGCGGAGGTGCCGTCCGTTCGGCACTAGGATCTCCGGTGATTTGGATCACGACAGTCGACTCCTTCAACCCTGTTCTCTTGAGCGCTTCCGCTTAGCGATCTACAAGGGTATGTAGATGCACTCTCCTTCCCTCGTTGCTAGTTTCTCCATAGATAGATCTTGGTGACACGAGGAAAATTTTGAATTTCTGCTCGTTCCCCAGCAAAGTGGCATCATGAGCTAGGTCTATTGCGTAGATTCTTTGCGAGTAGAACACAAAGTAGTTGTGGGCGTTGATGTTGTTCAATATGCTTACCGTTACTAGTCCAATCTTGTTTGACGGTATTGTGGGATGAAGCGGCCGGACCGACCTTACGTACTCTTACGTGAGACAGGTTCCACCGGTGACATGCACTTGGTGCATAAGGTGGCTAGCGGGTGCCGATCTCTCCCACTTTAGTCGGAGCGGATTCGATGAAAAGGGTCCTTATGAAGGGTAAATAGCAATTGGCATATCACGTTGTGGTTTTGCGTAGGTAAGAAAGCGTTCTTGCTAGAAACCCATAGCAGCCACGTAAAACATGCAAACAACAATTGGAGGACGTCTAACTTGTTTTTGCAGGGTATGCTATGTGATGTGATATGGCCAAGAAGAATGTGATGAATGATATGTGATGTATGAGATTGATCATGTTCTTGTAATAGGATTCACGACTTGCATGTCGATGAGTATGACAACGGCAGGAGCCATAGGAGTTGTCTTTATTTATTGTATGACCTGCGTGTCATTAAACAACGCCATGTAATTACTTTACTTTATTGCTAACGGTAGCCATAGTAGTAGAAGTAATAGTTGGCGAGACAACTTCATGAAGACATGATGATGGAGATCATGATGATGGAGATCATGGTGTCATGCGGTGACGATGATGATCATGGAGCCCGAAGATGGAGATCAATGGAGCTATATGATATTGGCCATATCATGTCACTACTATATAATTGCATGTGATGTTTATTATGTTTATGCATCTTGTTTACTTAGAACGACGGTAGTAAATAAGATGATCCCTTACAACAATTTCAAGAAGTGTTCTCCCTAAGCGTGCACCGTTGCTAAAGTTCGTCGCTTCTAAGCACCACGTGATGATCGGGTGTGATGGATTCTTACGTTCACATACAGCGGGTGTAAGACAGATTTACACACGAAACACTTAGGGTTAACTTGCGAGCCTAGCATGTACATACATGGCCTCGGAACACGAGACCGAAAGGTCGAGCATGAGTCGTATAGTAGATCGATCAACATGAAGATGTTCACCGATGATGACTAGTCCGTCTCACGTGATGATCGGACACGGCCTAGTTGACTCGGATCATGTAATCACTTAGATGACCGAGGGATGTCTATTTGAGTGGGAGTTCATAAGATGAACTTAATTATCTTGAACATAGTCAAAAGACATTTTGCAAATTATGTAAAAGCTCGCGCTTTAGTTCCACTGTTTAGATATGTTCCTAGAGAAAATATAGTTGAAACTTGAAAGTAGCGATTATGCGGACAGAGAAAGCTTATGTCCTTAATGCACCGCTCAGTGTGCTGAACCCCAAGCGTCGTTTGTGGATGTTGCGAACATCGGACATACACGTTTTGATAACTACGTGATAGTTCAGTTAAACGGTTTAGAGTTGAGGCACGAAAGACGTTTTGAAATGTCGCGGAACATATGAGATGTTTCGAGGGCTGAAATTAGGATTTCAGGCTCATGCCCACGTCAAGAGGTATGAGACCTCCGACGATTTTCTTAGCCTACAAACTAAGGGAGAAAAGCTCAATCGTTGAGCTTGTGCTCAGATTGTCTGAGTACAACAATCACTTGAATCGAGTGGGAGTTGATCTTCCAGATGAGATAGTGATGTTTCTCCAAAGTCATTGCCACCAAGCTGCTAGAGCTTCGTGATGAACTATAACATATCAAGGATAGAGATGATGATCCTTGAGGTATTCGCGAAAGTAAAAATCTAGAAGGAGCGTCAATTGTTGATGGTTGGTGAAACCACTAGTTTCAAGAAGGGCAGGGGCAAGAAGGGACACTTCATGAAACGGCAAATCAGTCGCTGCTCCAGTGAAGAAACCCAAGGTTGAACCCAAACCCGAGACTAAGTGCTTCTGCAATAAGGGGAACAGCCACTGGAGCAGAATTACCCTAGATACTTGGTAGATAAGAAGGCTGGCAAGGTCGATAGAAGTATATTGGATATACATTAAGTTATTGTGTATTTTACTAGTACTCCTAGTAGCACCAGGGTATTACATACCGGTTCGGTTGCTAAGTGTTAGTAACTCGAAATAAAAGGCTACGTAATAAACGGAGACTAGCTAAAGGAGAGCTGACGATATGTGTTGGAAGTGTTTCCAATTTTGATGTGATCAAACATCGCACGCTCCCTCTACCATCAAGATTAGTATTAAACCAGAATAATTATCATTTGGTGTTTGCGTTGAGCATATATAGACATGATTGGATTATGTCTATCATAATCTGATTATTCATTTAAGGAGAATAATGGTTACTCTATTTATTTGAATAATACCTTCGATGGTCTTGCACCTAAATAAATGGTTTATTGAATCTCGATCGTAGTGATACACATTTTCATGCCAAAAGTATAAGATAGTAATGATAGTACCACTTGCTTGTGGCACTGCCATGTAAGTCATATTGGTGTAAAACGCATGAAGAAGCTCCATGTTGATGGATCTTTGGACTCACTCGTTTTGAAAAGTTTGAGACATGCGAACCATGTCTATTGGTGTGTACACATGAAGAAACTCCATGCAGATGGATCGTTTGGACTCACTTTGTTTTGAATCACTTGAGATATGCAAAACATACCACATGGGCAAGATGACTGAAAAACCTCGGTTTCAGTAAAATGGAACAAGGTAGCAACCTGTTGGGAGTAACATATTTTGATGTGTGCAGTCCAATGAGTGCTGAGGCATGCAGTGAATATCGTTATGTTCTGACTTCACAGATGATTCGAGTAGATGTTGAGTATATTTACTTGATGAAGCACAAGTCTGAATTATTGAATGGTTCAACTAATTTCAGAGTGAAGTTAAAGATCATTGTGACAAGAGGATAAAATATGATATGATCATAGATATGAGTATCTGAGTTCTGAGCTTTGCACATAATTAAGACCTTGTGGAAATTGTTTCACAATTAATACGCTGGAACACCATAGTGTAATGGTGTGTCCGAACATCATAGTTGCACCCTATTGGATATGGTGCGTACCATGATGTCTCTTATCGAATTACCACTATCGTTCATGGGTTAGGCATTAGAGACAACCACACTCACTTTAATAGGGCACCACGTAATTCCGTTGAGATGACACCGTATGAACTATGGTTTAGAGAAACCTAAGCTGTCATTTGTTAAAGGTTTGGGGCTGCGACGCTTATGTGAAAAAGTTTCAGGTTGATAAGCTCGAACCCAAAGCGGATAAAATGCATCTTCATAGGACACCCAAAACGGTTGGGTATACCTCCTAATTCAGATCCGAAAGCAATAGGGATTGTTTCTTGAATCGGATCCTTTCTCGAGGAAAAGTTTGTCTCAGAAAGTTGAGTGGGAGGATGGTGGAGACTTGATGAGGCTATTGAACCGTCACTTCAACAAGTGTGTAGCAGGGCACAGGAAGTTGTTCATGTGGCACCTACACCAATTGAAGTCGAAGCTTATGATAGTGATCATGAAGTTTTGGATCAAGTTACTACCGTACCTCGTAGGGTGACAAGGATGCGGACTGCTTCAGAGTGGTACGGTGATCCTGTCTTGAAGGTCATGTTGCTAGACAACAATGAACCTACGAGCTATGGGGAAGCGATGGTGGGCTCATATTCCGACAAATGGTTAAAAGCCATGAAATCCGAGATAGGATCCATGTATCAGAACAAAGCTTGAACTTTGGTGGACTTGCCCGTTGATCGGCAAGCCATTGAGATAAATGGATCTTTAAGAAGAAGACGGACGTGAACGGTAATGTCACCGTCTGTGAAGCTCGACTTGTGGCGAAGAGTTTTTCACAAGTTCAAGGAGTTGACTACGATGAGATTTTCTCATCCGTAGCGATGCTTAAGTCCGTCGGAATCATGTTAGCATTAGCTGCATTTATGAAATCTTGTAGATAGGATGTCAAAACATTGTTTCCTCGATGTTATTCTTGAGGAAAGGTTGTATGTGATACAACCAGAAGGTTTTGTCAATCCTGAAGGATGCTAACAAGTATGCAAAGCTCCAGCAATCCTTCTAAGGACTGGAGTAAGCATCTCGGAGTTGGAATGTACGCTTTGATGAGATGATCAAAGATTTTGGGTTTATATAAAGTTTATGAGAAACTTGTATTTCCAAAGAAGTGAGTGGGAGCGCTATAGAATTTCTGATAAGTATATGTTGTTGACATATTGTTGATCAGAAATGATGTAGAATTTCTGGAAAGCATATAGGGTTATTTGAAAAGTGTTTTTCAATAGAAAACCTGGATTAAGCTACTTGAACATTGAGCATCGAGATCTATAAGGATAGATCAAAATGCTTAATAATACTTTCAAATGAGCACATACCTTGACATGATCTTGAAGGTGTTCAAGATGGATCAGTCAAAGAAGGAGTTCTTGCACGAGATGTAAGTTATGAAGTTAAGAGTTAAAGCTCGACCACGGCAGAAAAAAGAGAAAGGACAAAGGTCGCCCCTATGCTTCGGACATAGGCTCTATAGTATGCTATCTTGTGTACCGCACGGAAGTGTGCCTTGCCATGAGTCAGTCAAGGGTACAAGAATGATCCAGAATGGATCATTGGACATGATCAAAATTGTCCTTGGAGTAAATAAGGACATGTTTCTCGATTATGGAGGTAATAAAGAGTTCGGCGTAAGGGATTACGTTGATGCAAGCTTTAACACCTATCCGAGTGACTCTGAGTAGCAAACCGGATACGTATAGTGGAGCAACCATTTGGAATAGATCCAAGTGGAGCGTGGAAGCAGCATTTACAATATGACATAGAGAATTGCGAAGTACACACGGATCTGAAAGGTTCAGACCCGTTGACTAAAACCTCTCTCACAAGCAAAACATGATCAAACCCCAGAACTCATTGAGTCTTAATCACATGATGATGTGAACTAGTTTACAGACACTAGTAAACTCTTTGGATGTTGGTCACATGGCGATGTGACCTATCAGTGTTGATCACATGGCGATGTGAACTAGATTATTGACTCTAGTGCAAGTGGGTAACTGTTGGAAATATGCCCTAGAGGCAATAATAAATTAGTTATTATTATATTTCCTTGCTCATGATAATCGTTTATTATCCATGCTATAATTGTATTGATAGGAAACCCAGATACATGTGTGGGTACATAGACAAAACCATGTCCCTAGTAAGCCTCTAGTTGACTAGCTCGTTGATCAATAGATGGTTACGGTTTCTGACCATGGACATTGGATGTCGTTGATAACGGGATCACATCATTAGGAGAATGATGTGATGGACAAGACAATCCTAAGCCTAGCACAAAGATCGTAGTTAGTATGCTAAAGCTTTTCAAATGTCAAGTATCTTTTCCTTAGACCATGAGATTGTGCAACTCCGGATACCGTAGGAATGCTTTGGGTGTACCAAACGTCTGGCGATGGCGGGTGACTATAAAGGTGCACTACTGGTATCTCCGAAAGTGTCATTGGGTTGGCACGAATCGAGGCTAGGATTTGTCACTCCGTGTGACGGAGAGGTATCTATGGGCCCACTCGGTAGGACATCATCATAATGTGCACAATGTGACCAAGGGGTTGATCACGGGATTATGTGTTACGGAACGAGTAAAGAGACTTGCCGGTAACGAGATTGAACATGGTATCGGGATACCGACGATCGAATCTCGGGCAAGTACAATACCGCTAGACAAAGGGAATTGTATACGGGATCGATTGAGTCCTTGACATCGTGGTTCATCCGATGAGATCATCGTGGAACATGTGGGAGCCAACATGGGTATCCAGATCCCGCTGTTGGTTATTGACCGGAGAACGTCTCGGTCATGTCTATGCATGGTTCCCGAACCCGTAGGGTCTACACACTTATGGTTCGATGGCGCTAGGGTTATAAAGGAAGTTTGTATGTGGTTACGAATGTTGTTGAGTCCGGATGAGATCCCGGACGTCACGAGGAGTTCCGTAATGGTCGGAGGTAAAGATTTATATATGGAAAGTTGTTGTTGGGTTCGGAAAAAGTTCGGGTTTTTCGGTATTGTACCGGAAGCTTCGGAAGGTTCGGAGGATTTGGAGGGTCGGAGGTCCGGAAATTGTTCCACCACGTCCAATACAGTAGCATGGGCTGTCGGGGGCGCCCTAGCCTTAATGGGCCGGGGCACCAGCCCCCAAGGCCCATGCGCATGGGAAGGGAAAACCCTAAAGGGAGGCCTCCACTTGACTTGGGAGGCACTCCTTCCCCTTGGCCGCCCCTAGATGGGATCTAGGGCTGGCCGCACCCTTGGGGTGGGAAACCCTAAAGGGGCGCAGCCCCTTCCCCTATATATACTTGAGGTTTGGGCTGCCCAACACACATGAGTTTTCTCCTCTATTGGTGCAGCCCTGCCTCCTCTCTTCCTCCTCTCCCGTGGTGCTTGGCGAAGCCCTGCTGGATTGCCACGCTCCTCCACCACCACCACGCCGTTGTGCTGCTGCTGGATGGAGTCTTCCTCAACCTCTCCCTCTCTCCTTGCTGGATCAAGGCGTGGGAGACGTCACCGGGCTGTACGTGTGTTGAACGCGGAGGTGCCGTCCGTTCGGCACTAGGATCTCCGGTGATTTGGATCACGGCAAGTACGACTCCTTCAACCCCGTTCTCTTGAACGCTTCCGCTTAGCGATCTACAAGGGTATGTAGATGCACTCTCCTTCCCTCGTTGCTAGTTTCTCCATAGATAGATCTTGGTGACACGTAGGAAAATTTTGAATTTCTGCTACGTTCCCCAACAGTAGTGTCACGATCATACGCGGTCCGCGTCGCCGCCCCGAGGCCGTCCCCGCGGTTGCACCGACCCGCGTTCCGCCGCTGCGCTGACTCTTTGGGTTGTTGCGCCACGGCCCGCGGTTCCCGATACCGCCCCGAGGCCTTCCTGCCGTCACCGCACGTCGACCTCCTGTGGTATGCGCTGCGCCATCTCCCTCGGTGCAGGAACGCCACCGTCCACGCTGGTCTTCGTCACGCTGTCGGGTTCCTCACCTACTTCGAGCATCGCCGCCGCGCTCCTAACCTAGCTACTGTCGCTGCTACCCTCGTAGCCGCCTGTCCACCTCATTCGTCTTCGTCTAGCACCAGCCCGTCGCCGTCATCTACCCGACCACTTCGTCTACTCCGACAACCGCAGGCCACATCGGCCCCGCGCCGATTGGCGCCGCAACCGTCGTCGAGCCTTCTTCTCTGACTGGCCCTCCGACTCCTCGACATGGCGTACAGCTCGTGCAGGTCCCTCGTCTACGCATGCCCGGTGCTGACAACACTAATGCGTGCCTTCGTCCACAACGTGTCCCCAGGCCTGGCAAGCCTGGTGCGGCGCTTCGTCAACTTCGTCTTCGTCCGTCTACGCATTCCCGGTGCTGGCAATACCGACGCGTGCCTTCGTCTACGACGTGTCCCCGGGTTTGGCACACCTGGCGCGATGCCTCGTCAACACCGTTCTCCTTTTCGGCGCACCACTACCTCGACACCACTGCGCCCATGACTAACTCGGCGCCTCCTTGCGCCCACGGCTCCACGGCGACTTCCTCGACACCGGTCACCCCGACACGACATCGACCACGACATTCTTCGCACGTCTACCTCAACCATAGCTACACCACCCCTACGCTCTCGGCTACCTCGAAAACGGTATAAAGGGCTACCGCCCTGCATGAGTAACCTCGTCAGGTTCCACTCCAGCCACGACCTCCGCGATGCATCAACCGTTACGACTGTGGGGGGTGTCCGTCGGCTTGCCTTCGGATTCTTCTCCAGTCTCACCGTCGACTGCGAGGGGATGTTGAGTATAATTACTAGGAAAGGTAGGATAGCGCAGGATATTATTCTACCTTACCTTGTACTGCAAGATAATCATGTACTCCTATATATATGCCCACGAGGCTCAAGCAATACAATAAAATAATTATTTCACCAAATCTCTCTCTCTCTCTCTCTCTCTCTCTCTCTAATAAAATAATTATTTCACCAAATCTCTCTCTCTCTCTCTCTCTCTCTCTCTCTCTCTCTCTCTCTCTCTCTCTCTCTCTCTCTCTCTCTCTCTCTCTCTCTCTCTCTCTCTCTCTCTCTTCTAACACGTATAATCATCTTGATAGATAGCCAAATGATGTCAACGGTATCCAATGACATATGTAAATTTAGAAGAGCTGGGCTTGAGAAGATTTGTGGAAGACAATAGTAAGTGTACCATCACCTCCTTTATGATATAAATTACACATAAAGATTAAACGACAACATAACCTAACATTTTTACATGTATATATACGCTACAAACATGGAGGGTATAGCCACATGAGAGAATTCTTATAACCCACCATGTAATATCCTGTTCTCTCCACACCATCGCCAATGCTTTCATCTTCCCTGCAATACATGTGCTCGTCGTCGTTTGTTATTACAGAGTATAATATATCATCAGGCAACTCATTTTTTTGGCCAACATTCTTTTTTTGTGGAGTAGTAGATATAATTTCTCTTCACACCACGATGTTTGTCTGTCACGTGCACCGCCTTGGACGAATTCAGCCCGAAGAACAAGGCGTGGTCACCAAAACTCATCACTTCTGCCCACTTGTACATGTAGCCCTCATCGTTTCCGGTGTCGACAAGTGTGAAGACCTTAAAGAAAGGCTCTCGGTTGGGCAACCAACAATGTCGTATCGCCATAGATGGCTTGCCGTGTAGCTCGATGAGGTAGCCCTGGAACGACTGGTAACGGTTGCGCCTTTCAACGTCCAGCGTGTGGTTGGATGTGATGATCGGCGTGCCGTCTACCTTGATGTCAATTTCAAATTTAACCAGCTCCTCATTGAGATACATAAGACCATAGAGCTCTCCGTTGTAGAATGCGATGTCCATAATCGTCTTCTCCCCCATTTTTTCTACGGTCCATCCGCTCGTATCGCCACCAACTTTGCACACTGCAACGTAGGACCACCAGTGAGGGATGGCAGCAAGGATGCAGCTGCTAGAGGTGGGGTCTCCGGAGAAGATGATTTTTCGATGACAGTTTGGCGCGATGTGTTCTAGTTTAGGCGAGCGTATTGGGGAGGCCTCCACCACCTCCGCATCAGAGAAGAGATTCACGATGACGAGCGTTCTCCAGTCGACCGCAGCGACCCAGCCGCCTTCGTGTGAGCCGACGAACAACTTGCCATCTGCCTTGTCTGGAACGCGCACGACCCAGCTGTCGTCGGGGCCGCACAGGTGCTTCGTCCCTACGAGTTGCGCTCCCGTCCGGGCCTCGCACGGCGACAGGAGCAGCAGCGGGACGGGCGGTGGCGCCGGGAGCCGCGACATGGCGGCTAGGGCTGCAAACGAGTCGAGCTCGAGCCAGTTGGAGTTGGCTCAGCTCAACTCATATGAAAATTCGAGCGAGCTCAAACTGAGTGAAGCTCATGATCGAGTTGTAGAACATGACTCGTGCTTAGCTTGTAACGATCTCGAGTCGATCTCGAGCTAAATAAGATGGTAAAAATTATAAATCTATAGATGAAAAACAAAAAAATTAAGGTGAATATGACGGGAACCTTTGCCAAAAATATAGGATATTTAACACATAATTGACCAAATGCCATAATTAGGCCTAAATCTTCTCTGCACTTAAATTAAGTTTCCATGTTCGTTGGTAAATAAAATGGAGAAAAATTATGGACAATATATATGGTAATAAACTATCTTATTTCCATTTAATATATGGCGTGATGATTTAACATAAAGATATTCTGTCGAGCTATCGAGCTAAAATCGAGCGAGCCAACATTGGCTCAAGATCGGTTCATTTCTCGGTCGAGCTACATAAAGTGTTCAAACTCAGCTCGTTTATTTTCGAGTCGATCTCAAGTCGCATCAAAAAACGAGTCGGTCTCGAACCGCTCACGAGCCTCGATCTTTTCTTGCAGCCCTAATGGCGGCGCGCCACACCTTGCAGACAGCGGCGAGGCGCACGCGGTCGTGCGGGGAGGCAAGCCTGAGGCGGACCATGCCGAGGAGGTCGTCCGGGAGGTCGGACCACTGCGGCGACGACCACGATTGGGCGCTTCCGTCGGTTGTCGACATATCGTATGTCCCCGTCGGTTACGAGAGCGGCAAGCAGAAGTCGCGGTAGAAGCCAGACTAAAGATTTTGCTGGCTACTTATAGGGATAGATTGAGTCGATTCGTATTACCCTGTTACCCTATGGCTGGTCTCGATCGTGTCCCTGCCCGAGTCTACCTAGCATATATATCTTCTTTACAAAAAAACTATCACATCTATCTCCGACTCCGATTCGGCTTTAAGTTCACCGATGGACGCCCGGCGTCCAAAACCGACTCTACAAGCAGGATTCCATCCATCAACGCTGTACAGAACAATGGCGCCTCACAGGAAACCCCATACAGCGCAAGACAAGAACGGAGGTACTTTCAGTGCATTCCTCATCATGTTGTAAAGTGCATGAACTGAGCCAGCAAAAATTATGGTCCATCAACTTACTATTGGTAAATCGAAAAGCAGTCAGCACTACTGGCAAGTTGCAAGGCCGGCCTTTACAAATCGATCCATTGCAGATACCGCTCTACTGTTCAGTAAAAGCATCACCCGCAGAAGAAAGGGTTGAAGTGATTTTTTCGCCACTACAAGAACTGGTATAGTAGGTTTTAATTGGAAATGCGCAGGGGCATGAGAGTGCGGGGGCACTCACCTGCCAAGTCCTGCGGCCGCTCGTTTGCCACGCGATTCGCTCAATAGTTTAATCCTGTACTAGAGCACAGTGAAACAGAATATCACTCAAAAAGTTTTAAGTTTCAATGATGAAACTTCAGGTTTTGCATCTAAAACTGCCAAAGTCAACCAATTTCAGAGATATAATTTCAAGCTTTTTTTTTTCTATCGGTCTTAGACACAAAATAATTGTTTTTTATCGGTCGCTCGAACTAAGTTTCAACATTGAAACTTAACATTTTTTTAAAGTCATCAAAATATATTTAAAATGGATCTTATTTGAAACCGCTGGTCATGAGGAACACGACAATGAAAGCAGAATTTAATTTGGAATTTTCATTTAGAAGATATAAACTGTGAAAATCTAAAGCCAAAATAAAAAGCGGGACCAGGGACATGTGTGCCCCCGCACTTGCATACCACAAATCATCTCTTGTGTGCCCCCGCACTTGCATACCACAAATCATCTCTCAGGTTTTAACGAGAATTAATGTATATCTGGGACATTATCTGAAAAACAACTATTTCTACCATGCAATATCAAATATTTTAAGGCAGTCAATCAGTCAATATATATAATGGCGTGTTCTGTCAATCTTGTGTCAGCCAGAGCATACACAATTTGTTATTATTCAAGGCTTCAAGCTATTATTTTTGAAACTTCAAGAACTTTATTAAATCAAAACACAGTTACATCATTCACCGACCACCTTACAATTGATGTCGGTGGGTCATCAAACCACGTAGACGGTGGTTTCGCTAGCCTAGCTAGTTCATGAGAGACAACATTCATCTCCCTTGGGCAGTGAAGAAAAGAAACTGAAGTATAGCGTACCGATAAAACATTGCAATTAGCATAGATAGCAGCAACTCATGTTGAAGAACCCCCCATCATGCATCGTATTGATCGCCTCCATACAATCTGATTTGACAATCAGGTTCCTGATCCCAAGCTGTTGCGCTAGAAGAAGTCCATTCCTGGGCGCATACGCCTCTGCCATTGTCCCATTCACTACATGCTTGATGTAGTCATTTGAAGCAGCAATAAAACTACCCTTGTCATCCTCAAGAATTGCAGTGACGGCACATTGAAGATCTTCTGAGCAAAATTGTTGCGTCAAACATTGAGCTTGACACATCCCTCAGCAGGCTTCACCCATCTTCCTCTCCGGTTACCTGTGTTCTTTAGCCGTGACTTCCAATAGTTCGTTGTTAGAGCACCGATTGACATAACTATTATTCTACCATTCCACCTCCCTCTTGGGGGCATTGTTTTGGAGCAGGAAACTGACTGAAGGGGCCAATAGGTGGAGCGTGTTGTATCTCCCGCATCGAAGACGGCGGGTCTCGACAGCGTGGCGCGGTGGAGTCTCAACGTTCGACACATGTTGATGGACACACGCAGGCTGGTGGCACTGTCTGACGGCGCGGTGACGCCGACGGCAGTTGGGACTAACAAGGTCAATGCGTTGATCACTCCTGAAGATGAGACAGTGGAAGATGGCGGCGGCAGATCCAGAGTGTGCGCATGCGGTGCGCTCTATAGGACGGCCAGACCGGGTGGTGCTCTCGGCCCGACACGGGGCAGTTAAGTGAGGCATCGGACTAGATAGTGTGTTTTCATGTTGTTCGTGCACATTATTAAGATTGTAGGTGTTGCGACTTTGTTTGCCAAATAGGTCCTTCGGGTTGATTCATGTATTCATGTTGCTAGACTCTGTTGAATAACAATAAAAATTGTTGTATGCATTGATGCAGAGGCCAGGGTTATCCTCTTTTTAAAAAAAACTACAATTACGAACAATTGCTTCCAAAAGCCTCAGTCGTCTGTGGCTTTTTTAGATAATACCATCGTCCTCAAGAGGTGTCAGTCCACCCCTTGTCTTCTGAGGATGGCAACCTGCTTGTATCAAATGCTTCATCACATGTGCCTGCCCAAGCATTAATACTCTTTAGGATCATTGGATTAACTATTATCAAGGAATAACATAAACTGACTCAAAATTAACGTCTTGTATATGCTCTCTCACAGTGGGCATTTCAAGGAAAAGGGGTGAATAAAAAGTGGTTTCGACGTTTGCAAGGTGAGCACGAACTTGATTTGTTTTTCTTTTTTTGAGGAAAAACTTGATTTGCTTTCATTGGTTTGTGATGATGTTCGTGAATATTTTACAGGGTCAATATATTGGAAAAATCAATTTTGTAGTATGTAAACTTAGTTGGATGCAAATGAATGCCTGAAACTACCGAAGACTTAAAATATATATATCTACCACATTATTTACAAGATATTTGTGTAGGAATTAATCATAAAATGAAATTGTAGCAAGGCAGTTCAAACCAGGATTTTGACTCCCCTACCTACCGAGCGGAATACGCTCCCCATGCACCCTTTGTGACAGGTGATGAATATGGCCCGCGCTCCTAGCATGCTCTCACACGTGGTCCGTCCTTGACGATGCTCGTGATTTCACGATAAGGGGGCATAAGCTCTCTCTCTCTCTCTCTCTCTCTCTCTCTCTCTCTCTCTCTCTCTCTCTCTCACACACACACGTAGTGTAGAGCCCACCTATGTGGCATTTTTCTATGTGATGTTTCCCCAAAAAATGGAAGTTCGAAATTTCTCTAAGTTCTTGAATTTTTTAATTTTTATTTTTTATTTTTGAAAAATTGAAACTTGAGTTTTCATTTTTTCTGAAAGTTTAAATTGAACATCAGTTTTTTTAATTTCAAAAGTACATTCTTAAGGACTGAATCCTGAAAGTAAGTACTGGATTTTTTGGAAGTTTGAAGTCCTCAAATTTCACGTTGAATTTTCTGAAATTTTAAATCCCAAGGGTTGGGTCCTGATTTTCTGAAAGTCACACATGGATTTCCAGAAGTTTCTAAAATGGAAAAGCACCAAAAAAAGTTTGACCAATGTTGTCCCCAAAAGGGAAAAGAACCGGTGCAGGGTGGTTAAACCCATATAAAAGGCACGCGTTTAGATGATTGTTACCTCTTTAATCAAACTTCCAATTTTTTATATTTTTATGTATTTGAATTCCTAGCGATAAGACCTTTGGAAAAGACCGATCTTGGATATTTAACAAGTTTAGATTTCATAGATTCAATTGTAATTCAAATTAGCATAAAAACTTTTTGTATGTGACATCTCCGCATCCTCCTTTCGAATTCATGTTGCTTCTATGACATCTCTGCATCCTCGACACATATCATGGTGTCGAAGAGCTCTCAATTTGCAGATTTAGTATAGCCTTTTCCCTTCTGATTTGTCATGCATGTGTCACAGTAAGAAGGAAAGGGCACAGAGCTCCATGAGGAAGAAAAAAAAAGAAAAAAGAGGGCAATGGGGATAGACTGGTGTTTATTATTAATATTATTAGAAATTTTTACAAATGTTCAGGGTAGTGGTGCGGTGAATAGTTGTGTTAAATGTTGGTGGTGGGGTATGTTTGTTCCTTTTGATACTACAATTCTGATGTTGTGTAGTTTTTTGAGGTATGTCACACACACACAATACTCTCACAATGTTTTTATTTTACTGATTTAAATTGTTTATCGGTCTATATCAATATTTTCTATACTCTTTTGGAGAAGAATCCAAACAACGGAAGACCGTCCTACTCTTTTTAGCGAGATCTTTTTCAAATTAGTTATTTTCAAATATCCCTGAAATCTAAGCAGCTCAAAGGTACTTTTTGTGCTCCAGCAATTTTTTTGTACTCCGGGACCCACTTGAGTCGGCAATGATGTTTTGGCGTTATTAGCAGTGCGACTAATCCCGTGGGATCCATGGATCTGTACATATACGCACCTTCGAGACATCGCCAATATGCCAAATAACACCTTTCTTGAGCAACTCCAATCCATACTCAATTGCTTGCCATGTCGAGGAGGCGTTCCCTGTAAAAAAAACATGTCCACCCAGAACCCATTAGGGAAATATTTCGCTTTAAGAACCTGGGCGCATAGACTCTGAGGGTTCTCGATCAATCTCTAGGCCTGCTTAGAAAGTAAAGCTTGGTTAAACAGTTTCATGTCTCTGAACCCCAGACCACCATGAGATTTAGGCTGCAGCATGATATCCCAGGCCACCCAATGTGTATGTTGAAGCCCTTAGTTCGCACCCGCAGGAAATCCCGTATCATCTTCGTGAGGTCCTCGCATAGGCCGTCGGGTAGCTTGAATGCACCCATAAGATAAGTTGGGAGAGCCTGGGCTACCGCTTTCACAAGCACCTCCTTACCTCCTGATGAGCAATCCCCCCCCATTGCACAAGTCTTTTGAGCATCTTTGCTTGCACATCTTGGAACTTGCCTCGGTGCATTCTCCCCTCCGGTGTTGGGAGTCCAAGGTATTCGGGCTCAAACTCAACTTGTGAGACTTGCAAAACAGCCTTTACCTCATCATGGGTCTCAATGGGGCAAGATTTGAGTGAGCATTTGTCAAAGTTTATCTACTTACCCATACCTTGTGCATATGTGTTGATGACCTGCTACATCCGGGAAGCCTGTACTGTGTTTGCTTTGAAGAAAAGTAGGGTATCATCGGCGAAGAGCATGTTTGTGTGATATACCTGGAGCTCCGCGACACACCTTAAGGGGGTGATATTATTGTTGGTTATTTCCTTTTGCAATAGTGTCAAGAGCCTATCAACAACAAGCAGGAACATGAATGAAGAGAGTGGGTCACCCTCACGCAACCCTCGCGTCGAGGTGAATGAATCCAGCAAGGTTCCATTTAATTTGACTGAGTAACTCACTGGGGACACACACGACATGATCCAACCGATCCACCGGTGAGTGAAACCTAAGCCTTTCATCGCCTTCTCCAAGAAGCCCCAATCGACGCGATCATAAGCCTTTGACAAATCAATCTTATAAGCACAAAAGTTCTTCCCAGGATTATTATTCTGCTCAATAAAGTGAAAGCACTCAAACGCCACAAGTGCATTATCCGTGATTAAGCTACCAGACACAAATGCACTTTGGTTCACCGAAATGATGTCACCCAGAATTGGCCTCAATCTGTTTGCGAGGCATTTTGCAATCACCTTATATAGCTACATACATAGACTGATAGGGAGGAATTCCTTGAGAGTAGCCGGTTGATCCACCTTGGGGATTAAGACAATGGTAGTGTGATTAACATTAGCCGGCATACAACCAGTAGCAAAAAAATTATGCACCGTGGGCACCACTTTCTCCTTCAATAATCCCCACTTGCGTTGATAAAATTTGGCCGGAAAACCATCCGCGCCTGGTGCCTTGAGCAGCCGTATCTGAAACAAAGCATCGGATATCTCCTTCTCAGAGAACTCCCGACATAATTCCTCATTCATCTTGAGTGTCACTTTTTTCTCAGATAGTTGCACTATCTCTTCCGGGTTGAGACTATAGGATCACAAGTGAAAAGGTCCTGAAAATGCCCGGTTGCCCTGGCTTTTAGTTCCATCGAAGATGTAACCCACGTACCATTCTCATCCTTGAGCTTGGTGATTTTATTTTTCTTAGCCCGCTACATAGCTTTTTTGTGAAAGAACTTCGTATCGCGGTCACCCTCACGAAGCCAAGTAATATGTGACATCTGCAGCCATAGCATTTCTTTTTTGTACAACAATTCATTCAGCTCATCATTTACCTTATGGACTTCATTCTTGTCAGCACCGCAATTAAGCAACCGGTTCAGTTCAGCGCGTGATGCAAACCTAGGGTTTGATTAATTATTGATGAGCTACGAGTGCAACCACACTCCTAAACATCCAACTACTAGTGGGTTGTCAATTTGATGCATATTGTGTGGGATAGTGGCTGATTGTCCCAATTAACGTGGAGACATTTTACGGTGCATCATACTCCTGTAAATAGTGGGTAGTATATAATTGATCCAATGGTCATTATTGATCCCTGTTTTTTTCTCTTGAGGACATTTTGGTAATTGGCTATAAGGGTAGATTAGTCCTTTCTTAATGATAATGTTATTGATTAATAATATGGGTAATTGCAATTGATTAATATCACACCTTGAAAAGAATTGCCCTATCTTAGTTCGTAGGCTCCCCTTCTAGGATTCCCTTCTCATTCGTTCTTCATTCGTTGCCTGAGTCGCACAGGGGTGTCCGCTCCTTCTCCCGCCCTTTGATCGTCGTGCCTGAGTCGCACAGTGGCGGCAGCTCCGTCTCCCGCCCTGCGGTCGCGCCGCAAGATCTTGGATGGAGCCCCGAGATCTTCAACGGCGCAGCCGGCCAGCGCCGCCCGGCGGCCCTCTCTCCGTCGCAAGATCTTCGGACGGCGCCCGAGATCGGTTCCTCCTCGCATCGTGGTTGAGCTCCCTCGCATAGGTACGTCGCTTCTGATGCTCAGCTGTGCACATGGATGTTGTGCTGTGCACGCAATAGGAATTCGAAGATGGCTGTTGTATCTGTGTGCGTATGGATTCTGGCTGTGCACTGAATAGGGCCGCTGGATTTGTGTGCGTTTGGATGCTGGATTAGTAGTGTGTGTAAGGTTTCTAGATCTTCTCATTTATCCAACCAACGAATAGTAGTAGTGTGTGTGGGAACCGACAATAAATTATGATGGCATCCAAGAGTTTGTATTGTGACTAAAATGCTTTGCCATCACCTCAGATTATGAGTTTGATATCGTGGGATGCGTGTTACTTCTTACAAGAACTTAATACGGTTATATGAAAACCAAGATTTCTCATAACATGAAACGATGGGTTAAATTACTATGCCCAATAGGATTATAGGCTTCCTAGGAAACTAGTAAGGATGTCAGAGATTCTTGGTTCAGTTACAGATGATAATCGTTGACAATTTATAAATAATATTTTTAGTTCCAGCATATTTTCTTTCATGTAAATATGTAACAGGTTTTGTTGTTTCTTATTGCAGGATAAAGGCATGGCTAGTGAAGGCATCATGATAGATGAATTTATGGAGTACGACTCGATGGTCAGGCAGACATTTAAAAGTGAGAACGAAGCGTACAAGTTCTACTTAGGGTATGCGAAGAACAAAGGGTTTGGATTTAGAAAGGGCTGTTCTTGAAGCATGTAAATATGCACAATTTCAACAATGTTTTGCGCTACACAGGAAAGCTCCATCACAGTTGAGTAAAGTTAGTATGATGACTCGGGGGAGAAAAAGAAAAGAGAACAATGACGAAGTTTGTGCTAAGAACAAAAGACCTTTGAAGTAAGTTTATGCATTTTCAGAAGTACAGGTTTGAATAGGAAAACACCTGGAAAGTCAAGACAGACAAAGATGACAAGAGGAACAAAGAAAAGATAACAATAAAGCTCCTTTCTGCATGCGACTATTCTCTCGAATAATTGGTCACTAGTGTTGTACATTCAGATTTTTACTATGGAATTTATCATCAGATTTATATTCTGGTTTGAATGAGATGTAGATGCACGCTACAGTTTCCCTTTTATGAAATTAGAATTGAGAAGATGCATCAGTGTTGACAGTTGTTTGCGTACTGGCCTAGTCTCTAGTTTGTCTCCTCTTCTCTTATGTTTATAACAACAGGTGAACGCACTACTTGCAGTTTGTCTCATAGCATCTCTAGTAGAACCTTTATATCACGCCGAACTGCAAAATAGCCATCAGTTTACAGTTTTACGTGGAAAAAATGGCTCAAACAGACGCCTTAAATGCCCCGACCCTTAATTTTTTTAGAGACGCGTAAATTGACCCCGACCGCTAAAACACAGAATTTCCCTCGCCCGCCGGTGCCCTGTATCGTGGAAAAGCAGTTGATGGGAGGAACATTTCAGCCCACGCGTGTTCCCCTTCCCCATTCCACAGCCATCCGTCGCCGTTGCTGCCCGCCCTCCGCCTTCGATTCCGGCTATATCCGCCGGCGGAAACACCGCCGGGCCACTGCAGACCGGGTCCACCATGCCGCTTCACCGGCGCCTCGGATCGACCGCCGCCGAGTCGTCGCCCGCCCTGAATCCATCGGCAAGTCCTTTTCTGCCCCTTCAAATTAGATTTAGCGAACGATTTCTGTTCACGCGAGCTCCGTTGCGGTTTGTAGATGGATTTGAGCCCTTGCAAGGAATTTTTGCTCGAGGATTCGTCCTCGTCCGACGACTCGGACATAGAGACGCTGCTCGAAAACAATCCACAACAGATGGTGGTGGTGGTCCTCGCCGTGAAGGAGCTCGAGGATAGGAACAGTAAGAGATGGCAAGGATCGACTGTCGGCCGTCTTTGCATCCCTCACATTTTTACATTCATTTAATTTAAGATTTGTATCATTGTTGTATTCGGAATAATTCTTGTATTGAATTACAAGTTTAATTCTTAGATTTGAATAATTATTGTAATTTGGATGATTGTTGTATTTAATATTCAGATTTTAATTTATATTGATTTTATATTTCTATGCAATATGACATATATGTCAAATTGAGAAAAAAAAACACGTGTTTTGGGAGCTGACACGAGCAGCGGCCGGACAAACCCCGCAAAGCCGTGGCCTTGTGTGGTCTGTTCGGTCGCACCCCGCGCCAGCCCTCAAAACAAGTTTTCTTCGGCCCTTATGCTCACTTTAAAGGTCCGCCCGGTAAGGGGTTTCCTAGAGATGCTCCCACAGCGACCACGCAGGCACGGGCCAGTCGTACATTACATGGAATTGATCGATAATGTTTCAATAATTCATGTGAATGTTCAGACGCTTTTTGTTGGACAATAAGCGCATTATTAATTAGTAATGGCAAGAAAACCACCATGATTTAGGATGTTCGTTCTGTTCAACATGAATGATCTCAATCCCACAAAAAAAATCTCTAGCTGAGATCTATAGTCTTATAAAGTGTGTTAAAATTCTAGCAACATATATGATCATCATGAACCAAAAAAGTATTGAGCATCTCCTACATTTGTATCTCTCTTCTTGTAATTTCTTGGCAAGTATTATGTCATTCGAGGTGTCCTTCTCTCTAGGCAACTCTGACGCTAGATTGTACCTTTTTTTTTTTGAACATAGCTAGATCGTACAGTTTGATGGATGAGGAGCCACTAATGCCGGATGTGAATCACAGAAAAGGATCCCGTGCTGGAAGTAGATGGATGAGGAGCCCGAGATGTGAGATATGCACGGTTTGTTAACAAATCAGCAGATACCTAATCCCATGAAATCAGGAGATACCTAATCGAGAGAACCAGCCCGCCCTTTTGGTAAACAGTGAACTACCGAAACTGCCCCTGGTCAGAAAATATACTATCAAAAATCTGCAGTAGTATTTTCATATCTGAACCATCCAAATGCAAAAATGAACAGTCAATATTGATCTGATGCACCGTAAAATGTAACGTGACAACATGCATGTCCAAACGTGAGATGGAGTGGGCAATGGGTGTGATTGCATTATGAGTTCACAATTACTCCCTACGTTTCAAAATAGATAACCTAACTTTGTATTAAAGTTAATATAAAGTTAAGTCGTCTATTTTGGAGGAATGGAGGGAGTACTTACGAAAAGACATTCCTCCATGCGCAACTTACATCGAAAAGAGAAGGCACATGCGAGCATAAAGGTGGTGCTTTTATCTTGATACATACCTAAGAGCATCTCCAACAGACGCCTAACGGAGCCGCGCGTTAAAAAAAAATTACAGCGTCAAAATAGCGTTTTAGCGCGCCGGATAACTGGACATCTCCAACAGACGCCCAAAAATATACTGCCCAGCTACATCTCCAACAGATGCCCAAAATTAATCTCACGCGCCGGTACCCAGCTCACCGCCCGTGGCATGCTCGCCGCCATGGTCATGGCCACGCGCCGCCGCCCGTGGCCTGCTCGCCACCATGGGCGTGCCCCGCAGACGCCGTGGCCGTGGCCCGCAGCCGCCATGGCCGTGGTCGTGCTCCTCCCCGCTAGCCTGCCGTGGCCGTGGCCGCGCGCCCGCCGCTTCGTGGCCACGGCTCGCCACCACGCCCACGCCCGCCCGCCGCCCGTGGGCGTGGCTCGCCGCCACCGTGGGCATGCCCGCAGCCGCCATGGCCGTGGTCGTGCTCTCCCTCGCTAGCCTGCCGTGGCCGTGGTCGTGCTCCTCCTCGCTAGCCTCGCTGTGGCTATGGCCGCGCCCGCCGCCGCCGTGGTTGCTGCCACGCCTGCGTTTCGCCGCTCGGGCCACGGCTCGCCACCACGCCGCGCCGCCGCCGCCCGTGGCGCGGCGCTGCTCGCGCCGCCGCCCGCCTTTGGCCGTGGCTCGCTCACCCCGCCGTCCGCCGCTCGCCGACCCGCCGCCGTTCGCCCCACCGCTTCTTCGCCCCGCCGCTGCGGGCTATGGCTCGCCATCACGGCGCCCTTGCTCGCCCGACCCGCCGCCCTTTCGCCCCATCGCCCCGCCGTGGTCGCGCTTCACGCCCGCCGCGTGGCGCGCTCCTCCGCCCATGCCACTGTCGTGGCCGTGGCCGCGGGCGGGCGCGCGCACGCGAGGAGGCCGGCTGGCTGGCGCGCGCACGCGAGGAGGCTGACGGCAGCCAAGGACGCACGGGGCACCTTTTCATGTGCGTGGGATGTTCGGCGCGCTGAAGCTCATGCCCCAAATATACGGCTTCGGGTCCCGTTTTTTCCTGCGCGCTGAACATTTTTTACAGCGTGCTCAAATATGCAGCGCCCGCTGGAGCGTTATTTCTAACCCCGCGCGTGCTAAACTTGTGATTTTTTGAGCGCGAGGCTGATATTAGGCGTCTGTCGGAGATGCTCTAAGGGCCTAAGGCCACACTGCAGGCTCAGCTTTGTTGGAATGTTTAGAAAAAGGGATACGAGGTATATATATCCATTGCTGCTCGATCGAATACTAAAAGCACGACATGATCGAGGAATTAATTAACAAAGTTGTAGATCACGTTGCTCGTCGGTCTAGTTTAATTTTTTTTTCAAATGCAATGAGCTGTGGTCATCATTAGGCATAACGTTGCTCGGTTAGTTGAGGACCTCATGTATATGCTTTGGCACATAAGCACATGGTTGTTGTTGATAGTGCTCAATGGCAGAGCCACCTCAGTAAGCTCACCTCCACCGCGGCCTCCTCGCAGGTGCCATATTCATGCGGTCATACCCCTAATCCCCCACGCCCTACAGACCGGATGGCAAATTTGACAAATTTGACCTATAGATGAAATTAAATCACAGAATAAATTGTCCGTGAAACTATTTCACGCGGCTGACCCGTGGCGCCTAGCTCTCAGGCGCTGCACTGGTGCAACGCCTGGGAGCTAGGCGCTACACTATCACACGGGTGCGACGCTGGCCGTGTAGCGCCTATCTGTGAGGCGTTGCACAGTGTAGTGTGGCGCCTTCGTGTCGGGCGTCACACAAAAAGGTCAGCCGCGTGAAATAGTTTCACGGATAGTTCATTCTATGATTTGATTTCGTCTATAGGTCAAATTTGCCCAGACCGGACCTCCTCTCATGCACCCCACATGACGGAAGCAAGCAAGGGGCGGCGACCGACATGGTTGCCGGAGGAACCGTGCCCTGCTTACCTACCATCTTCCTCCGGCTACACCCAAATTCAGATCTGTGTCAGCTTTCATCATCACAGGCCACCCAGCGACTCCCTCTCGGCCCGCTCCCATGCCAGTGCCGGGCAAAAGATAGTGAAGGCAAATGAGCTACTTTTTTGTCCTAATCCAACAAGTCGCGACGAACGGCACCTATGTCGAGTTCAATCATGAACTCATATTTTTTTTAACAAGAACAGCCAGCTCCTTGTGCTTAGGGTTGGTGGAACTAACAATTTATGTTGCGAGTTGCATATGTTTTCGCACATATTTCACTTTTAGTTTGACACTGGCCGCCCCTTGGTTGCTTGTCATGCTCCGCCACTGTAGTGGTAGCTCCCACTCATGACGAACACTTATGAGTAAGCCTCCACATTTTGTTCCCTTTTGGCGAAGTTCTGCTTAAAATTACTCAATTTGTGTAATTTACTTAAACAATGCCACATGTGTGTGGTAAATTTTACCGGCAACTAGTACTCCCTCCGTCCAAAAATACTTGTCATTGAAATGGATGTATCTAGATGTATTTTAGTTCTAGATACATCCATTCTAATGACAAGTAATTCCGGACGGAGGAATATCATACAACCAGTAAGTAGTAAAGTATTGAAGATGCCCCTACTTAGGGCATCTCCAGCCGCTAGCCCCAGGCGTCTAAAAGCGTCGCTGGGGTGAGCAGCATAAAAAATGGCCCTGGGCGAAGTCGGTCCTCACCGTCGGCCCCTGTGGCCGCCCAGCGCCGTATTAAAAAAGAAGGGCCGTTCACGGTTATGATAAAAGTAGTTAATTTCGCTAAACATGGCATATTTCGCGAAATTCGCGCATTTCGTTACATTAACCTAATCTAAAAAGAAAGGGGCTGAAGTCGTCGCCGCCGTCGCCGCCGTTGTCGTCGTCGGCCTTCTCCTCCTTGACGCTGGCCCTCGCTGACCCGGCGTCGCCATGGCGGACTAGCGGCGGCGCGTCGTCGTCGTCGTCGTCGTCATTGTCGATAGGACGACGACCCGTCTTCATCGCGGCGCGTCGGCGCTCCTCGAAGCGGCGCAGGCGGCGCTTGGGGCGCCTTCACCTTCTCCCGGCGCGCCTTCTCCATCGCAATGGAGTCTGGCGCGCCCATTCTAGGGCGCGTCGCCGTCGCCGAACTCCGCCTTCACCGGCGCCACCCGCCCGTCTTCACGGCGCGGCCCGCCCGTCTTTGGCTTGACGAAGCGCGGAGGAGCCGACGAGAGGAGGCGCGCCGCCGCCTCGTTGATGACGATGCGGCGCTGCGAAAGTCGGCCGCCGAGCGGTGACTCGCGCTGGCTCGGCCTTGACGCCGAAAGGGCGGAGTGCCGAGGAGTACGATGAGGATCGGGAGGAGGAAGAGGAGGAGGAGGACCCAACCTCCTTGGCGCCCATGGCCCCGCGTCGGTGCTGCGCTGGGGTACGCCAATGGCGGTCGTTACCGCCCTCGAGGTACGTAAGCACGCTCGAGTGTGCGGCCGGGACGCCCACCGCAGGTGGCGCCGCCGTTTCGCTGCCGCCGACCACCGGCGCCGGCCACAGGACGAATCGCTGCTGCTGGCGGCGCCGAATACGCCGCCCAGCCGCGTGGTTGTCGGCGGCGATGGGGAGGGAGAGTTGGGCGTCGGTGAGGGACGCGCAGACGATCTCGACCTCCTCGGCGGCATGCGCCGCCGCCACGGCGTCGAACAACGGGGAATGGGCACTCCCGCCGAAGTCTCCACCCGCTGGTTCGCGCGCGCATAAACCGCGCGGCGCCGGATGTTCGCCGAACAGAGCCGAGACTCTGTCGCGGAGAGAACGGCGGCCGGTTGGCCGCCGCCTGCCTCCGGGAAGCGTTCGCCATGGCGACGGCGGGCTGGGCGGGCTCGGGAGAGGTAGAGGGAGGGCTGGCGGCGGCGCCGGGAGAGGCAGGGAGAGGGAGGGGCTGGGCGGCGGCGGGGCTGGTGTGGGCACAGCGAGTGGAGGCCGCCGGCTTTACAAACCGGTCGCGCCTGTGTGTGCGCATGCGAGGAGGGGGCGTCGGCGCGCCGTCCGTGAGGAATCAATGGCAAGGCTGACCGGCGGCAGCCTTGCCATTGATTCCCGCGGAACCGAGGCCGTTGGGGAAGACCAGCGCCGAAGTCGCCGACGCTGCTGGCCCGCGTTTTTCACGCCAAAACAGCTTCGCCCGGCGCCCAGTAGCGCCGGTTCGGGCTGGGTCCGCCGGCGCTGTTTTCGGCGCAAGCCGGCGAAAATCGGGCTCCTAGGAGCGCGACTGGGCTGTTTTTTCAGCGCCGGCGCGAAAAAATCGCCTGGGAGGCCTTCCTGGAGGCGCGGCTGGAGATGGCCTTACTTACTCCTAAGAGACTTGACTGCCTCGAGCAAACCGACAAATGCGCCAACGACGGTCAGCACGGTGACGATAGTCTTCATGTTCTTGTAGCCAAACCTGTACACCATGGTGCGCACCGGCCTATGGACCCTGTAGTTCTCGATGGCCAGCATGGTGCGGAGGTAGCATCTCCCGGGCTGCAGGTGCTTCTCGAGGCTGATGAAGAGGCGGAGCGCGTCCTCGTTGGTCAGCCCCGCTCCCCCCTGCAGGATGTGATTCGTCCGCAGCTGCTGCACGTCCTCCACCCGGTCCGTCACCATGCCCAGCAGGCAGAGGTACGAGCACACGGTGGACCGCTCCTCGCCGGCCTCGGAGAAGTCCGGCGTCGTGCACAGCTCCAGCGCAGCCATGTTGACGAGGAACCCCGCGTTCGCGTCGTCCAGGGACAGCGGCGCCAGGAAGAGCTCGCCGGAGAGGAGCCCCTTCTTGACACCCATTTCCTTCAGCTCCGCCCCCGTCTTGGTGGCCGTCAGCTGGATGCCCATCTCCGCGAGCTCCACGGCGCTCACGGAGATGGACACCTTCTCGGCCTTCTCGGATAGGCCCCGGGAGGAGGACTCGGACGAGAGCTTGGTGCCGGTTCCGACGATGTAGTACCATGCGGGGGTCTTCCCCTCGAGCTCTTGCCGGGCCTGCAGGGTTTCACGCGTCCGACGAGCTTCGGCATGTCCAGGCCGGGCGCGGGCACGAAGCTCATGAGCGTCTCGACCACCACCCACGGGAGCTGGTTCTCGAGCAGCACGACGTCGGAGAAGATGCGGTCGGAGTCGGAGCTGAAGGCGCTCCGCAGCGCCGGGTCTACTGCCATCCCCTCGTCGTCGCCGCCGTACGTGCACGCGAACAGCAGGTACTGCAGCAGGAAGCATCCGTCGAAGAACATCATGGGCTTGAAGTCGTCGTCAGCGAGACCCCGCACCCTGCCCTCGTCGTAGCAGCCGCGGGCCTCGTCGGCGACGGCGCATACCGCGGAGTACACCTCCTCGACGGAGCGGCCCGAGGCCCTGACGAAGTGCCAGGAGGCCACGTGCTTGGTGCTCTCCATCTGCAGGACGGCGTGACTCCGGCCGTGGTGGTACGGACCGATGGAGACGGTCCTGGGCGCGGCGAAGCGATCAGCGAGGTCCACCATGCTCGCCGGGAACAGGTGGATCTTCGTCTCCGTCCTGCCGAGCTTGTCCTCGAACGCCTCCTTCGGACCGCTCCACTCGTACTGGCCATAGTGATTGTCAGTGGTGCTCTCCACCATGACCAGCTGATGCTGGTGCTGCTGTCCGCTGGAGCTGACGGCCAGATCGCCGTGGCTAGCAGCAGGAGCAGCGACTCTCATCTCCAGAGGGAGGCCGGGAACCCATGCAGTAGCTGCTGGCTCCATGGCCGCCGGCCCCCCCTTCCAGTAATCGGCCACGGCCAGCTGATACTCCCAAGGTACTTGCTGCATGTCAGCAACCTAAGGGAACTACTGGAAACTAACAAACACAAATGGCCTAACCACCAGAGAATGAAGGGAGAAGAACAGGAGTTGAGAAGCAAAAGACTGCACCAGTTAATAGTTATCATCGGGGCGGAAGATGTCGACCCTCTTTATAGACCAACCACAGGTCTATTCATCGTAATAATATGCGGATTGCATAATGTACAGAGGAAACCTTTCGACTTTTTCGACGTGCAATGCAACACAACCTGGAGGAACCTTTTCAACTTTTGATCCATGATTAACATACTATTAGGCTTTTATAATGTTATGATGATGCGCACGCCTTAACGAATCTGCAACTGAGTGTGCAGTAGGAAAGACAGGAGGTGCTGAAAACGAGCTTCAATTCACAAGTCAATTACACAGACCAATATATCTGACAAGTCTCAACTTCCACTTGTTCGCAAAAAGAAAATAAACTTTTCCTTGTTGAAATGCATGCATGACCATACCCATTTACATCATGTTATTGAGGATGGCCGCACCAAAACTACAATGGCCTATGCACAGATTTCTAAGAATATGATCTTGTGATCATCGAGAACTCCAACGATACACGCTCTCTTGGAAACAGATGGCCTGGCATAGGTATTATTACCCCAGCAGAATGGTACTGTCGTTTAGACCGAAGAGACATACCGATGAACTAAACCAGCTTGTTGAAAAGAAGAAATACGGCAGCCTATAACAGGTTCATGATTGGTTGCGGTTAAGCATATTCTGGAAAGAAATGTACAAGTCTTTGTGCTCTGTTCCAAAAATCTCCTCTGCTTTCGACAAGGTGTCCTGTAGAAATTGATCAAGTAGAAATCATCACATTACATATTTTTTGTGGATACTAATGAACTGAGAGGTTATAAATACTGGTGGACCATGCTACCTCTCGCGATTGTTTCTGTGCATTAAATTCCTTGATATTTGCCAAGAATGCTCCAAATTGCTCATAAGATAGTCGTGTCCTGGTATTTGTACCCACAAGTATTATAGTATCAACAAACTATAAATTACTAAAGAGAGTAAACAGCATAGTGACCAACCGTGCTTGTCGGAAGAATTCCTTTCCATCTATACGAGGTCGCCCTGGAAATATAAAAGAACAAACATGTTAAGGAACTATCCCAAATATAGCAGGCCCCCATTGATAATCCACTGTGTAGGACCTGCAAATGAGCGGCGTTGAGGAGAGACAGGGGCTGAATACTGATGACTTGATCCATTCCATGATGAAAATGCCGATTGGTCTTCAGAACGTGATCTTGTAGGCGATGTTGGACCAGAATAGAACTTCGGAGTGGATGGACCAGTTGAATATGCTAGTGGGGAACCACTAGAGGATGAAATAATTGGTGTTGAACCAGGAGTTATTTGGGGGGCTACATATGGTGTGATTGAGAACTGGTATCCTGTGAATACTTCCATAGTAAGCAACTGACAGTCGGAAAATATTTGTTATGATTTAGTTGTTCAACAGTAAGAGTTAACTAATGACACCTTGGGCTGATTCGGTGATTGTGGATCTGCTGGAAGTATTTGAAGAGGTGTGACTGCTTGAAACTTCATCTGTCAATTCAAATATTCAATACGAAATCAAGGAAAAGACACAAACTTTGTCTCAACAGAAGTTTTCGAACTTTTGAGGTTGAGCAGCACCTTTCCAGGAAGGAATTCGAGCAGTCCCATTATTTTCTGCATCTACATCACGATCTTCGCCTGTTTCTGACAATTGCTGTGCAGTTTTGCAGGTAATGTTACTTGTCACCAATCAAGACCAGCACAACCGAAACTAGAAATATCTGAGTGAGTGGGAAAGAACATATTGATTGATAATACTCACCAATAAATTATCTTCACTCAGCGATTTCATCAACTGCTTCTTAAATGCCTCTAACTGCGAAGAACAAAAGTACTTCAGTAATTTGCCAACTAGCAAGCAAAAAAAAATCATGTTGATGTTGATTTGGATAATTAGAGTTATGACCAAGTTAATGGTAATTAGCATTCCCTTATAAGCCATACCAAACATTGAGATGAATGGAGACAAGAGTTACAGATTTGTGTAACCGACAGTGAAGCATTCATCAATCACGGATCTTGTTTTAATTATTTTGAACCAATCACCACAAATCTGGTTTAGTAGCTTAGTCTTCTAAATTTCATTTTTCAAAATTATCTAGCCATCACAGGGTTCACTATGAGCACAACAAAGTCAAGTTAGTCTACCAGCCACATCACCTCATCGCTTAATGGCCCATTTTTAGTTGAAGCCCCTATACAAGTAAAACTGTACCGAATTGTTTGCATCAATGAAATTGACAGAACTAACAGGACTTGCAATCAGGATTTCGCTCCAGCCTAAGCTGATTGATGCTGTGAAATTTTCATTGTGCAACCTTGATAAGTCAAACAAAAGCTGTAACCTTCCATCAGAGTGACACTAAAACTCACAAAAAATTGTGGAAGTGCAGTCAGCAATAGGAAGACAAATTCCATCCAATTTCATGAAATGCCGAGTGTTCGACTCCACCTCCGCCAATGGCCAACAATCATGGGCATTGGAAGCCACATCACAACTATAAACAGGCAAATTAAACTAAGATGACATGGCTTTAGTCTAGCTTTGTAGTACATAGACACTACAAGTCTAAAATCCACGCTTCTAATCAAAATTAACAGGTTTCACAAACAAATACACTCTAAGAATGAAACATCCTAGTAAGAAATCAGAGAAATCCCACTAAGATCGGAGCTAAAAGATATACAAAAATTGGGAACTCGCACCTTTGCCAAGTTCCTCGACAGCTTCTTGGCCGTCAGGGCGAGCGTGTCCCTCTCCTTCACCAGCTTCGCCTGCAATCAAGCGCGACCAGCTAAGCACAAATCTGAATTTCACGGGCAGCAAACGCGTTCGGCGACAGGAGCGCACGTTGTCGTCGAGCGCGGCGAGGAGGCGGGCGTCGGAGTCGGCGAGGCGGGCGCGGAGGTCGGCCTCGCCGCGGTCGCGGTCGGCGAGGTCCCTGCGGAGGCGCGCGACGTCGGCCTCGAGGCGGGAGACGCGGGACGCGATGGCCATGGAGGTGATCTTGCGCGCGACGTCCAGCTGCTCGTACGGGTCGGTGGGGATCACGGCCAGGATCTCGTCGGGCAGGTGGAAGTCCACCCCCGTGGCGGCCCCCGCGGCCTCGTGCCTCGCCATCGCTGCCGCCGCCGCCGCCGCCTGGTGCGGATGGGCGACGCCGGCGCTCCTGGAGGAGGTGGCGGCTGCGGCGGTCGTCGCCGGCGCCGGGGAGGGGCAGGACTGGAATTTTTCTAACGATGTGTTCTTTCCTTCTAATTTTTTAGTAGGAGTATATTTGTCTTTGGGACGTGATGTGGATTGGCAGCTGTATACTGTTGGAGCTCCAACTTATTTTCCATGCTACTCTCTCTAAAATAGCACGGTTCTCATGTTTGCTTTGTCTTGGCTTCCTTTTCTTTTGCCCATTTTTCTTCCTTATAATTTTGTATTCACGCTACTTTCTAAAAAGGTTTAATGAACTTTTTTTTGTCCTTTTAGTCTTCTGTTAGTGGTATATACTCGCAGTCGCACTCATAAGATAAATAAGGGTTGGTAAGGGGTTGGTAGAAAAGGCTCATATGAAAATGATGCGGTTATGCGAACAAACATGTGGATGGATGGTTAATAGGACAATGTTCTCTTCAGTCCACCAAAATTCAAGTCCTCTAGAGTTGGTATTGGTGCTCGCATATTCTTGAATTTATTTCAGGCTTCTGGCAATGTCCGTTTAGTGGGTGGAGACGTTTCCATCGACTACGAGGCGTCTGTGATCACTTCGTAAAATATAAAGATACTATGTCGGCTCAGTCTCTCGGGATGCTTATAGAGGTAGAGTGTGCATGCGTGTGTTCATAAGAGTTAGTGTATGCTCATGTATATGAGTGACTTTGATTGTACTGTGTTTAAAAACAAGAATACACTCCAGTAAATTATACTTTATGTTTTGATTTGATTTGATTGATGGCCATTGGTATTTGGAAAGCTCTTGCAGAGCGCAAAATGTCCTTCGATTGTTGACAAGCAGTTTGTGGCAAAAAGCCCCTACAAAGGAAGTTTATATTGGCAAAAAGAAAAGAGGCAGTATGATTTTTCAGAGAAAAAAAAAGGTGGACACATAGACACTGGGCTATTTCTGTTTTTGCAAAGCTCTTTAGGCCCGGACCATGCCTGTGGAGCTCTCACAGGCCTGGCCCATTTGTCCCAGAGAAGCTCACAGCCGCACGGCGGGCAGAGGGCGCAGTGGAGATTAGTCCCACCTCGCCCGCCCAGGCGAGCTGCCAGCGGAGTGATGCTATATAAGGAGCACCCGGGCGGCATGAGGAAAGCACGCAGCTGCGCGGTGAGCACAAAGCGAACTATTCTTTCGCCTTTTACTAAAGAATACCGTGTGGACGCCGCAAATAGCAGCATACGCTAATTTTTGAAGGGATCCTCCTACTGTAGGAGGGCCCCACAATTCTTAAACAAAAATATTAACGAGCTTGGCTTGCAGAATTTCTGTATCTTGGTTTCTCTGAAACAAATTCTTCTTTCAGGCAGGCAGCTTGCACAATATTGTTTCTACTTTTTACTGTTTATAATTTGTTCTTGATGCTTGTTTTCTACTTCCTCCGTTGTTTTAACTGAAATTAAGTTGCTGCTAGTTCCGGAATGATGCATTTAAGCAATATTCTTGATGCTTGAATTCAGTCTTACTGTCTTGCTGCTCGTCACAGACGTGTTTCAGTCTTACATGTATCACCGCTGATGGCAAAAAAATTAAAAAGTGCGGTTCTGGTCATGACATGGAAGTTTTGGTATGGATGATTTTAGTCAAATCAAATCATAGCATTTATTCATAATATCTGGGTATCAATGTGGTAGCATGGTAGAAACTTTTCTGATTACAGTGTGAGTGCGACTAATCAGCACATTCATCGCAGTTGAGCAAAAAAGGAACAGGTATTGGTTGGATCATGAAATATTAGCATCAAATTTGCTGACTGAAATCGTGATACAATGTCTTGGGGCAGAGATACAAATAAGCTTTTTATTTATACATGATGAATGCGCAATCTATGTGCAGAGACTGCTAGGCTATAGAATCTACGAAGATGAAGAGTGGACTAAGATTGTTAGCTTGAATCTAAAGGGGCTCCCTACAGGATTTGCATGCTGTGCTCCATCCCACGGCTGCGCTGAAAACATGATCTCACTCCAGACTTGTTTCCTCGGCTAAGGTTCCAGGTCCAGAAACCTGCGTAATAATGCGAACATTAGCGAGCCAACACGTGAACCGTGACTCAAAATCTAGTCAGATCTGAATTTGTGAGAACTACCTGAGCTGCAGTGCACGAGATGAGAGCAGCAGGTACTGATGTCTTCACCCGCCATTGAGTTTCAGTTAAACAAGCACCAACCGGCAACACTTCATCCAAGTATTTCAAGATGTAACCAAACAGAAGGGACCAAAGTTAGTAGGGACGCTGTCAAACGGCTATCCACAGACCATGGAGTGAACTTATTTATTGATGATCCCATTCACTTCACGGTACGCACACCGATGGTTCTGACTTTGAATTTATACCGTGGCAAGTCATCTTCGTCATCATCCTCGTCATCTTCACTTGAATCATCCTCAACTTTGTCCCATTTCGAGTAATCGAGCCCTGAATGGCCCTTCGGTTTTTGGATGGTCCCCCAACACTCGGGTTTTGAAGGCAGACTGGGAGACACTTGAACCTTCGGAGCTTCTGTTAAAGGTTTCTTGTAATCAAGCTCTGAATGGCCCTTTGGTTTTTGGATGGTCCCCCCACCCTCGGGTTTTGAAGGCAGATTGGGAGGCACTTCAACCTTTAGAGCTTTCGTTACAGGTTTATTTTCAATAATCAGTTTTGCAGAAGGTTGATCCGACTTAACAACGACAGTCTCATTCTTTGTATTGTCTTTTGGTGGCAGATCTTCTTTGTCTTCTTCAGTATACAGGGACTCCTCTTCAGACTCTGGAATCGGGGCTAGTGACTTCAAAGTTCACAATCATGCAAGAGACAGGCAGTAAAACTTGGTCAGTTTAACTCAAGAGATAGAATTGTTTGAGTATCCAAGAGCATAAAAGAGAGAGGAGCTGATACACTGATGTCAACTGCCAAAAAATTACATTCTAAACAACAAAGCCGTGTTCTGTGTTCCTTAAATCTTGCATTCGAATCATCAAAGGGATATCTCTATACTTATATACACTGATGGCACTGCATTTGAAGTAAAGCTTATGCAAGAAACTAGAACAGATTCAGTTAAAGAAGCATACCAGCTGTGTCTTCAGTCGGGCATGAAGGTTCCGATATACTTCAGAGGATGGGTTTATCTCAATTAGCCGGTTTACATCAAATAGAGCCGACTGGTAATCTTTTAGAGTGACAAGAGTCTGGGCACGTAGCATGAGAGCTCCAGCATGCTCAGTATCCAACTCGAGGACAGATGTGCACTCCTCTGCGGCCTATAAGATTATCATAAAAGAAGAAAATTCAGTGTTGCTAACAATGATGATAACATAGAAAAAAGTACAATAAATGATGCCAGGAGTACTTATTCCAGAGAAATACACAACCACTGTTGTTTTCGTCGCCTGCACACCATCTACTACAGTATGCTTCGTAACAGGGCACGTTTTTTTCTCATTCAAATATGAGATCATCAATGCAGATATACAATTTTTTAGCCGAGTGCAAATATACTTGAGTACTCAATGGAATATCATATTTAACATCACATTAAATTTTCACTATAGAAACAGTCCATTCAATATCAAAACCTGTCAGATGTATCAGTCAGGCTTCACAAAAGGGCTAAGATGGCTCAGAGCCTGAGACACAGTTAGGAAATTTCGCAAGCCCATGGTTTATGCATTGTTTTGACTGGTAGTACATCGGAAATGCCATGTACACGTTCAGTTTTTATCTTCTGCACGTCTGCTAATTTTGGGAAAGCAACAACCAAGCAAGGTATCGCTTGGCCTGGCAGCTTCACCAATTCAGTCAAGACAGTAAACTGGATTTTGATACCCCTTACAGCGCTAAATTTAACAGCAGGTCAGCCAAATTTAGACACCACGACGGTAAACAGGGTACGATTCATGAGCTGTGCTAGCACATCGTGGCCACAAAGATCATCATAAGAGAGCGATTCAAGCACCCTAAAGCCCACAAGTTCGCAGAAATCTCGAAACCCACAGGGCTAAACCGCTAAAGACCACACCTTCACCCTAAACGACAACCCCAGGCGCGCGCCGCACCGGAAATCCGGAATCTACCCAGAGTCAAATCAATCCAGGACAAGTGTAATCTGCAAAAGGAAGCCGGGGGACGAGACCTTGTGGAAGTCGTGGAGCTTGAGGTAGCAGGCCGCGCGGTTGCTGTGCAGGGCGATGCGCTGCGCGGGGCCCCGCGCCGCCGCCAGCGCCGCCGAGTAGAGCACCAGCGCCTCCCGGTGGCGGCCGCCCCGGTAGAGCTCGTGCGCCCTCTCCACCGCCTCCGCCCCCGCCATAGATAGCCGGCCGCGATCTGGGGCCGAGCGAGCCGGAGCTTGATTTTGGGAGAAGTCGTGAAATTTGGGGGATATTAACGAGGGGAATCGAGAATGACCTGTTGTCGAGCGCTGGGGAGATTTGAAGGCGTTTTGAATGTGCACGGATGATAGCGGGTTGTCGGGTGCTGCTGCCCGCCCGCGGCCGCGAGGAACACGGCCGAGATTGTCTCGCCCTTTACTCTTTCCGCGAATTGACGGAATTGCCCCTCCTCCAAAACCTCGATCTTTCCGAGTCCTCCCCAGCTGGGAGCCCGTGTTGTGGTTGTAGCTTGTAGTAGGTGCCTAGGTGGTTGGTGTGAGGAAATGGAAAAGAATTGTGGGTGCGTATGATCTTAGCAGTACTGTTTTGACAATCTGAGTGAAATCATTTTTTCAAGTTTTGTAAAATTAGAAGAAAAAATATACATATAAAGACCGGAATTGTTATCTGGCTGACATTCTCTGGGAGGGGGATGACAAAACGAACACATTTTGATGACAGTTTTAGTTGCGACGCGAGATCAAACAGCGACAGTTTAAAAAATATATATATATTTCTCTAAAGAAACTGTCAGTAAAAAAAAGTTTCAAATGCCATCCCTCCTAGCAAACGTTCACTGCGTATTGGAATCCATAAAGAATGGGCAGCAACTTATCCTTCTTAGCTTTCGTACGAATATATGATGCCTTGGCGGTTCCAGTTTAAAGCTTCCCCATTTGTCGAGATTTTACTTTGACTATCAGTTAGACCACTATTCAGTGAGTTATATGACACAAAAGTTATACCGCTGAACATTTTAAAAATGTGAATTCATTGGATAATTTTTGTGACACGTAACTCACATTTAATTCATGAGCTGTACAAACATCACAAATTGAGTCACACAGGTACTACAAAACAACTGTGTAACTTGTGTTCACATTTGATTTTTCACATAATGCAAATGAATGTATATTCTCACAACAATGACGCGGGTAGGTTTCTACTTACATGTACGATCACAATGTAACTTTTCTAAGTTTTAGAAAACGAGTTCGTATGTATTCAGGTTATGAAAATCTGCACCCGGTCGGTATGTACTCCCTTTGTACACTAATGTAAGACGTTTTTGTAGTTCAAGTCTTTTTTTTTCGTACAGAGGTATTGCTATGGAAGGGGGGCGTTACGTTATTATTTTGGGGCATTTTCAAATAATGATTGTTGCCTTTCTACTCCCTCCGTAAACTAATATAAGAGTGTTTAAAATACTAAAATAGTAATTTAAACGCTCTTATATTAGTTTACAGAGGGAGTACAAGAGAAGTTATTTTTAATATCAGAGAATTGATCTTATACATGTTGAATTTGCAATTCCTGTATACATCTATAATGGTGTCGGAAAGTGCTACCCAGAGAATGGGCATATGGATAGCAAAAGTCAAACTTTTAAAGTTTTGAAAATTAAGAATCCTTTTTTATTTGTCGATGTAAAGGATTGATAGAAACTTAACATCTACTATCTTTGCCAGGAACGCATCAAGGCCCCCCCCCCCCCCCACGTCGCCTAGGGTAGGCGACACGCGGGCACCCTCAACCGCGCCGCCGCCGGGCCCCCCTTCTCCAGCTAATCCCCTCGCCGCCGCGGAGGCTACCACGGGCGAAGCCAGCGTCGTGGCGGCGGCGGGTTTTCCCGTGGCGCGGCTCTCCTCTCCCGGGGCCCTGGTGGCGGGCCGCTGCGGCTCGGATCCATGGCGGCGCCATGGTGGTGGCCTGCGGCGCCGGCGTGGATAGGTGGGCTACTTCCACGCCATGTGGATGGCAGGAGGTGGTGGGCTTCGCCGCGGCGGCGGTTCCTCGCTGGATGTTGGTGGCCATGGTGATGTTCGTCCTCGACCCGATCTACTCCGATCTGCAGCGGATCCGCCCTTGGTGGCTTCGGTCACCGTTCTTGGTGCTTGGCCTTGCGATCCGGTGGTGGAAGGGTTCCGGGAATCTCTTGGCTCGCGTGGCGGCCACTCCGATGGCAGTGCCTTTGGGTGTTGCTTCCTCGTTGGACGCCGGAGAGGACCTCCTTCCTTCCACCCTCCCAGAGCTCGGTGAAAACCTCTCCCCCCTGTTCCAGCGACGACGACACCACGGTGGCGTGCTCCTTCTGGCGTTGCTCGGGGCTGCTCAGCGGCGGTGGAAGTGGCGGCGGTTCGGTGTCGACATATGCATTCTCGTCAGCCTTCATCTTGGAGGCTGCGGCGACGTAGGCGACGCCGTCTGGTGGAGCTACCGCCGATGGTTGAGGCATCGCCGGCAATCTGCGCCATCAGTTCGATGCTCGGGGAAACCCAGATCCGGGTCTTCCGGATCGGATGATGATGGCGTTCTATCGCTTTCCTTCTTGGGGCATCGTCTTGGAGCAAGTGCTGGCTGGAGGGATGGTGGAGCGGTGTTTCATCTCACACATTGATGGTGGCGGAGATCGATGGCATGGCGCTGTAGAGACTCGGCGTCCGATGCGCGGAGATGGGCTCGCGCAGGAGGAGGTTGCTGTCTGGCATCATGGTGACGTCGATGGGAAAGTGGCCAAACAAGGTAGAAGCCTCAATACGATCTGAAGACCTGTGGAAGATGGCGGCGACGACACACGAGTGCGTCTGGCCGGATTGTGCCATAGACCCGGTATGTGGCTCGGCTGGGGCTTCCGAATGAGTTTCGGCTTCCAGCTTTTGATGTTAGGCTTAGGTGAGTGGTTTGGGTAGTGGCCCAGCTAGCACTCCTTCATCATTTTGGATAGGAGTAGCGGCATATGTTGTCAAGATTGTGGATTCAGGCACATTGTTGTAATACTTTGTAAGGTCCTCGAGAATAATCAATAAAGTGGCCGTATGCATCTCCCACATGAAGAGGCCGGGGGTCATCCTCCTTTTCTAAAAAAAAAATCTTTTTGTAAAGAACATGGATATAAAATGATTGGCACAAAATTACAAGATGATTCTCGCATAACAAATTATATAACTTACAATGCAGGTTGTATGCCAAAAATAATTCTGTAAATTTTAACAACTCAGAAATGGTGTGTTTTTTGTATCAATATTTTGACAAGAGGGGTTTAGGCAAAAAAAAAATGTTCCCAGTATTGGCTGGGTTTCTTCATAAATCTTTTCTAAAATATATAGGCAATTTGTAAGCTAAAGTTTTGTAAAAGCATTTTATGCACTCGTGTTCTAATTACGGAATATTTTCCTTATACCATTTTTGTTTTTTTTTTGTCTGGAGCCAGATGCTTACTTAAAAGGGGCCAAAATAGGCATATCGGGCGAGGTGTTTTCCTCCATGCTCTCGCGACCAAGGCGAACTGACCGGCGGCCGATCTATCCACCTCATGGGCGTTGACTTTGGGACCCCTTTTCTATGTCTGTCGCTCCGACGATGGGAGAGGGCCGAGACCCCATGGTTTCGGTCCATTAGCGGTACGAGTACGGATAGCTTAGGGTTTGTCTCCAATTATCGACTCCAACGAGATGATGGCGGCGTGGTTGGCATGAAAGAAACTCTCACTGTCTTGCCCTCATTCTTGTGGCGATTCTTACCGCCATGAGGCTTGCGGGGAATTGTGTGGTCCTCGCGGAGGTAGCGGCCGCCGGCGCTTCATTGTCGAGATGGTCTCTTGAGCTGCCATCCACCTTGAAGTCTTCCGGTGGGACGGAATCACATACCTCTGACGTGGATTTTCGTCATCTCCTTGGGACAACGAGCTTAGGGTTTCTCATCGTGCAGACATGTCGACAAGTTCTTGTGTCAGATGATTCAGACCGATTCAAGAGTTTGACAATAGCGCCTGCGCGGTCTCTAGGTGCACATGCATGAAACTTTTCAATTGTCGTCAACAAGATCAAATTGGACCCGGCTGGGTGCAACGAGAGCACCGCGTCATCGGTTTGTTCTGGTGGTGACATCGTTCATTCGATAGTCCGGCCTCAATGTATTTTTTATTATATGTGATTGCTTATAAGATAATAAGGGGTTTTCTGCAAATTGGAGCAGAGAAGTGGGTTATCTCTAATTCTATAAAAATTTGAGTTGGTGATGATGGTGTGCCTACCATCTTTCCCCAATAGCCATCGGATCTAGATCTGGCGCATACAAAACAAACTGATGCAGTTTTGCAAAAAGATGCCAGCACATGTTTCCATATTTACAAACAACTCCTTGTCTCTCACAATCAGCATTATCTCTTCCCAACCACATCCAAAAGGCCATGGAACAATCTGGTGTGATGGCTGCTGCCGACGCCGTCCACCCCCAATCTTGTTGTTCCGTGCAATGCACAGGCATCTTACTAGCTGTTGCATAAATGTCACAACCTACCTCACAACCATTAGATGCAGATTTAATGGTCAAAAATGACGGATGGCAGACACACCATCATCACCAACTCAGCCTTTTATAGGAGTAGAGATAAGAGGAGATCCCTTTGGTTTTTGTACACTACCTTCATTTAACAATGTAGTGCACCTGTGCTTCTCAAGATTCAAGTTTGATCGTAAATTGAACCAACGAGACCGACTGCGTCGGGAGCAAAAATTATACCACTGAATTCGTATTTTTTTATATGAATTCAGTGATATGATTTTTGTTCCTGCCACAATTAGTCTCGTTGATCAAATTTACAGTCAAACTTGAATATCGAAAAGCGCAGGCGCACTACATTGTGGAATTCTTCCTTAGGGCCCGTTCGGAGATCCACCAGCTCCTCAAAATACGCGGAGCTGGGGAGCACCGTTTCAGCCGATCTGAATTTTCCAGCCGCAGCTCCGTCCACTCCGGGAGCGGAGGCGCAGAGCGGAAGGTCTCCGAACGGCCCCTTAATATATGATATACACACTCGTGCATATTTGAGAAAAAAAACTACATTATGAAATGAAAGGAGTATATGCTTAGTCCTAAAAGGCCTGCTCGTGCGTGGATTGTGTAATGCAATATGACACACAAACACTTACTCTCCTACAAAATCATTAGGCCTTGTTTGGTTGAGGCGGTTTTGGAAGGGGATTGGCAGGGATTAAGGGGGATTAGATCCCCTACAAGCTAAAATCTCCTCCAATCCACTCCAATCCTCTTGAGATGAGGTTTAAACGAACAAGGCCTTAGAGATGAGAAAGGGAGCCGATCGAGGAAAGGAAAGAAAGTAAGCGTGACGAACGAGGCGCAGCCACGAAGGCAGCAAAAAAGTCAGCGGAACACGGCACTGATCGATATGTCCAGCGAGGCATACGACGGCACGAAACACCTGTACTCACTCGTACCAACCAATGTGGTTCCATGCGTGACGCACGGGCAAATTCAACGGGGGTTGGTGGCTGTTGCGCTACGCGGCGGCTACGGCTACGGCTACGGCCACGGCCACGCACGTTGCTCGGACCTCCCTCGCGCCGCACACCATCCCGCTGCGCTGCCCGTGCTGTTGGCTGGCGGTTGGAGGCTCGGCGGCAAACACCTGCCAGAGTGCCGGTGCCATCAATCCGCGCGACAGGCAGCCCCTTGGATACGCGGCACTCTCAGCTGAGCCACCCCACCCACCCAGGCGAGTACAAGACCCGCCACCCGGAACTCATCGTCATGTCGGGAAGAGGTCGTTGACGTCAGGGAAGAAGTTATTGTTGGAGAACTCGTCGTCGGTGATGTCGTCGTTCGCAGCCACGATGAACAAGAATCCAGTAGTCGCGCAAGGACGCTCCCCAAAATCTAATCGCCCAGCTCCCGTACCGGATCACAAGAGGCGAGGTTTCGGAGGCCTGCTGTCTCACTCTCCGGTGCACCCGGAGGGCAGGGCATGACCAAATCTGCGCGCCCGTGCCGCACCATGGTCTCACGGACAATGGTTGTAGCCTTGCAGGCTTCGCATCTCCAGCTGCCCCGCTACCGAGTACTCGTGCCCTCGCCTCATCTCCAACGCCGGACCATCTTTGGTGTGTGTGTGTGTGTGTGTGTGTGACTATCTATTAGACATCATCAAATATTCACAGACACGTGTTAACAAAAAGAATATTCACAGACACATTCGGATGTGTCCAAAGACTAACGAAATGTAAGGAAGTTTGGTATTTTTACTATCAAATTTGATGGAATTTAAAAGTTTAAAGTGGTGCCACCGTGAACGCAAGTTGGCGGGTGGCAAGTCCAGCCGTGGTGAAAATAAGACACGGAGGGTTCTAGAGTGGAGGCGATGAGAAAGGTTTTTTGTGGGTTTGGGGTGGCGAAGTCGGACGTGGCGGATGCCCGTACTCCTCCAGATCAGCGAATTTTTGTCGAAAGACACCACCTGCCCGACGGAATTGATAAAAAAGACCCCCTCCAAATGAATTTGACAAAAGAGACCCCCTCGGCCGTGGCGGCAGGCGCGCCGGGCGACACGCGGCACTGCCGCCACGGCGCAAGGCGGCAGCACTGCCGCCACGGGCGAGGCGGCACCTCGCCAGAACGGGAAAGCACGACGCGATTTAAACAGGATCTGGCGCGAGGGGACCAGCCGCCTCGAGGCAGCGGCAACATCAGTAGCTGTTGGGCCCAATACCGAGGCGACGGCAACCTAAAGCGACAGTGGGAGCGCAACGTGCACACACTGACATCACATTTATAATTCGCCGGCTGGTCTTGATCGTCCACACACTGACATCACATTTTATCATTCGACTGTTCAGTTTACTACACTTATCATTCGTCTGACCAAAGCAGTTTGTACGCTTAAATGATATGCATGCATGCCTTACATGTTTAAACAGTTTGCTCAGATCTAGCTCGATGGGCAAAACTTATCTTCTATCTCTAGCCAACATGACTCACCATGTCATGCAAACGAAAGCGACAGCGGAGCCCATCAGGCACAAAGGGCGGCGGCGGGCCCAGCAGCTACAGTGCTGCCGCCGCCGCCCCGAGGCGGCAGGTCCCACTGCGCCAGTCCTGTTCCGTCATGGCGCGCTTTCCCGCTTCGCCAGCTGCCGCCTCCTCGGCTGGCGGCAGGTGCCACGTGTCGCTCGGCGCGCCTGCCGCCACGGCCGAGGGGGTCTTTTTTATCAAATTCATCTGACGAGGGTCTTTTCTGACAATTCCATCGGGCAGGTGGTCTCTTTTGACAAAAATTCTAGATCAGCCCTGGTCTGGGGCTGATGTGTTAGATTTTGAACGCCCGAATTGGCCCGAACAGATTTGGTGAGTCACATTGGATGGCTTAAAGTGTCGGGATCATATGGCCCAAACATTTGCGTGACAGTTTGGTGACCTATACTGGAGTTTTAAGGACATTTTAAGGAGTCTAATATAGATATCCATTTTAGGCTAGACCAATTCATATGTCTGAAATCCCCCAGGCCAACACCAAGTTAGGGAAGCTCTCGGAAGTTGTTGGGGAGTTTGGACGTTCGCCATGCCAGACTCCAACACCTTTGTCACACCCAAAACCCCACCTAGAGCTTGCATTTTTTTCACAATCTTGTCCTCCTACTCCACTCTCTATCCACACCCCTAGAGATTGACGGCTGAGCCATACCCCCTTCCCCGGACATAGCACAGTCCTTGCCGAACTTGTTTATGTATAATTTTGGTTTAAAGCATTTATATATTCCTTGTATATGAATATTTTAAATGTCCATTTTATGATCCGTCGCCGTTCCGCTATCGTACCATGTTCAAATCCGGCATTCAAATTTGCATCCATTCTGGTACGTGATCTGAAAATATATATGGAATATGCTACGGTATAAGGATTATCCATTCAAATCTTATCTGGCTTCACCCATAGTGGTAGCAATGCACGATGCCATAGGTGGGCATGCGCTTTGCTGGATCTTTGTGGCCATCGATGTGGAAACATTTGTGGTCTTAGGGCATCTCCAACACCGCTCCACAAATTCTTTCTCGCGCATGCAACCGACTCCACCCACGTGCCTCAAGTTGCATCGCTTGGGCCTGGCTCTGAAAAAAACGTCTGACTCGAGCGCTCCTCCAAAGCCAGACCCGGATGTGCTTTTAAGGTTTGTGTGTGCCAAGATCACGGTGCAACTCACACAACCAAACGGCCCAAAATTGCATCTAGCAGGCCTGGCTGAGCCTAATGCACTCTACCAAAGGTTGTACGACTAGATGTAATCTTTCTGACCTCTTAAATTTGCATTTTTTTAGATGGAAAGACAAGTCATAGCTCACCTTGTGCCAGCTGTATGATCAATTGATGATTGGTTATGGTAGTTAACCCAACTCTCAACACGTCAACTGACTACCATACAATCCCAAGTTTCCAACTCTCAACACGTCAACATACGTAGTATAAGAAAAATTAGTTATGGTGGTTACACTGCCACAAACCAACCTCTGATCTACCAACATGACTCCAGTTCCAACACTATATAAACGCACGCAACGACCATGCATCCATCCATCCATCCATCCCTTGGCACTCCAACTTCTTTCCCTCCAAATAACCGCGCGTGCTTGTGCTAAGCCGTGACAAGCGTCATATAGGCAGCTACAGAGATCAGGATGGACCTCAGGGCGCTCGCCTTGGCCGCTACCGTGCTCCTCGCCCTGGCCGCGCCGGCGCCGGTACTTGGTCAGGGCGTGGCGACGTCGTGCACGGCGTCGCTCATCACCAGCTTCACGCCGTGCCTCAGCTTCCTTACCAACAGCACCAACGGCGGGGGGTCGTCGCCGACGGCGGACTGCTGCCGGTCCCTGTCGGCGGTGGTGACCACGAGCACCAGCTGCGCCTGCCTCATCCTGACCGGCAACGTGCCGCTCGGTCTGCCGATCAACCGGACCCTCGCCGTCACGCTGCCCAAGGCCTGCAACTCCATGTCCGTCCCGCTCCAGTGCAAAGGTACCCACATCCTGCCCCGAAAGCACCGGCGAGAATCGAACTGTTGAGCGTGAAGTCTCCATTTCTCATTTGGGTGTCAACTGCAGATACGTCGGCTCAGCTCCCAGCTCCGGGCCCCGTCGCGGTCTCTCCTGCCATGCCCCCGCTGCGTAAGAACCTCGCTTAACAGTTAACTTTCTCTGCCAGTCGATGGGTCTGGCCTTTCTTTCTGCCGCGATTTATTTTCACTGATGAAGTGCCGTTGATGATCGTGTCGAATTTGCAGCGCCAATGACGCCGGAGTCGCCGGAGCCACCGTCCGAGACCACCGTGACGATGCCGCCGGCTAGCCAGACCCAGGGGCAGACGAGGCCGCAGGTGGTGCCCAGCTCTGCCTGGAGGAACAGTGCGCCTGTGTCTATGATGCTCTTCGTCATTGGAGTCATGCTGGTCTGATCGGATTCGAGTTAAGCTGAGCACGCAGAGCAGCGCTGTTGCTGCAAGACGTGCTGATTGCTAGTACTAGTATGAGTTTTTCGTGCTTGTTTTGTCGGACACTTGTACACATATGAAAATACTATAATTAATTCAATTATTGGGCATGTACACAATACTATTTGGTTTTCCATCGGAAAAAGTCCAAAACAAACCTTGAACTTGTAGACCAACGCTAAATCAAACCCTGAACTTATAATTCCTGAAATTAGCACAGCGAGCTATCTGATCCTGGTCTACTCTGAACCTTGAGGCGTCGTCGTTGGAAAAAGAGTACTCCAACCTCATTAGTACACCGAACGGCTTCAAATGGACCTTGTTCGAGCAATGCTTGCAAACGATTTACTCTTCTTTGATCAGAAAAGGGTTACTTCCCCGTATAGGCGAATGAGCGACGTTGATTAATGATTACACCGAAAATAACACGCAAATTTCGGCACGTGCGCGGTTCCTAATCACCTTGTGAGAACATCTGGTGGTGAAATACAAAGAAACTCGTCAAAAACACAAAGATGACCAATTCACACATTAATAAGCTGTAGCTGCAACAAAACAAATTTGATTGGTCACCGCAATGTCACGGAAGTAGCCGAATCCTAATACACAAATTACCACCACCAAATAAGACTGTTCACAAAATTTAAAAAATGTTCTTATTTTGAATTGTTTGTTTACGTATTAAAAAATTGACCACGTTTCCAAATTTGTTTGGATTTTCAATTTTTTTCTAAAAATTCAAAATATGTTTGTGATCTCCAATTTTTTTCCTGTTTTTAAATTTATTCACAAATTTCAAAAAATGTTTGTGCTTTTAAACAAACACTCAAAATTTTTAAAAGGTTATACTTTAGAAAAATTGTTCATAAATTCAAAAAAATGTTCGCCTTTTCCAAAATTCTTTAGTAATTTCAAAAAAATATTCTGACTGTTTTTGTATAAAATTGTCACAACATTTCAAAAAATGTTCAGGGTTTCAAAAAATCTTTCCATTTTTCAAAAGTTGTTCACAGATTTCAAGAAATGTCCATGTTTTCCTTTTTTCAGGAGTTTCAAAACGTTCAGTTTCAAAATTTTATTCACAAATTTTTTTAAAAATCTGTCTTCAAATTCTGTTTGTGAGTTTCAAAATATGTTCGCGGTTTCAAATTTTGTTTTGGAATTTCAAAAAAATTGTTCCTAATTTTCAGAAAACGTTCCTTTTTTTTTGAAAATGTGTCAGTTTTTTTAAATAATTTGGTCACAAATTTGGAAAATGTTTGGGTTTCACAGATAACTCTGTATTAAAAAAAATCCTTTTGAAATTCCAAAATTTTGATTGCAGGGTTGTCTGCGAGAGAATCATCTTCATCCTGCAGCTCCCACGGATTGATCAATTTTAGGTTATTCACTTGAGGTAAATTTGCTATTGTCGTACAAAACTCTGTGGTTGGAGGCCTAACAAAGTCTACAAGAATAAAATTGCGTGGTAGACATCACCCATGCCAAATCCGACATGGGAACTGGATTTCTCCTCCTCCATTGCTGCGTTCGACGCCTGCTCCTCCTCTGGAGAGTCCAGAGGCAAGCAACTGCAATCCAAGCAGCACACTGTGCCCGGATCTGCAGCGGGCGCTCCATAGTGAGCACAACGTAGGTGGTTATCTGCTGTCGGGCCAAAGCTACGGACAAGAAGCTGTGAGTGGATGGGTTAGTGGCGCACAAAGGGGAGGAACATGGGATGCGGCTAGGGTTTGGGGTCGCCTTTCGGCTTAAATAGTCGGACCTGGGCCCTCGGGCGACGTGCTGGAGCGACACCACGCACAATGAATGCGTGCGCAGATGTCTATCGGACCAATGGATTTTTAAGTGTTTCCGCATGAGTCCCTGCGGTCAGTTTGACGTGACAGACGCTCCCGCACCTCCCATATTCATCTCGGTATAAGGAGTCCATTTGGGTTGGTTTTTTGACCGGTCAATAATCAGCCGTCCGTATATGGGTGGCGGTTGTGGAGCCCGGCCATAGATTCTCTTAGGAGCGAGTTACACCTAACAAGAAGGGCCAAGATTTCAACACGCGGTGCCTAATCAACTTGTCAGTAAGTACAAAGCAGACGGTACATTTACTTGTCATGGATCCGATGGTGAAATAGAAAGAAACTCGTCAGACACGCGCAAAGACAATCAATCCCAACCTAGAGCACACACGAGCTATAGAAGCAACAAAACAAATCGATTTATCACAAGGCTAGCGAGCCAACTAATTAATAAATTACAAGAACCCTAAATTAGCGGCAGGCATGGGTCCTCGCGGGATCCGCCTGCTGACACTGGGGAGTTTCCACCGCGGCCTGGCCGAAGAGCGCTGGGAATTCCTGCTGCAAACTGGCGATAACATCCTGGGGTAGCCCCTCCATCATCTACTCCAGGTAAGAATCGAGCTGGTCCAGCGGCAGCAGCTCCGGCAGCTCCTCCATCGGGGCGACCTCGAACTCGAATGGGCGCTCGTCCTGCTGCTTCACGATTGGAAAACCCTCTTCTGCCCGCCGCAGATCGAACGCTTGCTGCAGCTCGATTAGATAATCCTCTGCCGTCCGCGGCTGGAACGGGAAGTATTCCTGTTGCATCCCGATTGGAATCCAATCATCTTCTTCCCGCGGCTGGAACGGGAACTCTTCCTGTTGCAGCTCGTTTAGAAAATCCTCTGCCGTCCGCGGCTGGAACGGGAACTCATCCTGTTCCATCCCGATTGGAATCCAATCCTCTTCTGCTATCAAGCCGGCCGCTGCTTTCGTTTTTCTTGTTCTTCTGTTGAAGGGATTCGGGCCGGCGGCTGCTTTTGTTTCGCTACGCACTAGTACAGAACTCCCTCCTTTCCGGTTTATAAGGCTCAATTCAAAAATCTCATCAATCAAGGTAAATAATGAGTGGCGTAATATTTTTTGTAGTTTGCAAAAGCACCCAATTAATGCTCTTGTTTTCCTCAAAGAAGTATGTTTACCAATGCATTAATTGCAATGCATGCATGCATAAATTACATGCATTGGTCAATTTTCTCTTAATACTTGCATGCAATGATTTAATGCATATTGGAATCTGGACATGTGATGGGAAACAACTAAATTGAGCCTTATAAAATGAAAAAACCTAAAATTTTAAGATAAGCCCTATAAACCAGAAAGGAGGGAGTAGATGACTGTATCTGAGATTGAGACTGAGAGCAGATCTGATCGGGGGCTTTCCCGGGTATATATTGGCGATGGTTCGGTTCCTTTCCTTTCCCGTGTCCGACACGAGTCCCTACTGGGCCGTACCAGGCGCCAAACAGGCTTTTCCTCGCACCACGCAATCGTGTTCGATCCGGCACCGCCTCTTTTCCTTGCGCCAGACAGTATTCTACGTGCACCACTGTTTTTACGCGTCCGCCAGTGGATTACTTGAAAACATCCACCTCCTTCTGCGCCGTCGGATTGAGCCACAAATAACCGTTAGATCTCCCCAATGAGGTACGTCGCAAATTGCAACAAGATACAGATGTCACACATCTGACTCTGTAACAATTGTTTTGTTGCAAAACAGTGTTATTTTCACCAGAATGTTTTTGTTTTTATCTTCAACTTGTTTCTGCAACATAGATGATGTTGCGGGAAGAATTTTGTAACAGAGATTGTGTTGCAGAATTATTAATTTTGTCTTCATCTTTTTTGCAACATAGATGATGTTGCGGTAGGAATTTTGCAACATGAATAGTGTTGCAGATTTTTTTTTACTAAAAATGATGACGACATCTGCAGTATGAATTGAAATATTTCTGCAACAAAGATGATGTTGCGGTAGGACTTTTGCAACATGAATAATGTTGCAGATATTTTTTACTAAAAATGATGATGTTGTCTGCAGTATGAATTGAAATATTTCTGCAACAAAGATGATGTTGCGGGAGGACTTTTGCAACAAGGCCCTTGTTGCGGAAAGTATATAAAAACATCGCCTACTGGAGCGACAACGAAGGACAAGAGGGGAGGTTGGAGCGGCGCAGCTGGGCCAACGGTGGCCGGAGCGGAGCTCGGGTATGCGTGCTCGAGCGGCGGCCATGGCTGTAGGCATAGGGAGCGTGGGAAGATGAGGAGTTGGAGAGGAAGAGGAGAAGAAGAGAAATGACAACCAGCGGCGTCATCCGACGATCACCCGCGGTGGCCTGGCGGTGGCAGTCCTGGGGGCATGGCTGTAAGTGAGAGGGCGTGAGCAAGATTGAGAGAGAGGAAGGAGAAAATAACGAAGGGATGAGAAGCATGAAGACTAGATAAGGATAGCATGTACACATAGGACACATACTGAACATACGAGGTGGCGGACGCAGTGCCTATAATCCATCGGCTGACGGGAATATTTTCCCTTCCAAATTTTGTTCACAAATTCTAAAAATATTCATGATTTTCAAAAGGGTGATGCTACGCGTCCGTCGACGGATAAAGTTAAAAGATCGGCTATCTCCCTTACCGTTGGATGAAGCTGCGGATGGCCGCGAGATCTACCCACGTGATTCGTCATCTTTGCAACATATGTGCTGCTGCAGTATTTTCTGCAACAGAGGTCTAGTTGCAAACATTATTCGCAACAAAGATCATGTTGTTGAATTTTTTTAACTATTATTTCCTCTTAACCTGTTGCAACAAGAGGCTCGTTGCAGAAACATTGATGTTGCCGAAGACAAAAATCAATTGCGGATCCCACTCCACGCTGTCCAGCAGCAACGCCAGACGCATGCGACGTCGGGGATGACCGAGGGGCGGAGGCTGCCAAGCCAATGTGGCGTAGATCCGGTGGGAGGCGGCTCGCTTGAGGTCATCGGGCGGCCATGGAGAGGCGACCAACGACTGAGGAGATGTAGTATGAGAGAGGGTCAGGCCCGTCGATGGAGGAGAGAAATGAGGACGAGAGAGGGGAGGGCCGATGAAGGAGGAGAGCATGTTCGTCCATGCCGGTGCCGACGTGTCTAGTGGCGCGCGTGTCTGGAGGCCGTGGGGATCCAGATCTTGCAACAAACTAGTTGTTGCAGGGGCCAAAATTGCAACAATTGTCCAGTTGCAAAGCTAAACTGTGGAAAAAGTATACTTTAGAGCCAACTGACTAAAAAACCATCCGACGGCCATAAAGACGGTGGATGTGTGCAGAAAGATCAGCCGGGTGAACAAAAGAGTTTCCCTTTTTGAAATATGTTTGACTTTTCCAAACTTTGTTCACTGTTTCAAAGATTGTTCTGAGATGCAAAAAATGTTCTCGTTTTCAATTTTTGTTCGCAAATTCAAAAAAAAAGTTTGATTTTTTAAAAATGTCTGGGAATTTATAAAATGTTCCCACTTTTCAAATACTGTTCAGCCGTTCAAAAATATTCCTGTTTTCAGTTTTTGCTCGCAAATTCAAAAAATGTTTCCAAATTTAAAAAAATGTCCGACTTTTACAAATTTTGTTTTGATTTTTAAAAATGTTCATAGATGCAAAAAAATATGTCTTTTCAAATTTTGTTCAGAGTTTCAAAAAATGATCCCATTTTTCCAAAAGTACCGTGTTTTCAAAAAACTTTTAAATCATAGAATTTGTCAAAATGTCCAAAAATCTCCCTTTTAAAAAAAAATCATTAAAAATGTTTGATGTTTCCAAAAAACACGCTTTCAAAAAATTTGTTCATAAATTTGAAAAAGTCTATGTTTCAAAAAATATTCGCTTTCTTAAAATAGAATTGTGTTTGAAGTTTCCCCAAAAGAAATAGATCTTTCATCGTCGATAGTTCTTATATACTACATTCTAAACATAGCCACCAAATCTCAACTATTCAAGTGGCGAGGTACCCGCGTTCTCCACTAGGAGGTTGTGGAAGACTAGGGTTTAGCTATGCAACACACAATGTATTAATCGGGTGCATCAGGCACGTATATATAATGCACAAGGCGGGCCACAACCTCAACTATACAGAGAACTAGGAGGTGGGCCTACGACACAGTTATACATGCACACATATATTCAACACCCCCCCCCCTCCCGCAGTCGAAGCGTCGCCGGAGACACGGAAACTGGACCGAAACTCCTCGAAGACGGGAGTAGGCAATCCCTTAGTCATCACGTCAGAAAACTGCTGCGACGTCGGAACATGGAGAACCCGAACACGGCCAAGGGCAACCTGCTCGCGCACGAAGTGAATATCGAGCTCAATATGCTTCGTACGTCGATGGTGCACCGGGTTGGCGGAAAGGTAGACCGCGCTGACGTTATCGCTGTAGACAAGAGTGGCCTTGTGAACATCACAAAGCAACTCCTGGAGCAGCTGACGGATCCAAGAGCACTCGGCCACGGCATTAGCCACGGTGCGATACTCTGCCTCGGCGCTGGAGCGGGAGACAGTGGGCTACCGCTTCGATGAACAAGAGATCAACGAGGGCCCAAGGTAGACGCAGTAGCCTGACATGGAGCGTCGAGTGTCGGGGCAACCAGCCCAGTCGGCATCCGACTAGGCCACGAGGTCGGTGGAGGCGGAGGCTGTGAGGGTGAGTCCTAAAGACATGGTGTCGCGTATATAACGGAGAATACGCTTCATCAAGGTCCAGTAGGAGTCACGCGGAGCGTGCATGTGGAGGCACACCTGCTGGACAGCGTACTACAGGTCGGGTCGAGTCAGTGTCAGGTACTGTAAGGCACCAATAATGGAGCGATAGAACGCTGCATCAGACGTGAGAGACCCCTCCAGAGCAGAGACCTTCGCCTTCGTATCGACGGGGGAGGGCGCTGGCTTGCAGTTAAGCATACCGGCACGCTCCAGAAGCTCGTGGGCGTACTTCTGTTGATGCAGAAAGAAGCCGTCAGTCCGTCGGACCACCTCGATGCCGAGGAACTAGTGCAGAGGCCTCAAATCCTTGAGGGCGAACTCATCACGAAGACGAGCAGTCAACCGCTGAAGGAGATCGGGGGCGGATGCCGTGAGGATGATGTCGTCGACATAGAGCAGCAGATATGCAGTGTCAGCTCCTTGATGATACACGAAGAGTGAGGCATCGGAGCGAGTGGATCGAAATCCCAGAGACTGCAGAAAGGATGCGATTGTTGGGGAACGTTGCAGAAAATTAAAATTTTTCCTATGATTTCACCAAGATCCATCTATGAGTTCATCTAGCAACGAGTCATGGGAGAGTGATTGCATCTACATACCACTTGTAGATCGCGTGCGGAAGCGTTCAATGGAACGGGGATGATGGAGTCGTACTCGCCGTGATTCAGATCACCGATGACCTAGTGCTGAACGGACAGCACCTCCGCGTTCAACACACGTACGGAGCGGATGACGTCTCCTCCTTCTTGATCCATCAAGGGGGAAGGAGAGGTTGATGATGATCCAGCAGCACGACGACGTGGTGGTGGATGCAGCAGAACTCCGGCAGGGCTTCGCTAAGCAACTACGGGAGGAGGAGGAGGTGTTGCAGGGAGGAGGGAGGTGCCAGGCTTTCAGGGTGTGGCCACCCCTCCCTCCCCTCCCTTTATATAGGTGCAAGAGAGAGGGGAGGGCAGCCTTGCCCCTTCCTCCAAGGAAGGGTGCGGCCAAGGGGAGGAGTCCATCCTCCCAAGGCACCCTGAGGTGCGTTCCCCTTTAGGACTCTCCCCTTTTTTTTATATCTTGGCGCATGGGCCTCTTGGGGCTGGTGCCCTTGGCCCATATAGGCCAAGGCGCACCCCCTACAGCCCATGTGGCCCCTCGGGGCAGGTAGACCCCCCCCGGTGGACCCCCGGACCCCTTTCGGCACTCCCGGTACAATACCGATAACGCGCGAAACTTTTCCGATGACCAAAATAAGACTTCCTATATATAAATCTTTACCTCCGGACCATTCAGGAACTCCTCGTGACGTCCGGGATCTCATCCGGGACTCCGAACAACATTCGGTTTGTTGCATACTCATATTCATACAACCCTAGCATCACCGAACCTTAAGTGTGTAGACCCTACGGGTTCGGAGACATGCGACATGACCGAGACGGCTCTCGGGCAATAACCAACAGCGGATCTGGATACCCATGTTGGCTCTACATGCTCCTCGATGATATCATCGGATGAACCACGATGTCGAGGATTCAATCAACCCGTATACTATTCCCTTTGTCAATCGGTATTTTATTTGCCCGAGATTCGATCGTCGGTATCCCAATACCTCGTTCAATCTCGTTACCGGCAAGTCACTTTACTCGTACCGTAATGCATGATCCCGTGACTAGACACTTGGTCACTTTGAGCTCATTATGATGATGCACTACCGAGTGGGCCCAGAGATACCTCTCCGTAACACGGAGTGACAAATCCTAGTCTCGATCCGTGTAAACCCGACAGATACTTTCGGAGATACCGTAGTGCACCTTTATAGTCACCCGATACGCGTTGACGCGTTTGGTACACCCAAAGCACTCTTACGGTATCCGGAGTTACACGGTCTCATGGTCAAAGGAAAAGATACTTGACATTGGAAAAGCTCTAGCAAAACGAACTACACGATCTTGTGCTATGCTTAGGATTGTCTTGTCCATCACATCATTCTCCTAATGATGTGATCCGTTATCAACGACATCCAATGTCCATAGTCGAAACCATGACTATCAATTGATCAACGAGCTAGTCAACTAGAGGCTCACTAGGGACATATTGTGGTCTATGTATTCACACGTGTATTACGATTTCCGGATAATACAATTATAGCATGAATAAAAGACAATTATCATGAACAAGGAAATATAATAATAATACTTTTATTATTGCCTCTAGGGCTTATTTCCAACAGTCTCCCACTTGCACTAGAGTCAATAATCTAGTTACATTATGATGAATCGAACACCCATAGAGTTCTGGTGTTGATCATGTTTTGCCCGCGGAAGAGGTTTAGTCAACGGATCTGCGACATTCAGATCCGTATGCACTTTGCAAATTTCTATGTCTCCATCTTGAACATTTTCACGGATGGAGTTGAAGCGACGCTTGATGTGCTTGGTCTTCTTGTGAAACCTGGGCTCCTTGGCAAGTGCAATAGCTCCAGTGTTGTCACAGAAGAGTTTGATCGGCCCCGATGCATTGGGTATGACTCCTAGGTCGGTGATGAACTCCTTCACCCAAATTGCTTCATGCGCTGCCTCCGAGGCTGCCATGTACTCCGCTTCACATGTAGATCCCGCCAGACGCTCGCTTGTAGCTGCACCAGCTTCATCGCTCCACCATTCAACATATACACGTATCAGGTTTGTGACTTAGAGTCATCTAGATCTGTGTCGAAGCTAAGCGCCGACGTAACCCTTACGACGAGCTCTTCGTCACCTCCATAAACGAGAAACATGTCCTTTGTCCTTTTCAGGTACTTCAGGATATTCTTGACCGCTGTCCAGTGTTCCTTGTCGGGATTACTTTGGTACCTTCCTACCAAACTTACGGCAAGGTTTACATCAGGTCTGGTACACAGCATGGCATACATAATAGATCCTATGGCTGAGGCATAGGGGATGACACTCATCTCTTCTTTATCTTTTGCCGTGGTCGGGCATTGAGCTGAGCTCAATTTCACACCTTGCAAAACAGGCAAGAACCCTTTCTTGGACTGATCCATTTTGAACTTCTTCAAAATCTTATCAAGGTATGTGCTTTGTGAAAGACCTATGAGGCGTCTCGATCTATCCCTATAGATTTTGATGCCTAATATGTAAGCAGCTTCTCCAAGGTCCTTCATTGAAAAACTCTTATTCAAGTAGGCCTTAATGCTGTCCAAGAGTTCTATATCATTTCCCATCGAAGTATGTCATCTACATATAATATGAGATATGCTCTGAGCTCCCACTCACTTTCTTGTAAACGCAGGCTTCTCCATAAGTCTGCATAAACCCAAACGCTTTGATCATCTCATCAAAGCGAATGTTCCAACTCCGAGATGCTTGCACCAGCCCATAAATGGATCGCTGGAGCTTGCATACCTTGTTAGCATTCTTAGGATCGACAAAACCTTCCGGTTGCATCATATACAGCTCTTCCTTAAGGTAACCGTTAAGGAATGCCGTTTTGACGTCCATCTGCCATATCTCATAATCAAAGTATGCGGCAATTGCTAACATGATTCAGACGGACTTAAGCTTCGCTACGGGAGAGAAAGTCTCATCGTAGTCAATCCCTTGAACTTGTCGATAACCCTTAGCGACAAGTTGAGCTTTATAGATGGTAACATTACCATCCGCGTCCGTCTTCTTCTTAAAGATCCATTTGTTTTCTATCGCTCGCCGATCATCGGGCAAGTCTGTCAAAGTCCATACTTTGTTTTCATACATGGATCCTATCTCGGATTGCATGGCTTCAAGCAATTTGTTGGAATCTGGGCCCGCCATCGCTTCTTCATAGTTCAAGGTTCACGGTTGTCTAACAACATGATTTCCGTGACAGGGTTGCTGTACCACTGCAGTGCGGAACATGTCCTAGTGGACCTCTGAAGTTCAAGAGCAACTTGATTCAAGTACCTTGATCATCATCATTAATTTCCTCTCCGATCGGTGTAGGCACCACAGAACATTTTCTGAGCTGCACTACTTTCCGGTTCAAGAGGTAGTACTTCATTGAGTTCTACTTTCCTCCCACTTACTCCTTTCGAGAGAAACTCTTTTTCCAGAAAGGATCCGTTCTTGGCAACAAAGATTTTGCCTTCGGATCTAAGGTAGAAGGTATACCCAATGGTTTCCTTAGGGTATCCTATGAAGACGCATTTTTCTGACTTGGGTTCGAGCTTTTCAGGTTGAAGTTTCTTGACATAAGCATCGCATCCCCAAACTTTTAGAAACGACAGCTTAGGTTTCTTCCCAAACCATAATTCATACGGTGTCGTCTCAACGGATTTAGACGGTGCCCTATTTAAAGTGAATGTAGCTGTCTCTAGAGCGTATCCCCAAAATGATAGTGGTAAATCAGTAAGAGACATCATAGATTGCACCATATCCAATAGAGTGCGACACGACGCTCGGACACACCGTTCTGTTGAGGTGTCCCAGCGGCGTGAGTTGTGAAACGATTCCACATTTCCTTAAGTGTGTACCAAATTCGTGACTTAAATATTCTCCTCCACGATCTGATTGCAAGAATTTTATCTTTCGGTCACGTTGATTCTCTACTTCATTCTGAAATTCCTTGAAATTTTCAAAGGTCTCAGACTTGTGTTTCATCAAGTAGACATACCCATATCTACTCAAGTCATTAGTGAGAGTGAGAACATAACGATATCCTCCATGAGCCTCAACACTCATTGGACCGCTTTTACATCGGTATGTATGATTTCCAATAAGTTGGTTGCTCGCCCATTGTTCCGAGAACGGAGTCTTGGTCATCTTGCCCATGAGGCATGGTTCGCATGTGTCAAATGATTCATAATCGAGAGACTCTAAAAGTCCATCAGCATGGAGCTTCTTCATGCGCTTAACACCAATGTGACCAAGGCGGCGATGCCACAAGTATGTGGGACTATCGTTATCAACTTTACATCTTTTGGTATTCACACTATGAACATGTGTAACATTACGCTCGAGATTCATTAAGAATAAACCATTGACCATCGGAGAATGACCATAAAACATTTCTCTCATATAAATAGAACAACCATTATTCTCGGATTTAAATGAGTAGCCATCTCGTATTAAACGAGATCCCGATACAATGTTCATGCTCAAACTTGGCACTAAATAACAATTATTGAGGTTTAAAACTAATCCCGTAGGTAAATGTAGAGGTAGCGTGTCGACGGCGATCACATCGACCTTGGAACCATTCCCGACGCCAAGATCGTCACCTCGCCCTTCGCCAGTCTCCGTTTATTCCGCAGCTCCTGCTGTGAGTTACATATATGAGCAACGACACCGTATCAAATACCCAGGAGTTACTACGAGTCTCGGTAAGGTACACATCAATTACATGTATATCAAATATACCTTTAGTGTTGCCGGCCTTCTTATGCGCTAAGTATTTGGGGCAGTTCCGCTTCAAAGGACCCTTCCCTTTGCAATAAAAGCACTCAGTCTCGTGCTTGGGTCCATTCTTTGACTTCTTCCCGGCAACTTGCTTACGGGGCGGCAACATCCTTGCCGCCCTTCTTGAAGTTCTTCTTTCCTTGCCCTTCTTGAACTTAGTGGTTTTATTGACCATCAACACTTGATGGTCCTTCTTGATTTCTACCTCTGCTGACTTCAAGATTGAAAATACTTCAGAATAGTTTTCACCATCCCCTGCATATTGTAGTTCATCACAAAGCTCTTGTAGCTTGGTGGGAGCGGTGAAGGATTCTGTTAATGACCGCCTCGTCCGGAGGTTAATGTCCAGTGGGACAAAGCGGTTGTGCAACCCAGACATTTTGAGTATGTGCTCACTGACAGAACTATTTTCCTCCATCTTACAACTGTAGAACTTGTCGGAGACTTCATATCTCTCGACCCGGGCATGAGCTTGGAAAACCATTTTCAGCTCCTCGAACATCTCAAATGCTCCGTGTTGCTCAAAACGCTTTTGGAGCCCCGGTTCTAAGATGTAAAGCATGCCGCATCGAACGAGGGAGTAATCATCAAGATGAGACTGCCAAGCATTCATAATGTCTTGGTTCTTCGATGGGTGCATCACCTAGCGGTGCTTCTAGGACATATTGTTTCTTGGCTGCTATGAGGATGATCTCGTGTTCGGACCCATCCGAATAGTTGCTGCCATCGTCTTTTAGCTTGGTTTTCTAGGAACGCGTTGAAGTTCATGGTGACATGAGCGTTGGCCATTTGATCTACAAGACATTTTGCAAAGATTTTAGACTAATGTTCATGATAATTAAGTTCATCTAATCAAATTATTTAATGAACTCGCACTCAGATTTGACATCCCTCTAGTCATCTAAGTGTTACATGATCCGAGTCGACTAGGCCGTGTCCGATCATCACGTGAGACGGACTAGTCATCGTCGGTGAACATCTCCATGTTGATCGTATCTTCCATACGACTCATGTTCGACCTTTCGGTCTCTTGTGTTCCGAGGCCATGTCTGTACATGCTAGGCTCGTCAAGTTAACCCTAAGTGTTTATGCATGTGTAAAACTGTCTTACACCCGTTGTATGTGAACGTAAGGATCTATCACACCCGATCATCACGTGGTGCTTCAAACGATTTAACTTTAGCAACGGTGCACAGTTAGGGAGAACACTTTCTTGAAATTGTTATGAGGGATCATCTTATTTACTACCATCGTTCTAAGTAAACAAGATGCATAAACATAATAAACATCACATGCAATTATATATAGTAGTGACATGATATGGCCAATATCACATAGCTCCTTTGATCTCCATCTTCGGGGCTCCATGATCATCCTGTCACCGGCATGACACCATGATCTCCATCATCATGATCTCCATCATCGTGTCTTCATGAAGTTGTCACGCCAACGACTACTTCTACTTCTATGGCTAACGCGTTTAGCAATAAAGTAAAGTAATTTACATGGCGTTCTTCAATGACACGCATGTCATACAAAAATAAAGACAACTCCTATGGCTCCTGCCGTTGTCATACTCATCGACATGCAAGTCGTGATTCCTATTACAAGAACATGATCTCATACATCACAGATATCATTCATCATTCATCACAACTTTGGCCATATCATATCACAAAACACTTGCTGCAAAAACAAGTTAGACGTCCTCTAATTGTTGTTGCAAGTTTTACGTGGCTGCAATAGGGTTCTAGCAAGAACGTTTTCTTACCTACGTGAAAGCCACAACGTGATTTGTCAACTTCTATTTACCCTTCATAAGGACCCTTTTCATCGAACCCGCTCCAACTAAAGTGGGAGAGACAGACACCCGCTAGCCACCTTATGCAACTAGTGCATGTCAGTCGGTGGAACCTGTCTCACGTAAGCGTACGTGTAAGGTTGGTCCGGGCCGCTTCATCCCACAATACCACTAAAGCAAGAAAAGACTAGTAGCGGCAAGCAAGTTGACAAGATCTACGCCCACAACAAAATTGTGTTCTACTCGTGCAATAGAGAACTACGCATAGACCTAGCTCATGATGCCACTGTTGGGGAACGTTGCAGAAAATTAAAATTTTTCCTACGGTTTCACCAAGATCCATCTATGAGTTCATCTAGCAACGAGTCATGGGAGAGTGATTACATCTACATACCACTTGTAGATCGCGTGCGGAAGCGTTCAATGGAACGGGGATGATGGAGTCGTACTCGCCGTGATTCAGATCACCGATGACCTAGTGCTGAACGGACAGCACCTCCGCGTTCAACACACGTATGGAGCGGATGACGTCTCCTCCTTCTTGATCCAGCAAGGGGGAAGGAGAGGTTGATGATGATCCAGCAGCACGACGGCGTGGTGGTGGATGCAGCAGAACTCCGGCAGGGCTTCGCTAAGCAACTACGGGAGGAGGAGGAGGTGTTGCAGGAGGAGGAGGGGCGCCAGGCTTATCGGTGCAGCCACCCTCCCTCCCCTCCCTTTATATAGGTGCAAGAGAGGGGGCGAGGGCGCAGCCTTGCCCCTTCCTCCAAGGAAGGGGTGCGGCCAAGAGGGGGGGAGGAGTCCATCCTCCCCAAGGCACCTCGGAGGTGCCTTCCCCCTGAGGACTCTCCCCTTTTTCTTATATCTTGGCGCATGGGCCTCTTGGGGCTGGTGCCCTTGGCCCATATAGGCCAAGGCGCACCCCCTACAGCCCATGTGGCCCCCCGGGGCAGGTGGACCCCCCCCGGTGGACCCCCGGACCCCTTTCGGCACTCCCGGTACAATACCGATAACGCGTGAAACTTTTCCGACGACCAAAATAAGACTTCCTATATATAAATATTTACCTCCGGACCATTCTGGAACTCCTCGTGACGTCCGGGATCTCATCCGGACTCGAACAACATTCGGTTTGCTGCATACTCATATTCATACAACCCTAGCGCCACCGAACCTTATGTGTAGACCCTACGGGTTCGGGAGACATGCGAACATGACCGAGACGGCTCTCGGGCAATAACCAACAGCGGGATCTGGATACCCATGTTGGCTCTACATGCTCCTCGATGATATCATCGGATGAACCACGATGTCGAGGATTCAATCAACCCCGTATACTATTCCCTTTGTCAATCGGTATTTTACTTGCCCGAGATTCGATCGTCGGTATCCCAATACCTCGTTCAATCTCGTTACCGGCAAGTCACCTTACTCGTACCGTAATGCATGATCCCGTGACGAGACACTTGGTCACTTTGAGCTCATTATGATGATGCACTACCGAGTGGGCCCAGAGATACCTCTCCGTAACATGGAGTGACAAATCCCAGTCTCGATCCGTGTAAACCCGACAGATACTTTCGGAGATACCTGTAGTGCACCTTTATAGTCACCCAGTTACGTTGTGACGTTTGGTACACCCAAAGCACTCTTACGGTATCCGGGAGTTACACGATCTCATGGTCAAAGGAAAAGATACTTGACATTGGAAAAGCTCTAGCAAAACGAACTACACGATCTTGTGCTATGCTTAGGATTGGGTCTTGTCCATCACATCATTCTCCTAATGATGTGATCCCGTTATCAACGACATCCAATGTCCATAGTCAGGAAACCATGACTATCAGTTGATCAACGAGCTAGTCAACTAGAGGCTCACTAGGGACATATTGTGGTCTATGTATTCACACGTGTATTACAATTTCCGGATAATACAATTATAGCATGAATAAAAGACAATTATCATGAACAAGGAAATATAATAATAATACTTTTATTATTGCCTCTAGGGCATATTTCCAACAGCGATGTGCTGGTACCAAGCCTGAGGCGCCTGCTTCAACCCATAAAGAGAACGGGAGAGCAAGCACACAAAGTCTGGGTGCTCATCTGCGACGAAGCCAGTGGGCTGCTCATAGAACACCTGCTCGGCAAGATGGCCGTGCAAGAAGGCGTTTGAGACATCCAATTGGTGCACAGGCCAGGCGCGCGAGACCGCCAACTAGAGCACGGCGCGGATCGTGCCCGGTTTAACAACGGGGGCGAAGGTGTCGGTGAAGTCCACGTCCGCGCGCTGCCGAAATCCATGAACCACCCAATGAGCCTTGTAGCGCTCGGGAGAACCGTCCGGGCGAGTCTTGTGGCGAAACACCCACTTGCCAGTGATGATTTTGCCACGAGGGGGGTCGCGGAACAAGCTGCCACGTGCGGTTACGCTGTAGGGCGTCGAGCGCCTCCTACATTGCAGCTAGCCAATGGGGATCCCGAAGGGCAGCGCAAGGGGATGTGGGGATGGGCGATGGCGTCGACGTCGAGGCGGCGCACACATACTCATCGGAGGAGTAGCGCGTGCTCGGCTGAAGCACTCCTGCCCGAGCATGGGTCATCACGCCAACAGGCGGGTCAGCAGGGCCGGCGGCGGCAGCGGGGGCCGTGGCGACGACGGGGCCCGGCGGTGGCGGGGCACCAGCGGCGGTGACGGGAGTCATAACGGCAATCGTGACGGGGGCATGACGGCGGGCGCCGATAAGCCTGCGCCGAGGGGCGATGGGCGAGGAGGAAGTCGAGCCCGTCGCCGGGGTGGCGGGCGGGGTGCCTGCCGGCTCAACCTCGTAGGAGGGAGACGGGGACCCGGGGGCCCGGTCAGACTCGACCTTAGGGGATGGAGTTGAAAAACCGGGCGGTGGCGGCAAAAGGCGCCGTGCCGGAGGGGGGGGGGGGCTCCGGGGGGCGCCGCTGCGCATCACTCCAAGAAGGGGGCATGGGGATCGACACCGAAGGAGCCAAAGCCGAAGAAACCTGAAAAAAAGGGAACACCATCTCGACAAAGTACACGTGCCTCGAGGTGTACACATGATGAGTGACAGGATCATAGCACTGGTAACCTTTGGTATTAGGAGGGTAGCCAAGGAAGACGCATGGGACAGAACATGTTGCGAGTTTGTGTGGCATGGTGGACGCAGTGCTAGGATAACAGAGACACCCAAAGACCATCATAGGATGGTGGTGTACCGAAGAGAAGGTGGTGAGGGGCGTAGTTCCACCGAGGACGACACGGACGAATGTTAACTAAAAGAGTGGCGGTGGCGAGAGCATCGGGCCAAAACCGAGCCGACACGTTAGAGTGAAAGAGTAACGTACGAACGCAGTAATTAAGAGTGCGGAGAATGCGCTCGGGGCGGTCGTTCTATTGTGAATTGTAAGGACAAGTTAGACGAAAGGTGGTGCCGTGAGAGGCGAGAAGTGTGCGGAGAGCGACGTTGTCAAACTATTTTCCATTATCTGTCTGGAGTGCGAGTATGGGGCGACCGAACTGGGTGGTGACATAGAAATAAAAGGCAGCGAGTGTGGCTAAAGCATTAGATTTACGACGAAGAGGAAAATCCACACATAATGAGAATAATCATCTAAAATCACCAAGTAGTATAGATAGCCCGTGTTACTCGCAACGGGAGACGTCCAAACATCACTATGAAGTAATTGAAATGGAAAAGTGGAAACTGAAGTACACGCACTAAAGGGAAGACGAACATGCTTGCCCAAGCGACAAGCGTCACAAGTATGCTCGTCAAGCTTATTACATGAGAAAGAAAAACTCTTAAGAATCTGACGCAAAACAACGGGGTTGGGGTGGCCCAAGCGAGCATGCCAAAGGTCGACGCCGGCGGCGAGGGCGACGGGTGTGGAGGTGGAGGCGCCGGCGTGCACGGGATAAAGCTCATCGGGGCTATCACATCGGTGAAGCACCATCCGGGTACGGGGTCCTTCACAGAAAAACCAACACAGTCAAATTCAACAGTAAGTGGATTCTCATGAGTAAGACGAGGAACAGAAACTAAACTAATGACTAAGTCAGGTGAGACAAGGACATTAGACATAGTGATAGGTGTGGAACTAGAAGGAAAACTAGTGCTACCGACATGAGTGAGAGTAAAGAGGAACCATTGCCAATGGTGATACGAGTGGGTGTGTTAACTGGAGTGGAATAGGATAGGTTACCGGGATGAGCTGTCATGTGCGCAGTAGCACCCGAGTCCATGTACCAGTCGCCTCCACCGCCATAGTTACTCCGCGATGGCGCCGAGTGTAGGGCGGCCAGGAGGGCGGGGCCCCACGGTGCAGGTACCGGCAGCGGTGGTTGGCCTCCATAGGGCGGCGCCTGGGCGGGTGCGCCGTAGCCAGCGAGGGGTGGAGGCGCGAGCGGATCACCGTAGGGTTGGTAGGGGGCACCGACAAATGCCTGGTGGCCCGCGGGGCGGGGGCCAAGGAGACCCGGTGCAGGGGCCCGCAGGACAGGCATGTGATAGGCGTGGACAACGCCCGTCCATGGGTTCTTCCCGGCGGCCCACGGCAGGGGCGGCTGCTGGTAGCGGGGCACCCCCCGCGCTGGCGCGCCGCCTGCTTGCTGGCGGCGGCCACCGCCGCCCGCCGATTGCGCTGCCCCCACCACCTTGCGGCTGTTGGAGAGGCGCGGGGGGCGCGGGCGGCAGCGGGTAGTAGCCGGTCGGCGCGGGATGACGGGGCGCGGCCGGAGGAGCAGGCCCGCCGTGGGTGATGCCGGCAGCGAGGGCGGTGTGCTGGACCCACTGCTTCCACTTCGTCATCCGGCGCTCCTCAAGCTTGAGGTACGTGATGACGTGCTGGAAAGTGGGCTGCGGCAGCAGGGTGAGGTTGGCGCCGCGTTGCCGTAGTCCTCGTTAAGACCGGTGGTGAGGATGCTCAGCATGAGGTCGTCAGAGACCTTGGCGTCAATGTCGCGAAGATCATCGGCGAGCATCTTGAGCCTCATGCAATACTCGTCGATGGTGGAGTTGTCCTGGTGACAGCCGAAGAACTCCTGCTGCAAGAAAACAAGGCACTGGAGTTTGTTGTCGGCGAAGAGCGCGTTGATCTTGGCCCACACGTCGTAGGCGTCGTCGTTGATACGTCCATTTGGCATCATGCTTTTATATCGATATTTATCACATTATGGGCTGTTATTTCACGTTATGTCACAATACTTATGGCTATTCTCTCTTATTTTACAAGGTTTACATGAAGAGGGAGAATGCCGGCAGCTGGAATTCTGGGCTGGAAAAGGAGCAAATATTGGAGACCTATTCTGTGCAACTCTAAAAGTCCTGAAACTCCATGGAATATCTTAAAATAAATAAAGAAAAATCGTCGCCAAAGATGAAGGCCAGGGGGCCCACACCCTGCTCATGAGGGTGGGGGGCGCGCCCCCTACCTCATGGCCCCCCTGGTGGCTCTCCGATGCCCATCTTCTCCTATATGAAGTCTTTCGATGAGAAAAAAACCAGAAGCAACCTTTCGGGATGAGACCCCGCCGCCACGAGGCGGAACCTTGGCGGAATCAATATAGGGCTCCGGCGGAGCTGTTCTGCCGGGGACACTTCCCTCCGGGAGGGGGAAATCATCGCCATCATCATCACCAACGCTCCTCTCATCGGGAGAGGGCAATATCCATCAACATCTTCACCAGCACCATCTCATCTCCAAACCCTAGTTCATCTCTTGTATCCAATTCTTGTCTCCAAGTCCGGGATTGGTGATAGTAGGTTGCTAGTAGTGTTGATTACTCCTTGTAGTTGATGCTAGTTGGTTTACTTGGTGGAAGATCATATGTTCAGATCCTTTATGCATATTATTACCCCTCTGATTATGAACATGAATATGCTTTGTGAGTAGTTACGTTTGTTCCCGAGGACAAGGGAGAAGTCTTGCTATTAGTAGTCATGTGAATTTGGTATTCGTTCGATATTTTGATGAGATGTATGTTGCCTAGCCTCTAGTGGTGTTATGTGAACGTCGACTACATAACACTTCACCATTATTTGGGCCTAGAGGAAGGCATTGGGAAGTAATAAGTAGATGATGGGTTGCTAGAGTGACAGAAGGTTAAACCCTAGTTTATGCGTTGCTTCGTAAGGGGCTGATTTGGATCCACTTGTTTCATTGCTATGGTTAGGTTTACCTTAATACTTTTGTTGTAGTTGCGGATGCTTGCAATAGAGGTTAATCATAGGTGGGATGCTTGTTCAAGTAAGAACAGCACCCAAGCACCGGTCCACCCACATATCAAATTATCAAAGTACCGAAACGAATCATATGAACGTGATGAAAACTAGCTTGACGATATTCCCATGTGTCCTCGGGAGCGCTTTTCCTATTATAAGAGTTTGTTCCGGCTTGTCCTTTGCTACAAAAAGGATTGGGCCACCTTGCTGCACCTTATTTACTTTTGTTACTTGTTGCTCGTTACAATTTATCTTATCACAAAACTATCTGTTACCACTTGTTTCAGTACTTGCAGAGAATACCTTGCTGATCATTTCCTTCTGCTCATCGTTGGGTTCGACACTCTTACTTATCGAAAGGACTACGATCGATCCCCTATACTTGTGGGTCATCAATACTCTTTTCTGGCGCCGTTGCCGGGGAGTGTAGCGCCTTTGGTAAGTGGAATTTGGTAAGGAAAAATTTATATAGTGTGCTGAAATTTTCATCACTTGTTACTATGGAAAGTAATTCTCGAGGGGCTTGTTCGGGTATCTTCACCCCGTCACAAGAGAGCAAAGAGTTGCTCCTCAACCTACTGAACCTATTGAAAATGAAACTCCTTTTGAAGTTCCTTCGGGTATGATGGAAAAACTGTTGGCTAATACTTTTACAAGAGATGGAACAAAGCATCCTGATGAACATCTACTCTATGTGGATGAAGTTTGTGGATTATTTAAGCTTGCAGGTATACCCGATGATGTTGTTAAGAAGAAGGTCTTCCCTTTATCTTTGAAGGAAGACGCATTGACATGGTATAGGCTATGTGATAATACGGGATCATGGAACTATAAAAGATTGAAATTGGAATTTCATCAAAAGTATTACCCTATGCATCTTGTTCATCGTGATCGCGATTATATATATAATTTTTGGCCTCGCGAAGGAGAAATCATCGCTCAAGCTTGGGGGAGGCTTAAATCAATGTTATATTCATGCCCCAATCATGAGCTCTCAAAAGTGACAATTCTTCATAATTTTTATGCTCGGCTTTCTGATAACAATTGCACCATGCTCGATACTTCTTGTGCTGGCTCTTTTATGATGAAGACTATTGAATTTAAATGGAATTTATTGGATAGAATTAAATGCAACTCTGAAGATTGGGACCTCGACGAAGGTAAGGAGTCAGGTATGACGCCCAAGTTTGATTGTGTTAAATCTTTTATGGATACCGATATTTTCCGTAAGTTTAGCACTAAATATGGACTTGACTCTGAGATAGTAGCTTCTTTCTGTGAATCTTTTGCTACTTATGTTGATCTCCCTAAGGGGAAGTGGTTTAAATATCATTCTCCCATAGAAGTAAAAGTAGCTGCACCTATTAAAGTTGAAGAAAATACTGTCACTTATAATGATCCTATTGTTCCCACCTCTTATGTTGAGAAACCACCTTTCCCTGTTAGAGTAAAGGATCATGCTAAAGCTTCAACTGTTGTTCGTAAAAGCAATATTAGAACTTATACACCTCCTGAGCAAGTCAAAGTAGAACCTAATATTGCTATTGTTAAAGATCTCTTGTCTGATAATATTGATGGGCATGTTATTCAATTCTGTGGTGAAACTGCTAGAATTGCTAAACCTTGTGCTAAAGATAAACATAGACCTGTGGTAGGCATGCCTGTTATTTCTGTTAAAATAGGAGATCATTGTTATCATGGCTTATGTGATATGGGCGCTAGTGCTAGTGCAATACCCATTGAATTATACAAAGAAATTATGCATGATATTGCACCTATTGAGTTAGAAGAAATTAATGTCACAATTAAGCTTGCCAATAGAGATACTATTTCACCAGTGGGAATTGTTAGAGATGTTGAAGTCCTGTGTGGGAAAACTAAATATCCTGCTGATTTTCTTGTTCTTGGTTCTACACAAGATAGCTTTTGTCCCATTATATTTGGTAGACCCTTCTTGAATACTGTTAATGCTAAGATAGACTGCGAAAAGAATGTTGTTACTATTGGCTTGGATGACATGGTTCATGAGTTTAATTTCTCTAAATTTAGTAAACAACATCGTGAGGAAGAATTGCCTAGTAAGGATGAAATTATTGGTCTTGCTTCTATTGCCGTACCTCCTAGTGATCCTTTAGAACACTATTTGCTAGACCATGAAAATGATATGTTCATGAATGAAAGAAGGGAAATAGATGAAGTATTCTTTAAACAGGAACCTATTCTGCAGCACAATTTGCCTGTTGAAATCCTAGGGGATCCTCCTCCACCCAAGGGTGATCCCGTGTTTGAGCTTAAACCGTTGCCTGATAATCTTAAGTATTCTTAGTGCTAACCTTTCAGAGCATGAAGAAGAAAGATTATTGAAAACTCTGAAGAAGCACCGTGCCGCTATTGGATATACTCTTGATGATCTTAAGGGCATTAGTCCCACTCTATGTCAACATAAAATAAATTTGGAAGCGGATGCTAAACCAGTTTGTGATCCTCAACGACGTTTGAATCCTAAAATGAAAGAAGTGGTAAGAAAACAAATACTCAAGCTTCTGGAGGCAGGTATAATTTATCCCGTTGCTGATAGTCAGTGAGTAAGTCCTGTCCATTGTGTCCCTAAGAAGGGAGGTATCACTGTTGTCTCTAATGATAAAGTTGAATTGATTCCGCAAAGAATTATCACATGTTATAGGATGGTAATTGATTTCCGCAAATTAAATAAAGCTACTAAGAAAGATCATTACCCCTTACCTTTTATTGATCAAATGCTAGAAAGATTATGCAAACATACACATTATTGCTTTCTTGATGGTTATTCTGGTTTCTCTCAAATACCTGTGTCGGCTAATGATCAATCAGAGACTACTTTTACATGCCCTTTTGGTACTTTTGCTTATAGATGTATGCCTTTTGGTTTATTTAATGCACCTGCTACCTTTCAAAGATGCATGATGGATATATTCTCTGATTTTTGTGAAAAGATTTGTGAGGTTTTCATGGACGACTTTTCCTTCTATGGTTCCTCTTTTGATGATTGCTTGAGCAATCTTGATCGAGTTTTGCAGAGATGTGAGGAAACTAATCTTGTCTTGAATTGGGAAAAGTGCCACTTTATGATCAATGAAGGTATTGTCTTGGGGCACAAAGTTTCTGAAAGAGGTATTGAAGTTGATAAAGCCAAGGTTGATGCTATTGAAAAGATGCCATGTCCCAAGGACATCAAAGGTATAAGAAGTTTTCTTGGTCACGCCGGATTTTATAGGAGGTTCATTAAGGACTTCTCAAAAATTTGTCGGCCTCTGACTAATTTATTGCAAAAAGATGTACCATTTTTCTTTGATGATGATTGCGTAGAAGCATTTGAAATACTTAAGAAAGCATTAGTCTCAACACCTGTTGTTCAACCACCTGATTGGAATTTACCCTTTGAAATTATGTGTGATGCTAGTGATTATGCTGTAGGTGCTGTTCTAGGGCAAAGAGTTGATAAGAAATTAAATGTTATCCATTATGCTAGTAAGACTCTAGACAATGCTCAAAGAAACTATGCTACTACCAAAAAGGAACTTTTAGCAGTTGTGTTTTCTTGTGATAAATTCAGACCCTATATTGTTGATTCTAAAGTAACTATTCACCCTAATCATGCTGCTATTAAATATCTTATGGAAAAGGAAGATGCTAAACCTAGACTTAGTAGATGGGTTCTCTTGCTGCAAGAATTTGATTTGCATATTGTTGATAGAGAAGGAGCTGAGAACCCCGTTGCAGATAACTTATCTAGGTTAGAGAATGTTCTTGATGACCCACTACCTATTGATGATAGCTTTCCTGATGAACAATTAAATGTCATAAGCACTTCTCGTAGCACTCCATGGTATGCTGATTATGCTAATTATATTGTTGCTAAATTTATACCACCTAGCTTCACATACCAACAAAAGAAAAAGTTCTTTTATGATTTGCGACATTACTTTTGGGATGACCCACATCTTTATAAAGAATGAGTAGATGGTGTTATTAGACGTTGTGTGCCTGAGCATGAACAGGAACAGATCCTACGCAAGTGTCATTTCGAAGCTTATGGAGGACACCACGCTGGAGATAGAACTGCACATAAGGTATTGCAATCCGGGTTTTATTGGCCCACTCTCTTCAAAGATGCCCGTAAGTTTGTTTTGTCTTGTGATGAATGTCAAAGAATTGGTAATATTAGTAGACGTCAAGAAATGCCTATGAATTATTCAGTTGTTATTGAACGATTTGATGTATGGGGCTTTGATTATATGGGACCGTTTCCTGCCTCTAATGGATATACACATATTTTAGTTGCTGTTGATTACGTTACTAAGTGGGTAGAAGCTATTCCAACTAGTAGTGCTGATCATAACACTTCTATTAAAATGCTTAAGGAAGTTATTTTTCCAAGGTTTGGAGTCCCTAGATATTTAATGACTGATGGGGGTTCACACTTTATTCATGGTGCTTTCCGTAAAATGGTTGCTAAATATGACGTTAATCATAGAATTGCATCTCCTTATCACCCACAGTCTAGTGGTCAAGTAGAATTGAGTAATAGAGAGCTCAAATTAATTTAGCAAAAGACTGTTAATAGGTCTAGAAAGAATTGGTCCAAGAAACTTGATGATGCATTATGGGCCTATAGAACTGCATATAAGAATCCTATGGGTATGTCTCCGTATAAAATGGTTTACGGAAAAGCATGTCACTTACCTCTCGAACTAGAACATAAGGCATATTGGGCTATTAAAGAGCTCAACTATGATTTCAAACTTGCCGGTGAGAAGAGATTATTTGATATCAGCTCACTTGATGAATGGAGAACCCAAGCTTATGAAAATGCCAAGTTGTTTAAAGAAAAAGTTAAAAGATGGCATGACAAAAGGATACAAAAGCGTGAGTTTAATGTAGGTGATTATGTATTGCTATACAACTCTCGTTTAAGATTTTTTGCAGGAAAACTTCTCTCTAAATGGGAAGGACCCTATGTTATCGAGGAGGTCTATCATTCCGGTGCCATAAAAATCAACAACTTCGAAGGCACGAATCCGAAGGTGGTAAACGGTCAAAGAATCAAACATTATATCTCAGGTAATCCCATAAATATTGAAACCAATATTATTGAAACCGTAACCCCGGAGGAATACATAAGGGACACTTTCGGACCGTTTGGACTCAAAAGGAATAGGTATGTGGTACGGTAAGTAAACCGACTCCAAAACAATTTTTAAGGCAATATTTCTCCGTTTTGGAATATTTAGAAAAATAGAAAAATAAGTGGCAGTCCGGGGAGGACACGAGGCCTTCACGAGGGTGGAGGGCGCGCCCTACCCCCTGGGCGCGCCCCCCCTACCTCGTGAGCACCTCGCGTGCCCTTCGGACTCCGTTTTCTTGCACGATACGTATTTTGGTCAGTAAAAATTCATTATATATTCTCCTGAAGGTTTTGACTCCCGTATCACGCAAATATCTCATGTTCTTGTTTCGAGCTGTTTTTTTGACAGATCTAGATCATCATGACGTCCCCAAGTGCTTCCAAGGACAAGTTCTTCGAGAAGGTGTTCAACCCTTACCTCACAGAGGTGCCGCGACACCCTCAAACCATTGAGATGCGTGATAGGTTGCTGCACATCCGCGATGTTGAGGGACCAAAGGGAACCGGAAGCGTGGAGGCGAGGCTCGAAGCAATGGAGCAACAAGTTTTCAAGTGCCAGGGGATGGTGGAGCGTGGAATCAACGCTAGCCACAAGTTTCTCGCGGAGTTCACCAACAACTACGAGCCGGATGCCAAGAACACCGAGGAGGCCATCTTCAAGCTACATGAGAAGATCGAGCACCTCCAAGCCCAAATCTATGATCTGCAAAATCAAAACTGTGAGTATTAATATAGATTCAAAAGGATGAGTTTGGCTGCAGATTTGAGGATTCCGGAGACTCGATCATCCTTCTATGATGGTGAGCCTATGCCATGGAAGGTGGACGACAAGCCTGCATCATCACCAACACCTCCACCTTCACCAACAAAGAAGGAGATATAATCACATGGGTATGGGTACTCCCCTTGGCAACTGCCAAGCTTGGGGGAGGTGCCCCGGTATCGTGTCACCATCACAACTCCTATCTTTACCGTTTTTCTTAGTTTGATCCTATTAGTAGTATCTTGATTTAGTAGAATAAAGGCATGGCATGATCTAGGTTTGAGTTTTGCTTTATGATCCCTCTATGTAATCGAGTCCGTGAGCTATATATAATAAAGTTTAGTGTTGAGTCAAGGGCTTGATTGTTTTGCCATGATCTTGGGTGAATAAAAGAAAAAGAATAAAAAGAAACAAAGAAGTTCATATTGATCTTACTGAAAGTAATGACTTCACATAGAAAAAGTATGATGATTAAAAGTTATTGGGAGTTGGCAAATATAGCTTTGGTCATCGTTGCAATTAATAGGAAGTAATAAGGAGAGAGAGGTTTCACATATAGATATATTATCATTGACATCTTTTATGATTGGGAGCACTCATTAAAATATGACATGCTAAAGAGTTGATGTTGGACAAGGAAGACAACATAGTGAGTTATGTTTTCTTGTATCTGAGATAAAGTATGTTGTCATGGATCCTCTAACATGTTGAGCTTGCCTTTCGCCCTCTTGCTAGCCAAATTCTCAGCACCAAGTAGAGATACTACTTGTGCTTCCAAATACCCCTAAACCAGTTTAGCCATGAGAGTCCACCATATCTACCTATGGATTGAGTAAGATCCTTCAAGTAAGTTGTCATCGGTGCAAGCAATAAAAATTGCTCTCTAAATATGCATGACTTATTGGTGCAGAGAAATAAGCTTTGTACGAACTTGTTGTGGAAGTAATAAAAGCGACAGACTGCATAATAAAGTTCCACATACAAGGGGCAATATAAAGTGACGTTCTTTTGCATTAAGATTTTGTGCATCCAACCATAAAAGCGCATGGCAACCTCTGCTTCCCTCTGCGAAGGTCCTATCTTTTATTATTATCCTCTACCTTATGCAAGAGTCACGGTGACCTTCACCTTTCCTTTTTCATTTTATCCTTTGGCAAGCCCAACACGTTGGAAAGAACATGATATATATATCTAATTGGATGTAGGGGAGCATGAATTGTTATTGTTGACATTACCCTTGAGGTAAAAGGTTGTGGGGCAAAACTATAAGCCCCTATCTTTCTCTGTGTCTGATTAAAACTCCGTAACCACAAGTATTGCGTGAGTGCTAGCAATTATGAAGGACTAAATGACAGTTGAGTATGTGGACTTGCTCTTAAGCTCTGACATAGACTCTTTCCGATGTTATGATAAATTGCAATTGCTTCAATGACTGAGGTTATAATTTGTTGGTGCCCAATAAGGTTTCTGATTCATACTTTTGTATTGTGAAAAGATCATCACTTGAACATAAGTAATCGTATGATAAATCTATATATGTTGCTGTTATGAGAATAATTATGATGCCTTCATGTCCGTATTTTATTTTTTATCGACGCCTCTACCTCTAAACATGAGGACATATTTATTGTTATCGGCTTTTCGCTTGAGGACAAGCGAGGTCTAAGCTTGGGGGAGTTGATACGTCCATTTTGCATCATGCTTTATATCGATATTTATCGCATTATGGGCTGTTATTTCACGTTATGTCACAATACTTATGGCTATTCTCTCTTATTTTACAAGGTTTACATGAAGATGGAGAATGTCGGCAGCTGGAATTCTAGGCTGGAAAAGGAGCAAATATTGGAGACCTATTCTGTGCAACTCCAAAAGTCCTGAAACTCCATGGAATATCTTAAAATAAATAAAGAAAAATCGTCGCCAAAGATGAAGGCCAGGGGCCCACACCCTGCTCACGATGGTGGGGGCCGCGCCCCCCTACCTCGTGGGCCCCCTGGTGGCTCTCCGATGTCCATCTTCTCCTATATGAAGTCTTTCGATGAGAAAAAAAACCAGAAGCAACCTTTCGGGACGAGACTCCGCCGCCATGAGGCGGAACCTTGGCGGAATCAATCTAGGGCTCCGGCGGAGCTGTTCTGCCGGGGACACTTCCCTTCGGGAGGGGGAAATCACCGCCATCATCATCACCAACGCTCCTCTCATCGGGAGAGGGCAATCTCCATTAACATCTTCACCAGCACCATCTCATCTCCAAACCCTAGTTCATCTCTTGTATCCAATTCTTGTCTCCAAGTCCGGGATTGGTGCTAGTAGGTTGCTAGTAGTGTTGATTACTCCTTGTAGTTGATGCTTGTTGGTTTGCTTGGTGGAAGATCATATGTTTAGATCCTTTATGCATATTATTAACCCTCTGATTATGAACATGAATATGCTTTGTGAGTAGTTACGTTTGTTCCCGAGGACAAGGGAGAAGTCTTGCTATTAGTAGTCATATGAATTTGGTATTCGTTTGATATTTTGATGAGATGTATGTTGTCTAGCCTCTAGTGTTGTTATGTGAACGTCAACTACATAACACTTCACCATTATTTGGGCCTAGAGGAAGGCATTGGGAAGTAATAAGTAGATGATGGGTTGCTAGAGTGACAGAAGGTTAAACCCTAGTTTATGCGTTGCTTCGTAAGGGGCTGATTTGGATCCACTTGTTTCATGCTATGGTTAGGTTTACCTTAATACTTTTGTTGTAGTTGCGGATGCTTGCAATAGAGGTTAATCATAAGTGGGATGCTTGTTCAAGTAAGAACAACAGCCAAGCACCGGTCCACGCACATATTAAATTATCAAAGTACCGAACGCGAATCATATGAACGTGATGAAAACTAGCTTGACGATATTCCCATGTGTCCTCGGGAGCGCTTTTCCTATTATAAGAGTTTGTTCCGGCTTGTCCTTTGCTACAAAAAGGATTGGGCCACCTTGCTGCACCTTATTTACTTTTTTTACTTGTTGCTCGTTACAATTTATCTTATCACAAAACTATCTGTTACCACTTGTTTCAGTACTTGCAGAGAATACCTTGCCGAAAACCGCTTATCATTTCCTTCTGCTCCTCGTTGGGTTCGACACTCTTACTTATCGAAAGGACTACGATAGATCCCCTATACTTGTGGGTCATCAGTCGTCCTCGGCGACAACTCTGTGGAAGATGTCCTTTGAGACCGTATGGTAGAACCAACAGATGATTGTGTCCTCGATGGCGGACCACTCTGGATCGCCGCGCATGTACACGCTGTCCATGAAACCGTCGATGTGCTCGGTGAGATAGTACTCGCGGAAGACGAGGTTGAAGTAGGTCTTCCACACGTAGAACGACGTGCTGGAGCTGTCAAGATAGATAGGTACCCGGGCCTCAATGTTGAGGTCATGGATGGCGGCGGCAGAGGGCTCGGGGCCAGCGAAGGGATTTGACAAGCGAGTGGTGGAGGAACCGGCTGAAGACATGGCGGTGAGCGGGTAGGGTTTTGATGGAGCGGAACGACAGAAGAGATGTGCGGCAGGAGCAAGCAAAGCAGGCGCGACAGAAAGATGGTGGGCAGTAGCAGGCGAAGCAGGCGAGGAGCGCGACGTAGCGATCGGTGAGTAGGCAACTACAGGTGCTAGCGATCGGACGAGCATACTAGCTAGGCAGAGACGGACGTGCTAGCTAGCGATCAGGAGACTAAGGTAGGCAGGGATGGACTTGCTAGGTAGCGATCTGGCAATCGGGCTTGCAGGACGAGGTGTGGAGACGCAGTGGCGCGGCTGGGAGGAAGGCAGCGCGGCTTGCTAGTGGCTGCGACTGGTAGGAGCGACGACGGCACGGCTAGAGGGCGGAAGCGTAGGATTAGGATCGTAGGAAAATTGATACCATGTGGAAGACTAGGGTTTGACTATGCAACACACAATATATTAATCGGATGCATCAGGCACATATATATAATGTACAAGGCGGACCACAACCTCAACTATACAGAGAATTAGGAGGTGGGCCTACAACACAGTTATACATGCACAAATATATTCAACAGAGGTCCCTAGTTTGATCACTATTGCACGCAATGGGCCGGGTAAAAAACAACCCACCCCGTCCCCCGGAACTGGGCGGCGGCGGCGACGGGGTGGGGCGGCCGGGTGTGCTGGCTGTCGATGGGAGAAAGAGAATGACCTATGTGCCACCGACCAGCGGGGCAGAGGGAGGAGTAGGCGGGCGTCGCACGCGTCCGCCTCGTGTCGCGCCAATGTATGCGAGGCCCAAATTTGTGCCTTTAATAGGTCGCCTGACGGAAAAAAGTGGACACGCATTCGTTTGGATCGGTACGTTGGGCCGTCTTTTGTGTCCGTTTTGGAATGGGTCAGTGTCGCTCTTGCTACATGATCAAAGCCCATTCTAACAGTCAAACGCCTGCGGTCGGCCCATCAGGCCGCCGACTTCTCCAAAACGCGAGGACGCTCCCTCCACAACGGCCGTATCCACCACCACACCCGCCCCTCCCCCCAAATTGAAAAACACCGCCTCCTATCCCTCGAGAAACTAGGGTACGACCGGAGGAGCCGGCGGAGGCTATGGCCGGCAGGGAGGAGAGGCCGCCGGGGTTGGTACCAGCGACTGCGTCATCGAGCTTCGAGTTTGCGCTCAATTCTGCGGCGTTTTTGATCGAGTTTTGCGCCTTGAGATTGCGGCTGAGGATTGTGAGGCGCCGTTCGTCGGTGAAGGATCGCCCTATGACTCGCCGCGTAGCATATTTGGGACCGGGCCCGGCTTGGGAGGTACCTCAGCCGAGTTGGCGCGACCTCGCAAGCGCCGCAGACAAAACAACGGTACGTATTGTGTGCTCCCCTCTCCCCTCTCCTCCCTCGCCTTCACCTGTGCAATTCTTCTTTGTTCGCAAAGAACACAAATGTTCGGGTTTGGGAATTGGGATGCCAAAAGTCCGCTAGCAACCCGAATATTGAAGCACTCCCAAGGTTCGAACCCCTTTGGTATGTACTCTTCATTATCGTGAACTAGGGGGTGTTTTCTTTCTGTGAGGGAAGTTGATAGTTACTACTTGTGGCCATTCTTGATTATTACTAGAAAGTAGAGACACTCCTGTTGTAAAAGGCAAACCAGATGTCGTATTGAATGATGGCACCCTCAGTAGATTGACATGAGAATCCAGCTTGTGGCCTTTCCTGCTATATCGAGTTAGTTTATCGTACATGTCAGACCCAAAGATTGACTGTATATTGACACGTGGAGAAATTTTGTGTCCAGGACTAATTTTGTCGCCTTTTCTGATTACTTGATTAGTAAAACCCAAATGGGGGAAAGCAGCGAGTGATCAACCCCCCTTAACAACTCAACTGATGAAACTATTTAGGTGTTTTGGTCCTTTTGTTCGAAGTTATCACTCGTGACAAAATATCATTTTGTCCATGGCACACTCATATTTGTTTCGTCATCCTATTTGAGTTGATCATCGTACTGTAATGTTTTACCATACCATTTGGTTATGAATTTAATTTCTGAATCATGAATCACATCTAGGGGAAGTAGTCATTTGCAGTTTTGATAAAAATCTTGTCTCAGAGGTTCTCATACTAACACCTAAAAGATTAAATCTATGTAATCATCTGATGTGTTTAGTTAAATCTATGTAGCCACTGTGATTCCTGATGAAGCAACTTTTCTTTTGTCATTTCCATGTGCAGAATCTATGTTGTTAATTCATAGTATTTATATTTTCACTTCATTTGGGACAGAGGACGAAGCCCTGCTAGAGCTGTTGCACTTTATTTACAGTGGAATGTTTAAGACAAGCGATCATGTTCTGCTTCTGAAAGTGATGCATGTTGCTGATAAATTTGAAGTTATTCCACTGCATGAGCTATTGCAGCCAGGTGTTGATTAGTCTACCGATGACAAAGGAGTTAGCTCTCTTGTACCTTGATTATGATCACTCGGTTGTGCCATCGAGTTTTGAGTTTTCCCTAAATTCTGCGGTATTTTTTGACCGAATTCTGTGACTTGGTATTGTGGCCGAGGATTCCGAGGCGCGATTCGTCGGCGGGGTCCAAACAAGTTTGGGGCACGGGGTGAATAAAATTGATAGTTTTATACCAAACTTTTATAATTGTTTATTTTTCTCCTATTATAGTTTAAGGAGTATAATTTTAATGTTAGCTGCTATAGTTAACCAGTGTTCTTCATTGTGAGTAGGAATGTATATGCCCGGTCACTTTGTTTATGCTAAATTTAAATTAAGTGATTTGACATAAGTTATATTTGAATTATTTTTGTGACAATTAAAAAAATTGCACAGTGCACACCTACATATTTGTATGAATGTACCTATGTTCATGTATAATTTATTTTCATTAAATATCATGTGAGAGGTTTTAAAGAGTTATGTCCATTAGTATATTTTAATAGTGATTTCTAGTGTGTTATTAGGTGTGCATATTTCTAGAACCTATAAATTGTATCATTTGCAAATGTGCCTCAAGTTAGATACCGTAATAAATTCAACATATGCATGGCATTGAAACTAGTCACCGACGACGTAACATATCGTCGATTCAGCTATGCTTACCTACAATTTATTTATTTGGTATGCTCATCTAGACATTTGGTTCCATCTGTTGTATACAACGAGCTCATGCTAGTTTCTAAAATAAAAGGTTTTGTACAGATTGAACTTAAAATCTATCGAAGCTCATTGTCACCTATTAGATTCACTATAGCCTATCAGATTGGTTATTAGTTTGATGTGATGTTGATTTGCTCATGTAAAATTAGAATTTTATTTTACATGTTTGCAATAATCTTTTGAACATAATAGATAATAATATGACTTAATAGATAATATTATAGTGCTTAGTATCATATTTAATATTTGGAGCCCTCCTCCTCTTGGGGCCCTGGGTGCTCACCCTTTTTGCCGGACCTATGGGCTGGCCCTCCTCGAACTAGGCTTTCGCCCCGCTTTATAGATAAAACAATCATCCATACAACCAAGTGCCAAACATATGGGCTGGCCCTGGCGAGGGAGCGCCCTGTGACTCGCCGCGTAGCATTTTGCGGCTTGGCTTGGGAGGTACCTTGCCGAGTCGGCGCGCCCTCGCAAGCGCTGCAGGGAAGATGATGGTACGTAGTGTGTGCTCCCCTCTCCCATCTCCTTCCTTGCCTCCTCTTGTGCTTGTACTAGTCTCTCAGTCGGGGGATGGTAATTTTCGGGTTTGGGAATTGGGATACCAAAAGTAAGCAAGCAACCCGAATATTCAAGCACTCCCAACTCCCAAGATTGGAGCCCCTTTGATATGTACTCTACATTATCGTGGACTAGGGGTGTTCTTTTTTATTAGGGAAGTTGATAGTTGCTACTTGTGGCCATGCTTGATTGTTACTAGAAAGTAGAGACACTCCTATTGTAAAACGCAAACCAGTTGTCGTTTTAAATGATGACACGATTAGTAGATTATCGTGGACTTTCTTGATATACCAAGTTAGTTTATCATACAGGTTAGACCCAAAGATTGACCATATACATACAAAGATTGCTACAGTGGAGAAATTTTGTGTCCAGGATTCATTTTCTCACCATATCTGATTAGTAAAACCCAAACGAGGGAATTCAGCGAGTGATCAATAGGAGTAGGGAGTAACAGATTTTGCGATCACCAGAGTGGCAGGCACCATTCATTTATTTGAATTGATTGTTTTGCTTGACAACTCAACTGATATAAATGTATGCAATTAATATCTGGAGAGAGAACAAAATGAACTCCCATTAACAACTCAACTGATGCAACTATTTAGGTGTTTTGGTCCTTTTGTTCGAGGTTCATCACTCGTGATAAAATATCATTTTGTCCCTGACGTGCTCATATTTGTTTCGTCATCCTGCTTGAGTTGATCGTCGTACTGTAATGTTTTACCATACCATTTGGTTATGCATTAATTTCTGAATCATGAATCATGTCTAGGGGAATTAGTTTTTTGAGGTTTTGATAAAAATCTTGTCTCAGAGGTTCTCATAGTAACACCTAAAAGATTAAATCTATGTAATCATCTGATGCATTAATTAAATCTATGTAGCCACTGTGATTCCTGACGAAGCAACTTGTCTTTTGTCATTTCCATATGCAGAATTTGTACCTCGCAGCTCTGAAGCTGAGGTTGGATCAACAAATGTAAATGCTTTGTGCATCAGTCCTGAACATGGTACGATAGCTGCAACTTCAACCGCTCCTTCTAGTGATGGTTTTAACTTTGAACCTTTTTGCTGTATATATATTAATTTGTCACCATCAGCTGCAATTTAAACCGTTCTCTATAGTGACGACTTTGAGATTTTAGCCTTTCTATTGTATATATCAGTTTGTCACAAACAACTGCAAGTTTAACCATTCCTTTTAGTGATGGCTTTAAGCTTGTAGCTTTTCTGTTATATTCATATATCAATTTCTCACAAACACTAAAATGATTATATGAGAAAGAATGATCTTTTTTGTCTCTCTGATCTTGGTATTTCACTATTTCGTAGGTGATGCCACTGATACACCTTGTCTAAGAGTAAAGCATATTCATGTTAGCTCCTTGTTACTTGCTTCGAAAAGCCCCTACTTCTACAAGGTAATCGTCAGACCTTCTGAAATCCATCTTGAATAGTCAGCCTGCTGAGCTTCACTTGACGCTTTTTAGCTCTTCATGAACGGAATGCAAGAGTCGAAACTCAAGGAAATAACATTGAGGATTACAGAATATGGTAATTTGTCAACTCAACTCATCTTGAGCATCCTCACTTTTTCTCATGTAAAATGTCTTTAATGCATACTTGCTCTCCCTGGACATATTTCATAACCCGTTTAGTCCAATTGGGAGGAAATCCTTTTCCCCTCATTGTGCAAGCATCATATGGTATCGGAAAGCCTAAAAATGAAATCTCTGCCGCACTAACTTTAAAAAACTGTCTAGTGATGAAAAGTACATGACTCAGCGGAGTTTGTTTCTTGATGATGTTTGATCATGTCTATGATATCAATGATGCGATGGTCATATTTAGCTATAGGCCTGTTCTGTATTCCAGCAGCAGATAGTTGATATAGTACTCCTATAACTACTTAATTTCATTGTACAGGTTAGCTTTTATGAGGTAGATATTTAAGATATTCCAAGGCACTTCAACTGAAACTCAATTTCCAAGTGTACTCATAATTCATTGCTATAAATTATGAACTGTGGATGTATTCCATGTGATAAAGTTTATTTGATCCAATATTGAGGATATCGCTTATTGTTATCGTCTCGTTCTACTGGGGATTAGAGATTATTCGTAAATCGGCCTATTAATCGATTTTATCGGTCGACTATTAATCGGATATTTTTGGCAAATTCCAGGTTCCGAACACTAAAATATGCTATATTCAACACCAAAACAATATGGGACAGAAGTGTTACCTTGATTCCTAGCCTTTGAATCCACGTATAATGACAAACAAAATAGGACAATAGGTCATATTGCATAACAAGTTCCACAAAACACAAATAAAAATAATTTTTGCAAACATAGTGCTACGAATAGGTCTGATTTATCGGTAGATTCCCAATAAATCGCTTGTCAGAACGATAAATTGGCCCAAAAGATAAACGGCGAAGGTAAGGCATAATAATACCGGTCACCCCCCGAGTAGCGATAAATCGAAAGATTAATCATTGAATCGGAAGTTTTTTGAATAGTGATTTGATCAGAGGCTATGTGATGAGGTGGTAAAGTGTCAAATTTTAGGAAGAAATTAGAGGAAAGGCCCCTCCATATTGTTCCTTATGAAAACGTGTATTAGACTTGAGTCTAGGTGATGAGGACGTAAAGTGCCAAAGTTGTTAGGAAGAAATTAGAGGAAAGGACCCTCAGTATTTTCATGCGAATTTGTGATGACATCGAATGTCTGAATATTGTGAAAGCTAATTTTCACCCTTAAGTGTGTGCTCTAACCTTGAGCTTCTAGCAACTTGGTTAGATTCTATAGTAGTAAACTAAGGCTAAGTATTCTATCTGTGCTTGGATGTAATTTTTCCCATGCTTTTTGTCTCAATTAGTACTGCAAGCCTGTTGAGAAATTTATGCAGTGTATCTGTACGGATGCTAGGTAAATTAACAGATGCAGTTGTTGCTCAAGTTGAATGATTTGGATTTTTGGCGACAAATTATATGATGCATATGTTTTCTTTTTCATGGGCATACTAGTGTACACACAACAGGATTAATTCTAACACAGTTAGTGCTGGAATTTAGTCTATTTTGGGACAACCCAATAACTATTTTAGAAATTCCTAAATAAATCCTAGAGGCCAACTTAGCCCATTTGTGCAAGGCAAGGGGAACTACTAAAGTTTAGTCCCACATTGCTAGTTTAGAGGGAGTTGGACCTCTTTATAAGGGAGGTTCTTTTCCCACATGTATAAGCATGAGAACAAGAGGGACATCCACGCGCGCTCTTCCTCCGCCGCCCGCCTCGCCATGCCTCGCCTCGCCTCGCCTCGTCACGACGCGCCGTGGGTTGCGGGGCCGAGCCGATGTCACCTCTTCGTTTAGTCTCCCTCGATCCCTTCAGCTCCCGGCGCAGCCTCTCGCCTCCTTCTCTTGCGCCTATAAAAGGGAGGTCGCTCCTCTCAGAGAGACGCACCAGAACCTCTTCTTCCTCTCGCCACAAGTTCCTGAGCACTGCGCTGCTGCTACATTCTTCCCCATCCCGACTTGCGGCGTGCACCGCAGGTCGGGACAGTAGGCCTCCGAAACCGCACCTTTTGAGTCCTGTACAGGAGAAGGGTGATAAGGTTTTTGGGGAGCGCTTCGCACGACTACTGACTTCTTCGTCACGGACGCCCCGGACTCCGATACTACTTCCCCGACGACGACTTCTTCCCCGATGTCGAAAACCTCCTCGACGACATGGCTGGCGAGGACACCGACCCCAAGTCCAGCGCTTATGCTGCTGCTGTCCCGTATGCGTTCTTCCTCTTTTTATTAGAGGCCCTGCTACAGTTCCTTGTTCTAGTGTTTGCCCTAGATATGTTAGACTCTGTTTCATTTATGCAACTTTCTATACTGTCTGCTCTAGATGTGTTTAGTTACAGTTCATATATGAAGATGATGTTTACCTTCTCTTTGTCAAATCACATGACTTGTTTTATCACTGCTATACTAGTCGTGCTTTATCTAGTGTTTCTGTTAATAAAATCATTCAGTAAATTGCTCATATTTCCAACAGTTAGCTGGATTTGTGTATTTCTGAACTAAACTGTTGTTAATTCATAGTACTTATATTTTCACTTCATTTGGGACAGAGGACGAAGCCCTGCCAGAGCTGTTGCACTTTATTTACAGCGGAATGTTTAAGACAAGCGATCCTGTTCTGCTTCTGAAAGTGATGCATGTTGCTGATAAATTTGAAGTTATCCACTACATGAGCTATTGCAGCCAGCTGTTGATTAGTCTACCGATGACAAAAGAGTTAGCTCTCTTGTACCTTGATTACGATCACTCGGTCTCAATATCAAATGCTCTTCAACCTGTGAAGATAGCAGCTCAGGAATTTTTGGCTGACAAGTACAGAAATCTTCATATGTGAGTGACTTCAATAAATTTGGGCATTGTTGCCTTTGTATATTAGCTGAATGTTTGATTTGGTCCTGTTTCAGGTCTGAACCCGAGGTTTTGGATATGCCTTTCTCAAGGATAAGAGCTATATCCTCGAGCAATAATTTGGAGGTGCTAGAGGAAGACTTCGTCAGGGATTTCCTGCTGAAATGGGCTCATGCAAAGTATCCAGAATCTGTAGAAAGGCGTAGGATCTTGATCAAATCTTTAGTTCCACTGGTACGTTTGAACCAGATGAGTTGTGGGGAGCTTCTGTCACTCTTGTCTTGCCAGGATTTGGGCACTCTTCATTTTGCACGCATTGTGATCTCTGCCCTGCTATACAAGTATAGTTCTGCACACAGAGCCCTTCCTGCTACATCCGACTTCCATTGCGGATTCTTGGAGAGGGCATAGAAGTTAAGACCTGTGAAGATGATTGACTTTGAGCGGCCCCACAAGCAATGTATTGCCTACATGGATCTCAAGTCTGAAGAATGCACCGGTCTTTTTTCGTCTGGACATATCAGGTCTCAACCATTCCACTTTGCAGGACACTCGTTTTCCCTCCTTGTGGCATGCAATCTTAATGCTCAATTAGGGAGTCACAATTTTGGACTATACTTGGGAGTTGGAAAGGAAATATCTGTGCCAATAACCATTGAGTCTGAATTTGCGACGAGAACCAGACTTGCAGGTAACTTTGTGTTTAGCCGCAGAGAAGCCAATACCTTCACAAGTGAAAACCATCTACCAGCGGGATTCCTAAATGTGTTTAACATGTCCTGAGATCAATTCGCTGCTGAAGCAAGTCCATTGTTTGTTGACAACATGTTGTATCTACGAGTTCAACTGACAGCAAGGCAACTTTAGTCCCAGGCCCCACCAAATGATAGTTCTTGACTTTACACCTCAGGTGAGACGTGCACTCTCGATTAGTAGTACTTTGAAGTTTTGTTATGCTGTTGTAAGATGGAACTCAGCCTTTTCTCTTTAGATACATTTGCCACACTGCTCACATGACAAATCAATGGAACTAAGTAAGTAACAAAGAAATTTGCAAATTAGGACCAATAATGCATATTATTCTTCTGATATATTGTGTTTGTCAGTTTGCTGTGTTAATCTATTTGATTGGTTACGAATACGCTAGTTTAAAGGGCTGGTCACTAGTATCCGTTTTCAAATTCGTTGGTTTCTCGCTGTGGTCCTCGGTTTATTAAATGAATCCACTAGATAAAATCAGGAAATGTTAAGTGTTTCAGTTTCCCCGTGTTCAATCATCCCATTAGATACCTTGTCGTGTGTCTGGGTTCGAATCATGTGCTGTCAGTGGCAGTGAATATTCAGTTTTCTGCTGCCTGTAGTAATTTAAAGTTTGCTGCCAGTGTACAGACACATACGTAATTTATTTTTGAGCCGGGCTAATCCCCTTTCCATTATAGAAATAACGGAAATACAACCAAGTCCAAGAGAAGTCAAATAGGGAAAGGGAAAGGGCGAGCTCAAGCACTCCAAGGAAACCCGCTGTAGCCGCTCGCAATCGAAACGGCCACTACGAGGCGAAAACCCTAGAGCACTATCATCTCACCGCAAAAGTAACTGGAGTCTCACTACTACACCACAGCCTACGCAGAGGCATAACAACACGAGCACTAGAATAACAAGACGACAGGTAAACATAACAGGAACCTAAAGACAAGTGCGACCAGCTTCAAAGGAAGAGCTTCAAGGGACCCGGCGCCATGATCATCCCTGGGTGGTTCCCGCGTACGCAGACGCACAAAGGCTCATGATATCCTTAGCATTCCTCTTCAGAAGTGCCACGCCATTCTCCAGCTCCGTTCGTTCTTCGCCCTTCAACAGACCTGCCCAGTATGATAGATGTGCACAAGCATTGAAGACAATCTCAAAAGGAGACGACAATTTCTTGAATTCAAAAGTAGCCTAATTCCTACGGTTCCAGATGGCCCAACAGATGGCCGCTAGCCCCACAGTAAAGCGTTTCTCACCATGAGGAAGAAAAGCATCGCACCAAGAGTAAAACTGACATAAGTTGTTGGGGCATAACTCAGTACCAAGCATCGCACCAACCGTGCGCCAAGCAACCCTTGCAATAGGGCAAAGGAAAAAAAGGTGCAGATAAGTTTCTCTGCAATTGCATAAGGAACAACATGGGTTGCCAGCCCAGTTTCGACGTTTCATCACATCCGTGGTAAGAACAACATCTTGAAATAACTGCCAAAGAAAAATCTGGATTTTGACAGGTAGTTTGGCTCTCCAAATCCACCTATAGTCGCATCCAGCAAGATCCTTTTCCAAATAAGAGTACAAAGATTTGGTAGTGTATCTACCTTTGGGACCAAAGCCCCATTCGATGCCATCATACTCGTCAGAGGGCTTGATAGTGCCAACAGCCCCCTGTACCCCCTCTAGCTGGCGGGTCAGATCAGCGTTCAACCTGCGCCTGAACATGCCCCCACCAGCCCGAGTCCTAAACTGGGCTATAGTATCATTTGGATAATTGGTGATACTAAAGAGTTCTGGATACATATCAAAGAGGAGGGTGGGAACCAATAGGGTCCAGCCACACACAAGCTATATTGCCAGAGGTGATAACCACTTTTCTGTTGGGGAATGTTGCAGAAAATTAAAATTTTTCCTACGGTTTCACCAAGATCCATCTATGAGTTCATCTAAGCAACGAGTCATGGGAGAGTGATCGCATCTACATACCACTTGTAGATCGCGTGCGGAAGCGTTCAATGGAACGGGGATGATGGAGTCGTACTCGCCGTGATTCAGATCACCGATGACCTAGTGCTGAACGGACAGCACCTCCGCGTTCAACACATGTACGGAGTGGATGACGTCTCCTCCTTCTTGATCCATCAAGGGGGAAGGAGAGGTTGATGATGATCCAGCAGCACGACGGCGTGGTGGTGGATGCAGCAGAACTCCGGCAGGCTTCGCTAAGCAACCAAGGGGAGGAGGAGGAGGTGTTGCAGGAGGAGGAGGTGCCATGCTTTCAGGGTGTGGCCACCCGTCCCTCCCCTCCCTTTATATAGGTGCAAGAGAGAGGGGAGGGCGAGCCTTGCCCCTTCCTCCAAGGAAGGGTGCGGCCAAGGGGGAGGAGTCCATCCTCCCAAGGCACCTCTGAGGTGCCTTCCCCTTTAGGACTCTCCCTTTTCTTATATCTTGGCGCATGGGCCTCTTGGGGCTGGTGCCCTTGGCCCATATAGGCCAAGGCGCACCCCCTAAAGCCCATGTGGCCCCCCGAGGCAGGTGGACCCCCCCGGTGGACCCCCGGACCCCTTTCGGCACTCCCGGTACAATACCGATAAAGTGCGAAACTTTTCCGGCGACCAAAATAAGACTTCCCATATATAAATCTTTACCTCCGGACCATTTCGAACTCCTCGTGACGTCCGAGATCTCATCCGGACTCGAACAACATTCGGTTTGCTGCATACTCATATTCATACAACCCTAGCGCCACCGAACCTTATGTGTAGACCCTACGGGTTCGGAGACATGCGACATGACCGAGACGGCTCTCGGGCAATAACCAACAGCGGATCTGGATACCCATGTTGGCTCCCACATGCTCCTCGATGATATCATCGGATGAACCACGATGTCTAGGATTCAATCAACCCCGTATACTATTCCCTTTGTCAATCAGTATTTTACTTGCCCGAGATTCGATCGTCGGTATCCCAATACCTCGTTCAATCTAGTTACCAGCAAGTCACTTTACTCGTACCGTAATGCATGATCCCGTGACCAGACACTTGGTCACTTTGAGCTCATTATGATGATGCACTACCGAGTGGGCCCAGAGATACCTCTCCGTAACACAGAGTGACAAATCCCAGTCTCGATCCGTGTCAACCCGACAGATACTTTCGGAGATACCTGTAGTGCACCTTTATAGTCACCCAGTTACGTTGTGACGTTTGGTACACCCAAAGCACTCTTACGGTATCCGGGAGTTACACGATCTCATGGCCAAAGGAAAAGATACTTGACATTGGAAAAGCTCTAGCAAAACGAACTACACGATCTTGTGCTATGCTTAGGATTGGGTCTTGTCCATCACATCATTCTCCTAATGATGTGATCCCGTTATCAACGACATCCAATGTCCATAGTCAGGAAACCATGACTATCAGTTGATCAACGAGCTAGTCAACTAGAGGCTCACTAGGGACATATTGTGGTCTATGTATTCACACGTGTATTACGATTTCCGGATAATACAATTATAGCATGAATAAACGACAATTATCATGAACAAGGAAATATAACAATAATACTTTTATTATTGCCTCTAGGGCATATTTCCAACAGTCTCCCACTTGCACTAGAGTCAATAATCTAGTTACGTTGTGATGAATTGAACACCCATAGAGTTCTGGTGTTGATCATGTTTTGCCCGCGGAAGAGGTTTAGTCAACGGATCTGCGACATTCAGATCCGTATGTACTTTGCAAATTTCTATGTCCCCATCTTGAACATTTTCACGAATGGAGTTGCAGCGACGCTTGATGTGCCTGGTCTTCTTGTGAAACCTGGGCTCCTTGGCAAGTGCAATAGCTCCAGTGTTGTCACAGAAGAGTTTGATCGGCTCCGACGCATTGGGTATGACTCCTAGGTCGGTGATGAACTCCTTTACCCAAATTGCTTCATGTGCTGCCTCCGAGGCTGCCATGTACTCCGCTTCACATGTAGATCCCGCCACGACGCTCTGCTTGCAGCAGCACCAGCTTACTGCTCCACCATTCAACATATACACATATCCGGTTTGTGACTTTGAGTCATCCAAATCTGTGTCGAAGCTAGCGTCGACGTAACCCTTTACGACGAGCTCTTCGTTACCTCCATAAACGAGAAACATGTCCTTTGTCCTTTTCAGGTACTTCAGGATATTCTTGACCACTGTCCAGTGTTCCTTGCCGGGATTACTTTGGTACCTTCCTACCAAACTTACGGCAAGGTTTACATCAGGTCTGGTACACAGCATGGCATACATAATAGATCCTATGGCTGAGGCATAGGGGATGACACTCATCTCTTCTTTATCTTTTGCCGTGGTCGGGCATTGAGCCGAGCTCAATTTCACACCTTGCAAAACAGGCAAGAACCCTTTCTTGGACTGATCCATTTTGAACTTCTTCAAAATCTTATCAAGGTATGTGCTTTGTGAAAGACCTATGAGGCGTCTCAATCTATCCCTATAGATTTTGATGCCTAATATGTAAGCTGCTTCTCCAAGGTACTTCATTGAAAAACTCTTATTCAAGTAGGCCTTAATGCTGTCCAAGAGTTCTATATCATTTCCCATCAGAAGTATGTCATCTACATATAATATGAGAAATGCTACAGAGCTCCCACTCACTTTCTTGTAAACGCAGGCTTCTCCATAAGTCTGCATAAACCCAAACGCTTTGATCATCTCATCAAAGCGAATGTTCCAACTCCGAGATGCTTGCACCAGCCCATAAATGGATCGCTGGAGCTTGCATACCTTGTTAGCATTCTTAGGATCGACAAAACCTTCCGGCTGCATCATATACAGCTCTTCCTTAAGGTAACCGTTAAGGAATGCCGTTTTGACGTCCATCTGCCATATCTCATAATCATAGTATGCGGCAATTGCTAACATGATTCGGACGGACTTAAGCTTCGCTACGGGAGAGAAAGTCTCATCGTAGTCAATCCCTTGAACTTGTCGATAACCCTTAGCGACAAGTCGAGCTTTATAGATGGTAACATTACCATCCGCGTCCGTCTTCTTCTTAAAGATCCATTTGTTTTCTATCGCTCGCCGATCATCGGGCAAGTCTGTCAAAGTCCATACTTTGTTTTCATACATGGATCCTATCTCGGATTGCATGGCTTTAAGCCATTTGTTGGAATCCGGGCCCGCCATCACTTCTTCATAGTTCGAAGGTTCACCGTTGTCTGACAACAAGATTTCCAGGACAGGGTTGCCATACCACTCTGGTGTGGAACGTGTCCTTGTGGACCTACGAAGTTCAGTAGCAACTTGATTCAAGTACCTTGATCATCATCATTAATTTCCTCTCCAAGAGGTGTAGGCACCACAGAACATTTTCTGAGCTGCACTACTTTCCGGTTCAAGAGGTAATACTTCATCGAGTTCTACTTTCCTCCCGCTTACTCCTTTCGAGAGAAACTCTTTTTCCGTAAAGGATCCGTTCTTGGCAACAAAGATCTTGCCTTCGGATCTAAGGTAGAAGGTATACCCAATGGTTTCCTTAGGGTATCCTATGAAGACGCATTTTTCCGACTTGGGTTCGAGCTTTTCAGGTTGAAGTTTCTTGACATAAGCATCGCATCCCCAAACTTTTAGAAACGACAGCTTAGGTTTCTTCCCAAACCATAATTCATACGGTGTCGTCTCAACGGATTTAGACGGTGCCCTATTTAAAGTGAATGTAGCTGTCTCTAGAGCGTATCCCCAAAATGATAGCGGTAAATCAGTAAGAGACATCATAGATCGCACCATATCTAATAGAGTGCGATTATGACGTTGGGACACACCGTTACGCTGAGGTGTCCCAGGCGGCGTGAGTTGTGAAACGATTCCACATTTCCTTAAGTGTGTACCAAATTCGTGACTTAAATATTCTCCTCCACGATCTGATCGCAAGAATTTTATCTTTCGGTCACGTTGATTCTCTACTTCATTATGAAATTCCTTGAACTTTTCAAAGATCTCAGACTTGTGTTTCATCAAGTAGACATACCCATATCTACTCAAGTCATCAGTGAGAGTGAGAACATAACGATATCCTCCGCGAGCCTCAACACTCATTGGACCGCACACATCGGTATGTATGATTTCCAATAAGTTGGTTGCTCGCTCCATTGTTCCGGAGAACGGAGTCTTGGTCATCTTGCCCATGAGGCATGGTTCGCATGTGTCAAATGATTCATAATCGAGAGACTCTAAAAGTCCATCAGCATGGAGCTTCTTCATGCGCTTGACACCAATGTGACCAAGGCGGTAGTGCCACAAGTATGTGGGACTATCGTTATCAACTTTACATCTTTTGGTATTCACACTATGAACATGTGTAATATTACGTTCGAGATTCATTAAGAATAAACCATTGACCATCGGAGCATGACCATAAAACATTCTCTCATATAAATAGAACAACCATTATTCTCGGATTTAAATGAGTAGCCATCTCGTATTAACGAGATCCGATACAATGTTCATGCTCAAACTTGGCACTAAATAACAATTATTGAGGTTTAAAACTAATCCCGTAGGTAAATGTAGAGGTAGCGTGTCGACGGCGATCACATCGACCTTGGAACCATTCCCGACGCGCATCGTCACCTCGCCCTTCGCCAGATCTCCGCTTATTCCGCAGCTCTTGCTGTGAGTTACATATATGAGCAACGGCACGGTATCAAATACCCAGGAGTTACTACGAGTACTGGTAAGGTACACATCAATTACATGTATATCAAATATACCTTTAGTGTTGCCGGCCTTCTTGTCTGCTAAGTATTTGGGGCAGTTCCGCTTCCAGTGACCCTTCCCTTTGCAATAAAAGCACTCAGTCTCAAGCTTGGGTCCATTCTTTGACTTCTTCCCGGCAACTGGCTTACCGGGCGCGGCAACATCCTTGCCGTCCTTCTTGAAGTTCTTCTTTCCCTTGCCCTTCTTGAACTTAGTGGTTTTATTGACCATCAACACTTGATGCTCCTTCTTGATTTCTACCTCTGCTGACTTCAGCATTGAAAATACTTCAGAATAGTTTTCACCATCCCCTGCATATTGTAGTTCATCACAAAGCTCTTGTAGCTTGGTGGGAGCGATGAAGGGTTCTGTCAATGACCGCCTCGTCCGGGAGGTTAATGTCCACTGGGACAAAGCGGTTGTGCAACCTGGACATTTTGAGTATATGCTCACCGATGAACTGTTTTCCTCCATCTTACAACTATAGAACTTGTCGGAGACTTCATATCTCTCGACCTGGTCATGAGCTTGGAAAACCATTTTCAGCTCCTCGAACATCTCATATGCTCCGTGTTGCTCAAAACGCTTTTGGAGCCCCGGTTCTAAGCTGTAAAGCATGCCACACTGAACGAGGGAGTAATCATCAGCACGAGACTGCCAAGCATTCATAATGTCTTGGTTCTCTGGGATGGGTGCATCACCTAGCGGTGCTTCTAGGACATATTGTTTCTTGGCTGCTATGAGGATGATCTCGGGTTCGGACCCAGTCCGAATAGTTGCTGCCATCGTCTTTCAGCTTGGTTTTCTAGGAACGCGTTGAAGTTCATGGTGACATGATCGTTGGCCATTTGATCTACAAGACATTTTGCAAAGATTTTAGACTAATGTTCATGATAATTAAGTTCATCTAATCAAATTATTTAATGAACTCCCACTCAGATTTGACATCCCTCTAGTCATCTAAGTGTTACATGATCCGAGTCGACTAGGCCGTGTCCAATCATCACGTGAGACTGACTAGTCATCGTCGGTGAACATCTCCATGTTGATCGTATGTTCCATACGACTCATGTTCGACCTTTCGGTCTCTTGTGTTCCGAGGCCATGTCTGTACATGCTAGGCTCGTCAAGTTAACCCTAAGTGTTTATGCATGTGTAAAACTGTCTTACACCCGTTGTATGTGAACGTAAGGATCTATCACACCGATCATCACGTGGTGCTTCAAAGCATTTAACTTTAGCAACGGTGCACAGTTAGGGAGAACACTTTCTTGAAATTGTTATGAGGGATCATCTTATTTACTACCGTCGTTCTAAGTAAACAAGATGCATAAACATAATAAACATCACATGCAATTATATATAGTAGTGACATGATATGGCCAATATCACATAGCTCCTTTGATCTCCATCTTCGGGGCTCCATGATCATCCTGTCACCGCATGACACCATGATCTCCATCATAATGATCTCCATCATCGTGTCTTCATGAAGTTGTCACGCCAACGACTACTTCTACTTCTATGGCTAACGCGTTTAGCAATAAAGTAAAGTAATTTACATGGCGTTCTTCAATGACACGCAGGTCATACAAAAAATAAAGACAACTCCTATGGCTCCTGCCGGTTGTCATACTCATCGACATGCAAGTCGTGATTCCTATTACAAGAACATGATCTCATACATCACATATATCATTCATCATTCATCACAACTTTGGCCATATCATATCACAAAACACTTGCTGCAAAAACAAGTTAGACGTCCTCTAATTGTTGTTGCAAGTTTTAGGTGGCTGCAATAGGGTTCTAGCAAGAACGTTTTCTTATCTACGTGAAAGCCACAACATGATTTGTCAACTTATATTTACCCTTCATAAGGACCCTTTTCATCGAATCCGCTCCAACTAAAGTGGGAGAGACAGACACCCGCTAGCCACCTTATGCAACTAGTGCATGTCAGTCGGTGGAACCAGTCTCACGTAAGCGTACGTGTAAGGTCGGTCCGGGCCGCTTCATCCCACAATACCGCTGAAGCAAGAAAAGACTAGTAGCGGCAAGCAAGTGACAAGATCTACGCCCACAACAAAATTGTGTTCTACTCGTGCAATAGAGAACTACACATAGACCTAGCTCATGATGCCACTGTTGGGGAACGTTGCAGAAAATTAAAATTTTCCTACGGTTTCACCAAGATCCATCTATGAGTTCATCTAAGCAACGAGTCATGGGAGAGTGATTGCATCTACATACCACTTGTAGATCGCGTGCGGAAGCGTTCAATGGAACGGGGATGATGGAGTCGTACTCGCCGTGATTCAGGTCACCGATGACCTAGTGCTGAACGGACAGCACCTCCGCGTTCAACACACGTACGGAGCGGATGACGTCTCCTCCTTCTTGATCCAGCAAGGGGGAAGGAGAGGTTGATGATGATCCAGCAGCACGACGGCGTGGTGGTGGATGCAGCAGAACTCCGGCAGGGCTTCGCTAAGCAACTACGGGAGGAGGAGGTGTTGCAGGAGGAGGAGGCACCGGGCTTGTGGTGCGGCCACCCTCCCTCCCTCCCTTTATATAGGTGCAAGAGAGAGGGGGGCGCAGCCTGCCCCTTCCTCCAAGGAAGGAGTGCGGCCAAGGGGAGGAGTCCATCCTCCCAAGGCACCTCGGAGGTGCCTTCCCCTTTAGGACTCTCCCTCCCCAAGTCTCCTTGGCGCATGGGCCTCTTGGGGCTGGTGCCCTTGGCCCATATAGGCCAAGGCGCACCCCTACAGCCCATGTGCCCCCGGGCAGGTGGACCCCAGTGGACCCCGGACCCCTTCGGCACTCCTGTACAATACCGATAAAGTGCGAAACTTTTCCGGCGACCAAAATAAGACTTCCCATATATAAATCTTTACCTCCGGACCATTCCGGAACTCCTCGTGACGTCCGGGATCTCATCTGGGACTCCGAACAACATTCGGTTTGCTGCATACTCATATTCATACAACCCTAGCGTCACCGAACCTTAAGTGTGTAGACCCTACGGGTTCGGGAGACATGCAGACATGACCGAGATGGCTCTCGGGCAATAACCAACAGCGGGATCTGGATACCCATGTTGGCTCCCACATGCTCCTCGATGATATCATCGGATGAACCACGATGTCGAGGATTCAATCAACCCCGTATACTGTTCCCTTTGTCAATCGGTATTTTACTTGCCCGAGATTTGATCGTCGGTATCCCAATACCTCGTTCAATCTCGTTACCGGCAAGTCACTTTACTCGTACCGTAATGCATGATCCCGTGACCAGACACTTGGTCACTTTGAGCTCATTATGGTGATGCATTACCGAGTGGGCCCAGAGATACCTCTCCGTCATACTGAGTGACAAATCCCAGTCTCGATCCGTGTCAACCCAACAGATACTTTCGGAGATACCTGTAGTGCACCTTTATAGTCACCCAGTTACGTTGTGACGTTTGGTACACCCAAAGCACTCTTACGGTATCCGGGAGTTACACGATCTCATGGTCAAAGGAAAAGATACTTGACATTGGAAAAGCTCTAGCAAAACGAACTACACGATCTTGTGCTATGCTTAGGATTGGGTCTTGTCCATCACATCATTCTCCTAATGATGTGATCCCGTTATCAACGACATCCAATGTCCATAGTCAGGAAACCATGACTATCAGTTGATCAACGAGCTAGTCAACTAGAGGCTCACTAGGGACATATTGTGGTCTATGTATTCACACGTGTATTACGATTTCCGGATAATACAATTATAGCATGAATAAAAGACAATTATCATGAACAAGGAAATATAATAATAATACTTTTATTATTGCCTCTAGGGCATATTTCCAACATTTTCTCCCAGCCATATATATGTCCTTGATTTTTAAGAGAGTTTTCCAGACCGGTGAATCATTGAATTTGGGTTTGACAGTAGCAACCGAGCTACTCTTGAGGTATTTAAACCTAATCACATCTTGCTACAAACTCTCCCTTATCCAACTTCCACCACCACTTCACTAGGAGAGAAAAATTTTGTTTGTGGAGATCTTTAACGCCCAAACCCCCTTTGCTCTTAGATCTGCACACCCTGGTCCATTTGACCAAGTGATATCGTTTCTTTCCCATCCCTCCACACCAGAAAAATTTGCGACGATATTTGTCCAATCTCTTGATAAAAGTTTTGGAGGAGAAACATCGACATATAGTAATAAGCAATACTAGATAAAGAAGAGTTCAAAAGAGTCAGCCTCCCTCCGGATGAGGCAGCATTACCGATCCAGGAGTCACAACATTTAAGATATCGAATAGCGACAAAGTCCCAATCTGAGTTTCTCAGAGAGGAATAGCTGACTGGCACTCCTAGATACTTCATAGGAAAATGACCGATCTGACAGCCAAACAAATCAGCATATTTCTGGAGGACCGAGTCGTCCCCCCACACACACACAACACCTCACTCGGGGCTTCGCCGGAATCCTGTCGACAACCCTCGCAAAAAACACGGGAACGAGGCGATACCCCCTATATATGTCGACCGACTCGTGCTCCCTGAGAGCCTTGGCATCGATCATGACGCCTCTGTCGTCGAAGAGCACGAGATGGAGAGCGTCTCCACGGAGGAGGAGCTCGCTGTCGAGGAGATGGATGGTGTGGGCGGTCGTCAAGTCCGCTGCATATGGAACGCGCCAGCGAGCGTCCATTGGAATGGGAATAGCGGAGGGATGGTACCTTTTCGATACGGACGTAAATAAAATGCTAAGTAACTTACCCAACAGTCTCAATACCATCTTTCTCACTTCCATATCGGGTGTGTGATGTATATTTTGGTAGCCAGATTAGCATAGCATACTCCATGATGGTTGGTGCATATGAAAATTCATAAGGCCCTGTGCAATGCAAGGTGCTTGGGATAGGTGCTTAGAGAAATAAATCAGTTTTTGTCTAAGCATCGGTGCTTATTTATAAAGGGTAGACGCTTAATTAAGTGTCTTTTCTGTAGAAATAAGCACCGATGCTTAAAAAAAACTCGGTTTATTTTACTAAGCATCTCCCTAAGCACCTCTCATTGTATAGTATATATGCTGGCCTGGCTGTGTGGCTACTAACCGTCTGGTTTCTTTCTTTTGAAGGGTACTAACCATCTTGTTGCATGCCATGTGATTGTGATAATCCACGGACCAGGCAAACCTTATTTATTTATTTTTTTGTAACTAGAAAAGTGGCCCGCTCGATGCGCGGGCAACGCCTTTGAAACCTCTGTCATATTTTATCGTTAAACATCTTATATAGTGTGAGATTACAAATATTCTAGAATCCATTCAAATATTTAATTATCATTCATTATTTTTGTAATACATAAATATTAATAATAATGAACCTCATTAATAAGGATTCATGTAAATTTATCATTTCACACCCAGATGTAATAATATTTTATTGAAAATTTTCAAGTCTACAATGATTTTTTTTTGGGATTTTAATTTTATTAGAGCTTTGAAAGATATTAAACATCATGGTATTGTCATATTATTGTGTTTCGTGTAGTCTTGCAATATGAAGAATTACAACTTTTACTTGGATTCTATTATATGTGTACACTTTAGAATATATGACTCTTGTAAATTCATAGTCAAAGTTAAGTATTACATACACGAAGAAAAAACCAAGTACAACTCATGTGTACCACAACCGATCGAAGAATATTGTTCTTTTTTTGTCAATTACCATGGTGGAGGTGATTCAGTGAAAGTAGTTATAATGAGGTCTTTGGTGATCAACTACATACAAATTTATGTCTCATATATTCCTAAATATGGTAATTAAATAATGAACTTGCATTGTATTGTGGAACTATTATATGCAGTACAATAGAACATGCCGACATTGTGTGAGAAAACCGATGATGGTGCAGATACATAGTTTGTTTTCATGACAACACTTTGATAGATAGAGAAAGTAATATGTGTTGCATGGCCTTCTCTAGCTGTTTGGATACTTTGGATGTCCCCATGGGTCATCGCTGCCAGCCGTTCTATCATGTTGCTATGAATTTTGGTGAAGGGTGAGATTAGCAAGATAGTAGAAATCAAGTGGCATGAGAATGTAACTACTTGAGACTGGAATTATACCATTCCCGGTTGAAATCTCCAGAGATGTATATGGCCTGTCCTTGCCATCATAGGTGTAGATGCTCCTGTTACCGATCCTAGGATGTCTCTTCGATACACCTGGTTCTCTAGCCACTGTTTAGAACGGCACCCGTGCGCATGCATGCTCCATCATCTGCTTGCTCCATAAATCCCAATTATTTTGATCTTCCCTAGGTTTGATTTTTTTCTCTGTTCAGGATGCACTCATAGTAATGTGGAAAACCAAGTTGTGTTCTACCCGAATGGTATGTGTATAGATAGATACAACCGATAATTGCTAGACGGTAATAGATAATATACCTATGTTTGGAAGAGAAATCGATTTTATTTTGCAGAATTATCTGTTCCGGTCAATTTTGAGTGGACCATTTAGAACCGGTGAATTTTGAGCTTTTGGTTTGTTTGATTTCCTCTTTTTCATTAGCATGTTAGCGAAAATTTGGCCCAAGTCTCTCCATATTTAACAAAACATTATTTAAGCACAATTCATTTTCATATGCTTTATTCATACGTGCATGGGTATATGGTTCTTTCAGATTACAGTATGCACATAGCTATGATAAATACCCCGGATTGATCTGGCTCAACGCACACATACACAAGAGGCGCCAAAACTGACCGGTTCCTACGATGCAAAGCTAGCCATGCTAGCTGATTGATTTTGCCCAGGCTCAACACGCACGTATACACACATGAATCAAAGAAATGGATTCGCCTCTTATGTAATAAAACCAAGCTAATGCTAATGATTGATTTGCTCCGGCCGGCCGGAAAGACAATGCAACATACGTACATGTACATATGCACCTGATGGATGTACTTATGCAAAAAATCTGATTGGGTGATTCTTTTTTTTATCCTGGACACATGATTTTCATTAGCTAGATGGACTAATGCTCTTTTATGACCCGGACAGGTAAGGACGGTTTTTTTTTTTTTTTGGACATGGACACGTGATTTTCTTTAGCTAGATGGATGGGTGATTTTTTCTTGTGACCTGGATACGTGAGGACCGTTCATTTTTTACCTCGACACATGATTTCTTTCTCTAGAGGATGGGTGATTCTTTTTTTTTTGACGTGGACACTTGATTCTTTTAGCTAGACTTGAGGGAAATTATGTATGGCCATAAGGTTTTACGTAATGACAATGGTGGGTAATTTATAAAGGATGGCATTGGTGGGTTATTTCTTTAGCCGTAAAGTGGATTTAACCGTTGTGATTTTTTGTATTATAAAATTAAAGGACATATGTTTCTAATTTTAGTGAGATTTTCTAGTTTATTTATGTTTTTCTGGTTAGCCAATTTACCTCTTTATTAATCATATTTGGATTTATATTATATCGTGCCAATCCAACATAAGCCCCTATTTTATTTACTTTTTCTATCTAATTTGTTTTCTTACCATTGTATTTCCATTGACAAAGGTCTATTGAACAAATAGAATTTGTAGATAGATGGGTCTCTATGTTCCGGTAATGGATGTGCACGACGTCATACCGTCGGCAGTGGTAAAGGGGAGGTCTGCATATTAGGGCACAAGATGTGGACGTGATGGGAGATCAATGTTGGATTTTCCTTGATGGAGAACAAAAGATTCATGCGATTAATGCTTAATTCTCTTTGTGAGGTTTATACGTATATATGCACTTCTTTTTGCTTTTTTGTTTTTATACAGATGGAACATGCATGCGATGCAAAAAAATGGGTCATGCTTGTCCTTCTTTCCATGTAACTGGCCATACTTTCTTTCCTCACAGGTGCATATTAATTAGGTTGTTGTTTTTCACGGAAGAGTCTAATTTATTTTGAACAACTTCAGGCTGGGGCACACATTGGATCTCAAGCCATGTGACAGTCCAATTTTTTTCTCCTTCTCTTCTTTTTTATAGGGAAATTTATATGTCAGGGGCTGTACCAATTTATTTTCTTATGCTATACGTCGGGGGTTGTACCTAATTTTTTGAACATATGTAGATATGTAGATGCGTACATGTGTGGGATCTCAAGCAATGTGACAGTCATGTTTTTTTGCTTCCTTTTTAATGCTATACGTTTGGGCATGCACCAATTTTTTTCCTTGGGATATGTTGATGCGTACATGTGTTGGATCCCAAGCCATGTGACAGTCTATTTTATCCTTCCTTTTTAATGCTATCTACATTGGGGGATGCACCAATCTTTTTTCCTTGCACATATGTAGATATGCACATGTGTCACGTAAGTCCTCATAGGCCCACCATGTTACATAGATTGAACGGTTAGGTAATATTCATTTTAAGAGACCCACAAGATCAAGGGCTATTATTTTCTGATTAACGTGGAATTTTATAGCCTAATTCTCTTAATTCTCGTTCACCGTATATTATTTTTAATATATTCAAGAGGTTCTTCCACCGAAAGATGGGGATCCTGTCTCTCCACAAGGGTTCCCTTTCTATCGAACTGGCCTTGGCGAGTCGCTTTAATTCCACTGGGTAGTCAATAAAATCATAAAAGTAAGAAGGAAGCAAAGCAAAGGATCGGATGTGGCGGGATACGAAGTGCACCGCTAAGCCAATACGAATGTATACATACGAACCCACGCCAATACATACTAGTAGTAGGGGTATTGAATTCAATTCAAGTAGGGCTCGGTTTCCGGTTGACTTTTCGAATCCTATCCTCTGTTTCTGGTTAAACCAATGAAATAGGAGTATCCACCCAACTTTCATATGCTGTAGTTCCTATACGCTAACGGGTTCATCTTTGCCCTGCTTCCTTGGCATTGAGGCTCACACCTCTCCTTAGTCAAAT